>CM036545.1:21763416-22363416 GCA_020745685.1 Tautogolabrus adspersus
ACAGTTCTCATCGCAGCCACCGTGGGTTCGAATCCGAACTCGGCCCTTTGCTGCATGTCGTCCCCCCACTTTCTTCTCCCAGCATTTCCTGTCTCTTTACGGCTGCCCTATCCAATAAATGCAAAAATGCCACAAAAAAATATGAAAAAAAACAAACATTTAAATTGTTAACATTCCTACAGACACTTAAACTGTGTCTCTATCAGTCTGCAGTGAAATCTCAACGACCTTACTGATCTTATGATGTTTTTATCTCGTCCATCTTAAAGCTGGGACATTTCAGTTGTTATAATCATGAAAAAGTTACATTTGCATTGTTTCCTTGTGAAGCTAAACTTCTACCATCTAGATCAGCTTGTCTTAAAGAGAATCAATGTTTCATGTTGAGTCTTGAGCTAATAAGTTTAGAGTTATCCTGTGTATTACTAATGATCAACCACATTGATACTACACTGACAGATTATGCATCTGACCAATAATCAGTTAAGGATCTTGTTGTAAACCATCGTTCATATTCACACAGAAGCTCAGTGGCTTCTGTGAGCTCAAGGTTTTTTTTTAAAGCTTAATCTTAATCTTAAATTTAAAAAATATTGCTTGGTAATATTTTCCCCTGTAGATTTGAGAAACTCTTGTTTATGTTGTTATTTAATCTTTATCTATTCTGATTCACACACTGACCTTAATTCGGCATAAAGGTGCGTCATGACAGCCTCCACAATGTGATAAAGATATCAAAAATGAATTATTTTTTACATTTGTGGTTCTTTTCCCCCCACATGCGTTATGTTCATTGTTTATCGGAGTGGCCATGAGCACCGACGCAGACGTCTGTATAAGAATAACTTCTCTAAGCACTTCTTATATTTTGATAGGCTATTTAGCAGGATGTGATTTTAAACCAAAACGAACCACAAGAAAAGACTTTGATTAGTAAATATTAAAACCCCCATGTCATCATAACGCAGATCAATGCGAAAAATCATAAAGTTTTGCAGGTTTAAGGCCCCCTTTTTTTTTTTTAGATCAACTTAGCCAAATAACCGACATCATATTAACCATCGAAAGTCAAATGAGAAAAATCCTCTTATTTTATTCCCTGTTTCATGATTTAATTCCCCCAAATAGGCTACCGACAGTGACGATTAAATAGGCCTAACTTTTTTTCCATCAAAGTTTTCTACTAATTAGTGTTTAAAAGGTTACAAAGTTAATTTGGATATGCAAAAATTGAACTCCCTGCACCTGCAGTTTCTGAATATTTTCCTTTTTACTTCGACTATAGCCACTCTCGTTAGGCTTTTTTAAAGGCAGGTAAATACTCAATATTTTACATATAGCCTACTTACTTACTTTTAATATTTATATATCCTTTTTTGTTTGTTTTAAACAATTAGCATATCGGCAACTTTTTTGAAGGCAGTTGAAAAACTTTCCAATTATCTTTAAGTTAAAACACATATTCTGAATCATTTCTCAAAGGCCCAGTAATGTGAAACTATTTTCCGGAAACTAATTACACATTATTTGGCATCATGACAGGACACAAACAGCTGAGATAATGAGGGACAACATCGAATTAACACCTGCGTGATTATCCATTTAAACGTATAGGCTATAGGCCTAGGCCTACACCTGATCAATGACGTCTTATAAAAGTCAAATAAAGTGCTGTTTCTGCTACTCGCAGAACCAAGCTACTTGTTCCTGTTATGAAAATCGACAGTAAAACCACTTTGTCGAATCAGATCCTGCGATGTGAATGTGCAGGTCGCCTTTCTTAGTGTCTTTATTGCAAATACAACAGGGTCCAAAGTCCATTAGAGTTTTGCTGATAAGGGGAGCCAATAAAAGCAGCATGCAGCAGTGTAAATACATGTCTCTTTGGGCCCAGAGTAGGGCCTTATTCTGCGCATTTACATAAGGCAGCCTGCCCACTCATTATCATGTTTTATATCCCCCTGCCCTCACAGAGCATCATGGCAAAGTAGCTCCATCCTCCCCGTCAACAGGGAAGTGAAGCAGCTTCACGGAGCAGGTGTCAGCACCCGAAAACTCCCAAACACATGAGCAGAGAAGAAGACAGGAACTTTATTTTTTACTTTTTAATTCATTTATTCCCCCTTTTCCTCCTTTCCCCTTCAAGCAGGCATATGCTGTAGCCTAGCTTATTTTTTAATGTTTTCTAAAATGGTATCCAAGCTGACATCCCTGCAGCAGGAGCTCCTCAGCGCCCTGCTTGACTCAGGAGTAACCAAAGATGTCCTGATCCAGGCCCTGGACGATATGGACCCGTGCCCGCCGGGATTTGGAGTTAAATTGGAGAACCTTCCCCTTTCGCCCGCTACGCCGCAGAGCGGAAAGATGAACGTAGCGGACGCCGCTGACTCCAAACCCGTCTTCCACACGCTCACTAACGGCCACAGCAAGGGCAAACTGTCTGGGGACGAGGGCTCCGAGGACGGGGACGACTACGACACGCCGCCGATACTGAAGGAGCTTCAGTCGCTCAACACGGAGGAGGCCGCCGAGCAGAGGGCGGAAGTGGAGCGCATGTTGGCGTAAGTAAATCCAAATTTATATTTAAGCGCAAAAAATGAAGCGAAGTCAGCTTCATGACAAGTTGACGGCTGTAAAACTAAATGTTTAATTAGCGTCAACATAGGCTACTTAAGAACACTATTTTTATTTCATTTGTTCTCTCTTTAAAGCAGTAAGTTTTGTCTAGGCCTATTTAAATTTAAATTTATTTTTATTTCATAGGCTATAAAATGCGGACGTTTAAAATCTGTAGCCATAGCCTACTTTCCATTCTTTGTTTACCATTTTAAAATTACCCGCCACAGCTGGGTTTTCACATCTAGTTACAAATTATCCAAATGGATTAGGCTACTATTTCTTTACCTTAGCCTACTTCAAACTATCAGCTGAACTTAGATCTGTTTATTATAGGCCTACCACACCGTCTGGGATAAAAGTCTGACAAAAGCTAGGCCTAAAGCAAACTCACGAAACCTTGGTTAAGGATTTAGAACACAAAATTAACATTATAAGCAAATCTGATAATTATGAAAAAACAATATTAAATTAATCTTATAAAAACAACACATTTTATTAAATTAAATATAAACAAACAGTAGCCTATAGCCTATTTCTATTTCAATAGCCTACATGTGACAGTAGGCTACACCGTCATTTAAAAAAACGGACATTATCCCTCTAATCAATTAACAGCTATATAATCATCTCCGCTCAGACCACTTGATTCACTGTAAAACTAATATTTGAGGCTCTAACAGGACCGGAAGAAAATCAAAACTAACCCACGTGTAGTTAAGTTATTATTAATTTTATTCTATAAATCATCAACTGAAAGATACACAGTGGAGTGTGATTAGAGTGAATGGAGATCTGGTTATTCATTGTCAAAAGTTATAAACTAACATCTCCCACTTAACCCGCAGACTTAGATGCAGGCCTCCACATTCTCCAAAACAAACAGACGTGTAGAGATTTGCTATAATTACCGATGTCACAGAGTCTCGGCCTCTATTCTCTGACTGTATGCTCTATTTTACCGACACGTTTTATAACCGAACTGCTTAAATTATCGACGTCAATTATATATTGTAAAGGGATAACTTTTAAAGGTAAGATCATACAAGTTTTTAATGATTCATTTTTAAATGAGGTCAGAGTCTGTGTGGATAAAATGCCATGCTATTTCTTAAAGGTTAAACAATTACTACAGCTTAACTGATATTTGTCTAACTTTGAGGTTATTTATCTTAATTTTTACAAACATTTGTAAGAGCCCTCAGGTCATCATTTGAATATTATATAGGCTATAGTAAAGTATAGCAGTATTTATTTATAAAATATAATTTTTGTAATCTTTTTAATGTTTAATGGCAGTTCCATCACATGTAGTCTCATGCAAAGTAAAATATATTTATTCCATATACTTTAAAAAGAAATTGGACAATCATCTCTTTACTTGACTGTTGTCTGAATATTTGAAACATGGCTTTTCGGTCCTGTTTTATTTGGATTTTCATGGTTCCTACTTTAGATGGCTGTTTTCAGGCTGAATTCCTGTGTTAAGTTGCTAAATACTAAGTCCAAGTTTCTCAACCACTTGAACTAACCTTTGAAAACATTTACAGCCTATAAAAGGGACAAAATGATAAACAGGTATTCTGAATGGAGACTTATTATAAAAAAACAAACAAGTGGAGCTAAAGTGTTAAAGAAAATGTAATGAGTCCTTCTGGCTACAAATGAACACATTGATGTAAATAAATGAGCAAAAATCTTCTGCAGCATTTCCTCGTGTATATGCTTTAATTTAACTGCATAACGGGGACAAAATAAACATTTATTTCAGCTGTAAAATGTGTGTAAAGGTTGGTTTTGCACTTTACTACTTTCCTGTTGAAACTGCGCGAAGTCCAGCAGTGAATTGATTGGTGTTTTCTGCTTCTGTGTTTCATCTGAACCCAGAGAGGATCCATGGCGTGCTGCCCGCATGATCAAAGGTTACATGCAGCAGCACAACATCCCCCAACGAGAGGTGGTGGACGTCACAGGGCTGAACCAGTCTCACCTCTCCCAGCACCTCAACAAAGGCACGCCCATGAAAACACAGAAGCGAGCGGCCCTCTACACCTGGTATGTCAGGAAACAGCGGGAAATTCTCCGACGTAAGTTAATATTTGAGTTTCTCACTGCTTGGCCCAACCTGTAGTCTGTAGTTGGCAGCAACATGGAACTTTTATTTAGGTTTCAAACATGAATCTTGTTTAGTTGGATTTGTCCTCATCATGCTCGATGACATGTTGTTAAATCTACAGCACTGATAGGCCTGTGTTAGAACCTGCTAAAGTTGTCTTATTCAATTAAAAGCCAAAAATATTATTTCTGGATAAAAAATTCCCCATCATGCTTCTTGTTCTGATGTCTGTGTGTGTGGTAAAAGTTGTATTGAATGTGCCTCTTCTTATTTTGCAGAGTTCAACCAGGCAGTGCAAGGTTCTGGCAGCATAATGACTGACAAAGGCAATCAGGATCCGGTGTTTTTTTTCCCAGAGTTCAACCCTTCCGGTCAGGGCATGGGGCAGCCTGGCGAAGAGGTCGGCAGTGAACCCTCCAGCAAGAAAATGAGACGTAACCGTTTCAAATGGGGGCCTGCGTCCCAGCAAATCCTGTACCAGGCCTATGAGCGGCAGAAGAACCCAAGCAAGGAGGAGCGGGAGGCTTTGGTGGAAGAGTGCAACAGGTAGAAATTCATCACACATTCCCATCACCTTCTTTAAAAAAATGTTACCCTTACAGTTTAACCCACATTTTCAACTATGATTTTCTGCAGAGCTGAGTGTATTCAGAGAGGGGTCTCCCCCTCCAAAGCGCAGGGCCTCGGCTCTAATCTGGTCACAGAAGTTCGAGTCTACAACTGGTTCGCAAACCGGCGTAAAGAGGAAGCTTTCAGGCAGAAGTTAGCCATGGATGCCATCACTGCTCCGCCCCACAGCCTCAACCCTCTGCTGTCACACAGCTCGCCACATCATCCCCAGAACAGCGCTTCACCTCCAAGTAAGACCATGTGACTTGCTTTGATATATATATATAAGTGTCTTGCGCCTTCAATTTCAATTCCTGCAATGCCCAACAACGGCAGGTTGTTTGGTAATTAATTCAGGTGGTGTAAAAATCCTGTCAGAGAGCGTTATAGAAGCCCAGCTGATGTGATCAGAGGCAGAGAAAGGAGGGACAAGTGATCAATGAGCGTGAGTGAGTGAGCTGAGCAAATGCCATTGTTATTCTGATCTCTGAAAACACACTGAGAACAATCCACATTGTACCTGCAATCTCCACTCCAAAGTCAGCATGGAGAAGCATGACACAAAGGGCAGCGATCCTGTGACAGGCCAGGGTCAGGCCAGGGTCGGGGAGGGGGGACAGACACATCCAGATCAGCTTGACGTAACGCTGTCATTTCCACATTTCCCTTCACCCACGGAGGTTGCTAATGACTCCAATCAGAGAGTTGCCAAAACAAGGAAACACTGTGCGTTATAGCAGTGACCATTTCACCCTGACCTGATGTTTGCATTTGGAGTAATTAGTATTGACTGAGTCTACCTGGTGTTTAGACGTAAAAACAAAGCTGATAGGCCTCACAGAGCATTATCCTCCTCACCATTACTCAACTGCCATAAAACTGTGATTTGAGAGCCTATTGTTGTTCTCTCGTGTTCGGACACGAGGCGAGCTTTGAAGGGAAAACAAACTGTTTGCCTTGACTTGCTCTTTTACCTTTGGATAAACTGGTCCCACTTGTGGATTGCCTGTTTGCTTTTTTTGTTGCCCAGAACACCTGACCAGGCATTGACCTCAGGTTGCAAAGCCAAAGGGGTCAGTGATAAGGTTGCAGAAGGGAAGGGTCGCTGCTGCCCTCCCCCCCCCCCCCCCCTCAGCTGGCTGCTTACAAGGTGTCCTGCTGGCATCCTGCCGACAGCATCAGCTGTTTTTCAGTGTCAGCCCCCAGTCAGACAATAATATCCCTGCGGGGCGTCTCATTGCGTTGCTAGGGCACGGCCTGTATTATGCATGCTTAATGGACAATTAAAATCCTTTGCTGCTACATCTCCCAGGCCTTTGATAAGGGGCTCTTCTGACTTCTCCTCTCTATAGTCCTGCCCAGCAGGAGGCCCTATTGTCTGTGGTGTATTAGAAGACTGCAGTGACTGTAACCTAGGTTCATTTATCTCTGCTGGGCCTTGAGGAGGACGGAGTTTAAAGCCTCCCCCGTCACCTTTATGGGCTTAAGTATAGTTGCTGAGGCTGGGTGCAGACTTGGAGCAGCAGGAGCTGTCCACTGAGGTATTGGCTCTTTTCTGGCCAGACAGAACTGATGACCCCTTCTTCGCCTACAGAGAAAGAGAGTCACCCCCCCTTCCTCCTTCTCATACCGCCGCCGCACCTTCAGTCATACGAGAGAGGGTCACTGCTGGGTCAGATAAAAGAAACTCTTCTTACTTTGGGAGTTTTTATTGATTTTGTTTTGGTCCGTTGGCCAGCCAGTCACAAATGAATGGACAGTCAAATAGTGTGACGTGTAGTTTTTGAAGTGACTTTTTTTTATTCATTTTAGAAAGGAAACTGATCTCAGGCAGATTACAGTCTTTGAGGTCTATGTCAGCATGCAGCTGTGTTTTCATACACAATATTTACCTACTTTCATCCTCTAATAACGCCATTCTAACTCAAGTAATCTATCTCTTTTATGACATTTTGCTGGAATACATAATCTTTACTTTAGTTTGTTAATCTCATTTTTTTTTTCCCATGATGTGCCATGTAATAATTACGAAAGATTAGTTTTTTTTATCAGTGTTTTGCTGTGGTTAAAAGTGACAAAGGAGAACTAAAATGTTTTTGTACCTTACTTGAGTTTTTTCTAGTTTATGTAATCACGTTGCTGCTCCATTTTAGGGGAAAACTTTATTTATTGCAAAGCTAAGACTTTTTCTGATATTCTATAGGAAGAAAATAGTGTTACAAAATATAATCGCTGATAAGGACCTCATGATAATTCCAATCCATTTTGCTTATAAAAAAGAACATTTTGTTACAGGTTTTTTCGCAGACCTTTCTATATCTTAGAGATTTTAGCAGTTTAAGAAATTCTAATTTCTGATTTAAATGTAATATAAAAATGGTTAAAGGCCCAAAAAGACTTTTTTTTGCACAGAACACATTTTTGTATTTCATCATCTCTGATACATCACTTTTTATTTTTTGATGGTTTAGAAGAGATTGAACCTCCTACTTTCACCTTGTGTAATTCTACCGCATAGAATAATTTTATTTTGAACACATAAAACATTTTACAAGTACTTCTGTTGATTTTTTACATTCTTAGAACCTTTACTGAAGTAAAAAAAAATCGGAATATTTATTTCGTCAGTCTTCACTTTGACAGCTGGGGCCACCATTTCATTAAACCTCTGCTGTGTAAGCAGACCTACTTCCTTCGCACATTACAAAAATTAGCAGACTCAGAAGTTCCAGATCGGATACAGTGGTAGGAGGGATTATCCGTGGATGGCATCACCCCAGGCCAACTAGGAAACGACACACAAACACACACAGAAAAGATGGCCTAGCTCTGCACTTTCCATAGTTCTGTGTCTTCAAGAGAGCCACAAAGAAGAGACTGGATACGTCCTGCAGAGTCCCAGGAGGTCTGTTATATGCAGCGGTACTACAATGAGCACTGCCTGGGGTTGGAGAGGCATGCTTTGATATTACATGGGTCACACACAGAGCAAGAGCCTTTTAAACCTGTTGAAGATCCCTGCTACCACTCCCCTTCTGAAGTTCTCACCATCCCCCTGCTCTCAAAAAATTGTCACCAGACCAGTGTCTTATTAGATCGGTAGTTCTTAAAGGTCCCTTCTTGCAGGATTAAATATTTATTTTTACAGAACCTCCCAATAAAATCCTCTTATATCCAGCTGTAGAAAATACAATAGAAGCCATATCTCAACTAAATCTCAAATGTTAACATGCTCTATTGCTTTCTAGAAACTCAAAGTTTATATCGTGGAAGTCCTCCTTGCTTACTCTGAGGTTCCCTGCAGTTAGAATTACTGCCTGATCCAAAGAAGCCGTCCTGAATAGCATCTTTCCTCCCTCAGACTCTTTAAGAAGTTGATCAGCACCAAGTTAACAGCCTTTTTATGAGACCACTTCTATTGTGAGGCAATGGGGGTCATGAGTCCAATGGAGAGCTTTATTGTTCTGTGGAAGGTTTACAAGGCATAGTGCAGTGTGGAAGTGTTGCTTCTATGTCGCAGTAGACAATATGAAGTCTGTGTGCTAAGGACAGGGACTTTTAAGGATGAAATATGGCGTTGTGCCTTTGCTTGAGTTATTGTGGCATTGGTAGCTGTAGATGAATTGATAATACGATATTATGGTTAATGCTTTTTGCTGTATTGCTGGAAGGTGAAAATGTTGGTACTATTCTCGCAGTTAGCTTAACTTAGCATACAAAATAGTGTAGCCATCAAAGAGCAAAAACTAGACAGTTTGGGAAATAAAAAAACAAAATTTCAGCACTGTTGGAAGCAAAATCTTGACATTAAGGAAACTGTGCCTGTTCTTACTTTCTAAGAGTTACATAAAACGTTTGATGCAAGTCTTTTTTCTGTTCCTTGATAAAGCTAAGGCCAGGACACAGACTGGAATCAGGAGGCAACAGCTAATCCAGTTTTGTCCAATTAACAAATAAAAGTAAACGCAATTTGGGAATTTGGGCTTTTTTCCCCTCACTCCCAAAAGTTAGATAAATAGTATAATACGACATATCTGTAGCCTATGCTTAAAGCAGAGGATAGGTAGTGTAGCCTAGCATAAAGCCTGGAAGCAGGGGAAATATAGCCGGGCTCTCTCCATCTTAAAATGATCAAATAGCACCTTTAAAGATAACTTATTAACATGAATCATTTATATCGTACTCTTAGTATGAAAACTTTTCAGTGTATTTCACAAAATATCAAACTAGTGCATCTTAAGCTTAAAATAAAGCCAATCCCTTACCTTATTTAAAATACTGGAAAATGCCAGTCTTGCTTTTTCCAAAAGTTACAAAATCAGGCTAACCTTATCAGTTTAGCTGTTTAATTCAAATACATGTTATATCTCTTTTTAAATTGATTATAAATGCTCAATTATCCAACTTTAGTATGAGCTTGGCTAGCTTTCTTCCTCTTTATCAAATGCTAATAAAAGGCTTAGCAAGCAGACTGCTGGCTATGACTTCCTGTTTAGTGCACGTTAGAGTTGTATCTTTGCTCCCTTTGCTAGAAAGCAAATAAACATAAATCCTCAGAAAATGTCTGCTTTTGTTGATATGAAAAATGTTCACAGTCAACAATTCAATCTACAAAAACATCCTGTTGAAGTTTCTATCAGTGACAAGAAATCAATGCCCTCCTCATTGGTCATGTTCAGTGTCAGTGCCTCTCCCTTTTTTTTTTTTTTATCTCAAAAAGGCTCTATATCAATGCTGCTGATACTGTCATGTCTGAGCAGCTTCAGCAGGGTGTTCAGGCTGTCACACCTGGGTCAGGGACGGAGGGCGCGCTCTGGGCGAAGATGGGAGATTTCAGAGCAAACAGAGTCTGTCTCTACACTGTCACTGAGCGAGGGGGGCTTTGTGTCTGTGTGAGGCTGAGACCACAGGATAAGAATGTGTTTGACATTGTTTGTAATTGTGTAATGTTTACTTTGTTGGTATCAGAGGGGGCCTGCATCAGCAAACAGGCATTTGATTGTCGGTTGTGGTAAGGTGAAGCATTCCTTTGGGCCTCCAGCGAGAGGCAACAAGAAGTCTAGACACAGGATTAAGTGATGGTCCTAAAAGACACATTTAATTTTCATTGCAACTTAACACTAAAGTAACCACTATTTTTTAGTATTGTTTAGGTTTGTTTCATTTTATGCAATTGTATACTTCTAAATGACAGAGGAAGCTGTTATACTCGTACTTCAGTGCTTCAGCTGGCTGCTTTAGTTTTTAATAGTTTTAAATGCTTTTAAAATGTCTATAATTTTGTATAAAAAATAAAAACATATAAATACACATTTCACTTGTTTATTTTTATGCCCAGGAGGCAAAGAGAAGACAATTTTGACCCCAAAAAAAATAGTTTCTACAAAATTAAAAAAAGAAAAAGGAATACCTTTTTGTACAAGAAATCTTTCATATTTTCTCTCCCAACACTTGCCTTGTAGCCCTCTACAGGGAAGGGAATGACCCCTTGATTTGAAACAACTGGACAAAACAACTTTAATGTAGTAGTAGTTGTATAAGTATAGTAGTTAAGACTAGCTTAAGCAGTTATAAAATGCAACCAAATACACCCCTACAACATTTAATATTAATTTCTGACAGGGGCAGATTGAGCTCTTTTACTATTGCTTTTGGTTCATTTTGTTGGTATGATTTTGAATGCAGGACTTGAAGTGTTGAGATGTTTTTGAGGGGGTTTTCAATGACAAGCACAGATAGCTGCAGACGTTCTGCTTGACATACTTTTAAATGTGATTGATTTTGTCAATTTCTTGCTGGTTTCCTCTGGTTGAAAAAAAAGGTTAAATAAAAATGAAAATATCAGGGTACTTCTCCAAAGACTGGCTGAAACTTAACACTGATAAAATGTGAACGACAAGTGCACTAATCAGAGACTGTGATGTGAGTTCTGCTGTAGTGAGTGCGTGTACACATTGCATGGCCTTGGCTGAGCTGCACAGATAGCGGCACCAGCAGCAGGAACGGGTCGGTGTATTTGTTTGTTCTTGTCCTCTGTCGTCTGAGTCAAAGAGCAGGTGAGCTGGTTGGGTGGAGTAATTGCGGTGTAGCTCAGTGCAGAATGAGGTCGACCCTGCTATCTCTCTGCCCTACATAACTGTTAGCATCTGTGAGCAGAACAAATGAAACTAACTCATCTGTTTCTCTCCCTTAGTGCGATACAGCCAAGGCCCCGGTGAGGTCACCTCCTCGACGACCATCAGTCACCACAGCAGCAACTCCATGCAGAGCAGCCAGTCGGTGCTCCAGCAGGTATCTCCGGGAGGATTGGACCACAGCCACAGTCTGCTGTCACCTGACGTCAAGATGGTGAGTGAACACACCTGGGCCCTCACAGCTTCAGATAAGATAACACCTGGCCTGAGTTTAGCATAATGTAAAAAAGCAGGTTCCTGAACCTCTGCTCTCTCATGGACTCGCTGGCAGCAGCCAACAATTAGCACATTGTGTTGCTCTGTTTGGAAGGTGGGTTGGAGGTGGCAGGCTATGACGGCTTCACCAGAAAGCATCGAGCCTGTTCATCGCTCAGCCAATAAACCTGACAAAGAAACATTCTGCTGGTATTGATTAAATGCCTCACAGAGAAGAGACACAGATGGAGCGCTGCTTTTTCAGCCAGAAATGACGCCAACATTTGATTATACTCAACGTTCTTTTTTAGTCTACTTCAGAGTTTCTCCTCTCTGCCCTAGTCCAATATTTGATCAGTGACAAGGAAACCTGTGTATGGCCCTGAAGCTTTTCTGATGAAGCAACACTACTTTATATATGAGGTTTGATTTGCTAGCAAAACTAAATATGACTCTAGAATCAAATTAAAAGGCCATATAACACAATATTTAACCCATAATACTACCGACAGCATACCTCACAGGTCACTAATTCTATCCTATTATACAGTTTTTCATTACTTGGTTAACTATTTGTTTCTTATGAAACCCACATACTTTTTTCCTTTTAGTGCTTTTAAAAGAGGACACTAGTATTAAGTACTAAATTCTGCCTGTGCAGTTCAAATAGGTGAAACTATTTATTGAGTTTTTTCACAAGGCAAATGTTAAGCATGAGTCTTAATTTAACGATCATGATGAAAAGTTGGGACTTGTTTTCAGTCAGTTTGTTGAAAATGAAAGAAGCAGACAGATTTTGTTTGTAAGACAACTTTGTTTTGCACAATATGCAAATGTTCTCAAACAAAACCTCCTTATATAATGATAGCTTTTTTGTTTAGATACAATTAACAATGCACATAATGTTTTCAAAAGAAATCAGTTAATAATTTGAGTCGATGGTTGTTTCCAACAGTAGATTATTCCAGTTGGAAGCTCTTGCATGTTGAATATGTCTACGTATACGGATTAAAAACCACTTATCCTATTCAGGGTCAGATAAATATGGAGTCATGCAACTGAAATATTCAAAGCTGCTGACTTACTTCCCTGTTGGATCAGGGTACTTCTGCGTTTTGGAGGGTTATGTTACATGAAATGACCACACTGTAGCGGAGCAGCAGGTCTTATCTGCAGGTGTTTGTCCGTCCGTCCGCTCTCTCCTCTGTGGGCAATCGGCTGTAGTCAAATAGACACAGCACAACACAGTGGGAGGCCCCAGGTAAACTCTATTGTGCATGGAGTGTAGTTGTTTTTTAAAGTCATTTTACAAAAATGCACTGAAGCATTTGAAAAGAGAAAATGCAGACACACATGTGCTCCACAAACTAATGCACAGTCTTTTTTGCTGCTGACAGTTTTAGTTTTTCCCTTCCCCATATTGTCTCTTATCAGTTGTTGCTTGTGTGTTCTTTACGAGTGGAGTTACACAAGCATAGTGTTATACAAAGAATCTGAACTAAGTCAATATTTATCTCTACTTTTTCTTTAGCAGCACGACTACACCTCTCTCACTTTGAAATACAATTATATGATTTTACATAACAGAAACTCAAGCTCAGATCCTGTGTTTGAGTGTTTTAGGCTGTAATGACACATTTTACATTTGGTTTTTTTCTTTCTTCTTTGTTTCCTCTAGATTTCAGGTTCAGGTGGAGGACTTCCTCCAGTTAGCACGCTGACAAACATCCACAGTTCCCATCACAGCCATCAGCAGACGCAGAACCTCATCATGCCTCTGTCTGGAGTCATGGCCATAGCACAGAGTGAGTTCTGCTCAGTTCCTCCACAAGACCAACACTGAAAAGAAGTAAAAGTCATGGGATTTAATGCATCATGAAATGGTTTGACAGAGTTTTTTTTCTTAACAGGTTTAAACACATCACAGTCTCAGACGGTACCAGTGATCAACAGCGTGGCAGGCAGCCTTGCAGCGCTGCAGCCGGTGCAGTTTTCACAGCAGCTCCACAGCCCCCACCAGCAGAGCCTGATGCAGCAGTCCCCCAGCCACATGAGCCAGCAGCCCTTCATGGCTACAGTCACACACTCGCACAGTCAGTTACTCTCAGTTTTACTCTTGTTTGTGAACCCTTACAAAGTATGGATTTACTGTGTCATCACAAGTTTAATATGTAACATGAACAGTCAAAGAAAAAAGGACATGTAATGTTTAAATGGTTAAAATGTTGGATTTAACCTCGGTCTGCTGTATAGTACAGCCTGCTTAGACTTGGAATTGAATTTGGTTTTTCATTGGCAAAAGTTGTTTAGTGCTGTTAGTCCCTCAAGATTTCCAACCAAACCCAATATTAACAGTCAAAGGAGGAGAACTGGAAAACTATACTCACAAATATCAGATTTAGATTAGGCTCAGACTCACTTTGCTCGCTCCTTTGGCATCATTAGAAATTAAGCTCACCAGTCACATTGATCAGTATAAAAAGTATGTTGTCTTTTTTCCAGGCAAATAAATTGAATACTTTCCTTTTTGCAGCATTTGCAACTCACAGTGTTTTCTTACAAATTAATGTACAAGCTGAAACCTAACCATCTTTCTCTTCTTCCTTTGCAGTGTATCCACACAAGCAAGAGCCCCCGCAATATTCCCACCCGTCACGTTTCCCCTCAGCCATGGTGGTCACAGACGCAAACAGCCTCAGCACCCTCAGCTCAATGTCCTCAAGCAAGACAGTGAGTGTTTAGCCAACATTATGTCACAGTTTGATGCATGTTCTCACATTTGTCTGCCTGCCACTGTGGGTTTAAATAAAAAAAAAACAACAACCTGTAATCAGTAAAGGGGTACTTGCACAAGAATTAGCAGTACATGTAAGGAGTTTATGTTGGATTGTGCATGATCACTTAAATCAAATCTCTCTATAACACATAGATCAGCTCATTGTTATCTATTGACTCACAAAAATCACCCTCACCCTTCTTTTTAAAAACAACAACACACATTCGAGGCACAAACTAACAGCAGGAAATAGATGACCGATACTATGACCGGGAGCAGTGTGTGTATAGTGTGTGTAATGATTGTGTGTTTAATTCCTGTCACATTAGGACGCTCCTGTAAACAAGATGGTGCAACTCGGGGGTCTCTCCTGGGTAAATACATTTTCATCAGTTCAGTCAAGTAATAAAATGAGTAAAAAATCACCATAGAATAAGACAAAAATCAGGGTAAAGGTTCTCTTGTGTTTGAGAGCTTCTGTTTTGGGCTGCATGCAGCTCTTTTAAATCTTATTTGGCTCTAAACTAACAAACGAGGCAGATATTTGGATTGTATACTCCTCAAAATTTCTATTTCCTCTCAAACAGCCGTCTAATCCATCACCCGATCCCTCAGCCTGAACGCCTGTTGATTAATGTTGCCTTCTCGCACCGTCCCCCTTACCTCTGCGACGAGGAAATGAGCCTCGCTGTTAATCAGAGTTCTCAAACCACGTGTCCTCCATGCTATAAGATCAATCCAGTGAGGCTGGAGATGAGATGGGCTGGGAGGGACAAACTAATTACACCTCTTCCTCTTTCCTACGTCTCCCTGCTCACAGTGATCGCTCTAGCCTGAAATGTTGTCCACTGTGCTTTCACACGCTCAATTTCCCACGCTGAGGCAGAGCGCTCACACTGCTCTGCCGCTTCTGACAGACTCATGGGTTGATGGGACGAAAGCTCAGAGTAGAGGGTGTCTTAATGAAAAATGAGAAAAAAACACATTTCTCCGAGGCTGTAGAAAAGGAACATTTTGGACAATCAGCTTTTTACTGATAGATTTTTGGAAGAACAATAAAGTTTTATTTTGCACTTAAATTCAAAGTGTAAAAAGATACTTTAGACTTAAATTTTTTACATATAAGAAAATCTAAATCTAATCCATCAGCCAGAAAAGTTTGGTTTAGTGACTTTTTATTAAAGTGAATTTAGTACAACACCCTTAATCAAATAAAACATATTTGAATCTCTAAACTTAAACTGGCTTCTTAAGCTTCAACCAAGTTTTCTTCGAATGATTACCAAACATATCAAAACACACTGTCACGGCGTTCTGCATATGAAACACTCTATAGTCTGATATTTTAAGTATTCCAGCGTTAACACACAACATTATCCCAACAGAGTAAGTGATACAAAAGCTTCCACGTATAGAAACACTTTTCTTATTCATGGTAACATTCTCAAGAAATATGTCAATACTACTTAATGAGGTTTTAAAGTGTCATACAAAGGAGAGGTTTTGATATTTGATTCACCGTCAGTAAAGCAATCTGAAAAATGATGGTAGTGGATGTAGACTAAAGATGATTGTAAGTTATGACGTGTATCAGGTTTCATCTCTAACAATGCCTTGTAGAGCTGCAGGCAAGGATTAGTTTGTCTGCACATTTCTCTATTGATTTTTTTATGGATTAATTAATTCACTTTTTTAGTATTTAAAAAATTAGAAAACCATTGAAGCATCCAAGGTTCTTCCATTTATTCTGACCAACAAAAAGTTTGATCTACTACGATGTAAAACCGAAAACAAGCAGCAAATGTTTGCTTTTAAGAGCTTACATTTTTAACTATGATTGACAGATCAATAACTCCACTGCACAGTCATTTTAAAGGATACTTTTTTAGGGTTGAAAATTAAGTAGCATACAATAAAATTATCTGTTGAACCTGAGAAGATGTACTAAAAGTTTCTTCACAACACTAGCATCATCAGCGTGTTACAGACTCCAATTTTTAGAGAAGGTTTTTTTTCTTATCAGGACTTTATTTGGATGGGACAGCCTTGTTCTCGTGACTTGACCAGCGTGTTCAGGCTTTATAACACTCAGTGTTTACAGAGAAACCCTCCATTATACCTGAGTCTGATCCTAACTCACCTCTGCTCACAGGCCTGCGTCTAATGACTCAGGACTTAGCTCGGGTCAGCTTTATCAGGTGAAACTGTTTGTTGGCTGCAGGGTCACACCGGGGTCACCTGCCTCCACCCAAAAAGACCCAGGAGAAAAATAAATTCCACAAACAAATCTAAAAAAAAAAGTAAAGACAGAGAGCTTTTCAAAGGGGAACAAGCTCCAAGGAGTCAGGGGAAGAGGGAGGAGGAATGTATTTGGTCAGGTGTGTCACCTGAAGGTGTTTACCAGTGGTGAAAAAAGTATACAGATCCATTAAGGCAGGTGGCAATGCTTAAATATAAAGGTGATGAATTAAAGCCAGGCACACACAAAAGCAACAGAAACAGAAAGCAAACAGAAAGTAGTGTGACCTGTAATAATTACATGGATTATGATTTGCATAGTTTAAAATAGCAACATAAAAAGAAAAACTCAATAAAGACTCAAAATGTACTTTAGGAGGATGTTTGCTTTAATGTACTAAGAAACTTTCTACCACCGCTTTGTACTGTACATCACATTTTGTAATAATGTACATTGTACTGTATTATTTTACTTGACAGATTGTGTATATATAGTTTAATGTATCCCAAAACCTTCTCTGTCTAACATTTCTCTCTTCCTCTCCTTTCAGTGTCCTCTTCAAGCCTGGTGAGAGCAAGCGCCTGACTTCCCTGGTGCCGGGCAACCTGAGCACATTTTTCCACCCTCTTGCTGCTGTTACCATGACAACTCTTAATAACGGGCAGAGGCACAAGGTCGATGAGGAGTCAGTCAACAAAACTAACGGGAGGAAAGACGACGTTGGGCCGGGTGGTAAAAATGAGAACATGAGGAAGAAGGAAGACAAAAAAAAAAACTTGACTCACTGCACCTGAAAGTGAGGAAACTGGAGCCCGCCTCTGTGCCACACAAATGATCAACAAGGATGTATGATTTTAACACAATCTTTGAAAACAGTATTCAGTTTTTTTTTTTACGCCCATTTTCAATAAAGAGACATTACAAAAGGAACAAAAACCAAGCACCCCCATAAAACTCATGAACTGAGAGGCTCTGGGAAACTGACAATTTGATTTCAAGTGGACATATGAAGACTCATTGAATCTAACAGAGACACTAATCAGCCTCTGTGAAGGCTGAAAGACTTAATAAGTTCCTGGATGCCGTCATTAACGGCAACACATGAATCCCCTTGCCAGGAGCAGAACTGTCTGACAATCACCTGTTTTGATCTTGTGCATTGGCTTTATAGGAGTCTTCCATGTTATTCTTTCACTCTCAGTTTACTGTGCCAGCATTGGTGCAGATTTTCTACGTGTATACTGTGATTGAAAAGACTTTGACAATCTTGAAAGGACCATGCAATGGGTCTGTTTGTGTATGCAATGCTTTTTTTATTGACTAGATTCTGCACACTTGAGACTGGAAAAGAATATGCACTATCTATAAAATGGAGTTTCTGTTGTGAAAAGCTGCCTGTAACATAAGAAGAACGCAGATTGATGTGTTTATGTGTGACAAATATGCCAAAGAATAAGAGTGTAGCTGAGTGTAGGATTTATTTGTCGTCACGTCTCAAAAATCAGCCAGTCGTATCTATAAGCCAGGTCTGCCCTGAGGGGGAGGACTGACTCACACACTTTAAACGTGGCCCTTCCCTTCCACTTTGTTTGCATACAAGTTCAAGTGAATTTCAGGAATGGGACTCACCCTCCTCCTTCCTCTCCCATTTCCTACTGCAATATGAAGAAATAGCAAAAAATTGGACAAATATTGATAAAAGCTCCTCGTCACAAAGCCCCCCCCCCCCACAGTATAAAATGAAAAAATTGACAGGTATTCAGAAACAAAACAGTCATGTTGCTCTGGTATTCAGTGAAAGACAGGGACATGAAAGAGCAAAATGTTGTGACAGCAGCAGCTCTAATCAAACAGGAATCCAAAAAGGCTGAGAAATGTTGGGAGAGGGGCAGCTGCTGTGGGTACAGACACCCACGCTTACAGTAAGCTGTGTTAGGAGGACAGAATACAAAGCCAGTGCTGGCCTGGACGTGGGAATCTGACTGTTGGTCCACAGAAAGAGAAAAAGATGTCGGCTTTATGCTTACTATCATAAAGCTAACGAACATACCAGCATTGTCTGTACTGGGAGTGTGTTTGTGTTCAGTTCACCCATTTACTGAACCCACCAACATTGGGAAATTAGACCGCTGGACTGCAGGTAGTAAAGAAAAAGTATAGAACCTTAACTGTATGCTAAGCAGCTTTTTTCCACTTCTATTCAACTGCATAGAGGGGATTTACAAGCAGTGATGTGCAAAAATCTCTTGGCCTCCGATAGCGTCTCAGTGTAACTAGCTGGATGATAACGGGAAAGGTGAAGATATGCGACCAAATTTGCCACCAAAAAGGACACATTTACACATTTTTACAAAAGAAAATGTTATAAGTGTGGCAGATCCAGTCTCCTGTTCAATATTAGGTCATTATTATCATTTTGATTGGTTGGTGACTGTTATAGGCATGTCGACTGCCATCTGATCGGAGGGCACTCATATTTGTGTGACAGGACATGATTTTTTTTTTCCCTCTCCTAATGTATTATTTTTGTACAAAGTGAAATCAATCATAAATCATTATTTATACTTTCTGAGAAAATATTGATATTTCAAGTAAAAGTTTTTTTTTTCCAAAAATGAATACATTGTTTTGTTTATTTGTTTAATAGAACGATTACTTGTCTTTTTATTGCCCTCAAAAAGATGTCGAGGTGCTGCTGTGTGATAAGTAGACAGCCAGATAGGAAGTGAACATAACATCCAGACATGGTCAGAGCATGAAGAGCCCACTGTTGAAAACATAAATATGTCAACGTAGTTCTTTTATGACAAAACACCACAGCTTGGTTAGGGGTTCTAGTCAAGGGTCATGTTTAAATTAAGTCAATTGAATGAACATGTAGCTAAACACATACACTCCTAAATAACTGGGCATTATGCAAATTAGGCTCCGTTATTTAGGAGGTAACCTGTTTGAGTAATCCAGGGGGTGTTTTTTACCGATAGTTCCAAATCTTTTATATAATCTGTAAATATTAAAATTCGTATATGAAGTACCTGAAGTACCTGTTAGTTTGATTTGGTAAAAAAAATATTTTTTAGAAAAGATTAGAACCTCCCCAGAAAATTGTGAGGTGAATATGACAAAGAAGTGTGACATAAGCACGTTCTTTAAAAGACTCGTCCGTCCTCTCTGCCTCAGCATTAGACCATACCACTATTAGCTTGATTGTTTTCCATCAACTATGAGAAAATGTGTCTTTTTAGCTTCTAAATGCTGGCTTTAATGTTCTTTTAAATGAAAACATTGATTCTAGTTCCTTTAAAAAAACAAACTCAAAATGAAAGATTTCAGCATCTCCAGAAATGACTAGAAGTGTAGCATATATTCAACCATTCAAAACGTTGTAAAAAACTAACAGGGTTGTGATTTACATTGTTTGGTAATGCCCTGACCCTGGCTTTACAGCCTGTGTTGACCCTGTGTTTATTTCACGGAGTCCTGCTGAGGAGAGCCTGTAATCCACTGATGTTGCTCCATTTGCTTTTCAATGAGGCCTTTGATTTTCAGACCCAGGAAGCCTCTAAAGATCTAACCCGGTCTCTTTGACTCTTTTTTACTAAAAGAAACTAAAATACTGGGAGGCTCATTAGCATCTGTTTGAGTTTGAAATACAACACTAAACTTTCTAAACATGACATTTAATTCAGCTGTGAAAAGGGTTTGAATTTAAGATTGATTCATTAGCAGCTGCATTTAGAAATGCACTAAAGAATGTTCTGGCTGCAAATTAAAGTTATATTTGCTCAACAACTAACACGATAGCATCAAGGTAACTGCATTAGTCATGTTTTGTTTGCTTTGCCCAATCAGGAGCTACAGGCAGAAAACACCAGTAATAATAATAAATTGAGGATATCAGAATATGAGGGTCTTGATTTACTGATTTTATATCCTCATCTCACAATCTACAGCTAATATTTATGAAATTATTCAACAGACAACTATTTCATGTCTCCATTTTTCTCCAGTGTTTTCATAGATGACACATTCTGATTGTTACAACAGCATGACGATAAAATCATAAACACCTTCCTATTGAATCAATCCAAATAACTTCATGTTTCCAAGAAGAACATCCATTCTGTATTACTCTATATTTCATCAAGGGGCATCATGCTGCCAGTGTGCACCTGAACATGAGACTGGCACCCTCACAAATGTGAAGTCCAACACAGAGCACAAAAAGGATGATGTACCCAAGCTGTCAGGCCAAAACTGAATCTACCTGGGAAAAAAATGGCAGGTTATTTATATCATGGAGGGATTCTTGTTTTTAAAAGCTAACTTTAGCTTGCTAACAAAGATGAATGGCTAGGGCTTGGCTGGCGGGGTCACCAGTTGAGCAAGTGGACACCCGGGGATCAGAGGAGAGCGGCAAAGAGACAGAAAGTGGAGGCTGCGTGCCTTGTGCTAAGCTAATGTGGCCATGTGTTCAGCAGAGCCAGAAGAAAGGACACTACATCAACTCCAGCTGAGGCCCAAGGGGTTAATTGATAGGACTACCCAGCAGGGGCTAAGGGTCAGGAGGCCACTCTCTGCCAGGGCTAATTGGTCACTGCGACCACAGTTAACGCCAACCTCTCTATGGAGAAATTCATACACATGTATGGAGCAGCTCTGACGGCCTGATCAACGACACCTCTATTGAGCCTCTGCACAGTCATGGAGATTAGTCAGGCTTCACCGTACATCGCCAGCAGCACCACCTACGGTGACAGCCAGGCTGCACCCGAGAAGAGTTCAGTAGCTTTTGATCTCTTAGTTAAATTCAACTCATCAGCATTTTCCTTTTTCTCCTGAATATTTTCCAATAATCCTAATTTGATGGTAGAGGAAGAAAAGCAGCTTTCAAGCATCTGATCAACAGGCTTAATTTTCCACATAATAAGAGATGTTACATATTATTAATTGCATGAATGTCCATGTTTATGTCTTAAAATAAGGATTGCATATTCAGAATATTAGTTAATAACCAAATTATACAAAACTGTATCTCAAATAAGAAGAAAATACTGAATAAAATGCATATTAATGAATAAAGGTGATATTTATTTAGTGAATAAAAAAATTGATTATGCCAAGCCCACCGTTTCATACAGAAAAATAATGTAATGAATAGTGAAGAATGGATCTCCTATCAACTCTTAGAATCCTTCTGCATTGACTCAAACTGTGATAAATCGAATAGACTCTAGGAGCCTCTCATGTACGTGAAGACAGACACAGCCTTTAGTGATACTGTGTAATATTTTAATAGTAAGAGGGAATCGGGTTCTTCAGTGTCCAATAAGAGCACCTGCTGATGGTGGATCTGTAATTTGTATTTTACCTGAAAGAAATGTTATTACATCGACAAACGTGAATTTAAATTGAAGGACCACATAAGATGTTTGAGATGATTCTCTGCAGGGTAACAGTGCAGACCTGTATTTACCACAAGAGTCTAAATCCACTGCATGCGAGGCTGGAAACCTGTAAAAGCTTCTCATTTAGATGCATCCTTACAGATTGATGTTGTCATGCTGATGCTGTCTTGATGTTGGATAGTTAATGATTTATGAGGAGGGGTGGGAAGCCCAGAATGGGACCTGGGTTAATGTTCACCTCCTCTCTTGGGGGTCTGCCCACGGCCGAACAGATCCAAACCCCATTACCAGCTGACTGACTGAGTCGGCCGGCCTCCAGCTAAACCGGGCCAGCACAGCATGCAGGGAAGGGGTTGTGCTCGGCTCTCAGAGGCCTGTGAATGGACTCAGAAAAGAGGAGGAGAGGTAGGAGACTGATGGGTCCTTATCGTCTTATTAATGAGGCTCAATGGAAGAGACAAAGAGTAGCAGAAAATAAACCAAACACCTCTAATAAGCATACAAACCAGTTTGCAAATGATCAATTGAAAAATTTGTTTGACCTTTAATGTGCAGAATAACTTATGTGCACATGTTTGTATTAGAAGGCTGTTTTCACTTTTTTCAAGTTTCTATATGTTTAACTAAATCTGTGTTACACAAGTAATGATCTGATATTCAATTTACACAAGAGAGATTTGGAACCTGAAACTACAGCACATATTCTGTACACTGAAAATGAACAATTATGCAAAACACGACACCGTTTTTTTACATTGGGAATTTCAGGAATTTTCACCTGAATTTTATGTAAAAATTCACCAGAATTTTTTGGAATTTCCCAAAAAACATTCAGGCATAAATTCTGTAACCTTTGAGAACTTTTGCTGGCATTTTTCAGAAACCCCTGGGAGCTTTCTTTTTCAAGGAATTTTCTTCTTTTTGAATTCTTTAAAAAAAAACTTTTTAGACTTTTAGGGAATTATCGCCACAAATTTTGGAGGGGTCAGTCATCACCTAAGAAGTGATCCTTCACTGTTTAAAACTAAGCTTGTAATTAAATTATACTCTTATTGCCGACAGAAATTCGATATGAGGAATTTAAATATTCAATTTAAACTTCATTAAAGAATCAATGTGCAGTTTAAAATAATACAAAAGAAGATTTTTAGGAGGGTCTCCAGAAGTTTTATTGGTAAAGAGTGATGCTCTATGTGATGCTTGTTCAAACTAAGATGATGGTGGGATGAAGTGAGAAACATTCATGTTCGATACAGCTACAATTGTTTTTATGATTGACAAGATCAAAAGCTTTGTATCAATAAAACACAAATAAAATAACACGTTTTGACCTCTGTTTTCTTGAGGCGTACAGAATACAGAATGTACAATGATAAGCTTAAAAAATCAATCCAGGTATTTATGGAGTTATTGAACTTATTTAGTGAGCTGATTTTCAGTTCACTTCATTATTTCCAATTTTCTTTATACTTATTTATACTTCAAAGATCAACTTTTTATGTAACCTTTTTGGGAGACTATTTTAAAAGCAGGGGTGGACTAATATTTATGTGAGGTGATTTTATAAGAGAGAGGAGAGTGATACTCAATCCTGAAAAACTTTCCATTCACTGCAATAAATACTGCATTCCAGCAGATGGCAGTGTTGAACCAGCAACTTAGACATTGCCAAAGCATAAACAACAATGTGTGTGGCTCTAATTTACTGTATGTCATAAGTTGTCTGCAGAACCTTTTTTGTCTTTTATCAGAAAGACCTGCACAAGGCACTTGTCACCGCTCATTTTGGAGGAGGAGCGATATGTTAGAAAGGTTTTGTTCTGCATGTCTCAGCAGATGAGGTCAGAATACTTCAGCGGAAAAACAGTTCCTTAACATACCTCCAAGTTGTTTCAAAGTGACAAACATATTTCTGCAACGATTGAATATAAGATATGTGATTAATCTAGCTCATAACAAGTGATTATGATGCTAATGTTGAGTAAATTATTCTAACCTGAAATGAAAAAATTTAACAACCTTTTGTGCACTTTCATACACAGATAGCTTAATTTGTTTATAATCCTTTGAAGCACTAACAACTACTTTCATCAGGGTTTGAATTTGAGTATAATTTTGTTTCAGAGCAACTTGGCCACTTTCTACAGATGACCACCATTATGGAGCAACCAGTACGCCTATTTTTTTACTATAAAATGTTAATGATTTAATTTGCTGATTAACTTAAATGGTGTATTGAGATAACAGCTCCAAATTTGCAGCATTAGAAGCATGTGTGAGTTAAATTCATATTGTCATTGTGTAGCTGTATTATATGCCACTCGTCCTTCAACGTCTTGTCCTACATTTATACTGGCTGCTTGAAGTCTTGAGGCCTTTGTTGTCATGACAAAGTGAATTGATTGGCAGTTTTATTGTTACACGGACAAAAGGTTGGAGGAACAAGGAGACGCCTCTGTGGTTTTGTGTTAGCTGGTGAAGTTGTGCAAGATTTACAGCTTAATGAGAGCAATGTAAGGCCGTGGATGACATGAGCCAATGCCATCCATTAAATGGTTTGCCCTCAGCCCCTCCTGTACCAGAGTCCATACACATGAGAGAAGGATGAATGTAACTGTTAAGGCTTTAAAGAGACCAGAAACTGAAGAAAAAAAGAAGCTGCAATTTTAACAGCAAATGGAGTCACAGCTCAATTGTGATTTTTCATCAAGAATGCAGTTTATGAAGATTAATTCGATTTTTTTTCAGACTTAAAATGTATTTTTTCATTATCTTAAAGTAAAATGTACTTCTCTCACAGTTATCAGGACTTTTTCCCATTTCTTGGGAAACTTCTGGAATTTTCTAGGAATTGTTGGTCAGAAATCAGAAGTTCAGAGAAAGCTTTTGGAATATTTGCTGTAAACTTCGTAGGGAAAGGGTCAGAAATGTGTGTGAGTTTAAAAAAAACCTATATTTTAAATCAAGTATTCTGTACTTCTCATCAGGAATATATGGGAAATTGTGGGGTTGTTTCGCATGTATTTTTTTGGCATTTCACTGGAAATTTACAAGGATTTTTGTCTGGAATTTTCTGATGAACTTTAGTCAGAAAAATGCCAAATTTTGCGTCAGAACTTTTAGACAGACATTTTTGTGATTTTCTTTTTACTTTGGGAAAGTTATATTTAAATATCGACATATTTTTTCGAAAGTTTTCAGGACCTTCTAAAAACTTGCAGAAGTTGACATTTCTAGCGAGGAGTTTCATAGAATTTTGGTCCATAATTTCCTGGACATCTTTTTGGAATTTTTTTGGGGGAAATTTCAGAAAGATTTAATTGGAAAGCCTCCATATAAATTTTGTCAGATCTTCATGACTCTTTGTCAAATTTCAGTATCAGTATTCAAATAAACCCTTTTGAGATTTGGATGACATTTTGAAAATATTTTTCCTTTTTTATTGGAAGATACATCTGTAAAATTTCAAGAATTGACATTGGAAATATTCAGAAACCTGCTGGAATTTTCCAGAATTTTCTTGAATATTCATCTGATATTCTGTCAGGATTTTTTTTTTTTATGCTGGAATGTCCTTAGAATTTGTGCTGGAAGTTTTCTACAGGAGTTTTTGTAAACATGGACATTTTCCAAAAATGTATTTTAATTTTCACTTACATCAATCTTTAGTAGTCAATCTTTATCTCGAGACACTTTACAAAAAGCAGATATATGTTTCATTGAAGTTTGACTTAGTGTCCAGACAGTTCATACAACTTAAAAAATAAAAAATAACGAGCAAAAAAGAGAGAAACCTATTCAATTACAGTATGAGGAGGTGGAAATATGTTGGATAATTATTCATATGTCAAAAGTAAAACAATTGAAATGCTTTGAAGGCACAACTTTATTGCCAGAATAAACATGACTTCCTTTGATCTAATGTTCATTTGTAATTTGATTACATCTGTTCTCATCCCTTATGACAAATTTGCAAGAAAGCTTTAAAAACACAGTTCCGGTATAAACCACACCCGCGTCCGGTTTTATAACTGAATACAGATACAGATTTTTTTTTTGGGGTTGAACAGATACAGATACAGATAATGACATCACTGCACACGTAGTAGATCGCAGCATGCGACTGTGAAGCACAACAAATTTAGGAGCGCTAATTCTTCAAACTCTAATTCCATTGTAAATTTTGTGTGACGTGAAGATTGATGGAAATTTACAGAAGAGTTATCTATAGACACAATAATGGTCCAGAAAAGATTCAGAACCACCAGCCCTGTCGTAATTTTCAATTTACCACCATCACTCAGTACAAATTAATGCACATTGTTTTTTTGCCAAGTGGTCCAAATTAACCGTAATCCTCCCTCAGCATTTCATGGATTCTTACAGGAAATTGGTTCAAAGACCCAGAATGTGCTGATTCTGGTTCTGCAAATTGGAAACATGCCTTTACTCTTTTCGTCTCGCTTCAGTTATAGCTCACTGTGCCTCACCAGGAGCCTGTTGAAAGCCCTTCCCACAACAGCCAGATGACTAACATTCAAAGGAAATTCAGCTCTTGTTCCCTCCCATCACTTTCCCATAAACCCAATATTTTAGCGTTAAACACTAAGCAGAGCCATGTGTTCAGTCAGGGCAGTGTTACTCTTTGTTCTTAGAGCGGCCATACATGTCAGAGTACAGTGACACGATTTATTACTGAAGGGTGGGTGCCTGTTTTCAGGATAAATTATATAATTAAATCTGCCTTCATATGTAAGAATAACTCATAAAGACTTGGTTAATTTTGACGAATGATTTACTCTGTCATAAGACCAAACTTTTTTCCAACACAGTGGTTTGCAAACTGTGAGGCAACTGCTGCCGTCCAAGAAAACTTTGGTCAAATGACCTAAGCTTAAGATTTTTTTATAGTATAGTTTTGACTTTTTTAATTAACATATATCCAAAGTCGTTAATTATTTAAATACAAGGCCTCTCATAATGACCCACTTGTATTTTTGTGCACCGAGTCGATAGCTAATTGTGTTGAAGTCTAATAAACAAAGCTGATATTTAGAAAAAAGGTATATCATAACTCATGGTGTATTTGACCTTTACAGATGTTTGTCTTATGAACACCAATATCTAGCACTCTTAACAGGAATTATGCTGATGACATGTTTTCCTGCAACAGCTACTGCACTTTCACTCAGCTGTAACTAAAGGGCTTCATGATACCCTGCCAACTATGTTCTAATATCATAGTTTAACTAAAAACATATATGGAACATATACATGTAGTTTTTTCCAAATGAGTAAAAACATATTGCTTCTTTAACTCTCCAAACATTTTTCACAACCGTATAATGAGACACACAATAAAAGAGGAAAGGCATATTTCCTCGCTATTAGCTAGCTAATGTTATCTGAGCTAGCTATCCCACCAAGCTACAAGGCAGGTGATGGCGTGAATTCCTTGCAAAAGGTTAGCGTCATATTTTGGAGCTAACCTTACTGTTCAATGAGTTACAAATAAGTCCATTGACTCATGCAGTTTAGTTGATATTTTATTAGGGTTTGTACTCATCCATGAACTGGCTCACTTGCATCGTGCTTCAAAGACTCTTCTTTGAAGCACTGAAATGATTAAGATTTGTCTAACTTTACTAGCTTCCCCCACAGGTTTGTGGACTACTATTCTGAAGTATTCAACTTTGTATGTTTTTGTCAAAAATGAGTTTTTCTTACAGCCAGAAGTTACCAAATTTTGGGTGAGTGCCAGTGTCAGTGACTCGAAAACCTGAGTTGACAGTCAACAGCACACCAATTGTTTAAAGCCGACATGCCCTTACAAATGATTAGTTCTTGTCTTAAATTTTATTAAAATTGATTGAAATATTATATGTGTTTTTTGAATGTGATTATAAGCTAAAGACACATTTGCCATTAGAAACAGACGGTAAACAATTGTAATTTTTGCTGTTATTTTCTATTTTCTTCTCTACAGATATTAGACTCCAGGGCCCGTGTCCTTACACTCCCATCCAGCTCCAGTTTTTGGCTCAGTTCTGGACCTCATGGGGTCAGTGCTGCACAAAAACACTGAAAACATGTTTTCGTTGGCCTGAACTCAAAGGAGCTGGAAAATATAACAGCTCAAGTTTAGTTTCTTTGCCAAAACATATCAAGACCTTTTGCGTTATCAACTTAACAGTCTCTGAAGGATTAGAGGGAAAACAGGATTAGTGTCAGAGTTTAGCTTAAGCGGAAGGCTGATATTAGTAACATGTTATCTGGATGGAGAAAATTGCCTCAGCTTGGAGGCAGATGATGAAAATCACAGAGACAGGAAACAGTTACATCAATCAACCTTCAGCAGTGTTAGCCTTTTTGTTTGTTGGACTTTGAGCAGGAACTTGGTGAAAATACCTTTTGTCTTGTTTGTGGTAAGACTTCAGCCAGAATTGTATTGTATTTTACTTGTCAGGTAAAAAGTACTTTAGGTAAGAGTGCAGTTTTTGTTTTCTTGTTTCAGCCTGAGAACCCTGAAACCTTTGTCTTCAATTATAGTCATTTTTGGTTTGTTAAATTTACTGTCAGCTCTTGTTTCTTTATTGTAAATACATTCTTGTACCTAGGCTCCCGTAATTTAGGGTAATTTTCTCTTGTTTACCTTTATTTTCCCAAAGTTATGTGACCCTTTTTGTATTCCCCTTGACTGAAGTCTTAAGCTTATTACAGTGAGTTTACTTTTATCTGAGTCTGTCTGTTTTTGCCTTTTTTTTCTCTTCTAATTCCTAAGCAATTATTTTTCTTGTAACAAAGAAAGTGGAACAGCTCATTCAGCTGCAGTTTGTTGCAGTGACATTTGCACTTTTTTTCTGACCACAGCTCACTAAACTCTCTGCGGTTGTTTCTGGGAGATTTTCCCAAACACTGTTATGCAACCTTCAAAACATTCCTCCATTTATCATTCTCCTCTTTACTTCTCCTGTCCACCCACAACCCCTTCTTTCATATTGATTTTGTCACAGTTGTATTTCATAGTTGGACATTACTTTTTTTATTTGTGCTGGACAAAAAATCAAATACTTTCCCTGGTATCCGCCCTGTTCTCTCTCCTCCACCCTCAGTCGGTACTCTCCCACCCACCCCAGCTTCTAATTGGACTTCATTACCATTTCCTCTCAGTTCTTCCCTGAATGACTCTCAGGCTAGGAGGAACAGCTTCCACTGGATTGTCTATGAAACTTACGGACATTGCCAGCAGTAGCAGCACTAAAAGACTTTACACATCATCATCATCATCAGGTAAGTCAGGTTTTGTTTTGTTTTTCTTCCGAGTCAAAGAAAGATGTTCTTCTGTTTTACGCAGAGGAAATCTGGACGTGACACGGTGCAGAGTTGAGATACTATTTTAGCTTCAGACCACCAGAGTGCATCACTGTGTAGTATCTGAAACTACTGTGAGTTTTCATTCTGTATAAAAAGTCAAAACATTATTTGAGCCTAAGTCATGCATGAAGTTTTAAGTATTTTAATTATGTATCTCGTCTTGAGATCTTTAAAGAAACTCACAATCTGTGAAGAAAGTTCTTGAAACAGCATTCGAGTAAATGTATTAATAACTACATTAATCCTACCTGATTCTTTAAAGAGCTGCTTTGCTTATAACTGCCTGATACTGAGTTACAGCAGACGTGGATGATATCAGTGCACTCCAGCTGGCCTTGAGGCAATATGCCAAACATTTTTTTTCTAAATGTCTGCCTAGCTTGTTTCTGTCTTATTAGATATTTGCTACTCAGTCATTCCAAATCACTTGACTACCTACAATTTGAACTCCAATTCAGTTAATGGCTCTAGTTTTCTGTCTTTCACCTCACAAGGTATCTTGCAGTAAAAAGGAAATGAAAGAAATTCCTGACTGTCTGACCAAACAGCAGATCATGAACCTACATTTAAAAGATATATATATTTATTATGTATGGTTTATTTGATAGGGACAGTATACATAGACAAACTGAAAACAGCAATCCAATGCAAGTATCATTAGTGTTATAGTGGATGCTAATTTGCAACACCTGTCCCAGAGGGGAGTTTTCAGCTGTACAGTAAACACAGTACTTCACATGTTAGGGGTTAACTAGCAGTGAATTACATGGTTATTGAAAACATTCATGTTTGTATTCCTCTGGTAGCAAACAGCTGTTCAGACTCAGCCGCATTTGTCCTCTTGTCTGCTCTCCTCTTCTGCCAGGAATGCTGACATGACTTTCTGTCTCCCTCTTCCTTTTTCTTCCTCACTGTTTCACTCTCTCTTAAGTCCTCTCCCCCTTTCTGTCTTGAATTTTTCAAAACCTCTTAGTCACAATTTGACGGTCTATGAAATATTTCAATGTCAACTTCTTTTTCCTCATAATAAAGCAAAAACTGAAATTTCTGAAAAAAAAACGAAACAAAAAAAAAGATCTAAAGAGAGGCAACTGTTAAACAGCCAGGGGCCGTTCTGCTCAACTCATCAATCCAGTTTACGGCTCTCAGACGCCACAGCAGTGGAGACAAGCTGGTGTCTTTTATAATAAAAAAAAAAACATTAAGAAAGGAATGCGTTAATACCAACTGATCTTGATTCTGTCATACTGTCCGAGCAGGGTCAGCTAAGGTTGGAAGATCACACACAAGGAAGAAACAGAGACACACAGAAAGAGAGAGAGAGAGAGAGAGAGAGAGAGAGAGAGAGAGAGAGAGAGAGAGAGAGAGAGAGAGAGAGAGAGAGAGAATTTGAGCATGGATCTTCGAACAGAAGTTATGATTGTGAGTGGTTTCTGAGCAGGCAGTCTAGTATTCAGTGTGTCATCAAAGTTTTATTAGAAACACCTTTTTAGAAACCGTCAGTGCCAAGTTTCGCTTTGAGGATATGATTCACCATTATGTCAGAATGCTGATTTATTTTTCTCCTCCTGGACTTAAGAAAGGATTTTGTAAATACCAAGTGTCACTGAAAGTTGAAGAAATGAATGCTAAAGGAGAAAGACAGGGTGTTTGAAACACATTTTTGCTAATATATTTTCTGTTTGTTCCATAACAATGCACTTTTTTCCCTCCATCAGCTCCCACCAAATGTCTTTCCTGAACAGAGCGTACTGGCTAACTCTCAACCCGTTATTTGAGAGAGCTGAATCACTGGTTGAACCCAAAAACTCTGTGTTAATAAACAAAGGCTCCACGTGGGCGTTGTTACAGTTTGTAAAAATCTCCATTAGTCCAGTTCTTGTCTTCAACTTTTTTAATGCTGTTAGATTGTCTTAAAGGGTCTGCTTTACTTGAACAGGACACAACACGTCATCTATTTTAAATGACTGATTATTACCTGACAGTTTTGGCAGATAATGTGACATCCGATGAATCATGTCGACTCAGTAATGGAGCGCAGATATTTCAGATTCCAGAGTGCTATAATAATCCATAATTTTGTGTTTAATCACATTAAGTGATGATTAAATATGTTTAAAATAGAAATAAGGACGTTTGGTTTTAGTACTTTGAGTAAACGTTTCTGTGTTTTTAATCAGCCAAATTGTGCAGCCAGTTTTTGGAATAACTGCAAGCAAGCTTGATTCATCACTCCAAAATGTAATTACCCAGAGAAATGTGTCATGCATAAAAAAACAGCCCATCCTCAGCCAATTATGGTCAAATGTTATAACAGCACTGGGAGGAAGAATAGTCCTTACATTCATTTTATAGCACCCCTTTGACTAAAACTGGCAACTGTTTTTGATTGAAATAATACTTGAATTGCAAATATCATTTTGTAAACATTCTTTTCTCTGATTTCATCTACAATTTGTATTTATTTACACAAGCTCACCCTTCTTCTGTTCAATTAAGATAGTGTCTGATTTAAAAGCATGTTTATGGGGGCAATTGTGGCGCACTTTTATTTGACCACATCACTATAATCTCTCAGCAGTTCAGTTTAAACTTTGGTATTACTCCCACAAATACCTGAATGTAAACTGTTATCTTAAGGAACATCATTTTCTTTATCTTTGCAAGTTTAAACTAGGTTTTTTCTCTTTCCTCTCTCAGCTGTCAAACTGCAATGACCTTGCTCAGGCTGGTGCCCTTGCTGCACTCCCTCCTTGTCCTCCAAGTCCATTTGTCCAACCAGTTAGAAGACAACAAGATCCCTCCCAGTCTGTGTACCGGCCTCCCTGGTATCCCCGGATCTCCTGGAGGTCATGGGAGTCCTGGACAGCCTGGGAGGGACGGGAGAGATGGGAGGGATGCTGCTCCAGGAGAGAAGGGAGAAAAAGGAGACAGGGGAGACCCAGGTGCAGTATTTTATTAGTTTGTGTATGTCTAACTGTCTGCAGGTGATTTCTCAAATGTGTCCTCTTTCCAGGTGAGAATGGGGTTCGAGGAATTACGGGGGACAGCGGTGACCCAGGACAAAAAGGGGAGAGGGGCCAGGCGGGAGAGTGCGCAGTGGCCCCCAAATCAGCCTTCAGTGCCAAACTATCCGAGGGCCAAAATTTGCCCCTGACTGTGGCCAATGTGGTCTGCTTCGACAAGATCATGCTGAACGAGCAGGGCGACTACAACACAGAGACGGGGCGATTCACCTGCAAAGTCCCGGGAGTTTACTACTTTGCCGTCCACGCCACCGTCTACAGAGCCAGCCTGCAGTTTGACCTGATGAAGAACGGACACACGGAGGCCTCTTATTTCCAGTTCTACGGCAACTGGCCCAAACCGGCATCTCTATCGGGCGGCTCCCTGCTCCACCTCGTCCCTGGTGACCAGGTGTGGGTCCAGATGGCTCTGTCGGAGTACAATGGGTTTTACTCCAGCACAAAGACAGACAGCACCTTCACCGGCTTCCTGGTGTACTCAGACTGGAAAAACTCAGCTGTGTTTGCATGACATGTAAAGAAAGCTGAATCATCTCTAACTTTGGAAAACAAAACACCACCATTTACCTATTATATAAGAGATTCTGGATAAAGACAAGTTAATTACATGTGTCATTGTTCATCTGTATTTGGGTTAGACGTAAACAAAACTCTATGTTACTGTTAGGGGAACATAGTGTACTGGTGAGGTGTGGGTTTCACACATGGTCAGTAATGTTGCTTCTTTTGCTGCCTTTAAACTGCTGTGACACCTAGTTAGTGTAACAGATGATGTGACAATGGCCTCCAGCCAACTCCAGGGCACACCTTCAAAAAGCCTTTATACTTTATTGCACCTTGTTTCCCCTAAATTACTTCACGACAACATTAAAAAATAAACATTTGTAGTGTTAAAAACAAAAAAGACTGAAACATTTTTAATGCAATGAGCGGGTTCTTCAGCAAACATGATATTTATGTCACCTTTTTGTATAAGGTCTGCCTCTGCAAGTCAAGTCCATTTTATCTGCATAGCATGTTTCATTAAACGGGTAAAACTCAATGTGCTTTACATGAAAAACATTGACATCTGTTTGGTTGTAAAAACTTTATAACCAAACACATGTGCACAGTAAGCTGGTTAAAGCTGTGGAGGAAGTGTTGAGATTCTTTGCAGTGCCTACATACTTAATAACATACATACTTTATAATTACATGTAAAAGTTCAGTTTAAATGCTGAAATATCAAAATGCACTATTTCATTAAGCTGACATAAAAAGGGACCCAGACAAGACAACGACTTTTTGTAAGGAGTCACTTTTCTGAATAAAAGTTGGAAACACCTGTTTTAATCTTTGACAGAGCATCATATTTTATGAGCTTATCGTAAATGTTTTTTTCTTAATTTAGGGCTGAAAAGTGAAAAGCTGCCGTTGAAACTGTAAAATAAACATTGTGTCGAAGAACTGCAATATTTTACTCTGCAATGAGATTGGAATATTCAAGTCAAAGAACCTAGAAAGTGTCATTAAAGCTCCTGTGAAGAACTTTTGGTTTGTGTCGAATTTGGCGCCCCCTGTAGACAAAGTAAAACCTCTCATATCTTTGCTGATTTAGCCCTGTACATGTGTAAGTAGTGGATTAAAAAAGCTCATCCTGTTTTCTCTATAACAGTCAAGTGTTGCAATAATCTCAAATCTTTGCAGTGGGAAATGTAAATAAAAAGGCTTCTTCTAGAGCATGCTGTCAATCACCTAGTCTACATCACCTAACCCGTGGCAGTGGTTTAAGCCATTTAAAATAACTATGTAGACATAAGTCTTCGTAGGTATGGTCTTGTTTCCTTTTGTAGCTCATTGAGAGGCACAAATATTCATTTCAAATGTTTCCTAACCAGCTTAAAACTCCTTACAGGAGCTTGAGTTATTTCTTACTAACTTTAATCATAATCAATCAAATGAAACACCTAACACTCTGGTTTTCATCCCCAAAGGCAGAGCCGTGCCACAGTGAATACCACAAAGAAAAAGGGTGGAAAATATTCATTTTCCACTGGATTTATTCTGTTTACCTCTCGCCTAATGATTCCACCAAACGCTGTGTAAGTACCCTGACAGACTCTGCAGCTACGCTTCAACACTGTGAGCAAATGGATGCCAGTCATTTCCTGTCACTGATGATAGATCAAAACAATTACATGTATTTTTTATTGAGTCTTTCTTATTATGTTTTGACATTTTCTTGGGCAGCATTGTTTATTTAGGTGTGTAAACATGACAAACCCAAAGAAGCCTTTGTGAGCCTGTCAAATGCAGCAGCTCACACATGATGAAATGCTATTTTCACTTCACTCCCTAAGACTCCGACACATAATAAAGCTTTAAATATCTCCTCGTAAGTTTTCCCCTCCAGGGAAGAATGAGAGAAGTAGGGAGTTGATCAATCTTCCCCTGGCATCAATAAGTTATTTCCATTAGTTCACGGCCTGTAAATTGCTCTCTAACTGCCTGAAGCCGATGGAGGAACAGACGTGACTTCACCCCAACATACTGAGCTCTCATTGGTAGACGGGTGTCTGTTTGGGTAAAGTGAGGGCAAGAGTTTGACATCTGGAAAATGTGTCCCCCCCCCCCCCCCATAACTACAACAAATCACTAAAACTCTTTTTTCCTTACTTTTCCATTCATCTGATTAATATTACATTTTCTGTACATGGCTTGTCACAAAATGGTGATCGAATGTTTTTTTGTTTTTTTTAAATAAATATAGGCTATCAATATTTCCAACCAAAATTCACTGTGCAAGACAACTGGTAAAGTCTCCAGTAAGTGGCAGCTCTTACCACCCTATACTCCACCTCTGATTGGCTGACTGATTGTCACATATTATTAGCACAACCCTGCTCCCATTATCCCAAACTACAATGCAACAAGTATACTGCTTGATTAGAGCCATAAAAGCCCAGATCAAGGTATCATATGTAGTAAGTGTGTAGCTCTGTCCAAGAAATGTCCCTGCCAATTGCTAGTTTTGATATCTTAGTGCTTCACAGATGTGTCCTTTGTCACTTCATTCTTTTGCTGAACCAAGTTAGCTTTCATTTCAGTCAACGGATTCCGAATAAGAAACATCTATTTTCTTGTATCAGAATCAGAAATAGAAATACTTTATTAATCCCCAGGGGGGTAATTTGAAATGTATACGTACAGGTAGTTTTGTCAGAAAACAAGAACAAAATCACTAATCAAATCCATATTGTGACACGATGTCTTATTGAGCACATCTTCTCAGAGCATCATAATCTCCTTAGTACCTGATGAAATGATTTTGCATTACTTTAATCAAAGAGAGTTCAGCAGTATTTTGAAGTAGTACTTCGTCCAGCAGGTGGCAGTGTTGTTTCTCAAACACTCCTCTCTGCATGGACATCTGGTCAGAGAGAGTCTCTGTGCTTCAGATTATCTGTACAGATCTCATAGTAGAATCCGCTGACTCAACAGTCCGTACATGTCGTGACTTTATCAAAAGTGTAGTCTGTTCAGATGTGAGAAAAGATTCCCAATACATTTACATTAACTTCGACCTTAAACAGAATTTACTGGCTACAGAAGAAGCTTAAATGATTTCTTTCAAAACCATAATAAACCATTTATTTGGATCCTTTGGATTAGAGTACCCAAATGCAGGTGAATTTATACTTCAATCATCTTAAGCCCCTGACTGCACAGGGGTAATCACATCTTCATCAGTTATGTGACCTTAACAAATATTAGAGGTATGACCTATTAAAAGGCAGAACGCAAATTCTGTGTTTTCAAATTCCATTTTAATTTCATTTACTAAATAAAACACATAAAACATAAAAAAAGCAGAATGTAAATGTTTTTGATATTTAAATCACTAGCAAGACATTTATATTACACATTTTTACGAACTCTCTCTTGCCATCCTTGTTTTTGTGCAGGAACAGTTGCACCTTTCAGGCTGAAGGTAAAAGGTTAAGTGGCATGGGGGTGACTCATTATGAGCCCTGTGACCTGATGGCTATCATCCAGTTTCCTTCAGGAGCCCCCACTTTAATTGCTGCAAAGCCCATACAGTACATAAAAACACTGCCTTTATTCAAGGTTATCAGGATTATCTTGTTTTATCACAACAAACCCCTTCATCACAGTGGAGTCAGGTCTGGGTGAATGCCAGGGCCAATGAGCCGCCTGTCCTGACACATTACAGTCAGACTGTTGTTCACTATTTACATTCAGTGACTGTACTTGTATGTTTTTTAATTCTTGAGATTCTTATGTTTTTCGTGTATGTATTTGCATCATAGGAGGGTCATGCCACATCCTGGTAAACGAAATCGGGAGAACAAATCAAAATCATCATACATTTCTAATGGGTTTAATCTGTCGCGTAGAACTCGTTGCCGACGCAAAACAGCCGGTAAAACCCTCCGATCCTCCTCATCCTCCAAATTATCCCACCTCTCAAAACGATGCGCCATGACAACCAGATTTTACGGAGGACTTTACACCTACTAGGAGCTATGCATAAGATTTAAGTTATAACTTAGACCTACGTTGGAACTATGTCAGCTGGTGCAACACCTTACTGGCCAATATCAGCCAATATCTTTGACATTTTAGCAGCATACATGTGGGCTTGAACCCTTCTTGTCCTGAAGAGGTTTTCTTACTGATTAAGATACTAAGATTGAACTACAAAATGTATAGATAATGGAGAATGTTGACAGTGATCATAAACAGTAAAAATAGTGGGAGGGAAGGGTGCATTAGAGTCTCACATTTTCCCACACTGCTCCCAGGCCAGGACTTGGAGGGGGGGCAAACGAAAGATGTCAAATCCCCAGGGTATAAAGCTCCATTTGGTTGACTCCTTCCTGATCTTCCCCTGACTTTAAACTTCCTCTCCTCTGTTAACACCATCCTCATTTATAACTAATACATAAACTGAGGCAGAGCACGCCCATCATGAGACATAACTTGTATTTAAGACATAACTTGTATTTACTTTTTTGTCTTCCTGTAGGAAATGTACACACGCCTCTTAGATATAAAAAATCTATTTCCTTTCTCCTGTTGCATCCCAGATACATTAAGGTTCTATTTCAAGTTTCTAAATCCAACTACCACTGCAAGAACATGCACTAAGATGTCACTGAGTGCATTCTCTATTTTTTTTTTGAGCAGATACAAAGTGTTGATCTGCGGATATTTTTAGTGAAACATTGGGGAACACAAATAAATCTGAAAACCACAAAGCCCTGGTGAATTGTCATGTATTGGTGGAAGTGGTCCCATTAGACCACTGGGGGCCTCCCTCTTCTGACTCTGCAGCCCCCAAACAACCCCTTTATCCTCACAGATGTAAGGCATAAACGTTGAACCCTGTCTCAGTGCATTCATTTAAAAAGGAATTTGTAATCTCATGTTTCAAATCCCCAGAGACACATTTCCTACTGTATACTACTCATCAAAATCTCTACATGTGAAAGCCCGGGGACACACTAAGGGCTGTGTGAACGTTCAGAACAGACAGTGAATAATTTGAACCAAATTTGGTAAAAGATAGAGTTTAGAATAGCTATGTGTGAATAGATGTAAAATGGATATCTGGTTGTGTAGTGTGATTTACTTCCTGCCAACATGCCTTCATCTCAGCAGACAATTTGACTTGTCAGAGGAGGCAAAGCCTAACATTAATTATAACTCTGTTCTGTTCAAGTGTCCATGAAAGTGTGATATCGAGTCATGAACAATATCAGGACTTAAACTGAAGCAGATAAATGTAATTCAGTTGTCATAAAGTTCAATTTTTACCTGTTTCTATTTTTTGTTGTTGAATTTCCACTAAAAAACTGCTGTGTGATGTTTTTCTCTTGCTTGCAACAGCTACTTTTTCTGAGCTGTACCTGAAGGCATCACTTTTTGCATCTTTGGACAGGCAACAATAACATGTTTTTCCGGTATTTTGTGTACCAGGAAGTGGGATGGACACAGGAACTGTTAAAACTTGGTATTCAAATCATAGGTGAAGTAGCTCTTTAGTAGTAAGTAGGAGTAATCCAAGACATTTTCTATTTATTTTCTAGTAACTCAATCAGATTTTTTTTTTGGGATTTCTTACTATGTGGATACACTGAACATATTTAGATTGTATACTGTTGAACAAAATTGTAGGACTTTAAGACGTCACCATCAGAACTTGTTATGGTGATTATTTTAACTGCTGATATTCTACAGACTCAATGATTTATTGGTATCACTAAATTTATCAGTAGTTTCTTTGTTTCAGCCCTTAAGAAAAATCCTTCATTAGATGAGCTAATTCAAGCATACAACTCCAGTGCACTGATTTCACACTAAACACGCATCATTACCCACAATCACCTGACGTCTCCATCCAGTTGCGGTGTATTTAAGCTGCAAGATTTCTGATCTCTTCCTCTGCTCCTTCATCTTTAGCGCTGACCTTCAGTCCAGTACTGCACTCTCCAGAATCCACCTGTAGGCTCTGACTGTGTGTGTGTGTGTGGGGGGGGGGGGGGGGGGGGTTAAGATATCATCCCATCATTCTTTAAATTTCTGCATGTACAATAAAACTGCTAATAGAGACTGTTAGCTTCAGTGAGTCTGTGACAACATCTAGACAGATTAAGTCTTTGTTTTATTAACACAATACTTGCATGGCAGCCAAAGCATTTAAAAAAAGGAACATTCACATCTTCAAATCACAGTCTCACACTTTGTGGTACAACCTGCAAGTAGAAACATGGTCATGTTGGCTGTTTGCATTCAGCTGCGATCATTAGTTAATGAAGAGGTCTGAATTATTTACAGTTTTATAGATTCCACATTGAAACAGCTTTCAAGACATCTGACTGATGTCGTATGGAAAAGAATGTAAGGTTATATAGCTCCACTCACACAAGGCAGAAATTGAATTTCTTTAAATCAAAAAATAAATATGAACAGTTTAAAAGCAAATTAGGGCATTCAACAGATCTAACCTCACACCACCACCAATATCCCTAATAAAATGTTCAATCTTATCCCGACAATGCCCTGTAAACTTTGAAGCAGTGGTCAAAAACACTCCGGCTTTAAAAGCAAGAAAAAGAGAAACAAAGCTGATGCTGTTGAGACCTTATTAGTTTATGGTCCTTTTAGATTGCAGGCTGTGACAGAGGAAAGATAAAACCTTCTATGGATTACATGTTGGGTGTGATTGTAATATGCCTCTGTTGAAAGACTGGAATAAGCTCCTAGAGCTATTGTATGGAATAAAGCTGGAGTTCAACACATCTGACTGGAAAGTTATGAATCACTTTCAGAAAATACAACAAACCTCTCTTAACTCTTTACATTGTTCTGTAAGAAGAAGCCGTCTTTTATAGATGTATTATTCAAAAAGCATTCATTGAAAAAAAAACACACAGCATCCATACGTATAGCAGTGTAAGTCATTACTCTGCAACTTGGCTCACTAACTGCAACATCTTAAGACATGAGCGGTCGTAAACATTTCAGCATCAGGGAGAGCACTGACGAGTTACCATGGCTACGAGACCTGAGACTGAACATGGCAATACTGGAACATTTCAACAAAAGTGACCCAAAACCACAAGAAAAGTTTCCACAAATAAAGGCTTGCTAAAGACGATTGGGAACTGTTTTCCCACAATGCAATGCGGAGGGAAAAAAATAAAGAAATAACTTTAAGTGGCAATGTAATATTTTTTATACTTTTTCTGACTCCTTATTTAGTTGTGGCATTTTATAATTGTAATTCGATTTGACTGTATACATTTTTGTTTAACTATTTCCTACAAGTTGAAACAGTTTATTATGTAACTGTGAGAAGACTATACATAAGGAATAGAATTACCTGTCGTACTTCCTGTATACAGTTATTACATACTGTTGTATGGAAATGGGAAACAACATATTATCGTTACATTTATTTTCTGTTTACAAAAAGTTGCACAGATCTGAAGCCTCATACGAACAGTCTGATGATATCCTCTTGTTTTAAAGCAATAAATCTAAACAAATATAGAACCAACAATAAAAATAACATTTTTTATTAGTCTAGCCTGTGTATTCTGAGCCTGATTACAACTGTTTGAGAACATTTATTGCTTATGTAACTAAGCGATGAAACTACAGAGCTGTTTTAAAGATTTATAAATTCTGTGAAAATAAAGAAGCTTGTAGCTAAGCCAGGAAAGCATTAAGAGGGACTAAGGCGTTGATACTTTTGGTCTTATCAAGAAAAATGAACCAAACCTTCAAAACAACAGGGTAAAAACATAGCTCATACAGCATCTTTTCAGTGGTAAAAGTTTAAAGATTGGCTGTTGCACAAACAGATCCTCTTCTGTCAGTCCCTCAAAGATAAACATCCATGGTGTTGAGGATCATGTGCCGACAGAGCGGGCAGTTTTGTTGGTAGATGGGCTGCCTCAGCAGGATGTCCGTACAATCTCTGCACAAGCAGAGGTGCCTGCATGGCAGCAAAACCACAGTCTTGGTACAGTCCTGACAGATCACACACTTCTTCCTGTCCTCCTGCTCCTTTAGCAGAGTCAGCAGATTCTCAGCAGGCAGCCCTCTACTCTCCTTGCCTGGAGATGACTGCTTCTTCAGTGGTCTGTCGGTGCTTGATGAGGGGAAAACTACATCCAGCTGCTCCTGATGGACTCCATCTCCTGCTCTCCCATCTGGTGGGTCTCGCCTCTCCTCTGCAGGGTCTCCATCTCCTTGTCCTCTGTTGTTGTTGTCTCCGTGGAGCTGAGTCCTCAGAGCTAGACTGACCTGGCTGCTGAGTCGAGATAACTGCTGCCAAAGTCCTCTCTCTAAAATGCAGAGGTGATTGAGCATCCTTGGCAGGTGCTGCATGACACTGCGTAAAACATGTGGAGCATTTTGCATGGTCGAAGTGAGATTTCTTAGAGTCAGAAAAAGTCTATGCACGGCAGGAAAAGAGTTGATGTAATCCATGATTCGCACAGCAGCCTCCCGGGTCAGCTCAGGGTTCAGGTAGACAGTGGTAGTCAGGGCAATAGTAACAGTGAGCAGGAGGCCATAGATGTTCAATATGAAGATGCTGACAAATATGTGTACAAGTGAAACCAAAAAGTCCAACACTAGCTTACAGGGTGACCACAGGAACGCCGAAGTTCCAACCAGGCTGCTGTAAAGAAAGGTGAAGGAGGTCAGCATGAGCTCCAGCACCTTCTGCAGCGGACTGGAGACCGTCTGCCACACGCTGGCGGCTGCCAGGTAAATATTCTGGGTTATTATGAGTGCAAAGTTGACCACTGTGTTAGCAACATAGACCACGAGGCTGGCGGCGATGCCACAGCCCTCCAACAATGACAGAAGACCTCGGCACAGGTGCTCCTTCCCACGAAGCAGCACGTGCATGGACAGGTAACCCACCATCTTCAGGCTCTCCAGCAGCCCCTCCAGAGCTAGCAGCAACCTCCCCAGCATGGTGACCGTCCCATGGGCTACGTTTGACGTCGCCTCTGCCGTGGACATCAAGCAAAACACGATGAAGTTTCCCAACTCCAGCACTGAGTTGAGGAGGAGGGTGGGCAGGCTGGTTATGAAGGAGATAACCGCCAGTATTGTCCGCACCACACTGTGGACGATGAGAAAATTCAGGTCCAGCAGTAAACAGACGGCGTCCAGGCATTTTCCTACTGTTGAGATAAAGACATTTACCAAGCCCATGGTAATGTTTCTGAAATTGTCGATGTTAAACGCTTACTCTTAACGCTTTCAAGTGGTCTCCAAGGCAAAGTCCATGTCTTATTTGTTCATAGTGAGAAGTAGTCGGCAAGCTTAATGTCGACTACATGTTGTCCGAGTCGTTAATTTGTCCTTTGTGTAAGGCGGACCAGTAACGTAACAACAATCCTCGTTTCGATTAAATGATTGAACATATTTTATGGCTTTTGTTCGGCTGAGACAACGAGCTATGATAGTAAACACACGCGTTACAGAGGCGGATGTTTAGGTTCAAACTAGAGACAGACACTTCCGTTCATTTTCCGGGTTTCGTTTCGGCTACCCGTTCAAAACTCGCCCTATAAACATTTGATGACTTTGCAAGTCTTCGTAGATGATATATGTCCATTAAATCAACAGGTGAAACCATCCGAGACGAATAAAATCACTGTCCAGGCATGTTTTGCATCGTAAAGCGTCATTTTAGTCGCCATATTTGTTTTGGTCACATCAGCTCAGCTCTTGACTAGTTTCCGGTGACATCACAAATACGTCAAAATAAAAGACTTACAACAAAAATTAAACATATTTTATAAATACAATACGTATATTTATATTTACAGTCTATGATATTTTAACATAATAAAATAAAATCAACATGTAATTGATATTATAGCACAAAAAATAGGATTGCAATATTTACAGTACTAAGTTAAAAGTTCTGACGTTTAATTGAAATGTGTAAGATAATTAAGTTTAACAGTCATGATGGTCAAAATCAATGTGTGTCTTCAATTTTTGTGAGAAATAAGGATAAGTTTATGTTGTCTTATAATTATTTCATTTTGTCCAATGGTCTAAATCTGCAAATGTTATGATAAAATCATTACTTTATAAGTATTATTAAATTATGTATTCACAATGTCATTTTAGTCCGTTTTTACTGTTTTATATGTTGTATTTTTATTTCTTAAATACATTTTAAGAAAATTAGGAAAACAAAACAAATATATCAGAAAATAATGAAATAACAATTATGTATATCCTTAACACTTTCTTTCTATCCTGCTAAATGTTTTAATGTCAATCAATTATGTCACTGATTTATTGTACATTTTTCAGTCTGAAGGTTTTTAAATTTAGATTTAATCATTTGCAGAATTGTATCTAAAATAAATAGATATGAGTTATAAATAAAACTTTTATTTGTTGCTTATAGGGCTTTCACACTTGAAGAAAACTCGTGGAAAAACGACTTATATTTGCCATAGGACCTTTAATGCATCCCCAGATTTTCGTATTTCCTGAGCTCATTCCATCTACATTAACACAGAGCCATACTCTCCCATTACCTCAGCCATATAAGCAACAATGAAACACAAAGGCATTGCAATCCTGAACAAGATCAGGAGTATTTCCTTCCTTGCCTTGTGCTTCATCCTCCCCATCTGAGCTGCTCAACACTGAACTTCTTTTTTTTTTGCAAAGGGAAACTGTGTCTGATAAGATCATGGGAAATCCTGCTCTGAACCTTTGGACACTGGACAACAGCATTTGTTTAAGCATTTAATGATACAACAGGGATACGTAGGAGCATTGCAAGAAGCTATAAAAGGTCTTGTGCATTACTTTGTCTGTGGCAGGGAGCTTCTAGACCTGCTCCTTTTATGGTAGCTAACCTTCCCTCTGGTAGTTTAGCAGGCCAGTAGTCAGCTTCCTGTGTTTGTTTTCAGGTCAACCAAATCCTTTCTCTCTAAATGATTAGAAGTTCCTAAAGGCTTGCTTTCATCTGGTAACTTCAGCAGCACTTATTTGAGTCACCTAAAGGGATAATACACAATTGTGTCTACTTTTTATCAATCGCTTTTGTATAGGACTCAAGATTAAGTAGCTTTGATGTCTCTATATTCTTTGCTGTCAATTTTCACACTGTGACATCTAGCAAAGATGACAGTGGGCGTAAAGAACATAGATAAAAGTTTCCCATTTACTCTTTTTGGAACATATAATCCACAGCTCGGCAGCAGCAACCTGAGAGGCCCATTCCAGCTAATACAAAGATTGGATACAAAATCAGCCAGTGATGACAAATTGGGAAATCCATTTTGAACTAAGACCTAGAAGCTGATCCTCAGAGCTGTCAAGTCAAAGTTAGCAAACATTCTCAAAAATAAATGCCCCCATGGGAAATCACACAGTGTGACCACCGATGGAAACAAAAGATGCTTGCACAGGATGAAACAGAGGACAAAAGGACAAACAAACCCCTTGACGTGCTTCCTACAAGCAGCCGAGGGGCCATGGATGACCAATTTTGCAGCAATTGGACCTCTCACCCGTTCACTTCCACCCTTTTAAGCAATGCAACATTTGACCTGCCCTCCCATCTCTTTGTCCCTGCCACTCCCCAGTAACAACTCTTTACTGCTCTATGTCAATTCGAATGGTTGTTAAAATTAAACTAGTGGTGCACTCACATGTGAGTTGATTAATTTTTCTAATGCAGACAACCAATGGGGACTCAAGGAAATAACTGGTCTCTCAAAGAAATAGTCAGTCATACAGCCAACCAGAAAAGGGAAACTTGTCCTACAATTTGTTGGTACAATTTGGCTTTTTATACACAAAAACAAATGAAAAAAACCTTATATAGATTTTTAATTCATGACCTTTAAAGGTCATATTATGTTACGAAGAGCCTTGACAGCCAATTTACCTTTTTGAAGTCTTAGTGCTAAGGTCAGATAACTAGCTGTTTATTGTATATCAGCACTGAGAGGGGTGTAATATCGTTTACTTACTATACTCTTGGCAAGAGAAGAAATATTAATATTGATTGAGACGTTAAAACATTTTTTCAAATCCTTCTGTCCACTTATGAAGTATCATTCTAGTTCAGGAATGGCAGATTGCCTGACATATGTTTGTTATTTTACAGTATAATGTAATGGCAACAGTGTTTACAATGTTAATTTTTACCTTTTTGTATAAAGATGACTCACCCCATCACCTTTCAAAAACCATCACTATAATTTAACTGTGACCGCGCCCTGAGAGCTGGAGCTGAGGCGGGTTTTAAGCCTCGTGACAAACCGTTACATCTTTCCTACCTATCAATCATGTCAGCTACGCGCCGAACTATGGATAACACGTATCGTCCATAAAATCAAAACGGTGCCTTTGAAAAAAAAAAAAAAAAAAACTCCGTACAGTGCGATCCGATGATAACAAGGTCACCTCGGCAGTACTCGGGATTCGGGAAGTGACTTGGCACCTCTCCAGCAACCAGACAAATTTCCATGCTTGGTCCATAGGTCTTGAACCGGTGTCCCTCCACTTCCCAACCCAAGTCCTTACAGACTCAGCTACTGCCACCCAACAGAACAGACCAGTCTCCCCATGATCTTGAAAATCTGTCATCACCACCATGACCTTAAGTCTGATGTCATGTTCCCAGATTTTATAGTTTATTTTGGGACTTCAGATCAACTCATTCAATGATGACTTTGGCTGCCAGCCAGTCAGTAAACTGCACTCACATACATTTACAGCCAGAACACATCTACAGTGCAGTATGTGTGTGCGTTTTTTAGAGAGAGGGAGTAGGCAGCAGAGCAGTGCGCTTCCCTGGGAAAACACAAACGCCATACAGTTGAAATCACTGGAGTGCAGACTGGTGGGGACCCGGAGCAGGACCCCGCATTCCACAAAAAACCCTCTTACACAAACCTGCGGCTTCCACTACACACTGAGAGAGAGAGAGAGAGAGAGAGAGAGAGAGAGAGAGAGAGAGAGAGAGAGAGAGAGAGAGAGAGAGAGAAAGAGAGATGAAAAAAAGAGAACAAAGGATTGGGATAAAGGACTCATGCAGATTGAGACACAGTGATAATTTTCCTGATGTGACTCAGAGAGATACGAACGGGATGACTGAGACTGTAGAGGTCCCTCAGTGGGACATTCCTGCTCTTCTCAGGACCTCGTCTGTGCATCTGCAGGATGTTCATGAGTCTGGAGGCAGAAGTAGCAGCTTCCTGCATCATGACTCATTATCCTGCATCTGTCTTGAACAAAAAAGTATACAGTGAGATCCTTTGCTCAGTCATAAATAGGGATTTTGCCATATAAAATAGCCAACAATGATTACTGAATTGCTAACATGAGCCAAAGGGAACACAAAAAAACTTAATTTCTAGTGACTCAAAATAAGGCGGTCACGATTATTATCATGAAATCTGCAGTTTTTTCTCCAAATTAATAGAGGCGTCATTTTACAATTCAATAAAAATCTCCAAACTCCCCATCACTCACATTAACTAAGGTGAAGTTTTTAATTTTTTAATTCAATCAAGTGTTTGAACCCACAAAATATTCAGTTAACTTTCTCATTTTACATAGAATTGCAACAAAGTCTTACAGGTGGTAATGAAAACCACAGAATTTTGGCATTTTAGCCTAAAGTGGATCTTTTTTTTAAACTGAAGCTTGTAACCTTTTTATTCAACCCTTTAATCAACACTTTTCTATTCTTCTTCCTTTAGTCTTCATTTTATACAGAAATCTTCTCAGGCTGACACACTAAAGAAACATGCCAGTGGGTGGATTTATTATGATTAATGTCATCTATTACATATAATCACCATGAAGAAGCGTTATTCAAGTCTTGTCCCATGTAGCTATCAAAGTCTCTCTTTGTCACAATCCCTGTTGCTGTGACGTAGTTTAGCAGCAATTCAAATTTCTCTCCCACTCTTCCCCCAAGCCCCCTCGCCATACCAATGGACAGTCAAAAGCCCCCCATCCTCTGGAGAAGCTCGGACAATGGCCTTCTCTCATGCCGGGTAGCCTGTCCCCCAAAACAACTTGCTCTCGGGTATGGCCTCAGTGGCTTGGAAAGAATGACTTCTTTTCCTCTCTTTCCTTCCTTCAGACTTTCTTTAGCCAATGAGGTCCGCACTGTGAGCCCTGCTGAGATAAACAGAAGTCGTAGTCATCAATCACTAAGGATTGGCACATACAGGGGTGGATGGAGGGACACTCAAAACAATGCATCAGGTTGGAAATCTTAAAAGATCAAAGTTGAGTGTGAACAATTTCCGTTGAGATAATTTATCTGATGAGTCAGAGCCTTCAGTAAAACTTGTTTATGCCTTACATGGTTTCTGTGCAATTGCAAACTTGATTTCATGTTATTCTCCTGTCCTAAGCGATCCTTAGATAAGCATAGAGCTAACCAGCAGCTGATTAGCATAGCTTAGCATTAAGACTGGAAGCAGACTGAAAAAGCTATCCCTCCTATGTCCAATAGTTAGAATAAATGAGCCTACAGCAGCCTATTCCTACAGGAAACAAGTATGAGATTTCCCCATACACAAGAAGAAAACGCTGTTACTGCAATTCGATCCTTGAAATACTAACAAACATGACATTTTATTGGGGACTAACTAGGTTAATTTGATAGTTGGAGGTTTCCCTCTGCCACCAGGCTTGGAATGTACTTTTATGTCATTTTTAGGACTTTGAAGTCCCTGGGAACTCTGTGGGGGAGGGGATGGTGCTTTTCCTGCTTCTGTTTTCCTTTTTCAGTCTCATTCCCAAAACCATTGCCCCCTTATATTCCCAAACGCCCTGTCCAGGATGTATCATATTAAATAAAGGGTGAAAAGGGGACATTCTTGCAATTTGTCTGCAAGGAATTTTAAGAGGCCCGGGAAAGAAAAAAAAAGAGTATCTTTTTATAAAGCTTGGCTATAGAATCTCACTGTAGCTGCACCTTGTGCCTGCCCTGGTCACATAGAAGCCTTGAAGATTCTGTCATGATTTACTGACCTTGAGTGGCTGAACAATGTAGTTGTTTTGAAAACGGGTAGTGCTCTGCTATCGCTACAAACCATAAGGACTATAACCACAAAGGAAATGAACTCATCAACACTCTTTAACTTACATAAATTATCTTTTTTTTATGAAAAATCCAGCATGTATTAACTCGCCCCTCTGTAGGTAATATCTGGCAGTTTTCTGATAATCTATATAGAATCATATATTTCATATTTCAGCATAACTTTATTGAAACACACACAACTTCTGTGTTGAAAGCACATTGTGTGGAGTGAAACAATTACAATTGTACCCTCAGTGCAAGCGGTAACCAGCATTCAGATTGTGGATGTTGTCTTGTTTTTTTTTAACCAAAGACCCCATTTACACCACATCACAGCAGGGAGAGAAAGCTGTTATGATGTGTTATCAGCATTGGCCTCACATTTCCATCAAAACAGAACGACAGAGCTCGTATCTCCACCGGCAGATCCCTGTAATGGCTTTAGGATGGCAGGAAAAACAGAACAGAGATATCAGGTCATCAGAGGAGGTTTCGAAAGCAGGCACACTTTCTTCCTGCCTGTCTGTTTTATTTCTGCTTTGAACATGTGGAAACAGGAGAAACTGAAATACAACAAACTACACAGAATCCATGGTTGTAGGCTTCACTTTTCAAAACACTTTCCAGTGTTTTTGATGTGATATCAAAAAAGAACACTCCAAACTTGACATTCATGCTGTATACAGTATGATTGGATAAGTTGGGGTTTAGGCAATTGCACCTGTATGACACTGAATTAGAAATGCTTGTCGATTGGTCGAATATCTTCACAACACCCCGCCTCAAAACCTTTCTGACAAATTTACTGAATGCTTGAGCGATTCCAATATATAGATATTGTCATTTTTATTCCAGCCCAATTTTCATTGTTGGCACCACTAATTGTGTCACTTTTTGCATGAACTACTTTAATGCAACATAATCACAAACATCCAGGAGAGTCCGAGCAACATGCTATTCGCAGTGTGTGTCAATATCCCAATGTTTAAACAATATCATATCACTCCACTGAGACTTCAACTCACCTAACAGTTTGGATCAGGTGCAACGTGTCATGTGAAAAACTTTTGTTCTGATCCAGCCTCAGTATGCTGTGATATCAAGAACACGAGACAGTAATGACTGCACTTTTGTAAGCTTAAAAGAAAATTGATAAAACCACACGTCTTACAAGGCTTTTTCAGGACAAGGACTGTGAATCAGGAGAGTTCCTGATTATTTAAGAAAATGCCAGTGTGTTTAATATCCCCTGTGATCTCTTACCTAGTTCAACCCACACAGATATATTTTAAATTCCCAGTGTAAGAGTTTGGCTGAGAGAAACACGGACAAGAAGTTCCCTTAGGCTCTCTCACGGCCTTTTTATTTAGTTGCCACGAAAAAAAAATAAAGAAAAAAGTTATCTAAAAATCATATGCTTAAAATAGAGCAGGAACGGCTGAGAACACAACAAAATAAACCCCAGTAATGTTCTTAAAACATGATGAAACCTTAACAAAATGTACTGCTCTAACCAATATTAAATAAAGCACATAATTTGTTCTGGCCAGTGTCACAGCTTCCCTTTTGGACTCTTTTGCAGAAGTGAGTTTGGTATCATTGCCTGCTCCATCTATGCCGCTCACACACTCAGTGGTGATCCACTTGGCAGACACAGACTGCAGACGGTGTTTTCCAGAAGCAAAGGTTACAGAGATCAGTGTACATGACACGTCCCACCACTCTTTGATCTGTTTCCAGCTGCACAGATGACAGATAATTCACACGGGATCAAATCAAACTGAGATTAAACAAATGTAGCTGTACAGACAGTTTAAGTTTACTCAGTGTGGAAGCAGGATTTGTGGAAGTGTGTTGCAATGTGTTACAGTTTTGTTTCCTAAAGGATGATGAAAGAAAAAGAAGATTTAGGGACTTTTTTTGTCTTTCTTTTTTGTATAGTTTTTTTCCTAGTGCTTTAACTTTCATTAGTTATGTTTTTCTTCCATTGCTTTGTACAGCCTTTAGAAGCATTAAATATTGACTTTATGGGGGTGCAAGTTAAGCTGAGAGCAAGTGGCCCCATATAGACTATAGTCCTTGACTCTAATAATGAATGAATGAATGAATAAATACATAAATAAATCGTTTTTTATCATTCATAAAAGCTCCTTTGTTTATTTGTTTATAACTTGTATTTGACAAATGCTGTGTCAACTACTGTTTAACTTTCTTTAAGTATGTTCATCCCAGTATTGGGCGTGAGCTTTCTTACAGTTTAGCAAACACTGCTGTTATCAAAACCTGACAGTCAAAACCTTTAATATAGTTTAAAACATTAACCTATCACTGATTGCAGGCCTGAAGCTGAAGATATGAATTCCTCTGGCAGGCTCCTTGTTTTTGCATGGTTTGTTTAGGGAGTCAGTCTGATTCAACTCCTTCTTTATGTCCACATTGAGCACAGAGAGGGAGTATAATTCACTGTTTTTATGAGGGACTGGATGCTGATAAAGATTATCTTTGTAATAGTTATTGATGGAGACAAATTCAGCTCCATAATGTTGTATTGTAAGTTTACTGGCTATAACGATTTAGCTTTTTCCCAATAACTAGCCTAAATAAGTCATGATTAAAAAAAATAAAATTTTGGAGACAAAAATTTGCTAACAAATCCACAACCCCAAACTCTGACTGCTGCATCAAAACATTGGAAATCACCCTATTCCTTCCTTGCCAAGACAGAGCAGTTGTAGCAGGCTACCTGTTTCCTAACTTTGTGACTAAAAGAACGAGTTAGAGTCTAAAGGTCTTCTGTATAGCTGTATGACTTCATCATGCAGCAGGTAAAAGTTTTGTTTTGGGTTGAATTACGTTTTCCCTTCCTCAAATCCACCATGCACTAAATCTCTCTGCAAGTTAATTTAGCCTCTGCAGCAGAACACTCCTTAAAACTGCCCTTATATCTATTCATGATCAATAACAGAGGGCCCCACCCACTCATGACAAATTAACATCCATGTAGCGTCTCATGCCATACTAGTTTTATCCATTCATGGATCCTATTGGGAAAACTTAAATGATTGTACACTGTAACAAGAACACTGTGAAATGTACAGTAACTGGCTGGCAGCAATTGGCAAGTAAGTTGCTGTAGTACATTCTACAGTATGTTTACTGTATATTCAATCACAGTACCTGTAAAATACTGTAATTGTTATTACAGTAATAATCACAGTGCTGTAATTGTTATTACTGTAATATGGTGCTGTATTTTTTATCACAGCAAATAGCAGACTACTGTAACAGGCATTACTGCATTAATTTTAATAATGTAAATTAATAACTGTAAATTAATTACATACTGTAAAATGAAGACACTGTTTTTGTCATAAAATCTCATTTATTAAAACATTCAACATTTAAAATTTGACGTACATAGGCACTAAATATATTTTATTTTTGTTTACTATAGCTTGGTTTCCATCCAAATGTAGTGCAAATCTGAACCAACTTTAAAGAAATTCAGCAAAAAAAAATGCAAATGAATGATTGTTCTTGTTTCCATACACTACCGTTATGCACTTATTGGGAGTTGGTTCATAAATACAAGCCATTAATATGCAGATTGCAGAAGAAGACAGCGCAACAGGATGACCTTAATTTAAAAGAGTGCCAGTTGAACCTCAAACAGTGAAAAACAATTTAGAAAACAGAGAACACACAATGGGAATATGACATTATGTTTGTTTCATGTATTAATGTGAGGAAATCAGATCTGTGTGGAGTAATGAGGAGGCTGTTTTAATCTGCCGCAAAACGTCGACAGCTTAAATAGCTGCTTACTGCTTCCTGAACTGTATTTTTCATCCCGAACTGCACTCTTGATCCTGAACTGGATACTGGAGTCTTCTTCCCTGCAGTGGAAGGATAAAAAGGAATTAGTTACTGATGTAGAACTGTATAGGCAAGACTGATGGCTGACCATTTTTGTTGACTCCTGGCTACCCATTAGAAATACCACAATATGCTTTTACAACTTACAACACTACATAAAAGGGCAGAAGCATAGTACAACGGTACATAGCACGCACACACACTCACGCACACACACACACACACAGAGTAAAGGGCATTAGTAAGTCCTACTGCCCTGTGTTCTGTGTAACAGTGAATAATGGCTATAAATAAACCTGAACTGGAACTCTACAGTAATGGAAAGTATTCAAGGTAAAAATGACTTAACAGTCTCACCTGGTATCAGTTGTTCTGCCAGTCATACTCAATGAAGTCGATGAACGATGCCACATGTGGATTGAGGGACTCATTCTTTCGTTGGACCATCTTGCCACTCCTTCTGCTCACCTGGACTTGGTGCTAAAAAATGGACCAAAAATAGTTCAGTGAGCACATTAATGGCTGTGTGAAGAACAGGGATGGGAATTTGGGGTAATTTATTAGTTGAGTACTCAAATAAATAAAAAACAAGTACCCGATTTTTCATTTTAAAATTACGAAGCGAAAAAAGACTGATATGTGCATGAAATTTAGACTTACCTTTACTCATAGAACCAATAAAAGCTTTCTATCTTTTCTATCTTTTGCATGGCGAGTACAAATAAAGGTTTGCTGTTTAAAGTGATAGTTCGGATTTTTTGAAGTGGGGTCGAATAACTCCCGTATTCCTACACATAAGCACAACTGTGCCCTGCTGTGGCCACATTGTATTACACTGCTTTTGCGTAGGAATACAGGAGTAATACGGATGAGAAAATGTAATGCCAAAAGAAAGGGCTGTCTGACGGCGATGTAAAGCGACGAGAAAATTCTTTATTTAGCATACTCTTGAACCAATATTGATTTATTTAGGTGGGCCTTGTTTTAGGTGGTTAAAATTTGCTTTGCTTCTGGCAACAGTTCACAGCAATACATAGCTTAGCATCTGTGCTGGAGCAGCTGTCCACTACTCCAAACTGGGAGCGCGCTGACCGGCATCTACTATAGGTAACACACTGACTATAGATAAGTACTTCATACAATCCCACTTCAAAAAATCAGAACTATCACTTTAACAATTAAACAACAGCCCACATAAACAAAAATAAACAAACTATCACCGCTGCACCATTATATTGCATTGAAGTAAGCAATCATGACGGTTTTTGTGCACTTTAACATGCTTGATATATCTAAAGATTGTGTCAGAGAAACAACATTGTTTGCACTTGAAAAACATATTTTATGAATACTAGTTTATTCTTGTATGTTTCTGAAATAATTGTGTTTTTTTACTGCCAGATACATAAAAAACCTGTGAGACTAGTGGAATTTGTTAACTTATGCTTCCACAGGTTGGAAATAAGACCCCTGCATGCTTAAATTAGGCTAGCAAAAACTTTTCAAATTTAGCTGTTGCAGTCTTCCCTGTTATTAAGCTAGGAAACATATAACCCTATCAAAAATGTTGTGGTATTTGAAAGTCTTACCTCTTGTGGCGTTCTGTTTCGCCTTGGCCCGCTTCAGTAGTTGGTACCCAGCCTCACGGCAGCTAGCAAGAGAAAAACGAGTGACTAGCTTCTCCAAATGAAGCCATCTAGCTAGTAACACACACACATACTGTACATGTGGGCACACACAGCACTCCAATGTTATCCAGTAATGTTAATCCTACAGTACAACAAACTGATGACTCTAAATGTCGCCAAAATCTATCAAAATTTCATGTACAAATAGTTTCTTTATGTAACATTAAATGCACATTAGCTTACTAGCTAAGAGAGGTGTGTCTCTCTAACTTTACTTCTCTCCCCCAGTGCACTCTTAAAGTTACACACACCGTAACTTTACATGAGAAAACTGTGCTAAACTAAGGTAACGTTACAGTTGCAAAATAATGAGTTTACCTTGCTGATGGCTGAAGAAAGTGTGGAATCTTGTCAGTGACCTCTTGCAACAAAACTGTGTGGAAACATTCAGGCAGCCATTATAGAGGCTATAAAGATGTTGGGTCCTCCTCCCGCTCAAAATTACTGTATTGTGATTCACAGTAAAAATATGTTTACTGTAGAATTCCCCCGCCAATGAATTTTGACCATGATGCTTTGCAGATCTACAGCAACATACTGTATACAAGTTCTACAGTAAGGATTTGTTCATTATACAGTAATAATGCTGTGAAAACTACAGAAACTTGTTACAGTGTAGCCTACTCTTGGTATACCATGTTTCAGTCTTGGGAAACACACAGAAGCTGTAAATTGTAACTCCTTGCTGTATTTCTCAACAGTCCTCCGCCCTCCTGCTGCGCTCACTAAAAGTTCCTCTTTTTTTTGCACGCTGCAAAAAATATCCACCTTTTTCATTCATTTAAACTCGTGCTCCAAACTCCTGTCAGTTTATGCATTTCAATGAAAAGGCCAAGAGCGGAGGCCCAGTTTTATTTCAAGCAAAACGTGTGTTCATAAAATATGGTTTAATCACTGTGCGCAACTACATAGGCTATTCGTAAAGACTGACATCTTTTACAGCGTGGGACCTCCAGTCTCTGCCCCTCCTGCATCATTTGCCTCCGCGCGTTGCGGCGCCGCTCCCCTCTTTCTGTCTCACAGTTTTCCAGGAGGACCAGTCCCTGTCAGACTCTCTCAACTAACACTCACACACCTCAGCACAGACAGCTGCTGTACAGATCTACAACCATGGCTGTACGGACCGCTTCCTACCTGCTCTTCGGACTTTTTGTCACCTTTCACACCTGGGGAGGTGAGTGCACGAGCAACATAATCATTCACCATGCAACACGAGACTTTGAACAGTTGTTGATGAGAAATAGACAGTTAAACTAGTTCTATGTCGAGGGCTTTATAGGTATAGGCGCCAGACTGATTTTATCCAGCATCATCATTATACCTTGCTGAAGTCTTTTGACAGTTCATGACACTTGTCCTCATGAACTTGGGATAAATGAAAAGAAACTATTTTGGGAACTTCAGAGGTTTCTGGTTTTCTGTTGCCTGCAAACTGTACCTAAGCCTATTGTGCAGCTCTTGTGCACACAGGCATGATGTGATACTGCACAGCCCTCTTTTGCTTACATTACTTTTAAGTTAAAGTCTACCAGTGGTAGTAAACCATCCAGCATCTGTAGCCCTATGTTTTTGTAACCTGGCTGTATGTTTATGCTTAAATGATTTCTTAAATCCAGTGTCTTTTTGAAGTAGGTTATACTTTCTTGAATCAAGACATTGTCGCCATTCACAGACTAAAAGCATAGGCTAATTGAAGAAAGATAGGCTGTACAATAATCCAAGAAGTTCCTCTGATGTAAAAGTGTCTCCCCTCATTCTCAATTCAATCAGAACAGTGGGTGTGTTGTTTTTGAGGTTGTGTTTGTGATGCATAAAAATGGAGGAATGTAAACTCTTCAAACTGTGTATGAGTCTTAAGGCAAACACAATTATTGCTTAGTTGTACATGGACTGAACAAACATGTCAAGCTTGCTGAAAAATATCTAATTGCATTTCCCATGACTACACTTTGCTAATTTCCGTGGTAGTTATGGTTAGCTTGAGTAGTTTGCTGCATGTATTTTTAGCAGCTGACATGCACAGAGGTCCGGTTGTAGTCACCAGCTCAGTCTGCTTTCTGTCAGCTCCTGTCTGTTCAGTGTATCACACACACTCCCACAGTGAATGAGGTACAGCTCTCATGCACACACTTACAGTGTGATATCTCTGTGGAAAGAAAGGAAAGATCTTTGACAGTTTATCATCTTGTTTTAATCAGACTACTTTGTTTTATATCAGCTGTGATAGAGTCGATAATAAAAAATCTGGATGGCGCACGTTGAGGTGCAGATGTAGGTGTATTTATAGAAGGCAGCGTGTGAGTGGAAATTTATAGTTGGTGTTATGTGGGTGAGAAGGGCGCGCTTTCCCAACTATCTGCATTACATTTTACTGGACGTTTTGTTTAGTGTGGGTGCCACTTACCCCCACCCTTCCTTTTTTGTGAACCTGACCTCTCCACGTCTTTACCTTGCATTATCTTTGTTTGTCTTCAACCACATGAACCTTTCCTGTCCCTGTAGTGTGCTGGCCTCCTGTTTAAGTTTGAGCATGACCATTGTTTGTGATCTCCTCCAACCCTGTGAGCTCTTATCAGGTCCGCTTCCTCTGCTTCTCCGGCTTTATTCAATCCTGTGCTGATGTCCTTCACAGAAAGTCCATATCTACCCTGTCATTCATTTGACATATTTTAATTACCAAAGTGTAGCTGTTCGATCAGAGGATGTCATTCAGGTATTAATTTGTCATTAGAACATTTCTGTCGGGCTATTTGCCCTGTCTTGGATTTCAATCAGTTTGATAAATACACTGATAAATCTTTCAACCATAGTTTCTATGTGTCGACAATACCGAGGGATGCAAAAATATGGCACTTTATTTTTCTGTATATTTTTTTCAATATAATGAACAAGAATATAGTTTACAAAAGTCAAAAACACTTATAAGAACCTCCCGCGGTGTAATTCATCATTTCTGTTTTTAGCAGCCCAGTGAATATTTAAATTAACCAAATAAGAAAGAAAGATAGAATATGTTCCTTTAGAGAAGCTCGCTTAAACCCTAATCAAAGTTGACACATTTTTAAAACACATCTGGCCTGCTGCAAATGTGCCCTCTTTGAATAAGTCCACATGGAGTGCAAATGTGTATGATTGTGTCTGTGCTTTATATCTTGCTTTAGCACATGATGACACTAGGTAGGAAAGACACGCATGCTGCCGACCTGTTTGGGTGACTCTACATGGCCAAACTGTTCACTTCCTGTGACATCTGCTAATTAAGCGGGGCCAAAGAGCAGCCACATTAGACCTCGCTCATTTAGAGGTCGTCACCTTGTGCACTGTGCTTCAGTTTCTCGTGCTCAAAACAACTGCTGCTCTTCAGAAGAAGTGAGCTGGACACAGACAATAACCGTCCTTGTTGTGTCTTGATCGCTTCATACGAAATTGAAGTTATCTGGCAGAGGATCAGCAGAGCAGGCTGGAAATGAAAGTCCCTATATTCAGTCCTCTTCCGGCATACATCCACAACCAAGACTGGGGCTGTTTCATTACATACAGCGGGTTAAAAATTGTTACAGAACAAGAATCTTGATCTGTTGGATGTTTTTTGACCAACTAATGACTTTTTTTTCCAATTTGCAAAAAATCTTTATTTGAATCGTAGGAAGTAACTGTTGTATCTCACTTTTACTGTTATTCATTACAAGCAGACAGTTGCAGTATAGACTCAAACTTTTGGCATAAATATTTTTCAGGGGGTTCAGTAACCAACCGATGGAAAAAATCACTCTGTGCAGATACAGTTCATTATGGCAAGAGGAGTCTTATCACTGTCCTGACATAAAGCCCTGAGCTGTTCAGGCACTCTGTTTATGTGTTCCCATGCAATGGACTCCCTGGTCTACCACACAGAAAAGGATCAGTCCACCCCTGTTTTTGATCCCAGTGACAGTGCAACATTAGTCTGAACATGTCCAATATTGTTTTGGTGAAATCACGCTTGTTAGGATTAGAGAAACATAATCCAGATCCTCAGTGAAACCTGGAGAGGAAACAGTACAAAGGCCAGACCAAATTAATCCTGTGCCACAGAAACTTAGAGTACAGTTGATCTTAAAAGAAAGACAAAATCAAATTTGAGGCAAATAATTGACAATTACTTTCGTATTTTTGAAAAAACAACAAACTTTGTGGATGTTGTGCCACCATAGTCTGGTAAGAATAGTCACACCAGCCTCTGTTTATTTACAAAGCAATTAATAATTTTGTGTTGGAAAGTGCAATTAATAAAGTATATCCTGAGAGATAAAGAGTTTTTGGGCTTACATAAATCCTATTGTTGGCACTAGTGTAGGTCTTAGTGCGAGGAAACAGAAGAAGAGGAAAACACACCCATACAGTAACTCCTTTGTCAATGCCTGTGTGAGTGCTGAGAGCATTTGTTTGTTTTCAGGTGTTTTTATGGGAACAGCTTTTTGATCTCCCAGCTGAACTGAATAATGGGCTTGAGCTTTGCACTGGGGAGGATACATTTTAGAAGGGTTCCTTTTACTGTTTGATCATCCTCTTGCTGAAATAACATCCATTATCACCATTACATGGGTCAATATAGCAAAGCAGAGATGGAGTGGCTGTGTGGGGCCGTTCTGGTGGAGAAAGCTGGCAGGACTTTGTGCTGTTGTCATCGGGGCAATTTTGTAAGCGTTCACTGTGTAGCAGCAAATTATTGTTTGTATAATGTAGCTCAGGCATTGAAACAATCTGCAGCCAAGCCGTGTTGAATGATATCTTATTAACAACACTTTTTGTTTCCAGAGCGAGCAATCCAACAATTGTTTACTGTGTAAAAGGAAGGAATGAAGGATGTAAATATTCTGTGTTGTTTCCTTTTCGCCTATGAGAATAAAGAAAAAAATCTGCGCTTTTGTAGACATTTTTGTCCAAAAGAAAAATCACTTTTGTTCTTTTTGTGTTCACTCTGCGGTGAAAGTTTTAATTCTTATTCCTCTTATTAATTCTTTTAATAAAAATACTGATTAAAAAAGTGTCCAATTGTAATGACTTTCATCACAGTTTGGTTAAATAAGAAGAACCAGTGATGCCTATAAGCCTGAACACAATCAGCCTTGTCTGCAGATGTTCAACGAGGCATTTCATCTGCGGGCCATGTTCAAGCGCCTGAACACACACTGGACAGCTTTAGTGTACTCTGATGTATAGTTCTATATTTAGCTGCAGGGTAAATCCACTCATATCAGAAAGTTTGAGCTCATCTTTAGCTAGCAGAGCATCTGACTGTTAGCAGCTACTGCTGTGCGAATGGCCTTTGAAGTTCCTTGATCAGACAGACAGCTGCCTACACCTGGTGCCCTCACAGTCCTGAAAACACATTCCCCCAGGGACCCAAAACTCCAAGACAAATATAAACACACACTCTGATCACTTCACTGGCACTGCTTAATGACCTGTTGTCATCAGGTGTTATTTTAGTTAAAGCACGGTTACTGTTTCACTGCTGGTGTCAGTGACAAACTGTAATACCTATTAGGGTCTAAAGACACTCTGACTTGTGCACTACATGCGTGAAATATGAAAGCATATTATTATTGAGGTGTTTATTTGGAAGCAGTATGTGAGAGGCTTTTGTCTGTTTAGATAACCCCAAGGAGGGCTGATTTTGAGGCTTAGGCCTACTGATGCAGCATATGGCAGGGAATGATTTCTAAACCAACACTTTTCAAAATATTAATTACAAATATTGAGAGATCCCTGATTGTTAGAGAGCGAAAAAAGTTGCTACAGTATAATTTGGACCAGGTATGAGGCTGCTACTTTATACATTTTCATATGGACAACTTCCCATTTAGATACCATGCTATATAAATATAATATATGTATGTATGAAATATTATACAATGGCTTAACAAGGTCCTTATTTAAAAACAGTTATTTCAAACTTTAAAGTGAATTTGGGGCTTAGTGAAAACAGTTTAGGGAACATTTACTTGAGGCTGAAAATCCTAGTAGTGGAAAGGTATTTGGCTTTGACAGCTGCTACCAGGTTTCTTAAACAACAGGAAAAAAGGAAAAAGCTCACCATTAAACCTTTGTGCAAACTGGAACATAAACAAAATTCAAAGCTATTCTTGTTTAACTGACACTTGAACAGGGAAATTGTAATAAACAAAACAAAAAAACGTCTCTACTCTTAACTGCAGTGTGAGAGGTCGAGAGGTCAGTGTGGTGCTTTCAAAGCCACAAACAGGATGTTGCGTTTTGCTGCATCGACAGGGGCGTTGTCAAGTGTTTTGAAGGTGTCAATCTAAAGAAAGCAGGATGTAGGCCTGTACTCCGTCTGACATATTGTATTCACAGTTCACTCTACAAACATTACGGGTGTGTTTATGTGGTCCTTCCATTTGGAAATCATTTAAAAGTCGGTGGTGTGGTTTTATGAAGCTGGCTAGTGAATTAAGCTGAAATGTCCCCATCAAACTGTCAGGTGCTGCTTGAGCAACACACTAAACCTTAAACTGTTTTAGTGGTTCATTATTGCAGTGCACTTTACTGTAGGATATAAAGCACCTTGGGTCACCTGTCTGGAAATTGGGCTAGTATCTGGAGGGGTGTCAGTTCACTTCCTGAACACTGTGGAAGTGTCCTTTGGCACTGAACCCCCAACTGCTAAGGGGCTCTGTTGTGTGCGGTCATTGCTCCATTCGTACATGTTCATAGGATCCTGTTTGTGCATGTGTGTGCAACTCTAGCCTAATTGAATTTCTCCTATGAAATGGGGAACAATTATTCATGGAGCAGTCATGAATGTATTTTCTATTAAGAGTTGTGTTATAGCTGGATCACATTTACTTGTCTTTTTATAATAGTTTCTCTGTTATCCTCTCAGCCTGTCTGCAAAATGTCTGAGCACTTGAATGCAGTGATGTTTTCGTAGTAATTGTAATCTTCTCCGTTGGATGTCTTGTTGAAGTTAATCTTGGGTCACAGTAGGAACAACAAAGCAACAAACAAGAGTGTTAAATGTCGTTTCTGCTCTGAAATCAACTCCTAGCCTCAAGTGTTGTTGTTTTTTTTTTTAGACAAACTGAGAAAACTCTTCAGCCAAAAAATATCAACATTACTCAGGTCACTGAGGAGACTGCTGAGATTATGTAAGACATGGTGAAGACATGCAGAGAACCACAGTGTAAGGTCAAGAAAGGCAAGAATGACTTTTTAAAATGACTTGAATTTATGTCTTTACTTAATTTCTTATTAAAGCTGTCGCCTACAGCGGTGCAAACTGTAGAAAACATGCTTTCAACTTGGTGGTTTTTCTTCCCCACAAATATTCTGTTATTGGTACGTCTCTGCTGGCTCACTTTGATATGGAAAGAGAAAAAAAAAGATTGTGTTCCTTGCTGGCCAAAATGTTTGCATCTCTTTTTATAGCCTCTGAATAGAGCAGCTGTTTATCCAAGAAAGGATGCAAACCTGTTAACAAACCTGGCAACATAAAGACGTGGGTCATAAAAGCTGCAATCGTTGGTTGTCTGTTTTTACCACAGCAACAAATGGTACAAACCATATAGATGGCATTTTTTGTCTGCAAAACAAATCTATCTTTTCATGACACTTTTTTTTTTTTTACAATGTTTGAATTAATGACAATACAACCACCCTTGAAATACTAAAAGACAATATTTATTTTCATAAATGTTTAAATTGTTTAAGGATAGATTTGCTAGTTTGGTCAATATGAGACAAAGGTTGGGATCTGATGTTTTGTCATAAGAATTCCATCCAACATTTAACATTTTTCTCCTCACTCTGGTTCAAAGGTTGTGTTGTGGCCCCCAGTTAAGCCAGCTGTTCCTTTTCGTCAGTCACACTGACGCCAATGTCAAATGATGATTTTTTTCCTTGTGCTATGGCTTAAAGAAATAGTGATCATTCTTATGTGTTGCAGCGGCGTAGACTTTTACCAAAATGTTGACATTGACACCATTCACACTGTCACACAGGAAAGGGGATTTGTGAATTATGGGTCTTATGTGTGTCATAAAATGCATCCTGGCAAAAATTCATTAACTTCACTGATGTTTCAAAACTCATGCTTTTCTTAATTTGTCCATTGGAAACATGCAACCCTCAATTCATGAACAATAACCACTCTGTTAGTTGTTTGAGGATGTCTGCAATATTTGACTATAAATACAGTCACTGTTTGAAACTTATCTGTATGTAACTTTGTGTATTTACATATAGTTTGGCTTTTTGAGAGTCTGTGACACACATTCTCTCTTGTTGTCCAGTGAGAACAACCTGAAACCTGAGAAGGACATCGTTTAAAATTGTGCCTGCATTGTTTTGGAAACAGCTGCTTCCAAGTGAAATACAAAAAAAATCCTGGTTTGTACAAACCTTAGATTTGCTCTAAGTTACCTCTTTAGAAACATGTGGATAGTGAGAGCTGACGCTGTCTGCCTCAGACTATTAGAGGAATAAAATATGCTGAGATTATATGATCAAAACTAAATATAGCGCTGCTTCCCACAGGGTTTGAATAACAGCCCAGACAAGCACAAAAAAACATGCACACACTTTGCTTTTAGTTTTTCTAAAGGCTTTAAACTCTTAAAGATTATGAACTCCATCTGTTAAACCATGTGTCATTTATGTGAGTGAATTTAGCTTTTATATTTAACAGAATCAGGTGTGCAGTCCTGAGATAATAGAGGCCCAAAAGATTGATGTACATGAGTCTTAGGTCTGAGAAAAGGAAATCCCCAATTATCTACTCTCAGATTTTTTTCTCTCAAGTTTTGTCCAAGAAGCTTTTCAACATGAGCGTCTACAGAGCTGCAGGGTGTCCAGCCAGCGAGTCTGTGATCCTGGAAAGCATCAAATAAGACATTAATGCAGCAGAATACAAGATGTGAGAGCAGAGCCAGCACCTGCGGACAATGTATCTCATTCTGATCAGATGATTACTAAGATGGGCTGTAAAGATGGGTTTTTAGTTTTTCCAGCCTTTGATATTGGAAATGTGGTTTCCAGACTTCAGCATTAGGCACACCTGCAGAGCTGTCTCGGTGCACATAGTCGAGATTGATTTTATCAAGCATGATATACGGTCATGTGTGTCCAGTCATGGGAGCAGTTTATTTTGATCAGGAGAAAAACCAGGCATGCCTGTACTTGAGATGTGATGTGAAACTTATGGCAGATATACAATCAGAGCACATATGGCAACTTTAAACTTCTGTAACTCCAAGGGATGCTTCTTTTTTTTCTCTGGTTTAGTGATCAGAAAGCTTGCATTGACATTTAAACTTAAGTTGGATCATATTATAAGAACTATGACTAAGCCATCTAAAATGTTTGATCGCAGAGGAATGCAGAACCATCTTCATCCTCTTTTTCACTGACGTTGTGATTTATGTTTTTCTTCACCTCTCGTCTCTGCTGTGAGGTCAACCACACACACAGAGTCCCCTCTGTCCTGCTGCAAAGTGTTACCTATGTGAGAAAACACACTGCCCAGCCGGGGGGGCCTCTCCTGTGGCCCTGTGGTCTCTTACGCTTGTGGAGGGATACATGTGCTGCTTGTTTACTAGGATCTATGACTAATTATTGCAAAGGGAAAGTTTTATTGCGAATAAACCCGTCGTCTCTCCTGCTGTGTCTCTGTTTGTAGGACGTTACCAAAGAAACATGGCCAAAGGTTGCAAAAGGCAAGATGATTCAGAGGCAAACTTCATATTTCAACAGAACAAAGTTTCCTAAGAATGCTAAAAACAGAGGCCTGGTTGCAAGATCTGTTTCTGTTGCTAATAAAACTGTTATTGTGCTAAGTAATGGTGACAAGCTACTTAGAGTGGTACCGACTTATTATTATACATACTGTAGTCATATTGTCCATATTAGGGGTGGGACACATTATCGATACTGTACAACAATAAACCGTTGTCCTGACCATAGACTGTATATATTAAGTTACCTCACCCATCTGTTGCTGCAGGGGGGCTTTGAGTCTATGGTGGTCATAGTTTCTCAACCTAACTTTCAGTCAACCTAACGGCAGGCTGACAGCTGGAGCTGAGGCAGGTTTTAAGCAACTTTACAAGCCGTTACTTTGCGCCACTCTGTCAATCAGTTCAGCTAAGCGCCTTATTGTGAATAACACTTATCCTTCATAAAATCAAAACATTTTTGACAAGTTATCAAAAATCCCCCCCATGTACAGTGCGTGTTGATCGAGACATGAGGTAATCAAACCTTTTTCCTTTATTGAACCAGGCTGTGAACATGCTAATTTCTGCTGTAAAAACAGGCTTTTTTTTGACTGGGTGTGTATGTGACTTCCGGTGCTTCTGCAGGCTGCCTTAAGCGGACTCTCGACAGACTGCAGGATTTTACACCCTGCAATTTCCACCCCCGGTCCATGTGCAATAATGGTGCCTTCTCTAAAGATTGAACACTGATTGCCTTGAAAATATGGATAAACAATGTTTCATTGAAAGGGACTTCAATGCTTGTAGATATTAAGTAAAAATAAGTAACACACTTAAAGACAAATTATTCTTAATAAAAGTCTGCAGCAAACTGAATTAATGCCCAACAATTTAACTTTTAAGGCGATGACGTTTTTCCAAATATTCTTGTTTTTTGTTGTTGTTGGGATATTTGCATGTTATCTTAAGCTGGAGTGTGTTGAGCTCCAAGGGCCACTATAGTGCAATGCTACAAAGATTTAAAAAAAAAATCAAGGTAGCAGAGAGTTTCGCTGAAGAAGTGGAAAGCTGGAGCTGAAGTGGTCCTCTGGGAGCTGGCACAAGTGGAGACCAGAGGCCTGTCAGGATCTCTGTCTATTCTCTGAGAGTTCAACACCCTGCTTAATAATGGATGTTGTTTTCCTGAAATAATGCTCTGTGCTGACCTAATGCACATTAGAATCCTTTTAACCTAATGCAGCCCTCATCCACGACACCAGGCCGCTGCCTCCACACAGCAGACTGATGTGTTTGTGTGGCTTCACAGTGTTTAGTTACAGTCGGTCACTGCTAGTTAACTCACGTGTTGATCTTCTTTCTGGATATATAGTGTTTGTGTGTGGGATTATTAAGGCCTACATTTAAAGTCTCTGTGTATGTTTGAAGCTTTAGCTATGTATCACTTGTATTTCTTATTATCGCTTTCCTGCTCCTGCTTCATTTTCTCATCTGATGAAACATTGATTACTGAAATATATATTTGTTATCTAGGTCACACTAGACACCAAGCAAAAAGGGATCTGATATGGCTTGATTCGTTTCATTTGTATCCGCCTCCTCCAAGTAGAAACAGCTGATGCAATAAAAAGAGATCATTGTTTTCATGGCTCCGTTTCTTCATCATGCAGTACAAACAGGGCTCACATCAGAACATGTGAGGTAATTTAAATTGATCTTTTTATCTATCCAGTGATTAATAGGTGAAGCTTTTGGCTAGTAAACCATGTGAGCAAAATATGAGTCACAGTGGATTTGAACTTGTGCAGCCAGTGTCTAAAAAGGCTTGGTGGTATCTTTAACTCTCTTTTGTGATATTTTGTGGTGATATTGTTGGTTGTGCTTATAAAGTCTATATACGCTATATACTTGGTAAAGATCAACTTAGTAAAACAGAAAACATTGCATGTTGTGTTTGGTAAGCTTTGCATGTTAACAAGGTTGATATAAGATTAAGATTTATTTTGCAGACAAAGCCATAGCACTTAAAACACATACACACATAAACTCACGCGTAAGCGTTAATCATAAATGCTTCACAGAGGTAGCAGGATGTCTTAAAAAGATTGACAATTTTGTGGCGCTAGAAGGCCTAGCGGGTATGTCGCACGCCCCATGTGCAGAGGCTGTTGTCCTCTGCGCAGCGGCTGTGGGTTTGTATCCAAACTCAGCCCTTTGCTGCACGTCATCGCTTACTCTTTTCTTTCCAACATTTCCTGTCTATCCTTAGCTGTCCTATCCAATAAAAGCAAATGTGGCCAAAAAATAGAAACTTAAAAGAAACGAAACAGTTTTGCAATATATTGCTGCCACTTGCAGCTTTCACCAAAAAAGGAGAGAGCTGCTGAGTACTTCATCAAGTGGGTAAAAGCTCTCAGCATGCGTGTTTGTGTGTGGGTCTGCAGTCTATCTTTAGCCATCATATGCCAACAGCAAGCAATGTACATCTCATACTTGTGAAGCCATGTCATGGGACCATTCTCTCTCCCTGTGCCCTTGCAATCATCAAAAAAGAAAAAAAAAGTAAGTAGTGTCCCCGTTGGCCTTTCCCATACTTCCATGCAGCTTGTGTTTTTTTAACTTCTGCCTGCTCATAGAGTGGAAGCTGAGATGGAGACCATTTTGTCATCTTGAACGTGGGAAAGAGGATGGAGGGGGCGTTTGTACCACCATGGGAGCAGGCATGAGGAAATGGCCCACTTGAGATTCATTCAAACACACACACAGACGGACAGAAATAATCGTAGGCTTAGATTATTAAGATTGTGAGAGTAATTTTAGAGTGTATGTGAGATACTATGGGACTCTGAGATTTGGACATGGGAAGATGACCACATCCCACATTATGTCGAAAGTCATTTATTCAACTTGTACTCTAAAACTGTTTTCACATATGGACTCCTGAAAATATCTAGATCATTTCAGGAATACAATTCTCGTGACCTGGCTGTTCACATATGCACAGCAGGAGACCATCCCAGTCAGACAGGAGGTTTGGCGGGTAATCTCCTGAAGGAAGATGTGACATAAAAAAACGAGGAAGTGGCGGACGGACGACGCAACAGAGTCCACCAGACGACGCTATAATGACAATATTTGCCTTTATATCAATGCTATGTGTAGTTCAACGTAATCACAATATCAACAAAAGAGTGGAGAAGAACATACTAGAGAACAGAAAATCATGCAGCCGTTTAATTACGTGCATGGAAATCGTAGCGGTCTCGTGCATATATTCTCCGGATCATATTAGCTGCATTCTCACATCAGCTCAGCCGGACTTGCTGTGGAAAAAATACTAGGGGTCTGGCAGGAGAGACTTCGGGTAAAGTCAGAGTGAAAAATTTTACTGTTTGCGTTCAGACATACAGCTCCTCCTGCAAATATCTTCTTTTTTTTTAAGTGTGAAAGCCCTATATGAGTATTCTTGTGTCTATGAGTGGAAGTAAGGGGTAAAAGGTCTTGTTTTGTTGACAAGTGGTTATCAAAAGGCAGGGGAACAGAGGGAACTCTATTTGGAGCATAAGTCTGAGAGGAGACCAAAGAGCTGCTCACTAAAGAGGGATTAGCCTCAGGTCAGTGATCCTGGGCTGCTCCTCACAGCTCGAGGTCTGAGGTTGGATTTTCACCACTGTGATGCTGACTCAGCACTCTCAGAAGTCAGAAGTCTTTACCACCTTTAGGTCTTTATTGAAAAGAGAGAGTGAACAGCTTGAAACTTAGAATAGACTTTTTCACTGTTGATATTTTTGCTTGTTAATCCCAGGTGTTATGTGCTATTATGAGTCCAAACGTCTGCTGTTGGGGCTACAGTGGCTGGGTGGTTGGTTTAGCGCGACCCATGTGCAGAAGCTGCAGTCCCTGAGGCAGAAGGCCTCCAACCTGAAGCTTTTTCCCTGCATGTCATTCCCCACTCTCTCTATCCCCAATTTCCGACTCTATCGACTGTCATGTCTCTCCTATAAAGTTCCAAAAAGGCCAAAAAGAAACATCCGCTGTGGAAAAAGCAAGTGAAGCAAGTTTTTATCTGAGGCATTCAGAGAAATAACACAAAAAGACATAATTAAAGCCATGGTCATCATGTTTTATGCTGTATTTGTCCTTATCTTAATAAGAGATAAATAACTAAGTGAGTCTGTGAGTCAGCAGATTATTTTATGCTTAGCAATGCTATCTAGGTGTAGCTTGATATTTTTATTTATCAATTATTTTACCTATGAACAGCTAAATAAAGACAGGAAATGTGGGGAGGAGTGAGTGGGTTTGACATTCATCAAAGGGTCTAGGCTGGGTGCCAAGGACTGATGACTTTGTACATGGGGCGTTTGCTCGAATAACGGAACTAAACCAGCGACCTGTAGCTTCTTATTGTTTCATAGACATAGCAGTTTCAATTTTTAAAAACTGACAGAGTTTGTAGAACAAAGTGTTCTGTAAATAAACAGGGAGAAAATGGCCAAAATTGCATACACCTTCATTGCATTAGGGTTGTAGTAGAAATCTCAGAGGGAGAAATCGTATATTTTCCTATATTTCCGACCTTTGAAAGACATCACAGATGTGTTCTTGCAGTGGTCACTGGGTCGCTTAGTTCAATATTGTATCACCACCACCTCTGTTAGAATAGACACAGCCAAAGCTTAATAACCATACTGTTGTATCAGTTGTGAGTCATCAGAGGCCCCCGGAAAGATGGACTAGTCTGGTGTGCTGAGAACTGAGCCAGGTCTGGTCTGGGCTGATCTCTGTAACAGGTGGTCTGATGAAATGGAATCTAGTGTCAGTTCAGCAGGAGAAATCAGAGAGCGATGTGACTGCCTCCCTCTCTCCCCTGTTGTGTGGTCTGCTCTGATCCTCTCACTGTATTTACATTCTTCGGATCCTTCGTCTCCTTTGCCTTTTGGAAATCGTTAATGCTGATGGCATGTTGAGTGGATACTGCCGGCATTCGGCTCCAGCACCCTGGGGATCAGTGATTTTGTGTGTGTGTATGTGTGTAAAGAAAGTGTCTGGCAGGTCAGTGTGACAAGCTGACCTTGTTTTCTCTCAGGCATCGTGGGAATGTGCAGTTTGGTTTCTGCAGCTGCCACTGTCCATCTCATTGTCTCTGCACGCAGCAATTAAAAGATCACCTGAGCACCACACAGGCTCTACACAGAGGGGCACACTGTACCCCTTTTTACCACTCCACTTTTATGATTTATTGTAGCATCGAGTAATAGGACAGGCTGAGGCGGTTGAGAAACCGTTAAACTGCAACACCATACCCCTTTCTTACAACACGTTTCCTCTCTATCTGCTGTTTTCATAAAGGCAAAAAGCTGAAACATTCAAAAGGCTGTTTCAGCAGCTTTTGTTATTAATCACTTCCTGTGACTCCTACCCTGCAGCAACATTTACAGACATTAAAAATAGCCATAAGGAAATAATCAGTCTTTTTCCCCTGATGATCTCTTTCATCTTTGGAGGTCATATAGAGTTATCAGAATTAATTACAGTCGGTTTCATTTCTTGCAAACAATCCCACACAGGACTTTTAATATTTTAAGTTTTCACGTTGCAAGTATTATATTCAAAATGTAGATATCGCTGTTGATTTTTAAAGGCAGTCTGTCATGATTACAAGTTGTTATATTATGATTTGGTGTCTGATAATCTTGTAAATGCATTTGCACTTGTAAAGACTTTGCTCGACAGCGCTGCCTGTGGTCGAAAAGTAAACATGAGTAGCTTTAAATTTGAGAAAGCCAAACTATTATCTCTTTGACATTTACTTAAATAATGAACTGAAATAGCAGACACATGTTAGAGATTCTACTAATCAATTTTCTGCCTTATCATTACACCGCTAACACTAGCATACCTGAAAGGTGTGTTTTCTCAGATTTGTTCACGTGCATCACACATTAGTATATATAATTTACCACTAATGAACCACATCTGGTATACTATTTTGTGCTCTTCTTATTTTGATAATGTCCCAATTTACTTTCAGTGGGTTTCAGTTTCTAGCTGCTATTTCCGTTTGGTGCTGTTGGCACAATCTCTGTACTTATGGAGAGTTACTGTGTGCAGCCAACATAGTGAGAAAAGAGCCACCCAGCCAGCTAAAGGTCGCAGCAACATGAGTCGATTTAGAAATGTGTCCTTAAGAAGGTCACTAGAGTCTTAATTACAATACAAAGCACGTCTAACTGGTAACAACTAATGCAAGAAAAACAGCATGAAAAGAAAAATGCATATGAAGAAAGTGTAAAACTGTTAGGTTCCTAACGAGCCCAATCGTCTGTTGCACATCGAAGACGTAAGGAATTGCTGCAGAAAAGCGGCTTCCAAGATTGAATTTGTAACTTTTAAAATGGAGCCACAACATCTTAAGTAATGGTTGATTTGTTCAAAAATGGTTGACAAATCTTGTACATTTTTGGTCTCTGCTGTAGAATAATCAGTCATTCTTTTATGGGAGTGGCTCATTCATGGCCTTGTAAACTTCTGCATGTGGACTTTATAAAGAAATGTGTGTGCTGTACAAGAAGCTATGCGGGGGGAATCGTAATATAGTGCAAGTCCTTTTCTTTTCCTGAGAGCATGATAAAGGGCAGAGCGCACAGAGTGATGTGTGTTAAAATGCCCTGTGGCGTCAGAGGACGGATGTGATTGATGCACACGTTACAGGGCCTTTAGTATATACGTTTTCAAGAGTCCCTCATAACATTCCTCTGCACTATTAAGCTGAGCTGTGTTGACCCAAACTAAGTGGGGCTACTGTTCTGTTAATGGATCTGTGAAGGGGGGACAAGACTTAAGCTGTGTCTGCATATCGCTCAAATATGTCTATGAAGACTATAAGTCTTCCATGAAGATTTGTCGTACATCGTCTAGATTATATTTATTATTAACATGCTTCAGTGAGTGCATTCTTGTTTACTTGAACCCTTTTTTTTTAAGAAATCAGTGTAAGTCTTTGTAAATCAAAGAAACACTTAAGTACAATATTGAACTTCCAAGAACTGAACAGACTTGAAAAATAGTCTGAGAGTCAGGTTTCACACACTTGACAGGTGAACTGATCCTTGTGTGCGAAATTATAGCATCTCTGTATCTGCTAAATGTAACCTCAATATTTCCAAACTTTCATCCAAAAAAAAAAACTGACACAACATCCCAGTACACGTCAATCCATCCAAAACCATGAGGCAGAAGTTGGTTTATCCTCAGGACAAAAGTCCCAGGCATAAGCAAAGCAATGCTGTTTATGTTATCCAGTGCAACAAGGAATGCACATTGGAGATACTAAACAACCATTTTACACAAACGCATGGCACAGCACAGGAAAGCCAGCTCTTCAGGTCAGGATTCTGCTGTCCACGTACATCTGAAGGACAGCGGACTCTGCTTTGCAGATGATGCACATCCTGACCATGGATGACTGTTGGTTTGAAGCCCCAGTCCCACCTTGTAACATGTGACCCACAGAGGACGGGGAGTGTTAAAGACACTAGGTAAAACTAGGTCAACGCCTCAGCTAACGACTGTCATGTGAGTCATCCTTGATCATTAGCATTCTAATGATCCACAGAGGCTTACATTTCTAGCTCTGTCCACCAGATAGTTTAGAACTGAAGTAGACTTTCGGAGGAGAGGTGAAACGTCTTCAAGATCTTCAACCACGTCCAGCAGCCTTTGGATCAAGCTACGAATTTACCATGACCTTGGTGACTGAGAACCTACACAGAAAATGTTCACCCTTGCATATAGCAGCTAGACCAGCTAAATGGCTTTCTAAAGGTTGTGGAAATATGTTTTTTTTAAACCAGAGTTTTAATACCATTGATTCAGTAGTCGTTATGAATCATAGGGCAGCTGATTGGATTGAACATACCTGAAAAGTAAATGATGCCTTTGTGTGACTAGTATAAATCTTGCATTCTTTAGCTTTTCAGAAGAAAGGAAAGTGGAAGGTCAACACGTATGCATTTCGATCCTCTCTCTGTGTATTTCTCCTCTCAGCACTTTGAATGAGAGTTGTTATCTCCAGCTTGATAACATTTCCTTCATGCTGTGAGATACTATAAGTGTGCCATTGAGGGATTAGTGTGATAAATGTCAGAGGCCACAGCAACTGACGTACTGTAGAAGCCTTTTTTGCACACGTCTCAGTCTGCTCATTTTCCTCTGTTTTCTTTTTTTGCATATCCCTCTCATGTTTGCGGTTTTTTAAATCAGTTTGCCAACGGTAACTTCTCTTTGGAATTCCCTCAGAACTCTTAACATCTATACAAAGAGCAGCCTGACTGAGGCACTGTTTTTCTCATGCTCCCTCTCTCTGTGAGTCTCACCCTGTCCTGAAGCAGTGCTGCTATTTCTGGTTCCAGTCAGGTCAGTGCTCTGTAATTCTGCTGTATCATGTAAGCAAACAAGGCTTGATAGGCCATTGTTATTCTTAGATGTGACAGGGCTGGAAACATGTCCCCGAGCTGTCACTTCATTTCACAGTCTGGTTTTGAGATGTCCGAATAATGACCTCTTAGGAGTGCATGCTGTGTTTCAAATGAATGCGTTATCATCTCACAGAATTTAATGTAATTTAGCCCTTTTTTATTTTTAACACGACCATAGCTCTGCTTCAACGTGTCAGCTTTTTTCCAAGACAGTCTCGCTTTTTTAGTTGTGTTAATGTCCAGACCCTGCCTTGATGTCTAAGGTTGTCAAAATGTCCAATACTTCAATTCTTTTGGATACATTGATTTATATACTTTTATTTTTGTTTCTCTGGTAACAAAACCAATAAAGATATTGTTTAATTTTTACTAGTGTTGAATTGAAGTTTAAAATACTAGTATTACAACAACACTCTACCAAAAAAGCTAGTGTAAACAATTACAACGTGCTCCTGATCAAGCATAACCACATACACACACCTCTGTCTAGATATCTGTCCCCTCTTTTAATATGATACTCTTACTCTTTCATGTTTGAGCTTATTAAAGCTTCATTCTTTCTAAAGGAAGACATACCAGAAATAAAATAAACATGAGGTAAGCGGGGGAATCCTCAGTATGTAAATATTAATACAGTACCTTACAATATATAACCTCTTGAGAGAAGGGATAGGTTATATAAAGACTCTGTAATGCAAACAAAACTGTTCTGCATGGTATCTTTAACAGAGAGCGCAGGGCTGAAGTTAAACAGCTGACATTTGTGGGAGAAACTAGTGTATGAAACAGCAGAGAAGGAAGCGTGTCATGAGATGTTCTTAAAGCATGTCATGATTATGTTTAGTGCTAGAGCCTCAAGTTCAGGTCAGTGGTCAGATAATGCTTTGAGATGTTTGCATGCGTGCCTGCATGCATGCTTGTGTGTGTGTGTGTACCGGATCTGGTTGCTCATGGGCTCGTCCAAACTCACAACTAGTAGACGGAGAGGCCGATACATCTTAGGTTTTGTCTGCTGATCTTTGACCTTAGCGATCGTCCTGTCAGACACTGCTGCTGCTTTGATCTGATTCTTTTTCCCAGATTTTAAAAGTGCACAGTGTTGCACCACAGTCAGCAGAGCAAAGAAAATCAATGTCAGATTGTCCAGTCAAATGTAAGATATCTTGCCAGCTAGTGTCCTGGTTGACCTGAAATTTGGTGCGTCTCTTCTAGCCTCTCCTTAAACTATCAGGACAGTTTTTACAAACAAAGACAACATTACGAGCTCTTTCAGTTTATTTTCATTGTCTAACCAAACCACAGACCTAGTCAAATTATTTTTATTAATTTTTTTCCTTTGTAAAATGGACTCTGTATGTTTGTCCTAAAAGCAAGACGCTGAAAATGTGGGGATTTCATGGATGACTTTGGTCCTCTTTATTTTCCATGATGATGATGGGACAGATGAGTTTGTTTGTTCAGTTCTTGTTAACATGATTTCTCAGGAATGCCTAGAGTAAACGTCTTCACTTTTATCACAATCATCCACGTGGTCTCAAAAGAAGTCTGATAAGAATTTGGTGGTTAAATGTCAAAGGTCTCTGTAGCATTCCAATGCATGTTGGCCGTAACTGCAATAATAATATTCATGCAAATCACATACAGTTGCTACAATAGTTGTTTTCAAATTTTAATGTTTAACGTCATTTAATGAAAGAAAAACAGCCCAATGTGACCTTAATCAATTTAAAATAGGAAACATCTAAATCATCTCTGATGCAGCCCTTTGATTTTGAAAGTCACATAATAAGTTAAATGGAGACCTCTGTGTTGTCATGGGTTTCCAGTTGATTGTTGTGTAGATACACACACACAAGAGATATAAAGAAGGGAAGTAAGCAAAGAGGAAGAGTAGGGAGTAGAACATTTAAGCATTTTTAAAACTTGTGTTTCCAGCATTCTTTGTGGGACTATTTTTTTGCAACCAGAGTCCAGAGCAGTAATCTGGTTTGGATGCCAGTTAACGTGATAAAGGTGGACGTCGTCTTTTCGACCTTACAGGCGACCATCTGTGGTCTGGGCCGTCAGCCAGAACAGACAGAGGGAGGGCAGGTCGACTGTCAACTAAACCTTCATGGTTAGAAAATCAGAACAGATTCCAGCCTTTGAACAACCACATGACACATCTCATCTGTCTACTGTTCCTGTCAGAGACCATTGAAGCTGTCTGTTTAAAATGCACTGCTTTTACATTTTATAAATAACTTAAGACTAATTTAAGCCTCTCAGAAGAAGCTGTTGTCTTTTTTTATTAAAGCTTTTCTGTAACATTTTAAAGTTAAATGACTTGATGATATTTAATAGGTTTGGATAAGCAGCCACAGAAGCAGAGAGCCTGACAGGAATTGCTGTTACCATCTCCCTCCACAGACAGACACACACACACACTGATTGTGTATCCTGACAAAAGGCTTTGACTTTATTGTAGACAAAACTATGTCTTTTATACGACTTCCCCTAGCGATTATCTTATCCTTTGTCCCCTTGCTCTCTTTTATGATTGCTGAGTTGTGGGTACTTACTTTGGCTTATCTTGAAGTGCACCATATTCTGCAGAGCCTTTGAATACAGCCTGCCCTCTCTGTGGGGTGAGTCATGTTTTAGGGGAACAGCTGCTGAAGCATGGTGTTTGTTTTTGTTGCGGGATTACCTGCAGCCTCTTTGAAAGTCAATTATCAGCACTTCTGACACTCATTAAGACGTGTGTGTGTCTCTGACTTGGACTCAATTAGCCTCATAAATCAAAGCACAATATGCAATTTAACTACAGCGTTTCCCTGGAATGATTTTTTGCGTGTCTGCGGTTATATTAATAACACATTTCTTCGTATGGTGAGGGAACCTTTAATCAAAGCACCAAGGTTGCCCTGTCATAAAAGATCACAGAGTATATTCTGTATGTTTCTTGTACAACTTCCTTGATGTTTTTCTTAATGCTTTACCGACTAAAGCACTCAAGTTTTACAAACCCATGTGTAAAGTGTGGATAATGCTTATTTCCAAGAAAAAATGTAAGGTGAAAGTACAGCATGAGGATACAGCTAGCCGGACATTAGCTTCGATTAGTTAAATTTAGCACTTGAAACAGATAACTCTTTCCAAATGCAACAACATTTCTACATATCACAGATAATTATCTACCTTTTATTCCTGTATATTTATGCTTTATTCAACTGTAATGTTTATCCAAAACACAGAAGATTATATGTGAATTACGCGCATTGACTTCCTGGAGTCTTTTTGTCCGACAACCAGTGAAGACTCCACTTGGTTGGATAAAAAAAAAGTGAAAAATTGGAAGGTAATTAGATCATAAAAACTTGTAGAAGTTCTGTGCATTGTTTTTTCCCTCATTGTTCAGAAACATATAGTGATCAATATAAAGCAATTATTATCCTTACACATTTTAACTGGTTTTTAATCTGTGTGTGCTCTTTAACTGTTAGATGTCACAGACATTCATGCATACCTGATGTCTTTTACTTCTACATGTTAAAGCAGCACCACAACATAGGTCATAGCCAGGTCAAAGGGTGCCGCAATATGCTCCCATCTTCTGAGGCTCAGCAGCAGGTAGTTACCATAGCGGACACAGCACATTTACATTTCTCTTAGAAATCACACACTCAGCATGTTAAGTTGTTGTTCCAGGGTCAAACACACACACACTCTTCAGGGAAAGAATATTGTTTGCAGAGGGGAGCCCATAAAACAGCATAGGGGGGAGCTAAGCTTTTTGCTGTCACACTGATGACTGACTATTATTCAATGTGCCTGGACTCCAATACCTGCTCTCTCAACTTCAGAGAGGATCGATGTGTGAGGTCTTTGAGTGCCAGCATCTCAGATTGATGCACTGTGGAGATAAATACTGGTCAAATTACTAATGAGATTTGATTGAGATTCCGCAGGCTAAGAGACTGCAGCTGCCAGACACAGGATGGAAAAAAAGTTTGTGAAACATTTAGTCTAGAGACTACATTTTCTACTTTTCTGAATCTCTTTTCTAACTGTAGGTGAGTCTTCAGGTGGGGGATGGGATGCTATGAGTGAGTCAGCGTTGTCCTCCCATCACTAATGGCCAGGAAATGTCTATGTTGGACAGACTAATTGAATTTCTTTAACAGGAAAGCATCCTGCAGGTCCATTAGGCGTTGGTAAACAGCAACACACAGCAAAGGGGGAGGCAGGTGGGAGAGGAAAGTGAGGTTTGGGGGGGTGAGATTTGCAGGAAAGAACATGGAGGTACATTTATTCTTAAAGCAACTCAAGATACAGCCAAACATTTAATTTGGAGGTAGTTTTTGTTAGTTTAAGGTGAATATCTGTTAAAAACAAAATAAGATGATGTTAAAACAGATTGCTGGAAGAGATTTCCTGGATGTTCTGCAGTAATAATCTGTTCAGCAGGCAGCCCTTGTGTTTTAGTTATTTAAAGATCACATATTATCCTGATTTTCAACCAGTTTAAATAAGTCTCCCAAAAACATGTCTGCGATGTTTCTTACCCAAAAATCCACTAGGATCCTTTATATTCTCTATTTCAGCCTGGCTCAGAACAGGCTGTTTCTGTGTCTGTAGCTTTAAATGTAAATGAGCTGTGTCTGACCACGCCCGTTGGATAGATGATCCATCAATTTAGTGTGTAAAATACAGTGGGCTGTTATATACTGAGGGTTTGCATTAACTTTCCAAAAGTTAACACCCAGAATGTCCAAAACACAGCAAAAAAAAAAAACCTGAACAATGTCTCTTCAGATAAACATCAACCTGTTCACATGGCCAGACTAAACTCTGGCGATCTAAGATTTATTTATTTATTTTTCAAAAAAAGCGGGGGGGTTTTTATCATCATGAAATAATAACGTAATTTGATAAACGCATTGCATTTTTCTGTGACATAATCTGTAATATGACACTTAATGCAGTACAGTGTGTTTTGTTTAGTCTGTTGTGCTGCTTAGGGTTACAATGAATGGGTCAGTTGAGGATACCTCATTTACATTTTTCTGAGCAGCACTAAAACACAGTTATTTCCTGCCATCACGTCTTTCTGTACTAAAGGAAAAGCTACATTCACAAACATAATGAACAGTCGCTCAACAGGGCTCAAACTGGGAACACTTGTTACTTCCGGCTACAGCCATCGATGTCATGCATCTGGTAAACTCTGCAGTGTAAGCGTGATCAGGGATCCTTCCTTATAACTATAGGGGTTGCTACATAGTGAGACCCTGGAAGGGGAAAACCAATCGTTCCTCAGACACAGATAAGCATGAAGAACAGTGGAGCTACTATGCTGCGTGTAAATTGAGCCTTTCTTCCTGTGAGAGGGTGACATGGAGGAATGCAGCACATTAATGTGGACATGGGTGGGCTTTTCATTCCTGTCATAGCATCTCTCTATTCCCTTTGACCCACCATGACTTTATTCTCTCTCTTTTTTTGCCTACATGCCTCTTTCCAGTTTGTGTCAACAGGGTGTGGAAGTAGAAGTGGCGTGTTTGCTCTGCATCATTCAGGATGTTAGAATGATTATAATAAACATTAGAGTTCACATTTGTAATGTATATTTTGTGTCGCAGACCAATTCAATTGTTGGCCAGTTTGCCTACTTCACTTCTAAAATAAAATACAACATGTTTCTTATCGACATTTAAAGGAGTTGCCTTGTAGGAATGACAGAAAATGTCTGTTTTTTATTATGGCTTTTCAAAAATGTAGTTTAATTGTCCTATTGTATAGGCTCATATTAGCCTGTTGCATGTATAGGGTTGTTAGCTTTTTGTGTATTCATTTAGCACAGAACAGTTTGTGATTTAAGAAACAGTACCTCCATAACATCGGGCGCTTAAGGAATCTTTATCAAAACTATTAGTTCATTCCATCACATAACCAAAATCATCATGAGTCACTCAAAAATGCCATGTTTCTATTACTTTTACTACATTTTGATTCATTTGAGCTGTTCTTGGTATTCTGTTATTATTATTATAATTTTGTTGATTTAAAATTTGGATGGAAACTTGACAGTTTCAGCTGCCTGCTAACCTTGAAGATCGAAGGCTCTAGCTGTATTTTCTCTGCTTCTGTGCCATAAAAACAGTGTGAAAGGACTAAAACATGTTGAATTGTCATACTGAATACCTTCTGTCTCTTTTTCAGCTTGGGCCAACATGGAGGTGAACATGGAGGACAGAGTAGAGGTATACAGGGGAGACACAGCTCAGATCACCTGCATGATTGCATCATTTGAAGGCATCGGCGGCATGATCATTCAATGGTTTTATGTGAGTTCCAAATGCACTTCTGCACAGAGAGGTACAATGTGTCCATCTATGTGATGTTTAATGTGTTTTAATTCTGATCTTTAGGTGACAGGAACAGGTGAGAAGCAGAAAATCTACTATCAGGACTCCACCATGAAGGTAGTAGACAAGGACACACGGTTTACAGAGCGGATCAGTGTGAACGGAACTGGAGCCACAGGAGAGGTGGTGCTGACTATAAGTGATGTGCAGCTTGCAGATGAAAAGGAATTTATCTGTCTCATCAAAGGCTTAGACGGCACTTCAGAGGGACGCACAAAGCTGAAAGTGTTTGGTACGTTTTTTAAGGATGACAAGGGTTGACCAGTACTTTACACAAACCACATGTTGTAAACAGTGCTGAATTTAAAGAAGAATCCGCTGAAGAAAACTCATAAATCATGCATAAGAAAAGCATCACAAATAGCATTTTAGGTGTGGCACAATGCTGTTTTTACCTTCTTGCCTTCAAATCAACAGGATAACGACTCAACTTATTTCACCGAAAATGTCTGGTGATCTTGTTTACACTTGTAACACCACTTCACATGTCAGTGACATTTGGCCTCTGGGTTTAAGTACTTGGTTTTGACATGTGCAATATCCTAAGAAATTAAAACAGTTTGAAACCGGTTCAAAAAATCTTGTCAGCTGCCAGAACAAAAATGGCAGTTTGAGTTTTGACTCAGTTCTCAATGCCTTTTTGCCAGAAAAACCAGACTCTCCCACCATCGAGGGTGTGCAGACGGGGATCTCAGTCAACGAAGATAGCCCATCAAAGGTTAATAAGCTTTAAATCATGTGCATAAGGTTATAACAAAGACTAAATGACGTTCGGGCTAAAGTTAAATACTTTAACTTTAATTTTCTCTCATACACGCTCCTTTCCTACAGATTGGGACCTGCGAGGTTAAAAATGGATTCCCCAAGCCCAACATCACTTGGTACAGAAACACCACACCACTACGGAGTGTCCCCGATGGTGAGACAGAGCAACAACTACTTCTGTGATGAACTCTTACCTTTCTTTAGATTGCACTTCACAAGCTTTAATAACTTTTTTTGGATTTTCCTCTTTTCTCTTGTCCTGTACGTTCAGAGGTGGAAGTAGTGCCCAGTGTCACCAGTGAATCCAGTGGTCTGTTCTCGGTGACGAGTGATCTGAACTTGAAGGTGGTGAAGGAGGACAAAGATGATGAGTTCTACTGCGAGGTCACCTACTTTGTTCCTGGAGGAACCAGGATGACTGAGACTGACCGGATAAACATCTCTGTATTCTGTGAGTGTGTGTGCATGTTTTTTTTTCACAGCAAAAATTGTACCTGGTTGCAGCACTGATTTTAAGTCTTAAGACAAATTTTCAGTCCAGCCTAGAAGTGTTCGATAGGGACGAGTTCAGGGCCATGTTTAGTTTAGTCAGAATCTTTCCCGGAAAACTAGAAAAGCTTTTTAATTACTGACCTGGCTTTGTGCACATGGGGTCATGGTAAACCAGGAAGGGGCCTGTCGCAACAGGAAAAACTGCTGGCACAAAGTTTACAAAGTTGAATACATATAATTGTTACACTTTGTTAACGTTTCAGACAATCATTTTTTATATTGGGTAAACTTTTCTTTATAGGAAAATGCAGAATTCACGTGAATATAAAAAAATAAAAAATGACAAAGAAACGAAAGCTAAGTCACAGAGGAGTACACGTTATAAATCGATTAAAGAAAACAAAACTTGAAAAGAGACTGAAAAATAAGCATTTTTATCAGTGATAGTAATAAAAAAAGTTATTTAAACCAAACTGCTACCCTCTTATTCATCCTCTTTTCAAGTGACGTCTAACCTTCTCTCCAGAGACCCCTATTGCAGAAATAATCCCTCAGGGGTTACCTGTGTGAGTTTGCTGAATTACATAGTCTAGACTGAACCAGTGTAGTTGGAGATTGAGCAGGGTTTGCTGCAGAGATGATTGTAGTCACCTTGTGCAAGTGAAAGTTCCAGTTTGCAATCTAATTGTAAACTCTTCTCTTTGTTTCAGACCCCTCCACAGCTGTCAATGTTTGGGTGGAGTCACCAAAAGGAAAAATTAAAGAAGGGGACTCGATTGAGCTTCATTGTTTTGACAACGGGAATCCTCCATCCTCCGTTGTTTCAATCAAGCATTTGGATGTAATCCATATTATTAATGTCCACATTTTTATTTTTTGATGAGCGTTTTAGAGGCTTCTTACCTATGTCAGGTTAAAAAATGTATGTTCCTGTAGAAATAATTCAATGGACTCCTGCACACAGGCAGAATCCAAAGAAAGTACTGTAGCACACGAATCACTTATGGCAAATTTGTTAAGATGCATGTTCATTGAGATGTAAAATGTATGGTCACATACCTTTGGTGTTTTGTAGGATGAACAGTCCTTGGACAATAATGTGTTGGTGCTGAATAATGTCACCCGTCTGGATAGCGGAGTTTATCAATGTACTGCCTTGGACTCAATCAACTTCGAACCCATACATGGAAACACCTCTGTCTTTGTCCACTGTAAGGAAACTTAACTGAAAGGATTTATAATGATTTTGAATCACTACCTTTTCTTATCATTTTCTGTCATTTATTTCTCTGGTTTCTCTCCGTGCTGTGTATGTAGATCTCGAAGCTGCTGTGGTGATCCCTCAAGACACTGTTGTCGCTCAGGGTGCGGAGGTGACAGCTACCTGCAACGCCCTCTCCTCTCTGAAGACTCAGACAGTCTGGTTAAAGGTCACGTATACACATATCTCAAAATGACAAAATAATGAATTACCCTGACCTCATAAAAATGAAAGAACAGGTAACAATTATGTCCGGTGTAATACAACTCACAGTGCTATAGATCCCTGAGCTCGATGGGTTATTGAAAATTGAAGGCAATTGAGTAGAAATATGTTTTAAGGTGAGTCTTAAAAATACCAATTGTGGGTGAGAGACGGATGTCCGGAGGTAGAGAGTTCCACAATTTTGGTCTAGCAATAGAAAAAGCCCCATAACACCTTGTCCTGGATCTAGGCATGGACAGAAGGTTTTGGTCAGATGACCTTAGATCTCTTACCAGCTGATATGGGGAAAGGACACAACTCATCATTCTGCTGTACTGTGTGCAGAAAGGTGTAGGGTGAAACAAGTGAGGACAAGGGCAGGCTACATTATCTTTTAAGATGGTTCAGGAAACAGATTAATAATAATAATAATAATAATAATAGCTTGGATGTATATAGCGCCTTTCAGATTAGTTGGAGATAAAGTACTTTACATTTTAATTAGTAATTTCTTGCTTTCTGCAATGATTTTGGATTTTGGACTTTGTGATGTTCTTTTCCAGTCAGTAGAAAAAAGTGATTTGTTGGTATAGAGCATGCATGTGCCAAAGCTAATGTTGCACATACATGGGGGCCTATTAGGTATTAGCCCCTGCTTTGAAGAGAGTTTTGTTTTGTAAAATCATTAAACTAGGCAGGACAAGAGACTCAGAAAGCTATGCCATCTCCATATGCAGTTACCGGTACCTATTTTTTAGGAAGAGCAGGCTATTAAATGGTAAATTGACTTGACATTGTAAAGCCTTTTTCTAGCCTTTTGTATACACAAAGCGCTTTTGACACCAAATGTCACATTCACTCATTCACCGTCTGATGGCAGAGGCTGCTATGTACTGTAAAGTGTCAATCAGTATTAACTAATTCCATTCATACACATTCACATGATACAGCGGGAGTTATTTGGGGTACAGTGTCTTATCAAAGGGGGTTTAGACACGTGACTTCAGGAGCTGGGAATCAAACCCCCGACCTTTCGGTTGAGAGACGACCGACTTTATCACTGATCCACAGAGGCCATGCAGCTAACAGGGAAAGTTTACCATTTGTGCCGAATCAGTACAAAAGACAACTTATCAGAAAGGAAATAGTTAGGGTTAGTAAAATAGCAGCTTTTTTGTTACTTTTTTTTGTTCTTTATGTTTCCAGTTTTGTCTAAGTCTGTACACTGAACTTGTGAAGGTGGAGTCAGTAGCATTTTTCATTGCAGTTGTAAACACAACATTCAAAATGGCGCCCCTCCTCGCACACTCACTGCAGGATGTAGTGTGTACGGTTACCGCCTAAACTCTTTCGTAAAGCGTCTCGAGATAACCCTTGTTATGAATTGGTGCTATACAAATAATGATTGACTGATTGACACACTGCGAGCTACCACATGCTAGCACAAGCTAACCACCGTCGTTTGGCACATTCATGTCCAACAGAAAGCATTGTTATGCTCAACTAAATGTGAGAAGTCCTTTTAAGCATCTGTCTGATCCACTAAGAACAAGTACACTGTAAACCTATGACTTATTCATATCCTTAATTGTGCCTTTTTTGTCCTGGTGTGTAGGACAGAGAGGAGGTTTCACAGGGTCACACTTTGACTGTGAAAGACGCTACGTTTGACAAAGCAGGGATGTACGTGTGTGTGGTGACTGTTCCTGAAATGGAGGGGATGGAAACCAATGGGTCGATTCTAGTAAATGTCAAAGGTCAGCCTGATCACAGTTATTGTAGATTGAATATTATAATAATATTAGATCACTTTCTGCCAGTAATCAACCTATCATTGTTTATTTTACCTGTTATTTCTTGTGTTGATATTCCAAACCTTTTCTCTAGTTTCAGTTTTATTCTTTATTTCAAGAAAAGATGTGTGGTAGCAGTGAGCAGCATGTGTGGTTCAAGTATTGTATCAATTGTTCATCTCTCTGCAGGCCCACCAGAGATCTTGAAGCCTGACAACACAGAGATTGAGACCTATGACACAACAGTCGACCTGAGCTGCAAAGTCCGAGGTTTTCCAGCTCCCAAAATTATCTGGACCACCTCAGATGGACAGGTACAAAAGAGGGAACACAGTTTTTTTAGATGTGTTGTGGTCAGATTTGATTTTAATGTAATTGATCCTGAAACCAAACACATTTCATTCAAATGTATAAAGAGAGAGGCAAGATCCTATTTAACCTATTTCCCCTCATATGTTCTGTTCTATATAAAAAAGAATGTTGTTATTGGTTATTTCATTACAAATGTTTTGTTGCAGGTCCTTGAGAAGGCTTTAGAGATGATGACTGAGGATGGAGTTCAGAGCAGGGTCAGTATCCAGGTCACCTCTGACATCACTGCTTCTTGCAACGCCTCCAATGACCACGGCACAGACGCCCTGACCTTCAACATTAAAACGAGTGAGTCCCTCCTGCTGCTTGCATTTCCTGTCTGCCCTTTGTTCTTATGCGTGTATGTCTCTATATGTTGTCCCCAGCTTCCCTTTGTTTCTCCCTTTGTAGTCTGAGTGACTTTGTTGTTTATTGTTACTCCGTCTGAAGGCCTCCAGCTCTGTTATGTGCTGTAAGATGTAGCCTGTTATTCTGGACATGTCAATCAGTGTTGTTTTTGTCGTCTCTGGACGGGGATGCTGTGAAGCTGCGTGCTGCCGTTCAATGTGTTCCCCTCCTCCCCCAGTGTGTTAACAGGAAACGTCTTCCGTTTTTGTGTGTGCCTTTACCCTTCTTTAGCTGTTAACACCACCCCAACACCAGTCACTACAACTACAACTACAACTACAACTACAACTGCAACCACTACTACTAGTACCCCTACCATTACCACTGCTACTACTTTTTCCTCAGCCACAGCCACAGGTAAGATCATAGGCACTGCCCACCCAGTACCACTTGAGTGAAATAAACTACAAAAAAAGAAAGATTCGTAAACGATTTTAACAAAAGGTATCCAATAAAGTGACTTTAATGTATGTGACTTCAGTTGTCAGTAAAGCGTTTAATCGGAACACTAGAAAGCACCTGAAGGCAGCTAAAATCTCAGCTGTTTCTAAGAGGTCTTTAGAATTGCAAGTAGATGATATTACTGAGCTCTGTGATCGCTGTGAGGTGTCCTTAAATTGCCACTGCTATGCTAATTTTGTTTTAACATGTTATTATCTGTTTAAATTTTACTTTCATGTTTTGCAAATACGTTGAGAGTGAAACCACAGCAGGGTTTATTTCCCAGAAAATGTACTTGTTATTTCTTGTTATTATGAGCCATGCATCCCTGTTAGCATGATGGAATGCAGATACACACAGAGTACACAACCACCACAAACACACACATGCATCACAGTGACTAGAAAGCAGCTGATGTTTTAAAATGCACTTACAGGGAGTCTCCTGACTTCCATTACAGCCACAGCCTTGTGTTTTCTCTCCTCTGGAGCCTCCACTCTCTCTTGTACGTCATGCCAGGAAATTTCCAGCCCCTCAGGAAAACTGTCCCTGGTTATGTCTGGCAGCACACTGTTTAAATGAGATTAACCTGGGCTGCTCTGGGAGGTGACTGTTGGGATACTGACCACAGTCGGCCTGCTTAGCTGCATGTTAAGCTTTTAATCACTGATATGATCTGTTAAAATGAAACATTTGTTGTGGCTTGCTTTGGGTCTGCTGACCTGAGCTGCCTCTGTGTGTGTGCGTGCGTGCGTGCGTGTGTGTGTTTGTGTTTGAATAAGGCTGGCTGATAACATTTATTTAATACATCCTTATAACTTTGCTCATGTGGTTTTTCTTAGTCAAAGCTGAAACAGCAATCCCACCAAAGAAAATAAGGAAAGGTTTGTATGTTACACTGCTGAGGACTCTCTTTCATGTCTCCTTTCCTCCACTTCTGTTCCACAGCACCTCCCTGCATCCATCGGCCTACCCCCCCACCCCCACCCTGATGAACAAAACGTCAAACCATCATTGAGTTGTTCATCTTCACATCTTTCTCTGCATGTTGTCATGCTGTAGTATGAGCACACCTTTCCTCCTTCCCTCATGATTGATTTTCTGTCTATAGGTTGCCAGGTGTAGGTCACCTCAGTTCTGCTAATGCTGCTCTCTCTTTACACACGCTGTAAGAAGTTCTGTACTCTACCTGCACACTGTGAATGCTGCACAGCCTGCTTGATGCCATCCTGTATCAGACTGTCATCAACTTCATAATCCAGATACAGCGAGTAACTCTGTGGTTGTACTTGTGCTTTCTTCCACCAGAGGGCAGTGGTGTTATCATTGCAGTCATCATTATCTGCATCCTACTGCTAGCCGTCCTTGGCAGTGTGCTCTACTTCCTCTACAAAAAGGGCAAAATCTGTGGAAGGTCTGGCAAGCAGGACCTGTAAGTACAATGAGAGCAATTTGATGCTGAGAGTAAATATGTAAAGATGTGAAGATTCTTATTAATGCTCAAAGAAGAAGAGTGCATAGCTCTCATCCTCATCCAGTGTAAACACTGTTTTCAAACGTTACCTGTTCCTAGTAACTAAATAAACTTAACTTGATTTCATCAACAGCATAACTATTAATAAATATATATTATATAAATAATAATTATTTAGCAAGCACTCTTATTTGTACTTGCCTTGCAGCACCAAGGACAAGTCAAACAAAGATAACATTGTGGTGGAGATGAAGAGTGATAACACTGAGGATGCTGTGTTGCTCGGGGTCAACGGAGAAAAGCAGTCTCCCAATGACCAGGTAAAAGAATGCTGTTGAACTGAAATATGATGCATTTTTGCAGTTTTTATGATGATCTTATTACACCATTAACTTATTTGAACACTTTTGTCTTTCCTTGTATTTTTTTGTCTGTGTTTGCCCTCTGGAGTAAAGGGTGGTGCGTACCTGGATGTGCAGAAATGATGAGTTGACACAGACCCGCTGCTGCCATCAAGCTTTTACCACAGTTCCTCATCCCAGAGTAACATCATGGAAATGCTCTGCCTGTCATAATGGACAACTAAGAATCTAATTATTCCAAGCTGCAGTCATAGCTTACAGCTCATTACGTCACATTTCTGTCTGAATGCAACCTTAGCTTTCATGGGAGATGGTCTGAGCACTTCATGCCATAACTCTTCCATTCAATCTTCAAACCTTTCGACTGTCCTCTGGGATTCTCCCTCACATGAGCCTTGTATACTGCTGATTGTCTGTAGAACAATAGAGTACAACATGACCAGGGACTGTTTTTATATCCAACTACACATCACCTCAGACACAGCGATCACTGAATAGCAGCCTGACATAGCTCTTTATCAAGTGTACATATTATAATCTATGTATATATTTCTTTATTTAAAATAACACCTGAAAAAAACAACCAAAAAGAAATGACCAGAAAGTGTTTTTTGTTTGTTTGTGTATTTTATATGAAAGATGTCTTTTTTTTTAGGGGATTTTTGTTCTTTATGTTTCCAGTTTTGTCTAAGTCTGTACACTGAACTTGTGAAGGTGGAGTCAGTAGCATTTTTCATTGCAGTTGTAAACACAACATTCAAAATGGCGCCCCTCCTCGCACACTCACTGCAGGATGTAGTGTGTACGGTTACCGCCTAAACTCTTTCGTAAAGCGTCTCGAGATAACACTAGTTATGAATTGGTGCTATACAAATAATGATTGATTGATTGATTGATTGATTGATTGATTGATTGATTGATTGATTGAAACCTACACTGCTACCACATGCTAGCACAAGCTAACCACCGTCGTTTGGCACATTCGTGTCCAACAGAAAGCATTGTTTTGCTCAACTAAATGTGAGAAGTCCTTTTAAGCATCTGTCTGATCCACTAAGAACAAGTACACTGTAAACCTATGACTTATTCATATCCTTAATTGTGCCTTTTTTGTCCTGGTGTGTAGGACGGAGAGGAGGTTTCACAGGGTCACACTTTGACTATGAAAGACGCTACGTTTGACAAAGCAGGGATGTACGTGTGTGTGGTGACTGTTCCTGAAATGGAGGGGATGGAAACCAATGGGTTGATTCTCGTAAACGGGGGACAGTAAAGCTAACCCAAGGTTCGCCCTCGTTTTGGAATGAGCTTTATCTGCTTGGCGTTTCACCTCACTATGATTATATTTTCTCATCTTTGCCGCTTCATTCACATCTGTCAAATTTGCCGGTCTGGATCGCGTCCAATCGCTTGATTGAATCCACTCCTAAAGCTCCCCGCCCAGAAACTTCCTGTGTCAACCAAAACAAACCAAAACGAAAAAATACTGGCAGAGGAATGGGTCTCTGCAGACACAGTCACCACGTAAGTGATCTCTGAGCAGAATCACTTTTGTATTAGTCAATGTTTTATTTTTTAAGGAAAAAGCTACTGGCTCTAAGGGATGCTGTGATGTCTCCCCCTACATCCAGTTACAACCTCACCAAAGTGTTACCTTTTAGCTCTGAAAACAAACATGCAGGTAATTTAGTCACATATTCACATTAAGCTACATGTAACACTCACTTCTGTAGTGTCCCCAGTTTGTGTAGTTTTGAATTGAAATTTGTAGTTTAACAATCTGTTCAATATTTGACATGGGTTTTGTTACGTTTAGTTTTTGTTTTAACTTTGTTGTGTCTTTGCTTCTCTGTTGTTCTGTATGTGTTTGAGTGACATTTCACAACAGCCAGGTTAAAAAGTTACAGATGCCTTAATAATTCAATCAAAGCCTTTGGAAATATCAGCAAACCTGACATTTTGTGTAGCTAGTTATGTTTTTATTTAATGTTCTGTGCACTGATTTCTTTGGGTTCTTCTTTATGAATTTGTGCTTCTCTAATGTGAAGCAGTTGAATTTTTGTGACATTATTCGGATAAAATTGTGTTTGTTAGCTTCGTTTATTTCATTTATTTTTAAAAGAGGAAGGGCAAGGGTAGAACAAAGTATTGGTCCCTGATAGATATGGTTTGCAGCATAACATTTACCTCCTGAGTAGACCAAGCTGCATTTCTGTTTCGTTACTTCTGGTTTTAACTTGAAATAAATATTTGGATCCCAGAGAAACTCACTCACATCACATGGGAAACAAATGTGAAAAAAGTATACGACTACTAAGGAGGGGAGGATGCCATGAGACTCCATGTATGCAAATTAAGTTAATAGACAATCAACATGTGCAGGTATGATCCAAACGTACCCTTTCAACCCTCTGATAGTCTTTGTTTTGCTGCAGTTTTAAGATCAACCACTGTTTATTGGTTTCGTTTTTTTTTTAATCTTTTAAATGCCTTTCATGCCTTGTAAATGTAAAACAAATGTCACTCATGAAATTCAAGCCAATTTCCTGACAAATTCACTGTAGTTTTTTGAAATTATACCAAATAAAGATCGACTGTTAAATGACAACAGAAGAAAATGTGTCTTAGTTTGACAATGAGTTTTATTCCAAAACAAAGGATTTTTAAAATCAGGTCTTATTTGTTTCCTATAAAATGATAAATTGATAGCATAATTTAGTAGCATTAATCAATTCCAGTAAGCACACATTTAAAGATTTTGTTTCACTTTTGGTTAAAATAAGCTTCTCTTTTGCGTAGAAAACAATAGCAACCTACACAGTACTTTCTTAGAAATAATGGGTCTGTTAATAAGTGTTACTCTGTCATCCTATCCTACATATCTTAAATGTCACAGGGTGTAATTATGTTCACTCCTGTAGACATAAATTACTAGTTCTATCTGAAGCAGACAGTTCACAAAAAAGGATATATTGCAGTTAAAATGTTCATATTTGTTTCTAATTTAATCCATTGGCAGCAGATTTGGTTTTTATTACAGCTTTTAAATACATTACTGAACCTCCAAGACTCTCAACTACATGATCTAAACAGGAACAGCAGAAGAATTATGTCTGTCTGTTTTGTTAAGCTTTGTTGTAAATGGTAAATGGACTTGAGCTTATATAACGCTTTTCTTGTCCTCTGACTACTCAAAGCGCTTTATTTACACAGTATGTCACACATACACATTCACACCCACACTGTAAGCAATTGCTGTAAATTTACGGCCAATTTTCAACACTAAAATACTGTTTTGATCTAAAACAGTTAAGAACTGTAGTTAGCAATGCATTGTGGGATGCTCACCTTAGCAAACGGACAAAGGCCCCAAACAGTATAATGATGTTTTAAATTACAGGACATTACAGTATTTTTGAAAAAGTGGGTGTTGCCTGGAGAACTTGGAGCGCGGTCAGTAGTGTGGTACGTTAGGCTCTTTCGTGTCTAACAATATGCTACTGCTTATTTTTCTCAGTTAGTTTTCTTTATAAAATACCCAAAGCCATCAACTCCTGAATGGAGAATCATTGGAGGATCATTTGAAGAGCAGTTTTCAGAGAAGGACACACAATATGGAGGACATGTGCTACACATCAACGAGACCTGCTTCATCAACATGTATCGGATTTTGAAACTACAAATTAGACAGTAGGTCTTATTAAAATCTTATTGTTTTTAATATCACATTTATATTGCAGAGGATGTTTGATACAACAGATCCTCAGTAACACTAGCTTGTCTAGCTATTGATTTTAACATGTAATTTATGAGTGAGGCTTAGATTTAAATAGTGTAAAAATATTACTTCTGGGCAGTTTTAGTTGTTGAATTTAGGTTAAAATTAATATAGCCTAACGGTCAGAGGACCGACACTCGTTAACCCGGTAATTTAGCACAAAGAGGTCAAGGCAGAGGGAGGAAAACATACAGGCCTAGCCTCACAACACTTTTACATCTAGCCTGCTGGTAATGGATTTATTTAAACCAAACTCAAGTAAAGTAATTAGAATTAGGTGGGAAGACAGGATGCCTTACAGTATATTTTCCAACGTGTATCCACACAGTGAAATATGTATAATATATAATCATATTTGCTGCACTATTACTGCACACAGACCTTTACAGTTTGTGTAAACAGCTTCTCTCATCTTTAAAGTTAAGAAGACCTTCATACAGCGATACAAAACAATGAATTAACTAGATGACAAGCTTGCACATCTTATTATAATAATGTAATGATCATATGGCTCTGGGATTTAACAATATCACATCCTTAAATAGGTACAGTATAAATATTAAGACTCAAAGAGTTAAAGACAGCCTAAGCTTGGAGCAATGAATTATTATAAATCAATATAATTGATGCGCTTAAGTGGAGAAGTGAAGCCTATTGTAACAGGCCTCCCTGGGTGTTTAATGTACGTAGTTTGACAGTCAGCCAAACTCCATTCAATGATGAGTGAGTCAGGCAGTTAGTTGCTCTTTGATTTATTCACCAGATTGAATAAGGAGTGAAAACTACAAGACAAAACAAAATGCATAGATTACTGTCATATCAAAGGTCTGTATAAAGAAAAACAAACGATTCAATGATCAATGCTGATGTACTGCAAATATATAACAAAAAGAATGCTTAGTTGTCGCTAATGCTAAGCTACATGTTAATATGTTACATGCTAAAGCTATGCTACATGCTATGCTACATCAGAAGCATTGCATAAAACATAACAAGGCTAATGCTAATGTTAAGCAACGTGCTATGCTACATCAAAAGCTCAGAAGAAATCCATGACACGTAATATCAAGGCTAATGCTAATGCTAACACTACACATAGTCACTTAAGTACATACGGATACTTCCAATAAATACTGCAACTACATGCTAACAGAGTGACAAAACAATTTGAGAGGCATGTGTTAATGTTAGCTTAGCATGAATAGCAACAAGTACTTTGTGTGAATAACTTCTGATAAATCTTAAGAATAACTCATTGACAAATGACTTCAAACATTGTATTTTCAACCAAAAGAAAACACACATTGGCTATTTTTACACATTTTATTCATTGTTACACATCAAATATATCTTGTTAGTCACCTGTTGCTCCACAGCCTGGTCTGCACTCCTGTTTCTCAACCAGGAAGTGTCAAACAGAGCTGAACCCAGCCTTGGGTTTATATGGGGGTGTGTCAAGTGGAAGGTGCCATGTTTGGTAGAAGTGGAGGGTTGTTTAGGTTGTTGAGATTACAAATGTTATTTAAAAGGCTGTTTAAGTATTTACTTAACTGAAATGTATTTTGACATGCTTTTAGCCTTATTGCAGATAGTATGTGTTGTTTGTAGAACAGGTAATACTTACCTGAGAGTAAATTGATTTCCAACCCCTTTTGGTAGGTGCCAGCTCCTATATAAGAGGAGGGTTGGGGGCTTCTTAGGTAGTTGGAGGATGGAGTTGGAGTGGCACAGTGCTAGAGAGATTCAACAACTCATCAAAGAGTGTACAGAGCTGCAAGGGCCCAGACAGGCATTGTTTAGAGCTCAGTCTCTTCTTTTGTTTGGCACTTTTTGCATTATGTTATTTTTTCTTGCAAGTATTATTTTTCATTTTTACATTTTCTCCAGGCCTGCACTGTACATATTGCTGCACTTGATTTATTTCACTGTAAATTAATTCACTGCATTTTTGAATTTTCCCTCATTGTTGGGCCTAAGCCACTAGGCCATCCTTACAAAGTGAACACCCCGGAAAGGCAAGCCAGCAGAGGTGTAAAGAGTACTAAAATATTCTATTCAAGACAATGGAGCTTCTGGGACTGTAGGAAGCACTGAGGGTGAAGGTAAGGAGCCAACTCTGTCATACTTGATGTCCATTCTCCAGGCCCACATGGGTCAGCAAGAGGGCATAATGAGCTAACTGCAAGGCAAGAACAGCGCTTTAACCCTCCTATTATCTTTGGAGTCAATTTGACCCTATTCAATGTTTAACATCTCTAAATAAATGATTGACATCATTTTTTTGCTTCATATTTAATGCCTTTTCTAATTTAATGGGGACAACTGGGTATACATAAAATTAACATGATATGTTTTCAATGTCCTGTACGCATCGGTGTTCTTTGGTGTCAATTTGACCCCAGGCTGTTTTTAGCTGTATAACCCTTATGTGATGTTCAAGTCAAATTGTCCCATTTTATATTTTTACTTAAAGCTCTCCTCCCACCCCAAAAGGCTGCTGAGGGAAGCTGTAAACAGACGCTCCGGTGGTCTCCTTCGCTCACAGCTGGCACGGTCCCCTTCATCAGAGCATTCACCTGCCCTGACCGCTCCTCCTCAGCTGGTGAGTCCGCCCCGCACTGACATTATTAACGTGTACAGGCCTGCACTGTCAGCACTCCGGCCTCATCTCCTCGTCCACTTTTCTCTCCCACGACTCTGATAATCGGCGATTCCATAATAAGGAATGTTCGGTTCTTCAATGCTACAACTCTCTGCCTCCCTGGCGCCACTGTCCCTGTCATTTTGGAGAGACTAACCTAAACCAAACCCTTCTTTTTACAGTGATTTTTCTGACTTTCTGACCCAACTCTGCTCCATTTCAAATTCTGTTCTGCTCCGCGGGGATTTTAACTTCCACATCGATGACACTGAATGCAAAACTGCCAAAGAATTCCTGGACCTACTTCACTGCCTCAACTTCACACAGCACGTCAACTTCCCCACTCACAGCCGTTGTCACATTCTGGACTTGGTCTGATCCACTGGTCTCACAATCCATCAACTATCAAGTCTCAACCTCAACATCTCTGACCATCTGGCCATATCCATGGACATTGTCATCCCTCTCTCCACTCCAAAGTTGAAACGAAAAATCTCCTTCAGAAACAGAAAATCAGTCGCCCCCTCAGCTCTCTCAGCCTCTATAACCAGCAAAATCTCTTCCTCCCCTTCTTAAACCCAGTGACAACATCTCTTCCTCCTTCACAGTTGACAAACGCAATGCTTTTCTTTCATTCTTCCAATCCAAAATTAACACCATTTACAGCATCTTCAACACTCTCACTGTCCCCTCCTCATCCCAACCGGCATCCCCCATCCTCAAGAAACCATCATCCGCCAACATGGTCTCCGTTTCCACTGTTATGCAGATGACATCCAGCTGTACATCTCCACCGATTCTATCACCACTGTAACCCGCTCCACTCTGACAAACTGCCTTAATGAAATAAAAACATGGATGCACACCAATTTCCTCTCACTCAACTATGCAAAATCAGACATGATAATCATCGGCCCCAAATCCTCACCAACTTCATTCAAAACTTCTGCCTCCCAATAGACAACATCCCCCTCCACTCATATGCGCAATCTTGGAGTCATTTTTGACAGCCACCTCTCCTTTGGTCACCCAGCTCACAAGAACCGCCTTCTTTCACCTCAAAAACATAGCCCCTCTCCGACCGATACTCTCATTCTCTGCTGCTGAAACCCTAATCCATGCATTTATCATATCCAGACTCGACTATTGCAATAGTATCCTTATCAGCACATCATCCAAAGTCCTCAAACTCCAATACATCCAGAACTCTGCTGCACGCCTTCTTTTCCCGATCCCGTGACCACATCACCCCCGTCCTTCAAAATCTCCACTGGCTACGTGTCCCATACCGAGATAAACTACGTTGGATAAGACCCCAACTTGTGAATTTTAAAGTTTTTACGCATCCTAAAAACGGCGGTTTCTAACAAGTGGCTAAATGAGACTACAGTGGTTGTCGGGTACATTTAACGTCATCACGCCAGGAACTCTCTCACCAGTCCGCCTTATAGCATCTAGTCTTGTTTTTCAGTGCTCTTGCAAATATTAGGTTAATAAACAACTTATTAATCTACGGTTTCGCTAGCTTGTAAAAACCGCTGATTAGATCGATGAAGCATAACGGTAGTGACTTCAAAATCAACCGACCATGGTGTAGTTCACTTGTAGCATAGGGTTAGCTTTTTACTTCTCTCGGCTGCATTAACGCTTCAAACTTCATAAAAGTGGTGTTCATTTGTAAAGATTATCCTGCTAAACAAAACGCCTTCGCATCAGAAACGTGTGTTAGCCAAATAACTTATTTTCTGCAATGATCCAAAATCCAATGCAAAAATCCCATAGGCGAATTCTCGTTAGAACCCATGGCGATGTTACTTCCAGGTTGGCCTACAAAAATACGTCATTACTTTTGTTCTTTATACTGGTGGTATTTTCTTGTTTCTGCAGTGCCCGTCCTGCAGCCTGTGTACTTGCTGAGCGACTTGAGGGGACCCTGCGAAGGAAGCAGCAGGCGTGGTCAGTCACAGAAGATCGTGACAAATTACTCATTGTTTTATTTTGTTGGAGCTGAGTGATAAGTGTTGGACGTTTAGCTCTCCTTTGTATCCCTTGTTTTACCTGACTTTTATTCCTACTTTAAGCAAAGACATTTTAGGACAATTTTATTGTTTTATTTGTTTTAATTTGGTGCAGTTTTAGGACAACCTAGCTCATAAATAAATCTGTTTTGGCTGACAAGCTGGCCGATGTCTTTGTGGCGGCACGGAAAAAGGGTCAACCATGGAGCTACAATGCATGGAGGACGACAAAGGACAGCCACAAACAAGCCCAACAGTGCCACCAGGGAGCAGCAACCAGTGCAGGTAAGTCTCATGTGGGAGAGCCAGCTAGTAGGCCAACAAAACCCTCTAGCAAAAAGCTAATTTGTTATCTATGTGGACTTAAGGCCATACTTAGCCCATGTACCCGAAAAACTCTGTTAACTACAACAGTTGTGATTTTATCAAACAGTTGGAGGTTTTGCGTTCAACCTTAAAAATACGCATCCTGTCAAGACGTTTTCAGGATTCAGGGAAAATCTCACGTGAGTCCTTCAAATCTGGGATCTGAAGGAGGTAGTAAAAATGCCAAGGAATGTCCAAATGGTTCTTCTCTGTAATTGTGAATTGTTTGTTTTAGTGATTTTTAAATTTTCTATTTTAATATTTCTTTTGTTTTCTTTTTCTCTCTGACATGATGCTTTTGATGTCGTGTAAAGCACTTTGAATTGCCTTGTTGTTGAAATGTGCTATATTATTAATCTTGCCTTGCACAAATGTGCTTTGTACCACTTTCCTTTTGAACCATGGGGTTGCTGATAATCTGCCTTTTGATGCTGTTCTAGGAAGAGACCTACCGGTTCTTTTTGATTTGTTGGAGCCAGAACAAAGCAGAAAGTGTAATGCTGTGATAACCAGAATGCAATCCAATGAGCCCTCCGCAATTCTCAGTGCCCTGCCCTTTTTCAATGAGGAGTTGGAGACCACACCTGGGAGGTCTTGGGAAAACCTGCAGACGGAGAAGGCAGGAAAAATTCCAAAAGACAGTGGTGACACCATCAACCAGCACTGAGCCAGAATTACAACTAGGGTTTTTAAGTTCCAGGTAGTATAAGTGATATGCAGAAAACTGATCCATCTTTAGTCTCTCTTTTCCAGGAAGCAAGGAGAAGGAGCCAGAAGCTGAGTTGGACATCATAAGTGATGAGTATATCCTACAAAATGGCATCCTCTATTGTCAACAACAGTCAGCGTTGCAGCTAGTGGTTGCCCAAGCAGCTGGAAACACCATGCTTGCCTTGGGGCACTCAGTTCCCAAGCACAAAAACAAGGCTTGCATTAAAAATCATTTCCACTGGCCTGCGTAGAGATGTTGCTCAGTTGTGAAAAAGTTGCCCTCGGTGCCAAATAACATCTGCTAAAACACCCCAAGAGCTCCACTTCAACCACTACCCATATTGGCACCCCATTTGAGCACCTTGGGATTGACATTGTTGGTCCTGTAGAGGGAAGCAAAGCAGGAAACCGTTAAATGCTGGTTATAACAGACTATTCCACCAAGTATCAAGAAGTCTTTCCACTGAAATCCATAAAGGCAAAAGCAGTTGCTTTCTGTTTGGTACAGTTCTTTTCAAGGGTAGGCTTCCCTTGTGAAATATTAACTGATCAGGGAACTAACTTAATTTCTTCTCTGCTGAAACAGGTGTACCAGTTACTTGGTATCAGGAGACTCAGGAGGACCACACCATATCATCCTTAAACAGATAGGCTAACGGAGCACTTTAACCAGACCAAGTTTGTAAACAACACTGGTACAGACTGGAATCAATGGCTGCCCTACCTCCTCTTTGCATACAGAGAAGTACCCCAATCCTCCACTAGTTTCTCTCCTTTTGTATGGACATGAAGTTTGGGGCCCGTTTGCACTGTTGAGAGAGATCTCGGAAGGAGGCAAGGGGAGGGTGGGATCTGTTAACGTTGTATCCTATGTCATCCAGATGAGAGAGCGGCTGGAGAAAATGGGTAAGCTGGCCCAATCGCACATGGCGGACGCCCAGCAGCAACAGAAGTCCTATTACGACTAGTCAGCCAGGCGGAGAACCTTCGACCCAGGACAGAAAGTGCTGGTGCTCCAACCTAGTGATAGAAGTGATGCTAATAAGAAGTGTGCTGGATGAAGAAGTGGATGAGCAATACTTACCTCTCTAGTGACCTGGTAGACCATGATCTCAGACGGCCAACGGCTTCAGGTGAGATCTATCAGACGTTTTCCAGGAGAATCCTGGGAGAACAAATATTGTTGAACATGACATTGTTGTGAGAGAAGGTGCAAAGATGAGAGGTGATAAGATTAAGTTACAGGATCCCTGAGCGCTGCTGGCCTCACTGAGGAGGGAGGTTGACCTGATGCTGTCCCTTGGGATCATCGAGGCTTTAAATAGCGACTGGTGTAACCACACTGCATTGATTTCAGGAACCTGAATTGAGTTTCTCAATTTGATTTCACCTTGTTGATTTAAAGTTATATTAATTTGACCTCTTTTATATGTCTAGTTCTTATAATTTGTTTTTTAAACTTGGTTTTCTATTTTTGGGTTAAATAAAAACCCACCTTTTCTTTAAACTTACTCCTGTGTCTCGTCCCTTACTGCTTGGGCCCCCGCAAGACAATCCTTCTCATCGCGCTAAGAGTGTTTATAAGGCACACTACAAGTGAAGGCCTGTGTCTGGCCATGAAATGTTTGTCTGATTTCACCTTTTGCTTTGATAATGTCACCAGTTGTAATAATCCAAATGGATTTCATTACCTACATTAAGATGTGAGTTCTTCTTTTTAAGGCTTTGGCAGAGAAGCCATCCAGTGGCGACGAGAAAACGTACGGCTATCTCCTCACACAGAAAGACGAGGGATCTGAAGGTAAACTTTTTATATGATTCTGAGAAAACTCTGTACCAATTTTTAAAAAATGAGCCGTGCAATGTAACAAGGGGGAGTTAACAATCTGACACGTCTGTCTTTCAGGATTATTCTCTGAATCGTTGCTCTGCACGGTTTTGTTGCTGTGACGTAATGGTAATACATGTTATTGTTTTTGTCAACAGGGATATACAATGCGTTTCTACTCATAAGGGTGGGTTTTTCCACATTTCAAACCTTGCATTGGCAAAGATCGAGACATGTATCAAAGAGATTTTTGATTTTTATGGTAGCCTCATTGTTGACCAAATGAAACATTAAATCCTCTTTTTGTCATCGCAGCTGTATAAATAATGGATGTAGGGTCTTTCAAAGAGTTTAGTTGAGACCCTCTATTGTTAGTGCTAATTTTTATTTTCTGATAAGCAGAATTTTAATTCCACCTCTCCACACACTCAGCTCCAGTCTCAAATCAAGATAGACTTCTGCTCAGCCAAGGATTACCACGACGAGGGCTTCAGTACAGCGGTAATGTTCAGTCTGGGCCATGAAATCCACTTGGTGATCCGGGTCAGTGTCTTTTACCTCCTGTAATTATGATACATTGGGTAAAAGTGAGTTACTGTGTTATTAGTGCATGTTGTGTGTGTATTTCAGCCTATGTGTATGTGTAACATGTCTCAGTAATGGAGTGAAAAAGTAATTTCCCCCTGTGGGATTAATAAAGGATATCTTCTTCTTACAATGATTGTCTCTGACAAACATATTATATACTGTTTATAAATTCCTCAAATCAACACATGTAAGCTGAATTAATGTGTATGCCAACTGAAAGTAAAAAAATTTTTTTTGATAAAGGAGCTAGTGCAACATTTCACACAAAAATACAGCAGAAATCAGTCTCTTTAAATGTCTCTGAGTCATGACTGTCTACAATGAGTTAGAAGGACCAAGTGTCCTGTTGTCCGAGTCGTGTTTACATGGACACTTGGGCGCTCTTGCGTATAAAGTTGTTTTAGTCAGGGACTAGAGAAAAGAAGAATAACATACTCACTGCTTATTCAGATGTTACGGGTTTATTGAGACATTATTTTTGTGTATTGTCAGGATTACTACGTTATGTAAAGAACTTTGTAGCGTTGGTTTTTGGTAAGTGCTCTGTAAACAAAGCTAATGGGTAAAAGAGAGGTAAAACAAATAGAAACAGTTGCACAAAGTTAAAAGGCCTGTTGGAAAAGATTGCAGGCGGGGAAAGTATATAAGCCTTTTTTTGTTGTCTTCTCTTCTGCTTAAGGATACCCTGAGTCTTTGGGACCTTCACTTCCTTGTCGTGATTCACGGTTGGCCCGATCTGGTCATTCATGACTTTGAACTCACCACATGAGTGCGGCTCTGCCTCCATGGTGGCGTATGTATCAGTGTTTTAAAACATACTACAGCTGTGATTTATACAGAGGAATGGGACTCAAGTAATGATGAAATATCTGTTTCACAGCCAAGACAAAAGCAGCATGAGGATGATTACACTGACCAAACAAGACAGCTGTCAGGTATTTGTACAAATCCTTTTAAAGAACTGTGATATGTGATTTTCACTAAGCTGTTCTGAATTCAACATAAAGCTTTATGATTTTTCAGATCAACTCACTGCAAATACAATTCCTGCCCTCGATGGCTGTACTCTCTGGATGTGTCTTCAGTGTCCTGTCTCGTCCAGACAAAAATAAACATGGTAAACAATCAACACTTATTACAGTGCTAAATGGATCTTGCATGCATAAAATAAATACATGTCTGCACATTTAAGTAACATATTTTACTCTTTCTGATTTCAGGATACCATTTATTTAGTTGACGGCATTTGTGATAACCCAGAAAGGAAGGATACGTTTTATTTTTGATGTGCTGCTTGATAACGATGAAAAATCAAGAAAGACACATCCCTCAGTGGGTGCTGGATCCAAAATAAAAAATAGGTAAGGAAAGCAAAACAAGATCTGCACACCAAGAAGCTCCCGTTTGAAGGATTTATTAAGTTATGTTATGTTTTGCTTCCATCCCCCAATAACTACTAAAGAAAATGATAAAAGTTTTAAAATAGTAAGGTCTTTGTTTTTCGAGGAGAGCCGATTTCTTCTGTCGTCAGATGCTTCAGAGAAGCTTTATATATCTAAAGTATATACATTTATATCCTGTTTTGTGTTCTTTCTAAATGCAAAAGCATTGTTGAATTGTTTTTGTTCTATTTAATACTATATAAAACAGGAGAAAATGATCAAAATAAAGTTTCAATAAATACAAATCCTAAAATGTCTCTCTTCCCAGAATCACACATTAATATATATTTTATTGGTGTACAATAAGGCTGAGATAGACAGGCGGACAGTCATCCAGACACTTAACTCTAAATTCAGCTCAAATGTAATGGCAAGACTTTTCAGCCTCTTGAAATGTGTTTGTAAAGAAGTCTGCACAGTCTGTATGTAAACATGTTGAGTGAGAAAGCATTGCTTGTCCTTATCAAAAATTGTTACTGTTTGTGATGAATTCTGACTATTGCGATGTTTGTTGCAAATCCTTTTATTGGAATAACGATGAAAGTGCAGTTACTTTGGCATTCTATTTCCTACCCTGACCTATGTTTTAATGTTGTTCTTTTAAAGGAGGATAATTATGGTTCTCAAGGAGGCATGAGGGAGATTTCGTCTGTCGTCGTCAAATGCTTCAGAGAGACTTTGCATGAGAACAGGTACGTAACTTTATTTGGATGCATTTCTTTCTTCCATTTTTTAAAAACATTTACTTTGCAAGGCTATCATACATGTTACAATAAACGGATTAAATGAAAAATACAAAATGCTTCTATTGTTTTCAGTGTTTTGTCAACAGTTGCATTCCCACTACCATTCAAGAGGTAGGCCTACTTTAGGACATTTTATTTTACATGTTTTTTTTTAACAGTTTAGATATTATGCCCAGTTGGAAGTGTATTCACTTGTGCGTGTGAACACACTTTTCCAAATGGGCATAATATCTAAACTGTTAAGAAGAAACAAGTAAATTAAAATGTCTTTATATTTGTATAAATATTTCAAAAGCAATTTTTTTTTCATTTTTCCCTTTAAACCGGGAGTGGGAAAGAGGGAAAGAGGGAAAGAGGGAAAGAGGGAAAGAGGGAAAGAGGGAAAGAGGGAAAGAGGGAAAGAGGGAAAGAGGGAAAGAGGGAAAGAGGGAAAGAGGGAAAGAGGGAAAGAGGGAAAGAGGGAAAGAGGGAAAGAGGGAAAGAGGGAAAGAGGGAAAGATCCGGGTGGAGACTGGGAGTCAGATCGGGTTCGCGGGGGATCGCGCGACCTCTCGCTCCCCGCCTGCTCTCCTCCGGGTGGAGACTGGGAGTCAGATCGGGTTCGCGGGGGATCGCGCGACCTCTCGCTCCCCGCCTGCTCTCCTCCGGGTGGAGACTGGGAGTCAGATCGGGTTCGCGGGGGATCGCGCGACCTCTCGCTCCCCGCCTGCTCTCCTCCGGGTGGAGACTGGGAGTCAGATCGGGTTCGCGGGGGATCGCGCGACCTCTCGCTCCCCGCCTGCTCTCCTCCGGGTGGAGACTGGGAGTCAGATCGGGTTCGCGGGGGATCGCGCGACCTCTCGCTCCCCGCCTGCTCTCCTCCGGGTGGAGACTGGGAGTCAGATCGGGTTCGCGGGGGATCGCGCGACCTCTCGCTCCCCGCCTGCTCTCCTCCGGGTGGAGACTGGGAGTCAGATCGGGTTCGCGGGGGATCGCGCGACCTCTCGCTCCCCGCCTGCTCTCCTCCGGGTGGAGACTGGGAGTCAGATCGGGTTCGCGGGGGATCGCGCGACCTCTCGCTCCCCGCCTGCTCTCCTCCGGGTGGAGACTGGGAGTCAGATCGGGTTCGCGGGGGATCGCGCGACCTCTCGCTCCCCGCCTGCTCTCCTCCGGGTGGAGACTGGGAGTCAGATCGGGTTCGCGGGGGATCGCGCGACCTCTCGCTCCCCGCCTGCTCTCCTCCGGGTGGAGACTGGGAGTCAGATCGGGTTCGCGGGGGATCGCGCGACCTCTCGCTCCCCGCCTGCTCTCCTCCGGGTGGAGACTGGGAGTCAGATCGGGTTCGCGGGGGATCGCGCGACCTCTCGCTCCCCGCCTGCTCTCCTCCGGGTGGAGACTGGGAGTCAGATCGGGTTCGCGGGGGATCGCGCGACCTCTCGCTCCCCGCCTGCTCTCCTCCGGGTGGAGACTGGGAGTCAGATCGGGTTCGCGGGGGATCGCGCGACCTCTCGCTCCCCGCCTGCTCTCCTCCGGGTGGAGACTGGGAGTCAGATCGGGTTCGCGGGGGATCGCGCGACCTCTCGCTCCCCGCCTGCTCTCCTCCGGGTGGAGACTGGGAGTCAGATCGGGTTCGCGGGGGATCGCGCGACCTCTCGCTCCCCGCCTGCTCTCCTCCGGGTGGAGACTGGGAGTCAGATCGGGTTCGCGGGGGATCGCGCGACCTCTCGCTCCCCGCCTGCTCTCCTCCGGGTGGAGACTGGGAGTCAGATCGGGTTCGCGGGGGATCGCGCGACCTCTCGCTCCCCGCCTGCTCTCCTCCGGGTGGAGACTGGGAGTCAGATCGGGTTCGCGGGGGATCGCGCGACCTCTCGCTCCCCGCCTGCTCTCCTCCGGGTGGAGACTGGGAGTCAGATCGGGTTCGCGGGGGATCGCGCGACCTCTCGCTCCCCGCCTGCTCTCCTCCGGGTGGAGACTGGGAGTCAGATCGGGTTCGCGGGGGATCGCGCGACCTCTCGCTCCCCGCCTGCTCTCCTCCGGGTGGAGACTGGGAGTCAGATCGGGTTCGCGGGGGATCGCGCGACCTCTCGCTCCCCGCCTGCTCTCCTCCGGGTGGAGACTGGGAGTCAGATCGGGTTCGCGGGGGATCGCGCGACCTCTCGCTCCCCGCCTGCTCTCCTCCGGGTGGAGACTGGGAGTCAGATCGGGTTCGCGGGGGATCGCGCGACCTCTCGCTCCCCGCCTGCTCTCCTCCGGGTGGAGACTGGGAGTCAGATCGGGTTCGCGGGGGATCGCGCGACCTCTCGCTCCCCGCCTGCTCTCCTCCGGGTGGAGACTGGGAGTCAGATCGGGTTCGCGGGGGATCGCGCGACCTCTCGCTCCCCGCCTGCTCTCCTCCGGGTGGAGACTGGGAGTCAGATCGGGTTCGCGGGGGATCGCGCGACCTCTCGCTCCCCGCCTGCTCTCCTCCGGGTGGAGACTGGGAGTCAGATCGGGTTCGCGGGGGATCGCGCGACCTCTCGCTCCCCGCCTGCTCTCCTCCGGGTGGAGACTGGGAGTCAGATCGGGTTCGCGGGGGATCGCGCGACCTCTCGCTCCCCGCCTGCTCTCCTCCGGGTGGAGACTGGGAGTCAGATCGGGTTCGCGGGGGATCGCGCGACCTCTCGCTCCCCGCCTGCTCTCCTCCGGGTGGAGACTGGGAGTCAGATCGGGTTCGCGGGGGATCGCGCGACCTCTCGCTCCCCGCCTGCTCTCCTCCGGGTGGAGACTGGGAGTCAGATCGGGTTCGCGGGGGATCGCGCGACCTCTCGCTCCCCGCCTGCTCTCCTCCGGGTGGAGACTGGGAGTCAGATCGGGTTCGCGGGGGATCGCGCGACCTCTCGCTCCCCGCCTGCTCTCCTCCGGGTGGAGACTGGGAGTCAGATCGGGTTCGCGGGGGATCGCGCGACCTCTCGCTCCCCGCCTGCTCTCCTCCGGGTGGAGACTGGGAGTCAGATCGGGTTCGCGGGGGATCGCGCGACCTCTCGCTCCCCGCCTGCTCTCCTCCGGGTGGAGACTGGGAGTCAGATCGGGTTCGCGGGGGATCGCGCGACCTCTCGCTCCCCGCCTGCTCTCCTCCGGGTGGAGACTGGGAGTCAGATCGGGTTCGCGGGGGATCGCGCGACCTCTCGCTCCCCGCCTGCTCTCCTCCGGGTGGAGACTGGGAGTCAGATCGGGTTCGCGGGGGATCGCGCGACCTCTCGCTCCCCGCCTGCTCTCCTCCGGGTGGAGACTGGGAGTCAGATCGGGTTCGCGGGGGATCGCGCGACCTCTCGCTCCCCGCCTGCTCTCCTCCGGGTGGAGACTGGGAGTCAGATCGGGTTCGCGGGGGATCGCGCGACCTCTCGCTCCCCGCCTGCTCTCCTCCGGGTGGAGACTGGGAGTCAGATCGGGTTCGCGGGGGATCGCGCGACCTCTCGCTCCCCGCCTGCTCTCCTCCGGGTGGAGACTGGGAGTCAGATCGGGTTCGCGGGGGATCGCGCGACCTCTCGCTCCCCGCCTGCTCTCCTCCGGGTGGAGACTGGGAGTCAGATCGGGTTCGCGGGGGATCGCGCGACCTCTCGCTCCCCGCCTGCTCTCCTCCGGGTGGAGACTGGGAGTCAGATCGGGTTCGCGGGGGATCGCGCGACCTCTCGCTCCCCGCCTGCTCTCCTCCGGGTGGAGACTGGGAGTCAGATCGGGTTCGCGGGGGATCGCGCGACCTCTCGCTCCCCGCCTGCTCTCCTCCGGGTGGAGACTGGGAGTCAGATCGGGTTCGCGGGGGATCGCGCGACCTCTCGCTCCCCGCCTGCTCTCCTCCGGGTGGAGACTGGGAGTCAGATCGGGTTCGCGGGGGATCGCGCGACCTCTCGCTCCCCGCCTGCTCTCCTCCGGGTGGAGACTGGGAGTCAGATCGGGTTCGCGGGGGATCGCGCGACCTCTCGCTCCCCGCCTGCTCTCCTCCGGGTGGAGACTGGGAGTCAGATCGGGTTCGCGGGGGATCGCGCGACCTCTCGCTCCCCGCCTGCTCTCCTCCGGGTGGAGACTGGGAGTCAGATCGGGTTCGCGGGGGATCGCGCGACCTCTCGCTCCCCGCCTGCTCTCCTCCGGGTGGAGACTGGGAGTCAGATCGGGTTCGCGGGGGATCGCGCGACCTCTCGCTCCCCGCCTGCTCTCCTCCGGGTGGAGACTGGGAGTCAGATCGGGTTCGCGGGGGATCGCGCGACCTCTCGCTCCCCGCCTGCTCTCCTCCGGGTGGAGACTGGGAGTCAGATCGGGTTCGCGGGGGATCGCGCGACCTCTCGCTCCCCGCCTGCTCTCCTCCGGGTGGAGACTGGGAGTCAGATCGGGTTCGCGGGGGATCGCGCGACCTCTCGCTCCCCGCCTGCTCTCCTCCGGGTGGAGACTGGGAGTCAGATCGGGTTCGCGGGGGATCGCGCGACCTCTCGCTCCCCGCCTGCTCTCCTCCGGGTGGAGACTGGGAGTCAGATCGGGTTCGCGGGGGATCGCGCGACCTCTCGCTCCCCGCCTGCTCTCCTCCGGGTGGAGACTGGGAGTCAGATCGGGTTCGCGGGGGATCGCGCGACCTCTCGCTCCCCGCCTGCTCTCCTCCGGGTGGAGACTGGGAGTCAGATCGGGTTCGCGGGGGATCGCGCGACCTCTCGCTCCCCGCCTGCTCTCCTCCGGGTGGAGACTGGGAGTCAGATCGGGTTCGCGGGGGATCGCGCGACCTCTCGCTCCCCGCCTGCTCTCCTCCGGGTGGAGACTGGGAGTCAGATCGGGTTCGCGGGGGATCGCGCGACCTCTCGCTCCCCGCCTGCTCTCCTCCGGGTGGAGACTGGGAGTCAGATCGGGTTCGCGGGGGATCGCGCGACCTCTCGCTCCCCGCCTGCTCTCCTCCGGGTGGAGACTGGGAGTCAGATCGGGTTCGCGGGGGATCGCGCGACCTCTCGCTCCCCGCCTGCTCTCCTCCGGGTGGAGACTGGGAGTCAGATCGGGTTCGCGGGGGATCGCGCGACCTCTCGCTCCCCGCCTGCTCTCCTCCGGGTGGAGACTGGGAGTCAGATCGGGTTCGCGGGGGATCGCGCGACCTCTCGCTCCCCGCCTGCTCTCCTCCGGGTGGAGACTGGGAGTCAGATCGGGTTCGCGGGGGATCGCGCGACCTCTCGCTCCCCGCCTGCTCTCCTCCGGGTGGAGACTGGGAGTCAGATCGGGTTCGCGGGGGATCGCGCGACCTCTCGCTCCCCGCCTGCTCTCCTCCGGGTGGAGACTGGGAGTCAGATCGGGTTCGCGGGGGATCGCGCGACCTCTCGCTCCCCGCCTGCTCTCCTCCGGGTGGAGACTGGGAGTCAGATCGGGTTCGCGGGGGATCGCGCGACCTCTCGCTCCCCGCCTGCTCTCCTCCGGGTGGAGACTGGGAGTCAGATCGGGTTCGCGGGGGATCGCGCGACCTCTCGCTCCCCGCCTGCTCTCCTCCGGGTGGAGACTGGGAGTCAGATCGGGTTCGCGGGGGATCGCGCGACCTCTCGCTCCCCGCCTGCTCTCCTCCGGGTGGAGACTGGGAGTCAGATCGGGTTCGCGGGGGATCGCGCGACCTCTCGCTCCCCGCCTGCTCTCCTCCGGGTGGAGACTGGGAGTCAGATCGGGTTCGCGGGGGATCGCGCGACCTCTCGCTCCCCGCCTGCTCTCCTCCGGGTGGAGACTGGGAGTCAGATCGGGTTCGCGGGGGATCGCGCGACCTCTCGCTCCCCGCCTGCTCTCCTCCGGGTGGAGACTGGGAGTCAGATCGGGTTCGCGGGGGATCGCGCGACCTCTCGCTCCCCGCCTGCTCTCCTCCGGGTGGAGACTGGGAGTCAGATCGGGTTCGCGGGGGATCGCGCGACCTCTCGCTCCCCGCCTGCTCTCCTCCGGGTGGAGACTGGGAGTCAGATCGGGTTCGCGGGGGATCGCGCGACCTCTCGCTCCCCGCCTGCTCTCCTCCGGGTGGAGACTGGGAGTCAGATCGGGTTCGCGGGGGATCGCGCGACCTCTCGCTCCCCGCCTGCTCTCCTCCGGGTGGAGACTGGGAGTCAGATCGGGTTCGCGGGGGATCGCGCGACCTCTCGCTCCCCGCCTGCTCTCCTCCGGGTGGAGACTGGGAGTCAGATCGGGTTCGCGGGGGATCGCGCGACCTCTCGCTCCCCGCCTGCTCTCCTCCGGGTGGAGACTGGGAGTCAGATCGGGTTCGCGGGGGATCGCGCGACCTCTCGCTCCCCGCCTGCTCTCCTCCGGGTGGAGACTGGGAGTCAGATCGGGTTCGCGGGGGATCGCGCGACCTCTCGCTCCCCGCCTGCTCTCCTCCGGGTGGAGACTGGGAGTCAGATCGTGTTCGCGGGGGATCGCGGAAAAAAAATGGGTGGGAATAGAAAATAAACATAAAAAAAATTAACTAAATTTTTTTTGCTTGTAATAGTAATGATACTAATATTCATCCACAATATCATCATTATTATTGCCACCATCATCATTACTACAATTAGTAACAATTAATGGTTTTATGATATGATATTATGATATCAATGGTGATGGGGAATCTTTAATTCACTTTCTGGATTGACTCATTCCAAAGCGACCATGGTCAGTACCCAAAGACAGCCTGTTGATCCTCGTCCTTCAGTGAAGAACTAGAGAGACAAAAATTAGCTTTCTAAACACGTTCCTGTAAGCCAGCATACACTAAGAGAACTGTTCATGTTGTCATGAGCCAGTTCTTAAGGCCTGAAACAAGGGAAACAGATGGTTGAACTAAAACTAAAGTTTCATACAAAATGTACCAACAGTAATCATCATTTACACCAGGAGTGAGATGTGTTTGTCAGTGAGTCAGTGTGCCGGCTGAGTGTGAGGTCCGTGCGGCATGTGGTACGGTGGCAAACTAACAACGTAGACTACAACACAAGCACAGAGCGACGAGAAGCTGTGTCAAGCAGAGGAGGAGGCTGCTCTAAACAGACCCCCAAAAAGTCGTGTTACTGGTTACAGAATCAGTTCTGAATGTCCAGTTGGCAATTGTGTAAATCCTGCTGGAGACTCGAGTATGAAGCTCTGACAGGAAGTGGATCCTCTGACAGGAAGTGGATCCTCTGCTGTGATGTTCTGATGGAAACTCCTTTCGGTCTGTACTAATCACCTGTACTGGCTCTGAACTGCTTATTTCATCTTTCCATAGATGATAGGCTAACTGATGGAGATGTAAACTGTCATTATTGTGACACAAATGACTCAGAACATGAATTCATTGGCTGCACTTCCACCAACCTAACATTCTGTAACATAATATAATCAAGTAGACAATGATCCAGCAGGTCTCAGTTGGAGCTGGGGTGGCCATGTGGAGATATCACCACGAAGCAATACAACTTAGCACATCCAGTCCCTGTCTCCTGCAGCAGGACAACATCCTGGCCCACTTGACTGGTGTCTCTCACTGCAGTAGACCACAGGAATCTGGTCTGCTGGTAGATCAGACAGCAGCAGCCGTCCCACCACGGTCCCTTGTGACTTTCTGCAAACACAATCACCACAGATAGATGAGTGGTCAGTTCTCTGAAGGCATCAAGGAGTCACAGCTAGTGTGGTTAATGTACCACCTACAGTGAGCACAGACTGCTATCAGTCCTCTGTAGACCTCTTCTCTTCCTCTGACCATACTGCTCATATCGCAGCTTTCTTAACAGTAAGCATGCTGCACGTTTTTGTCCTGTTGTGACTAACATTAAAGTCTTTATGGTGTAAAGTCACTACCGGTGTTTCTCAGGGCTCTGTCTTGGGTCCTCTCCTTTTCATCATCTACCTCCTACCCTTGGTCACATTTTCAGGAAATTTGGTATTCACTTTCACTGCTACGCGGATGACACCCAGCTCTACCTGTCTACCAAGCCCAATTCTGCCCTCCCACCTTCATCCCTCTCAGACTGTCTCCTTGAAGTTAAATCCTGGTTCTCGCATAACTTTCTCAAACTCAATAGCAACAAAACTGAGGTTGTCCTGGTTGGATGATAGACCATGGCACTTAAATGCTAACTCACTTCCTGGTTTTAGGACTCATTCATGTGGCGCCCTATGGCACTGAAAAAAAAACAGAAAATACCTTTCTTGGCCGTTTCTGACATATTTTAGCCAGATCAAGACAAATGCATGATATGTTTGTTGATGGAAAGGAACTGACAATCTGAATAACAGCCAAACCGTTTTTATATTATTTTAAAAAAAAATTTAAACAAACAATTACAATGTTCCCTGTCAGGTCTGTTTTAATAACTGTCACAATAGTGGCACAGGAGAATGTATACAAATACACTTAATTTTAACTATGTTTTGCCAGATTGCTGTTGGAGTTTTACAAACTCTTCAAGTGTTAAGTGTCATCCTTGTCCTCTCCTCTCAAAGTGTAGTTAGGCCCACTTTGGCTGTTGTATCTGAACTAACATGTCTTGTTGATTTGGTTTAAAGTTTGTTTCCAAGAAGACAGATGTTATCGTCCAGAAGAAGTCTCCTGTAGTCAACATGTCTCCATGCTACTGAAGAAACCCCCTGACTCTGAATGGGACTTCATACAGGTCAGTCTGCTCTCTTTCATTTCTCTCTCCATGTGTTGTTTCGATAGTCTGACTTTGCCACATTAAGTCACATGAGAATTGGTATTATTATCTTTATAAGCATAAGACAATTTGTTTGTTTAGTTTGCTCATTCATACAAGTAATCAATTTATGAAGATGTTCTTCAGATTAAAATCCCCTTCCCCATACTACATAGTGCACTTCTAGGACATAAAGTTTAATGTTAGAATGTAAAATATCTGCCTTTATTACATCTGTGTTTTTAATAACTAAATTTGCAGTATTATTGCAAAAAATGGTTTATATTTGCCCATTTGGTCCAATATTGACATCAACCCAAAAACAAAATTAGTGTGTCTCTATAGTCTCAGATGCTTTAATGTTTGGTAAGGGTAAGGGGCAGTTACTCAAAAGCAATTTAAGAAATTACATTTATTGCGTAGTTTACATAGTTTAAAGCAGACTCTAAGATATGTCTGTTTCCTACTCAAAATCTTTTGAGCACGAATCTCTGGGTCACCTTAGAGTGTGTTTATTTGTTGTTGTTGTTGTTGTTGGTGTTGTTGTTGTTGTTGTTGTTTCAATTTGACAGTAGCAGCATTCATGTTGACATTGCCCTTACAAATAAAATTAACTTGATTTTAATCCTTTATAAGTTTGTATTGCTTATTTTGTATATCACAATAATGCATATTTTAGGCAGTTGTTTGTAGCCCACAGAATAATGAAGTTGTATTCTTAGTTGCACAGATATTATAAATAATCTTTAAAATGCTAAATTTAGTTCTTATCTATTGTGCCTGTCTATTATAAACTATGATAAGTTGAAGTAACATCCTAAAAAGAATTATGCTGTATTTAATTTTACTGTATTAGACTGTTAAATCATTTAGAATTACAGAATATTGCTGGCATCTTTGCTGCCAGTAGAAATACAGAATTATAATGTAATTCTGATTTACAGCCCACTAGTGTAAAGTTCTTTACAGTATTCATACTGTAAAATTACAGTATATTGCTGGTGTCTCTGCTGCCAGCTCTTTACTGTTAATTGTAGAAATACAGAAGTATACCGTATTTCTTGTTAACAGCCAACTACTGTAAAGTCATTTTACAGTATTCATACTGTAAATTTATTTTACAGGAAAATTATTTACAGTGCATTCAAACACTGATGGCAGAGGTTGCTATGTATTGAGACCATCAGAAGTAACTAATCCCATTCCTAAGCATTCATACGCTGCCGACAAAGCAGCGGGAGCAATTCGAGGTTAAGTGTCTTGCCCAAGGACACATCGGACATGTTGCTGCAGGAGCTGGGGATCGAACCCTCATTGTCATAGCCATCTCATCTGATCTGTACCTACATGCTGTATATTTCAGTTTTGTACAGTTTCTCATCTCTGAATGTTTAGCGATGTCCGTTTTTGATGGGTTTTTAAACTTTTTTTGTTTTGTTTTTTTAATTTCACTGGTACAGACAAAGCACTTTCCTAAAGGACATTTCAGTCATATGCCTCAGGTTGAGTGAGTTAAGCAGCAAGTATACAATGAGAGAAGTTCTAATAAAAAGAGGAGTAAATAACTGAAAGCAGTAGCCTAACAAAAAAAGTAGAATGAACTAGAAAAGGCAATTCCTGTAGAACTTGCAGTGTGAGAGCTAGCATAGCTGTGAGCGTATGCAGCTGTCATCGTCGGCCATCGCTGTTGCAGCCATTGCTGCCCTAGTCTCTTGAGCAGCTTTTGCCACCTCCTGCCACCTCCAAGCTGCAGCTAACATTTTTAAAGTCCTTGAGCACCACCTATAGGCAATAGTCTGTCAGTTGGTACAACCTTGTTGAGAGGCCCTGTTTTTTTTTAAATATACTATATAGGTTCTGTTTTACAAACAGCAAAAGGTTGGCACAATAAGAACCAAAGGCAGGTATTTCAGGCAAATCATGTTAAGGAAGTTAGTTATCAGGTTTACAAAGACATCAGAATTTTGGAATATATTATTATTGTTGCCACAGTGCCTCCTGTGGGTCAAATGGAATGAAGCCTTCCCTTCACCTTGTAACTGCAGGACAGAGTCCAACAATTTAATACATACTCTAACCCCCAACAGGAACATATTACAGTTGTAAGTGAGAAAACTTTTTCTTCAGGGGATTTGAACCACCTAACTTTGAGAATAACTGAGAAGTGGTTTTACCAACTGAGCTACAGAGAAGGAAAGATACCACCAACAACATGCCACAATATGAGGCAATGACATCACATAGGAAAAACTTTTGTTTCTAGACCTTAAACTTTAAACACTTGTGATTTTCAAAATGTTGAACATAAATACATTAAATATAGAGTATCAAACTTCTAAAATGACTAGGTTTGCAGCATAGCAATCAATCAGCATAATCCAAGTAACATGTAATCCAAGTAACATGTGAATATTACTTTCCTAAGGCTAATGGTGAGTGAGTTTTGACCCTTTAACACAAAACACTAAATAACAAAACTAACCTATCGTGGCACTATACAGTATCATTTAGGAGTATGTTAAGCATTGTAGGAATCACATGAAAAAGTTTGAATACTTTAGCTCTTTTAGTTTTTGATTTATCAGCTTCAAGAAATGCTTCAATTGATTTTTATTATTTAAAAAAAACATATAAAATCCCTTTGACGATTAAGTTTTCAGAATAGTAAAAGCCCTCTCAAAACACATAAAAAGGATTTTGCATTGTTATTAAGTACATTTTGAATTCTCAGGAACTGAACTCAATATCTTCGAGTTGGGGGACTGAACCACTATGTCACAGTAAGGACAGAATTTCACCACTTATTTTTGTAAATGAAACTTTATTGACATATTAAGATGTACAGTCAGACGTGTCAGTTTATCAGAGGACAAAGTACAAAAAGACTTGTAAGAAATATATAAAAATATCAAATTATTATCAATTCAATTATTCAATTAACACTCATTTTGAAAAAGAATTTCAAAGTAACTTGAAATCATTGACACTGATTTTTTTTGTTTGTAACTAATACAAGAGACTAAAAATCACATTCTAAGTCATTTAGAAAAAGCTCAAAAAGAGAGTTGAGTGAAGAACTTTGGCCTTGTGAATATGACATTTTCATAATAAAATAAACAATTTAACAGAAGTGCACCGTTTCTTATCATGACACATTTAATGAGAAAACACTTTTATTTCCAATGGAAATCAATCGTTTTGTTTTACACATGATATAATTCTCAAGGTCTTTCCAGAATGTTACACAAAGGGGGCAAGTAAAGAACAAACTAAATGTGGTTTCAGGTTCAACTTTACAAAAAGTACAAATATTTTCAAGAAAAAATGTTGACTGCAGACCTGTTGAAAATTTTCATGGAAAAAAGGTTGACCGCGGACCTGTCGAAAACTTTCATTACAAAGTGTTGACCGTGGACCTGTCTTAAATTTTCAAGAAAAAATGTTGACCGTGGACCTGTTGGAAATCATGAAACGATTTGACCGTGGACCCGTTGAAAACATTCATGAACAAACTGTGAACAAAGATCAGTCTTAAATTTGTATGAAAAATTGTTGACCTGTCAAAAATTTTCATGAAAAAATGTTGATCGAGGACCTGTCAAAAATGTTCAAGAAAAAATGTTGACCTCAGACCTGTTGAAAATGTTCATGAAAAGATGTTGACCGCGGACCAGTTGAAAATGTTCATGAAAAGATGTTGACTGCGTACCTGTCAAAAATGTTCATGAAAAAATGTTGACAGTGGACCTGTTGAAAATGTTCATGAAAAATAGTTGAGAGCAGACCTGTTTAAAATTTTAATGAACAAACTGTTGACCGCGGACCTGTTGAAAATGTTCATGAAAAAATGTTGACCGCGGATCTGTCTTAAATTTGCATGAAAAAATGTTGACCTGTCAAAAATGTTCATGAATAAATGTTGACCGCGGACCTATTCAACATTTTCATGAAAAGATGTTGACCACGGACCTGTTTAAAATGTTAATGAAAAAATGTTGACCACGGACCTGTCAAAAATTATCAAGAAATAATGTTGACCCTGGACCTGTTGAAAATGTTCATGAAAAAATGTTTACCTATTGAAAATGTTCATGAAAAGATGTTGGACTGAAGTCACGTCAGTACAAACATGTGACCTGTATTCTACTGTACTGTCTCCGGTGGGTCATCAACAGTGCTAGTTTCTTAGATCGGCTTCAGGTGTTGACAAGAAAGTTTTAGTGGGTGAAGACAAGAAGTCAATTTTCCATTTGTCTCTCACAAACTCGAAATCTCACAAAATAGAAATCCCTCAGAATTCCCTGTCAGAATTCCCTGTTACCTCCCAGAAATCCATCACAGAATTCCCTCTCAGAATTCCGAGAATTTCCTCTCAGAATTAAGAGAATTCCCAGAATTCCCTCTCAGAATTCCCAGAATTTCCTCTCAGAATTCCGTGAATTCCCAGAATTCCCTGTCAGAATTCCCAGAATTCCCTGTTGCCTCCCAGAATTCCATCGCAGAATTCCCAGAATTCCCTTAGAATTCCCAGAATTCCCACTCAATTCCCAGAATTCCCTCTTTCCTCCCAGAATTCCCAGAATTCCCTTTTTCCTCCCAGAATTCCCTGTCAGAATTCCCAGAATTCCCTGTTGCCTCCCAGAATTCCATGACAGAATTCCCAGAAGTCCCTCTCAGGATTCCCAGAATTCCCACAGAATTCCCAGAATTCCTTGTCAGAATTCCCAGAATTCTCTGTTGCCTCCCAGAATTCCCAGTCAGAAGTCCAAGAATTCCCTGTTGCCTCCCAGAATTCCATCACAGAATTCCCTCTCAGAATTCCCAGAATTTCCTCTCAAATTTCCCAGAATTCCCTCTCAGAATTCCCAGAATTCTCTATTGCCTCCTAGAATTCCCACAGAATTCCCAGTCAGAAGTCCAAGAATTCCCTGTTGCCTCCCAGAATTCCATCACAGAATTCCATCTCACCAGAATTCCCTCTCAGAATTCCCACAGAATTCCCTGTTGCCACCGAGAATTCCATCACAGAATTCCCTCCCAAATTCAAAGTCTTTTATGCATAATTTTTTTATCATTGTTAAATTTTTTTGTGTATTTCTTTTCCTCTTTCTTCCCACTCTGATATTTTTTGCGCAAATGTTCACAAACCCAAAATCCCTCAGAATTCCTACAATTCCGTCAGAATTCCCTGTTGACTCCCAGAATTCCATAACAGAATTCCCAGAATTCTCTGTTGCCTCCAAGAATTCCCAGTCAGAAGTCAAAGAATTCCCTGTTGCCTCCCAGAATTCCATGAATACCCTCTCAGAATTCAGAAAATTTCCTCTCAGAATTCCCACAGAATTCCTTGTCAGAATTCCTAGAATTCTCTGTTGCCTCCCAGAATTCCCAGTCAGAAGTCCAAGAATTCCCTGTTGCCTCCCAGAATTCCATAACAGAATTCCCTCTCAGAAATCTGAGAATTCCCAGAATTTCCTCTCAGAATTCCGTGAATTCCCAGAGTTCCCTGTCAGAATTCCCAGAATTCCCTGTTGCCTCCCAGAATTCCATCGCAGAATTCCCAGAATTCCCTTAGAATTCCCAGAATTCCCACTCAATTCCCAGAATTCCCTCTTTCCTCCCAGAATTCCCAGAATTACCTGTCAGAATTCCCACAGAATTCCTTGTCAGAATTCCCAGAATTCTCTGTTGCCCCCCAGAATTCCCAGTCAGAAGTCCAAGAATTCCCTGTTGCATCCCAGAATTCCATCACAGAATTCCCTCTCAGAATTCCCAGAATTTCCTCTCAGAATTCCCAGAATTCCCTCTCAGAATTCCCAGAATTCTCTATTGCCTCCCAGAATTCCCACAGAATTCCCAGAATTCCCAGTCAGAAGTCCAAGAATTCCCTGTTGCCTCCCAGAATTCCATCACAGAATTCCATCTCAGAATTCCGAGAATTTCCTCTCAGAATTCCCAGAATTCCCACAGAATTCCCAGAATTCCCTCTCAGAATTCCCAGAATTCCCACAGAATTCCCAGAATTCCTTGTCAGAATTCCCAGAATTCTCTGTTGCCTCCCAGAATTCCCAGTCAGAAGTCCAAGAATTCCCTGTTGCCTCCCAGAATTCCATCACAGAATTCCCTCTCAGAATTTCGAGAATCTCCTCTCAGAATTCCCAGAATTCCCACAGAATTCCCAGAACTCCCTCTCAGAATTCACACAGAATTCCCTGTTGCCACCGAGAGTTCCATCACAGAATTCCCTCCCAAATTCAAAGTCTTTTATGCATCATTTACATGAAAATTTATTTTCACAATTTTATAAATAAAGAAAAATGTATATAGTTAGTATAGCTAGTGATGATGATGGTGGCAACAATGATGATGAGGAATAGGGTATTATGGACGAACGTTTGTATCATTGCTATAACAAGTAAATATTCCACAAAAAAAATTCATTGTTAATTTTTTGTGTGTATTTCTTTTCCTCATTCTTCCCGCTATTATATTTTTCACGCGATCTCTCAAACCCGAAATCTCACAAACCCGAAATCCCTCAGAATTCCGTCAGAATTCCCTGTTGACTCCCAGAATTCCATGACAGAATTCCCAGAAGTCCCTCTCAGAATTCCCAGAATTCCTACAGAATTCCCAGAATTCCTTGTCAGAATTCCCAGAATTCTCTGTTGCCTCCCAGAATTCCCAGTCAGAAGTCCAAGAATTCCCTGTTGCCTCCCAGAATTCCATCACAGAATTACCTCTCAGAATTCCGAGAATTTCCTCTCAGAATTCCGACAATTCCAAGAATTCCCCCAGAATTCCCAGAATTCTCTGTTGCCTCCCAGAATTCCCAGTCAGAAGTCCAAGAATTCCCTGTTGCCTCCCAGAATTCCATCACAGAATTACCTCTCAGAATTCCGAGAATTTCCTCTCAGAATTCCCAGAATTCCCAGTCAGAAGTCCAAGAATTCCCTGTTGCCTCCCAGAATTCCATGAATACCCTCTCAGAATTCCGAGAATTTCCTCTCAGAATTCCCAGAATTCCTTGTCAGAATTCCCAGAATTCTCTGTTGCCTCCCAGAATTCCCAGTCAGAAGTCCAAGAATTCCCTGTTGCCTCCCAGAATTCCATAACAGAATTCCCTCTCAGAAATCTGAGAATTCCCAGAATTCCCTCTCAGAATTCCCAGAATTTCCTCTCAGAATTCCGTGAATTCCCAGAATTCCCTGTCAGAATTCCCAGAATTCCCTGTTGTCTCCCAGAATTCCATCGCAGAATTCCCAGAATTCCCACACAATTCCCAGAATTCCCTCTTTCCTCCCAGAATTCCCAGAATTCCCTGTCAGAATTCCCTGTCAGAATTCCCTTTTTCCTCCCAGAATTCCCTGTCAGAATTCCCAGAATTCCCTGTTGCCTCCCAGAATTCCATCACAGAATTCCCTCAGAATTCTGAGAATTCACAGAATACCCTCAGAATTCCCAGAATTCCCTCTTTCCTCCCAAAATTCCCTCTCAGAATTCCTAGAATTCCCTCTTTCCTCCCAGAATTCCCCCAGAATTCCCTTTTTAATTCTAAAAGGGAATTCTGTTATGGAATTCTGGGAGTCAACAGGGAATTCTGACAGGGAATTCTGAGGGATTTCGGGTTTGTGAGATTTCGGGTTTTTGAGAGCTCCCGCGAAAAATATCAGAGTGGGAAGAAAGAGGAAAAGAAATACACAAACAAAATTAACAATGAAAAAAAAAGTCTTGAATATATACTTGTTATAGCAATGATACCAACGTTATCATCACTATCTATACCAACTATATACATTTTTCTTTATTTATAAAATTATGAAAAGAAATTTTCATGTAAATGATGCATAAAAGACTTTGAATGTGGGATGGAATTCTGTGAATTCTGAAAGGGAATTCTGGGAATTCTATGGGAATTCTGAGAGGGAATTCTCAGAATTCTGGGATGGAATTCTGAGAGGCAACAGGGAATTCTGGAAATTCCGACAAGGAAATCTGGGAATTCTGGGAATTCTCGGATTTCTGAGAGGGAATTCTGTTATGGAATTCTGGGAGTCAACATGGAATTCTCAAAGGGAATTTTGGGAATTCTGAGGGATTTCGGGTTTTTGAGAGATCTAGGGAAAAATATTAGAGTGGAAGAAAGAGGAAAAGAAATACACAAAAAAAATTAACAATGAAAAAAAAGTCTTGAATATTTACTTGCTATAACAATGATACAAATGTTCATCCATAATATCCTATTCCTCATCATCATTGTTGCCACCATCATCATCACTATCTATACTAACTATATATTTTTCACATTTTTCTTTATTTATAAAATTGTGAAAAGAAATTTTCATGTAAATGATGCATAAAAGCCTTGAATTTGGGAGGGAATTCTGTGATGGAATTCTGGGAATTCTGTGGGAATTCTGAGAGGGAATTCTCAAAATTCTGAGAGGGAATTCGGGGGATTCTGGGAGGCAACAGGGAATTCTGGAAATTCTGACAAGGAATTCTGGGAATTCTGTGGGAATTCTGGGAATTCTCAGAATTCTGAGAATTCTGAGTGGGAATTCTCGGAATTCTGAGAGGGAATTCTGTGATGGAATTCTGGGGGGCAACAGGGAATTCTTGGACTTCTGACTGGGAATTCTGGGAGGCAACAGAGAATTCTGGGGGAATTCTTAGAGGGACGTCTGGGAATTCTGTGATGGAATTCTGGGTGGCAACAGGGAATTCTGGGAATTCTGGGGGAATTCTGGGAATTGTCGGAATTCTGAGAGGAAATTCTCAGAATTCTGAGAGGGAATTCTGTGATGGAATTCTGGGAGGCAACAGGGAATTCTGGGACTTCTGACTGGGAATTCTGGGATGGAATTCTTGGAGGCAACAGAGAATTCTGGGAATTCTGACAAAGAATTCTGGGAATTCTGACAGGGAATTCTGACAGGGAATTCTGACAGGGAATTCTGAGGGATTTTGGGTTTGTGAGATCGCATGAAAAATATCAGAGTGGAAAAAAAAGAGGAAAAGAAATACACAAAAAAAATTAACAATGAAAAAAAAGTCTTGAATATTTACTTGTTATAGCAATGATACAAACGTTCATCCATAATATCCTATTCCTCATCATCGTTGTTGCCATCAGAAGTCTGGTTTTTTCATTGTATGTGTGTATGTGCGTGTGTGTGTGTGCGTGAGAGAGCCACGGGTTAGTTTTACTTCGCTGTTTGTGCCCGCGGTTTTCCGTGCTGCAGTTCAGTAAATTTTTTCATGTTGAGTATAAAAACATAAAGAAGGCGCAAATCGTTTTTTTGAAATCAAAATTCTAAAGGAAGAATTTAGGTTAATTCACGCGCATCAACTTAAATGTCTCTTGTCTCATAAAAACGTCTTTTCTACATTGTGAGGAGGAAGGAAATAAACCATACACCACGGCCAACTGTTCGCCTCATCACGGAAATATTCAGAGACTATGGGAATACATTTTAGGATGTCCTAGCTAGGCCTGAAGCCTTTTTTTTTTTTAACTAAGAACGACAACAAAAAGCAACAAACTTTAAAAAAACTGGAACCAGGATTTCTTTGGACATTTACTTTAAAATGTATTGATATAAAAGGTGTTATAAAATAGTAGGCAATTTTCATTTGGTAGACTTAATAACCACGCAGCTGCATAATATTTAATGTGCAATGTCGTATTTTTATAAAAGCATCTGCACCATTTTGGTTAGGCTACATCTAATTCCATTTTGTCCCTGTAATGTGCATTACGAGACAGAGCTCAAATGACACTTTAGACTGCAATGAATGCACTAGATTTTCTTAAAACTTAAAAAAAATCTCCATCTCTAACTTTTTAAAACTTTTATGGATGTGTGTGTGTGGCTGAATGTGATGCACAATATTGTTTTTGTTTTAGAGAAGCACAGCAAATTTAGTTGTACTGTGCAATAACAATAAAGGAGCTGGCTTCATACCAACTCATGCAGAAGTAAGGTCGAAAAAAGATCTAATGCCATAATTACAGAATAGAATGGTTGAATGTATACTGCTGATTATCAAGAATTAATGCTTTATGCATAATCCGTTTACTCCTGATTTCCTTATTATGTATATGCATCAGGTGTTTCAATCATTTTGTCCACCCTGTAAATTAGGGATTGACCGATATGGGATTTTTGGGTCCGATACCAATATTGGGGAGGAATAAAATCCAATATCGATATATAGGCCAATATCCTTCTTGGAAAGCAGCATTTAAGGTATGAAGGACTAGATCTATGTTCAATTTGTAGAGATAGATAGATATCGATACATACACACTGATTGCTTAATCGCTCAAATGCGGATCAAACACTTGTGGAAAAGATGTATAATAAAGACAAGATGGTCACTCAACTGGAAAGTATCTGCACATGTACGCGCATCACCACTTGACACATGGTGATAATGCTTGTTGTAATTCATATAGTACACTCTGCTGGTGACAGCCAGAAAGAGAACTGCTAGTGTAATACAAAAAAACTTAGATAACATGCTATTTGACAGGTGAATAAATCTAGTTACATCAGCGTATATCTGCAATAAAATTAGCTGATACAGATAGTCAGTGGATAAGTTATTATTGGCTGATATTATTGGCTGGTTGATTTATCAGTAGGTCTCCATTGTTAATCAACGAGGCTAAATAATGAAAAACACAATTTACCAGATTTGACCACCGCAACCTATGTGGCCACCACGAACTAAACATTTAACACAAATTAGACACAAACAAAATATTATCACCTTCAGGATTCATTACTGGAATGTTGTATTATTTCTCAATAACACTGCTGGGGAGAGGTTCCTCTCTGTTTTGCTTACCATGTAATATTTTTTAGATATATCATTTTTAAAAGCCGTTGTTTTGTTTAGCTTCATGATTCTTATACGTCGTTTTCCCTCTTCTAGATAAGGAGCTCGCCCGCGTGAGGAGCAAGTTTGTGAATAAGATCAGCAAAGAATTGATAAGTCAGCTCCTGGATGACATTTTGCAGGATGGTATCGTGAATGAAGGGGAGAAAGACTCGATACTGCGGGAGAACAAGAGCAAAGCAGACAAGGCACGCAATCTCATCGACACTGTGAAGAGGAAAGGAGATGTAGCCAGCAGGAGTATAATCACTCACCTTCAACACAGGGATGCAACACTTTTCTCTGAACTGGGTCTGTCCTGTGGTCAACCTGCTCAGCCAGGTGAAGACTTTTTGTCCTCTTTTTTTATTTAAAAACATAAACTTCGACACCATCACTAAAATAACTGGCGTATTTCAAATCAGAAGAAGTTAAATGTTTTTGAACAACGTTTTGTTTCTCTGTTGTTTCAGCTGCAGTGCCAAAGCTGGAGCAGGAATGGTCCACCTCACTTAGGCCTTTTGGAGGGAGAAACAGAATGATCCAAACGTTAGGGTCATTCTTATAAACTATATCAAATAGCCACACTGTCTTAACTAATAGATTTACTCTCTAGTTTGTTGCCAGTAGTGAGACAAAAGTTAAAATTTTGTTTAACTTTCTTCCCATAAATCCTTTTTTCCCCCCAGATTTACACGGTAACCAAAGATTCCATTAAGAGTCGAGTAGCTCTGCTGATCACAAATATAAAGTTTACTGAAGTGGAACACAACAGGGATGGTGCTGAGAAAGACGAGGAGAACATGAAGAAACTGCTCAACAGTCTGGGATATGAGGTGGTGAAATGCCAAAATCTCACAGGAAAGGTACTACAAAGACTTAAAAAGCATATCATTGTCTTATTGATTTAGCACTGAAGTAACCCTTTTTATGTTCCCACAGGAAATTAATGATGCAGTAATTGAGTTCTCTAAACATCCGAAACTCAAAGGAACGGACAGCGTGTTGGTGGTTATCATGTCTCATGGGAAACTGGGTGCTGTCCTCGGTGTGGACTGGAAAGATGAGACAACTGGTGATGAGTTCCCCATCAACAACATTTACACACACCTGGGCTCTGAGAAATGTCCGGCGCTGCTGAACAAACCAAAGATCATCATCATCCAGGCCTGCAGAGGAGGTGATCCTCATGTACTGTATTCCTACTGTACCAAACAATACAAGTCTAATAAGGTTTTTTGTTTGTTTCTGTTGTATTAAAAATATGTTACATTTGTTTCAGAGGTGACAGGATCAGTGCTGGTTAGAGATGCTGCAAGCTCAGCTTTGGTCTGCGATGACGTCAGCAGCCTGTCTGCTGAAGAAGACAACATAGAAGAAGATCATTTGCGACATGTACACAAAGAAAAAGACTTCATTTGTTTAACGTCCTGCACCCCTGGTCAGTTCATTTCAATCATCAATAAGCTGCATGAAGTAGAATAGTTACGTTGTGTGATTAAACCTTTAAACATTTGTTGTTCCTGTATGATTTCTACAAATACAGTCTCATATAGAGATCCCAATCAAGGATCTCTTCTGATCCAGTATTTGACTCCGGTTCTCAACACCTTTGCACACAAAGACGACATTGAGGAACTTTTCAGATAAGTACGTTTTGCAAGCTTAAACTGTCCCTCTGAGTTTGAAATACGCATGTTTAATACTCCATCAAGTGAAAAGATAAATCAGTTGTGACGCTAGCAAGCATTTATGATGATGCTCTTGTTCTAAGAACAGATGTTTCATAATAACACTGTTTGTTCCCATGATGCAACGCTTTTAAGACTTTGCCATTCAGACCTAAAGGCAGATGCCAACCAAAGACAGATGCAGTCTAACAAAGCACTTTTACTTTTTCCCAGGCCTCTGAGATGCTTGAATGTTTGCTTGGACCAATCTTCTAAATCTTTCAAGACATTTTTAACCTTTGGTTCTTTCTGATATCAATGTAATGACAAACAACTTAATATCTGTTTTAAAGTCACTTTATGCACGCTCATTAAGTCTGTTTGCACAAAAGGTGGTGGTGGTAATGATTAATAATACTAAGTGTGTCATGACTGAAAAGTCATTCCAGTGCTCAGGTGAGTCGCAGGTTCAGATAATGTAAGGGATATAGGTGCTTATTGACTATCTCAGATGGCGTTGTCATTTTAACTAAGCCATGTGAGCATCATGCAGCTCACTACATGCCGCCTTTTGGAACTGCATTTTATACATAATTAAACGTATCAAAACTTTCATTTTTACACCAAATAGGCATTTCCTTTTGAACGTTTGCTCTCCTTTGTATAATTTATTTTACAGGTTATAAACACAAATAAAAATAACTTTAGGCTGTGCCTCTTTTTCCAGGGACACGATACATTCACAACTCCAGGTATTGTTGAAATAGTATTTTCTTAATTGTTGCATTTATTCATGCTAACATGACATATTAGCAGGACGGATTCCTTAATGTTTGGATGTCCAATAGGCCACACATTTAGACCATGCTTTCAAAATACAATTTTAGATATATAGATACTTTATTAATGCTTTGCAGGAAATGATACTGCAACTGTAATGTGTACAGTCTTAATTGCCAGTCCATAGAAGGACCATCATTGCTATTTTATCATCACTTTGCCTATCACACTTGTGATAGTGCTTTTCATCATGTGGAGTAAAGTAACAAAGAAGTTTCCCAAGTAGGGTGGCTATGGATCAGTTGACAGAGTCTGTTGACTCTCAAACGGGAGGTCGGGGGTACGATCCCCAGCTGCTGCAGCCAGGCTATATATATTTCAAGATTGCTTTCTGAATAACAAGTATGCCAACTTGCTCTTAGTATGATTTTGAAGGCACGACCAGCACATCACTACAACAGATGACGACTCGAGTGCAAAAGTGATTATGACCCACTGTTGTAATTACAACAGGGAGCAGGATCCTGACGGACAAATAACCAGAATTTCCCTTTAATGGGCTGGCAGTCTCAGAAAAATCCTGACTCTGCACCAATGAAAAGCAATGCGCTAACTCTGCATGTGGTTTTCAGACAGATTTTAATTGAAAAAGCAAAAACAAAGTGAAATCAAACTTATAAAACAGTGTTATCACAAAACAACACAAAGGCAAAACGTTGAGTAGGCAACATGGTAACATGGTTGCAATCTGTGCATGTCTGATATGTTACCAGAAAACTGATATGAGAGTCTTTTAGACGGCTACATGAGTTCATGCTTTCACTGACTCATCAAGTAAAAAAAAAAAATCAACATAAAGTAGCATGACACATAGTACACTCAGTTTAAAGCTTATAAAAACACATGAAACAACAAGTGTGTTACTTACAGACCAGAATAATCAATCCTACCGGACTAAACTCCATTTTTACTTCTTATTTGAACATACTGGCAGTGTTAGAGAGCTTTATAACAGTTTACACTTTATACAAAACAAAGACACAGGTGGCTATTAACAAGTACTGCATGTTCTCATCCAACAACTGACACTCAGCACATTCAAACTTGTAGCTACAAATGAACAGTTATTCTCTTTAACTTATATGCATGCACACACTCACACCCAACACTGGAGCAATGTTCAGAAATTCTGCACAACCGATGAATATAGTAGCGTTACTTTCATAAACTATAAACAAAAAAAGGTTTAAGTTGAACAGTGTAATGATTCCACAAGAAATAATCAAAATCCTGGCTCTCTTTGCAACAGAAAAACAAAATCTTAACAGCAACAAAATCATGCAGAGCGTCTGAAAGGAGGTAGAGGACAATAGAAAAAAGAAAGTACAAATATTTAGGAAGGAATAAAGATAATTCTCTGAAAAAACGTGGCTTTAAGTGAACTGCAGATTAGCGGCCTGTCATTTTGCCTGTGCAACACAAAATAGACATTACAACTGAATAAGCGTCATATCTGGATGTTGGAATGTATTAGTATAGCTTTACATATCGTTTAGCATCTTTGTCATTCAAGAATTCACTTTTAGAAACATCATATTGTTGACAACATTCAACACTCAGGTTAACACTTTGCAGCACCACACGTTTACAGAATAGCAACTCATGCGGGAACACCTCCGGCCCTGTACACGGTGTGTAAAATGTGTCGCACAGTATGCAGCGCACATGTGCTAACCATGTAATAGATTGCATCGGTGAGAACAGGACACTGGAAATGTGAATCTGTTGTGTGTGTGTGTGTGTGTGTGTGTGTGTGTGTGTGTGTGTGTGTGTGTGTGTGTGCGCGTGTGTGTGTGTGTGTGTGTGTGTGTGTGTGTGTGTGTGTGTGTGTGTGTGTGTTTGTGTGTGCGTGTTTGTGTGTGTGTGTGTGTGTGTGTGCCTTTAAGTGTGATTGTGGTTGAGGTTCAGGCCAGCGTTCCCCCAATGATAGAAGCAACAACAACTCCCAGAATTACACAGCATATAATAATCATAATTTTCTTCTGCACAGTGTTAGAAAATGTAGTTAAACAGTCATCCAAGGCAGCAATGGGAAAACAGAAACGTGTTCGTTAGCTTTACAGTGCGTGAACAAAATATATTACCAAACGAACAAAATGCAGTTAAGAGGAAAAGTAGATAAACACTAGGCATGGCAGAGAACATCCTTTTTATGCCTGTGATGATTTCACTGAGTTTGAGTGTGATTCAGGAACATTTCTAAATTATCTTCTTTTAAAACCAACCACAATATCATGTGCCTGCATTTTATTCAATGCAGATTACACAATATATTGTATAGTAACAAATGCATAAATGTGAATTGTATTCATGGTAAAAGCCAGTATGTGAATTTGGGGAGGCCTAATTTTGGTGCCACCTTGAGGCAGCATCAAAGTGATTAATGTGACAGACAGCCAAACATACTGTATGCAGCAAGCTGAAATCAGCTTAAAGCAATAAACATACAAGTAAATATTCACTGATTGATTTACTTTTCTGTAACAATGCACATACTGCATTTGAAGCATATTTAAGATGACATGTGGCTTTGGCAGTTAACTTGAATAAATATATGCAGACAGACACATGCAAAGCTCTTCAACCGACTGCAGAACATGCACATTACGAAGGTAAGTAAATCAAAACACAAACACAAACATACACGACTGGTCTCCAAATAGTTTTGGGTTTTTGTTTAGAAAAAAAAAAACATTTAAAATTTTAATTTCAATATTTCCAAGTGCACAGAACATAGAGTGCCGTCAGACTGGTAATTTATGCCAGCATTCTACTTTTAAAGCAGTATCTGACCACAGAGACCTCCATACAGTACATTTAAGTGCTGAAATAACCCTGAGAGGGAAGCGCCAACTCCTGCTGCGTCTGCTCTGAAGGGATTTCTTTAAACCCTAACTGAGTCCAACTGAGAGGGCAATAATGAGGACAGTCAGACACACTGCTATACAACTTGATATCAGGATCACTTTCTGGATGGGTGGAAAGGGGAGGGAAACAAGAAGGAACTTTCGTCAGATAAGGATATGCATTAGGGGAGAATTAATAAGAAACATAACAGAGAAAAAAGAAAGTAAGGAAGAGAAAAAACATTACTGTTGTTGACTGTAAGAGGGGAAAATACTCTGAAGAAGACCCTTGTAGTAAAACTGTGTTATGTGATGTGGAACATTTCTACCTGTTAGTACTAACCAATAGGTGGCAGAGTTGTTCCATGGTAGTGGGAAGTTGTGACAGAAGGAAGGACATGATCAATATACAAAAAACAGTGATTAACAACCTCAATAAACTGCAGACCAGTTGTTGTTTTGGTCTGTTTTTTGCCAAATAGCTTCATCTTTACCGTGTTAAGCCTATTTTCTGTTGGATGAAATTTAAACTAAATGCCATTCAACTTCATTCATTCTTTTAACAACTTATGGTGATACTGGAAACATCTTTTTTTTTCTTTTTTCTTTCTGTAGGTTTCTTAGAATTTCAATTTTTATAGTGTGGAATCAACACAGTCCATTAACTCTGAAACTTGTTGCTCAAACTTTTGAGTGATTACACGTATTAGCCAGCAGCTAATTAGCTGAGTTTAGCTTAGCTTCGCGTCGAAAATGAGCCTGTCTCTGTCCAAATGGAGATTACTGGCATCAATGTTGCTCACAAGTTAACTTGTTCAATCTGAAAAATCAAATACATCATTTTGTGATTTTACAGGGGTTCACCATGTATGTACTAAGATAACCAGAGTTTGTGTTTGTTCTTCTACCACTTTATGAGGCAAGGGTTTTTACATTTCAATAATTTATACATGTTTTATACGTTTAAGCTAATTAGCATTTCTGTCCAGATGCTAAAGCTGGTTTGGGTTTCTGTGAGTCCTCTACAGACAACTTGTAGTAGTGTGTTCATGTGTCTAATTTTTCAGCTAAATACAAATATGTATTTAGTTGTACTTAATTGACACCATGGAAATTGCCGAAGTACATGTACCACCATTGGTACACCTACCCTTGGTTGGAAGTCGTTGGTATAGAATAGAGGACACACATGGTTCACATGCAGAATACATGACAGGTGGACATGCATACACTGACAACAGTTACAGTTACACTCTGCCATATGCAGAACATACATGCAATGCTCTTCACTTCTTGGTGTGATAGCATATTTTTGCACATGCACTGTTTTTTTTTTTGCATATGTGACTCACCCTTCGGGCTTTACTCTGGTATTTAACCGCCTTCTTAGTGTCTGATACTGCCCTCTCCACATAGTCTACTGAGTGCTCCACATTGTACTCTATGCGGTCTATCATTTCCCCCTGGGACAAGTTAGTAACAGAGGAGGAGTGTGGACGACATGCAGGCAGGAAGAAGAGAGATGGGGCCAGATGTTAAGGTAGGAGGAGGCGTGGATACAGATGGAGAGGAGATGAGGGATAGGGGATGAATAATGGGTAAGGGAGAAGGAAAGAGAAGGGGAAAAGAAAGGGAGAAAAAGGGAAAAAAGAGAGAGGATACGTTAGTTCATAGAATGTGTGTTTTTTGCATCTCACCCGTCTGCTGGTCTTTTTGAACTTTTTGCATTTTGGGATTGTCTCCTTCGCCTGATCGACATGTTCCTGAGCCTCCTGCACACTGCGCTCGATGTTGTTCACCAGCTCACCCTGCACAAAAAAAAACATTTTTTAGTTTTACTCATTCTTCTTTAACAATTATGTCTATTTTCCTTCTTTTTGACACCAAACAAAGAAAATTTTTTAATATTACAAATTTAGCATTGATCAAGGATTGTTATCAAAACATAAAGATTCAATCATTTTGCATCAGGGTGATTATGGCATAAACCAAGAGTATAAAGGGTTAACACATGCAGTACAATCACAATTAGAATGAAAAATAAAATAGAGGAAGGAATCACAGGTGAATTACCTTGCTGTATTGGAAGGGAAGCGCTGCTTGCTCTTCTCTACAGCTTAGAAACAATGTGGTGAGGACAGAATTGTGTAGTGAAAGGGAAAAAAAGAGAGTGCATTTCTGAGAAAGGCTAAATTAACAAAAAGACTCAAATAACATGTTAAATGATTTGTTGCTCGGCTAATAAAGAAAGGGTTAGTTAATTAGATTATAACATTTAAAGCATTCTTACTGCTGCCTGACAAGATAATAAGAGTATACTCACAATACTACATGGAAGCTATACAGAATTCATCTATCCCATTGTGCTGTCTTTGTAAATCATATCACTTTCATGCCTCTATTATCATATTTTCTATTTCTTGTGCTCAGATTCCCTTTTGCATAATTCAGATTGAGTATTTCTGATGACTGAAACAGTTCAGCTCTGTGGGGATTCAGCTCACACACTTTTGCAGTCACTCATACAGGCAGGGCCTGCAGATTGATATGAATGTAAAAACTTAACTGCACTGAGAGAACTCCATATAATGTCACAGATCACTGGATGATTCAAGTTCCTCAGTACAACATACATAAAGCATCTTTTAGAGAATGTTTCAAACTCATAGAAACGACAAACCTGAAATTTTTTTTTAAACCACTCCGAACCTACAAAGCCGATCCCTGTGTCATTTTTTGTAATTTTATACTCAAATGCTCTTACAAAACAGCAAATTAATGCTACGCTGTTTAGTTGCCAATTTGAGAGTCCCAGGTGTACAATGTTCCTTCCAGCTCATAGCGTAATAATCATGTAAAAAAAGGTCTTGTGGCAGAAATCCCAGTTACAGATTATCATCAAATTTCAATCAACTGATCCTTAAGCCAATACATATCTGTGTCCCAAATCCTGTCTGATTTTATTGAGTTATTTTGCAAACAGATAAGCAGATGGAGCTGAAAACACCAACTCCTTCCAACTCTGTTGGCATAGATAGACCAAAATCTAAACTAAGACACTCTGCAACTTGTACTGTATGTTATTACTAAACAAGAATTAAGAGACTGACACCTTCCGGAAATGCCACAGCTGTTGTGTGATTGCATCAATTACATTCTTATAGCTTGTATGTCCTACTGAAGTTTGGCACGAGCCAGGGAAACTTTCTGAACCACTGAAAGAGGAAAATTATGAACCTGGCAGCTGGAATTCTAACTTTTCTATCATATGTTTTGAAAGATTGATCTTTAATGTATGACTACATTGAGCACCTTCAGGTTTGTTTTTCGATGATTTGGTAATAGCCTAGAAACAAGACATTTGTTAAGTTCATGGAGAAGATCAATGATTTCACCTGGCTCTCCACCAGCATGGCCATGTCCATGAACATGTCGTGAAGCTCTCTGATGCTGTTTTCCAGCTTGATGATCTCATTGTGTCGAGTCTCGATCTCATTCATAGCTTGCTCTGTGATGTTGTCCATTATGATCTGTGGCGTAACAACAGAAGGGAAGTATTAATGAGGAGAATGATGAGATTTAAAATGTTATATTTGTTGTATCACTTACCCCAGATGTAAAGATAGCTGGGTTGTCACTCTCCAACATGCTCTCCAGCTCATCATTTGTTGTGTTTCTCCCAGCTAAAAGTGTAAACGCATGTTAACATCTGTAACAATCTGTAATGACCAGTAATGTCTTTGGCGAGTCACACTAGTTGATGAAATCTACATTTGAAAACCCTTAATTAATCAAATCTTCTCCTCCATGAGGAGTCATTAAAGCAGGCTCTGTGTGCCATCCTTTCACTAGCTCATTTTCTCTCTATCCATCTGTCTTCTGTCTATCCATATCCGAGACCAACGTTATGCGTTATATCAAAATAGCTGCTGCAGGGACCGCTAGTCTATGAATCTGGATCACAAGTGTGGAATTTTACCTTAAGGTGCTTTGAATGTTACCAGAGTAAGTGTGTTTTTGGATTGTCTGCAAAAAAACAGGAATCTAAAGTCATTAGTTGAACTCAACCTAAAACACAGGAATAGCCTTCTAACACCAGATGGATCTTCAGTCATGTAAACACTGGCCAGCCCAAACACTGAAAGGCTTACAGAGCAAACACTATAGAGTAAACTTGAAATGGTCTGCTCCAGAGTTCAGACATTTTACAACAACCTAAAACACGCCTCCTTTAAAATGGGCCAGTTTTGAAATTATTCTCTGACTACAATGGACTTTGATCTGTTTTGAACCTGCAATGACAACCTCATTCATTCCAGCATTTGTCAAACAAAACCTCTTTCATTCTGTGCATGACACAAGTGTCATTCACCTCCACATCCATCTAAAGGAGGACACATGTATGCTTTGAATTTTTTTCTATTTAAATGAGCACCAATCTACCTGTAAGCTGTACTTTCTTGCCTGAGAAGAGACGTACAGTAAAATATGACGGCAAGACCTTGCATTTAAAAAGAAGACAGAAGGTCATAAGGAGACTGGTGAGCCCACATCACAGCTCATGGCCTTAATGTGGAGGTTAAAGTGTCAAGTATTTTACACCAAAAGTTAAAGAAAAAACTAGCACACTCCAGGATGGAATAGTAGCTTTGCTACGTGACGTTTATATCTTGAGGTAAAACAAGTAAAGACAACCAAAGATACATCTCTTCGAGAAGACATTGTTTACTATTTTGCACTCATTGCATCACATATTGAACAATATTTTTGGTTTACGGAGCTTAAAGCTGTGTAGTTGGCGAGGCTAAGCTAGCGTTAGCGTTTTTGAGCTTCATATTTCCAATGAAGTTTCCAAGTAACGCTTGTGAGAAAGTCAATTACAATTCCCTAAATGCCTTAATATTACCAAATTGGTTATTCCCAACCATCACTTATTTAGAAAAAAACATTCACACCTAGCTAGCTTTGTAAGATGTACTTTTTGTCTACACTGGACATCCAGCAATCATTAAGATTTTAGTGGCAGCTGCAGAATTATGTCAACTCATGACATAATCAGTGTGTGTGTATGTGTGTGTGTGTGTGTGTGTGTGTGTGTGTGTGTGTGTGTGTGTGTGTGTGTGTGTGTGTGTGTGTGTGTGTGTGTGTGTCTGGTGTGTGTGTGTGTCTGGTGTGTGTGTGTGTCTGGTGTGTGTCTGGTTGTGTTGTGTTGTGTTATGTGTGGCGAGGACGGTTGCCTGGGGGCCTCAGTGGCTGAGTAGGTATGGTGACTGATGGTGGTTTGAAGTCAGAGGCAATGATTGCCTTCACGAACAGAATACTGATAAAGCTGCTTTCTATACATGTATTGGTGCATGAATGCGCCCCATGTGTGCGTGCACTTTTGTACATCTCTGTTAGCATTAACTGGGAATATCATGCCTAATCCAAACGTCTTATCAAACCAATGAATTTCATTAAGCTGTGGTCAAGTGGTCCTGCTGTTTCATTACACTGCTTAAGAACCTGCTCAGGTCTTGCAATGACATTTTGTCATTTGACAAATGAGAGGATGAAGACAGCACACAAAGAGGATCTCTGTGATCAATTCCTTCTTCTCCAGGCCTTTCTGATAATAAATATTTCCTCTATCATTAAGGCTAAAACTACAACATTAAAGAGGTTCAGAGTTTAAGTTGCAAGGACAAAAAGGAGGAAAAATTAGTCATGGATAATTGTGAAAAGAAAAAAACGAAGGAGCTACCCTACCCTATTTATCTCACTCCCCCCCCCCCCCCCCCCCACACACACACACACAAGCTCTGACAGCTCCGAGGGAGGCTCTTATTTGTTACCATGGAGACCCAAACCCTGAGAAGCCTAATATGAAGCCAAGGAGTTGCACTTCGCTCGTAGCATTCATGGTCTATTAAATCATTCATACTATGTTGCTACCAGTATCAGAATTATTTCACCTATATTGTTATGTAACACAAATGAAGTGAGATCTGAAATGAACAAAGGGAAAAGGCAAACCATTCTCATGAACACAGATTAAAGGCGAGCGAGGGATCTTTTTTTTCTTTATCTGCTTCATTCCAATTGCACAGGAATAGGAAATGTTATCCGCACACAAACAGGTCAAGCTGTTTGTTATTGGAATTTATTTGTGTCGTCTAGTTCCCCCCCGGCATTGTAATGTGTGAGTGTCTGTGGGGGAAATAAAAAATATTAAAATGTCACAGAGACCCTGCCATGCCCGTGACCAACACCCCCTCCATGCTGCTGCCATCCTGCCTGTTTGCATATTGCGGCATATCAATGTGTTAGGTTCTGCATGATCCTTCACTTACAAAGTAGAAAACTGCAGAATTAAACTGCCTTAAAATTGATAACAGCATGAAATATCTGTTACTTGCTGGAGGAGTGACTGTGAGTTTTCCCTGGTCCTTCTTAAGCCACAACATGGCATATGTTCATTTAAGTTTTTGCATGTATCAACAAACAAGATGTAACATGTTGATACGTTATCGCTTTAATGGTGTTTTTAAGACAGAAAAGGGGCCTGCTGTTCCTTCTTTATTTTAGTCTTATGCTAAACTAAGCAAAACTAACCTAACAACCCCTTGGCTCAATCTTAAAGCTTCTGTGATGAGTTTTTAGCTGGTTATGAAACTGATTGATATTCATACAAATGTTTCTATACAGCTAAAAGAAAACAAACACATCAGCGAAGGTTGACTATTTCTATTAAATCATTTTTCTGTAACCCTTTCCACCAGGTTTCTGTCTGTAGAGGTGATTAACAACAGGCGGCTGAAACAGCCTTTTCTTTACATTTTACACAGCATATTCTCAGTGAGTGGTATGTTATACAGTTCAGAGACAGCAGGAGGATATTTGCAACCCCAAGCTGCAAACACTATCGTATATTCTGCAGGAATATGTGATATGTCGAAAATCTGACAGCTGTATCCTGAAGATAGTTTTTTTTTATTGAGTATGTTCACGCTAGAAACAAGTGCAATTATTTAATTTCCACAGAAGATATACAATCATCTTTAAAAAGACAGTTTGATAGGGTTTTTTTTTTTTTTTTACCATTCAAAGACTAGAAAAATGCTGTCTTCTTATAAGTTACATGTGAACAGCATGTCCCAATGTTGCTTCCCTGTAGGAGAGTGTCAGCAGAGGAAACATCCTCAGTACGGCAGACCAGACTAGGTTTCAATCTGTGTGTGACACACTCTTATTGATCTGCACACAAATAAGTCCAACAGGTTGGCACAACAGAAACACGGCTTTCTGGCTGCATAAAGGACTTGAATTGTGTTGGATAAGAAAATAACATAAAATCTCATTTAAAAGTTCAAATAAAAACTAAGGACTGGATTTCTCTCTCTGCTTGTTCTCATTATTTCTCCTCTGTGCTGCTATTCCTCTATCTCCGTGCTCTCCCTGCGTGTCTAATCTCTTCCTTGGCGACAGGTGATATCAGCCGAGGCCTCCTGTGACTTCACCTGCTGACAAAATCAAACCCAAATGGATCTGGAGGAGCTCACGGAAAAAGTGAGTCCGGTTTGTGTGTGTGTGTTTTACTCTATTAGGGGAGTTTGTCCTTTGATTAGCCTCTGGAAGCACTTTATATTGACACTGCTGTTATTTTTACTGGACCACATGTAGCATAAAGTGGGTGGTGCTCACACATTCAGACCTGCTGCATGTGTCCACTCTACACCGACAGATGGCCAGGGGAAACTACATCCATGCCGAGTGACATACAAAATAACTACCCCTGCTCTCCTATGCTATTAAATGAGTCATAGTGGGCTTCTTTGCATGCGTGCATGTGTGTGTGTGTTTAAGTTTACAGAGCTACAGTGACTGTGAGAGGCAGCTGCCACAGTGCAGCCTGCCTGGATGTAGAGGCTGTGTCTGGTCCAGGAGGCCAGGGCCTGAAGATAAAACCCGTCAAATCATATAACACAACCAGCGTGACAAGAGTGAGAGGAGCTCAGATCCAAGCTGCAGCAGGCTGGCATGTGCATGAATATGGGTGTGGGTGTTGGTGATGTATGTGTTTTGGAAAGTGTGAGGGTGGTTGTTTTGGTACTCTCCACCAGAAAATTGCAAAATAAAAATATGGAGGAGATTTACCGAAATGTCTCTATAAACAAAACAAACACATTTCTGTTTTTTTTGGAATTCATTTTGTGCTAGTTTGGTGGATGACTGGCTCAGATGATGACGTTGGATGTCTTTCAGGTTTTATATTTTGCTCTCACTTATTTTTGAGAGTTTGTGTAAAAGACATTTGTTTTTGTGTTTTATTTGAACAAAATGTATGCATTTGTTACGATTTTGTCGGTCTGTGTTGGTATTGAAATTTGTAGCTAAGCAGCTTGGTGTGGATTTTAAATATTTTCACCACTGAAGTGGATGCCTCTTTATTTCTAAATCATCAGCCTCAAAATTATCTCTTTAGCAGCACCTATGGCAACACGTTGTAACTGCAGGAAACACTGGTTTGCTCTGGGGTTTCTGCCCTTTTTGGAATCGCACTTGTTTTAGACATTTCATAGCCTGAATAAGTTTATCATTTTTTGTTCATTTACTTAAAACGCTGACAGAGAGAAAAAATATGGCACTTTACACAAGTGACTTCTAATAGGGGGAGATAAGGACAAAGACGGCAATGCTTTCATTCAAGGTTAAAGAAATGTGGGCAAAAATTACCAAAACAAAATCTGCAATAAAGTAATGGATAGCTGTTATGAACAGAAATGACCGCTGCTGACCAAAAGTTCCACTCAATCAGAAGTTAAGTGTAGGAAAAATATAGTAATTATAAAGACGCACAAAAAACAATTACAGTTTTTACCTCTTCAATAAGACTAATGCATTGTCCAGGGTCATATTTGATACTGTAAGTCAGAGTGGCAGACCAAACGGTGGGTTTAGATGTCATAGTATTAAATGAAAAAACATAAAAGAGCAATTGAGCATAAAGATGCCTCAATCTGCAAAACCCCTGTGTTTAAAAGAAATGTGCCAGGAGATGCAGAAACATATACTGTGAAACCGGCATGTGTGCAGTCAGTACAATGGGCAGAGGAGGGGAACTCACTGATCTCCAGCTGTCTCTGGATTCGTCCCTTGCAGCGCTCCCTGTAGTCGGACTGGGTGGTGTTGTATTCTGACATCACCTCAACGAACTTACGGGAGAGCGTGGAGTGCTACAGAAAAAGCACCAAAAAAAAAAGCTGGCTCAATGGCAGCAGCAGACACAGCACTTCATAATTAAAGAATAAATGAACGAATGAACAGGTGCCAGACTGTCAGTGTCGCTGTGTCCTTATTCCAAACCTTATACTGTTTCCAAGCCTGTTTTGACTGTGTGTGTTGACATTAAGAGTACTCAAAGCAGACATAGAATAGGGGACATAGAAGACGATCATAGCTGACACAGCTTGGAAAGATTTTGACAAACTGAAAGGACATTTTTGTAAAACATTTAGCATTTTCTTGGTACAAATTGTATTATCTTTGATGGCTGTCCAAGGTTGGACATATTGTCTAAATATTGTCAAGTTTCATGTAAGTACACTATAGTAAGGTATGTTTCTTCAATCAGTGGCAATTCTAGAGTCTGTTGGGGCCCATTGCAGAAATCAATTTGGGGCCCTCCAACCGGCGTTCAGCAAGGCAACTAGAGTCAGTTCTGTCAGATGGGAATCCCCTAGGAATGTTTCCTACCATCATTGCAAAATGTGTAAAATTTAGGCCACTGCTTTGGGGCCCCCTAATGGTCTGGGGCCCCAAACAGTTGCCTGCCTTGCCTGTGTTGATAAGCAGCGCCTCTGTCTTCAATATGACAATAACATATAGAGTATGCCACTATAAAACAGCTCTTTTCTCTGCTGCTTCCTCTCCTGAACTGTACCTGTGTTTTGCGTATCCTCAGGTCAGCTGTTGACTTGTTCTGGCCTTCTTCATGCTCTATGGATTGCTGTATACCTGAAAGACACACAAAAAAATACAATGGTTACAGGGGGACTGCACAACATGAAAGTTAACACCAAGAAAAACAGAAATAAAATTTGATATGCCATTGGTTTATTACTCCACGCACACTAAAAAGTGTGAAACAATGGTTGTTTCCAGTGTCATAACTGTCCCGGTGCTGAAAGTGTGAATCTGATGGTGACACAAGGGGATGAGGTACAGGCAGGAAATCAAATATGATTTTATGTATGGGAGAAGAAGTGTGCTCAGAAAAGTTCATTACAATTTACCAAATACAGATTTTGATTTACAGGACTTTATGTGAAGGCAACATTTTGACCTGAAGCTGCATTGAAGAAAGCGATATGAGGGTCAGTAGAAACACGATGGTTCAATCTCAGGAACGCATTATAAATCATACCAACCTAGAGATCTGTTTCTGAGACATCTCTTCATGTTTTGGTAAATAACTGATGGCTGCTAGGTGTCTGAATCTTCTTATATAATCCCCTGGAGACCATAAATATGAACATTTAATTAATTGGTTATCAAAAAATTCTAAAAATGTTTTTATCCAACACCATTGATCAAGAGGACCTGATCTATTTAAAACCATGATTAAAGCAGATGGGGCTATTATTACAGAATGGGTAATATAAAACTTTGAGTGTGTAAATGTTAGTAACAATACGTCTCTGCAGGACACAAATATGATTTAATCACACATTAAATTGTTCACTTGAGTGGAAAGAGAACCATTGAGAATGTGGTTGAACAGAAATAACTTTACCCCTATTATTTATTTCCTGTGAGCTTATTTACAGAGAGAAAAGTATCACATCAGATATTGTTTTTTGTGGAGGGACTGCTGCTGAGCATAATTAGTTAAATTAAAGGGTCTGTCAATGTAAGGCCATGTGAGGCATTCACTCAATTACTGAATTTCACAGAGATGCAAGAGCCTGATCATTTACATTTACATTTTTCTGTCGCTTAAAATGGGAAGAGAAAGCTGGTTCAGCTTCCGAATCTTTTTTTAAAGATTCATTTTGGGACTTATTGCATTTTTTTTTGACAGGTCAGTGAACAGTGTTGGAAACTCTGGAGGAAAAATAATTAAAAGTTTACCGTAGTTAAGACGAACGGGCGAAACAGACCTAAGGCAGAGCATATGTTTATCTGCGAGTTAATGTATCCAGGTAATTGACATCAAACTTTTACAGCCCCTACAGCAACAGTACGGCAGCTTTCAGTTGCAGTTTACACTTTCTTATGTAACAGTCTTTGACGTAAAACATCCGGTGTTCCCACGGCAACGATAAACATGTGCTGTGACTCAAATCATGGCTGCTGCTGTAACAAGACACGTCCCGTTACAACTATCAAATTAAGAATTTCTCTGGCTTTGATAACTGTTGGAAATATTTGAGGCAATGTAAGTACTCAATAACAAAATATATACTGTATATAAAACATAGGTTAAGTGAATTTAGAATGAATTTAGATATTTTAGTGTACATATTGTATCTTTAAGGAGCATAGATGGGTAACAAGCAAGAACTGTATGTCTATGTTGTGGGTGTGATTCAGCACCAGCTGCACGTCTATTTATTCTGCATGTATGTTACTGTAATATTAGTCCTTTGTTGGTGCTGCTAACACAACACCTGCCTTTTACTTTTATTACTGGCATTGTAGCTGTACATCTGTTTTATTAGTTGCTGTTGTTGTTGCTCTGTTTTTCTCTATCTAATCTCTATGTACAGATTTTACATAAAAATGTAGAATCTGAACACAGGGGTTTGGATTTTCAGCATGGGAAGTTTTTTGGTTTGCATTTGTAGTAGGCTACATTTGTAGTCCAAGCGGCATTGACCAATTCCGTTTTGTCTTTAAAAGAGTCTGTGTGGCCAGCAAAAAACACGAAACCGAAACGTTATAACAGAAAATAAGCTTAAGGCAAAAAAAAAAAAAAAGGGAACACTTCCACTCACTCTTTAATTTGGAGCGCACTTTGTTGGCCAACTTCTTGATGTCTGCCATGAGGTCCTCCAGCTCGGTCTTTGTCTCTGAGGAGAGAAGAGAGAAGAAGACATTAACAGACTTCTATGAATCTAAAACATACACATACGTATATCCTTCTTCATGCTTTGTCTTTTTAGAGTACCAGCATCCTTCACTTCTCTCTGCAGTCTACTTTTCTCTTTCTATGCAGGCCTACACCATCAAATAACCCCGCATACCATATAGAGGTGTACTGTCTGAACTCATGAGGGTATATGTTCAAAAGCAAGGTTTGTTTGACTAGAGGAACAAATGAAATGGTGATGGATGGCAGCACAAATTAAGATAAGGGAAAAAAAGCATCAAGAAGGTACATTCAGGCAGATTTTGCTGGTGATTAATTTAATCATCAAACTCTGCTGTCCCACTGCACGCTGACTGTATTCTAAATGGAAACTGTTCTTGTTCATGGGCCAAAATTGCACAAGAGAGTCCCAATGCACAATGATACAGTTTGCTGAATACACAAAAAGCAGTCTAAATAAATGAAGAAAAAATCAGGACAGATCCTGTGGGACGATTTAGGACTCACATAGAAAATAACAGACTTGCCTCCTATGCTATTAATTATTTCATTCGTAAATGTTTCCGTCTGTGCAACACTCAAGTTTAATATTAAAGCCTGAGTATGCCTACAAGAACATAAGCACTTGTCATTGAACACATCTCAAGACAATTTGAACAATTCTAAAGATTTCTGTTCTATACTTCAAATAAGTGAAAAATCCAGCATACAGTGTAATAAAATTAAACACATGTACTTTGTATGGTTTTTTTTACGTCATATTTTGGTGTAAAAGCCACATCTGGTAACATTTTACTTTAACTGCCACAAAAAAGTATTCTATAAAATGTATTACAAACATTGAATTTAGCTGTAAGTACATCAAAAGAAATCCATCCATTATCTATAACGCTTTTCTTAACCGTTCGGCGTCGCGGTGAGCTGGAGCCGATCCCAGCTGTCATTGGGTGAGAGGCGGGGTACACCCTTGACTGTAGACAGACAACCAACCACACTAACATTCACACCTACGGTCACCGCCATGTCTTTGGACTTTTGGAGTTACACCGGGGTACCGGAGAGAACCCACACATGCATGGGGAGAATATACAGACTCCACGCCCTGTCTGACAGGAACCATGAGGAGCTGAGAGGCAACAACACTAACCACTTGTTACTAAATATATACAAGCCTTATTTATGTAGTTTAAACAAGGTGCTTACAAATGCTTAAACCCAGGGGGTAAAAGTGAAGTGTTGTCTCATCTGATTCTCGATATAGAAAAGAACAAAGGGAAAAATACAGAATAGCTTTCACACATTCTCTCACACCTTTTACCCTGGAGCATTAATTGCCATTTTTAGCACATTGCAAAGAAGTGTTAAAGTCATTTATCATCTTAATGCCATAAGAGACCCTAATCTTCATAAGTTAACAAGCCCAGAGGATCCAGCAGACATTAAAAAATTGTCTTAAAGGGTTACTTAAGTCAAACTATTCAATCAAAACAGAGCAAAGCGCCTGCAGTGCTTCTTTTATAATGAGTTTGTTACTGGATGTGACCTGCTTTACAAAGCTGCATAAATCACAGAGATGAATAGGAGATGAGGGGGCAGAATTACTGAACTGAAGCCAGAGCAAACATCTGCATCCAATTACGCATACAGAAGACTTCAATCGCTGATAGGTTTTCAATCAAGAAAACAATATTTGCACACATTATCTTCAAGGAAAGAAGCAAAAAAATTGTGAGATGATCAAATTAGATTTTTCCCCTAAGTAGCACTCTCAATCCACATTGTTTGATGTTCATGGTGTCATTTTTAAGATATTCCACTCTCACATCTAAAACAGTCAGCAGCATCATTGTATTCACAATGAATAATATACAGTATGTTCCATGAATCCTTATTAGCTGCTTACACTAGCTGGGATAAATCCTCTGACCAGTTTGTATTTAAACTATTACAGCACAATGGAGGTAGAAAAGCACATTACATACTGATCAGTAAAATCCTACAAGCGTTTAATCTGCTTAACAGATGTGTTTCCATATCAGCAAACATCAGCCTGTGGTACATGCAGCTCAGAAGCACTGGGCAGCACAAAATGCATGCTGAATGAAAACTTCAGACTTTTGCATAGGAAGAAATGACACAATTTTAAATGTGGCTGAAAAAGACAGATCTATTTAAATGTATGATTGGAGGAGACTTGTGGTTCTTTGTAATAATTTTGATAGCAGTTGGGAGATGGAATGAAAAGCGGTGAGCCAGGGATGATAAAAGGATCTTTTGAGCATGTCAGATCTGTACTCTGCTACGAAGTCCAGGCAAGTGCTTTTTAAAGAAACAACATTCTGTTTTTGACCACTTGAATCTCGAAGCATGTTTCTTTTGTTTTTTTGTGGGTGTTGATGAGTACACTTACACAAACTCAACACAATGGTGCAGACGCTGGTTTGGCTGAGAGAGAGAGAGAGAGAGAGAGAGAGAGAGAGAGAGAGAGAGAGAGAGAGAGAGAGAGAGAGAGAGAGACACTGCAGGAAGCTGCCTTTATATTCAGGGGTGGAGCAATGGTCCAGATCTGAGAGGATATATTTATTCAGATCCTTGGTAAACCTCAAAGAGACAATATGTAAACACACAAACACTCTAAGCAGGGGCTGTCACAAGACGGATTTCTATATAATCAAAAATCAGCCTGTGGTGCATGCAGCTCAGCAACACAGAGCGGGGAACATGCATGAAAATACAGAATAATAACTTCAGACCTGTGCACAGAAGAAATCACACCATTTTGAAATTGTCTGAAAAAGACAGATCTATTTAAATGTATGAATGTACAGTAGGGGAACATGAGAGCCGATGTTCTTTGTCATTAAGTTTGATCACAGTAGAGGGAAGGCAGAGAACAAAGTAATACAAAAAAAAAAAAAATTGAGCTGAAGAAATTGCAATTACATGATCAGCATCTTTTGTCCCTTAGCAGCTAAAATGTGTAAGGCGTGTGTTTTGTAAGACAACACATCTCTATGCAACAAAGGGGTTTTTTTCTTGTCTTTTTTATCACCTGCACATATTTTTAATGTATTTGATGTTTTATTTGACAGGGACAGATACAATAGACATAGACAAACTGAAAACAACAATCCAATGCAAGTGTTAACTGCGTAACTAGAAGGGCTTTTGTGTAAATAAAAGATTAAAACGGAAAAAAAAGGAAGTTAAAAAGGAAAGAGAGAGAGAGAGTAAACTGGGTACAGCAAACTACAATAAGACACATGTTTAGCTGTGATGTAGCTACAAATACTTTAACATGAGTGAAGTACAAGTTTGTTGCTGAACAAACTAGGACTCTAAAAAAGTGGTGAAGTTCGAAGTGAACTGATGATACTGGGTGAGTACAAAATGATATTCTACTGTAAAGTGATAAGAGGATCATTTGGGATATGCAGAAAAGCAGCTTCAATCTTGATGCAACATTTGAATAAAACTGTCTCATGTCAGTGATCTCAATGCTGAGGGCAAAATGTGTACAGCATACAGGGTCACAGACTGGTGTAAAGAGGTGGGCTGAAGCCTTCAGGGCAATCTGATAAAAACTGGGTTTTGTGTATTATGCAGAGGGACAGTTGCTTTATGAGTCTTATCAACTGCAGATCACAGATTGTCTGTTTAGAACAATTTAATCTGTTCAGGTCTAAATAAGGGTTACATCACTGCATCTAAAGGACAGTACTTATCATTCATAGATTTTTCTTTACAAAAAAGGATTAGTATGTTAATCTTTGTGTTGACTTGTGCACTTTTTGCACAACACAGAAACACTCAGAGGTGTAAGGTTATGAAAAAAAAAGTGCATCTATCTTTTCTGTGTAACCATAGCAACCTCTAGTAACCTGCTCAATGAGGTCAGCTGCACAAACAAAACAACGTTTTTTTAGCCATTCATGGAGTGTATATGCGTGTGTGTGTGTGTGTGTGTGTGTGTGTGTGTGTGTGTGTGTGTGTGTCAAGTAATTAGATTAGATTCCCCCCCCTTGTGGATACCAGAGGGAGACAAACTGCTCGATCAAGTGTTCAGCCTCATTATTGGCTGCTAGAAAAAAGAGGACGGGTGCAGAAGAAGTGGAGTGAGAGGGAAGCAAATGAAAGGGCACAACTGAGGAGTCAATTGAGTTGTGGCTTCACACCCGGTCCTCTCTCTCCCAAAAGCTCTCCAACAGGATCTTCAGGTCACGCTTGTTGCCATCATTAAGACTGTGTTGCTATGGCGATAATGTGGAGTCAGTTCTCTCGCTGGCTTCACGTTGTTTAAAGTGGCAGAGAGAAATAGAGAAAAACACAGGGGCTATGAGGCATGAGGAAAATGAGGAAATGTGGAAACGGAAAGAAGGGCAGAGTAACTAAATAATGAAATGTTATAAACATATTTTTGAAGGAAAGAAGTATGAGTATGAACAATAAGTGCATATGGTAAGAAAATTGCTCAGCATTTTTTGGGAAATGAAACAACACTCAGAGCAAATTTAAAGGTTTTATGTCTTTTGAAGCAACATAACTAGGCCTCGGATGACACTCGTTTTTTTTTATATATATCATGACTACCCTGGCAAAATGATCGTAACAACATGCGCAATCATTTGTGTTTTTTATCATTATCAGGATCATCATCAAAATACACCTAAACATCGAAATGTCAAATACACATGCTGATAATTGTGTATTTTAATTACTCTTATTTATACTATTACTTTCCTTGTTTTTGTAGTGAAAATCATTATCAGTAAAGAAAACCACTCAATTTAAAAAAAGGTTATACAAATTGATAATAAGTCAATAGCGGTACGTTAGATTATTTCAAATAAAACTACAATCGAGACATTGCAGAGAGCATGCTCTCATTGTTGTTTGCTATGTCTGCATGTATATATCATTTATTTTATTTCACATTTTCAAAATAAGAGAATGAAATGAAATGAAAGTTCATTGTTATCCACAAAGAATCCTGATAATAACCCAGAAGGATTCAGTACTGGAACATTTTCATTGCACGCTGGACTACAGCATCTCAGACATCAAAGCACAGAGAAACCTTTGAATAGGACTACTGCTACAGTTGGCTGTACGCTGGGATTGAATCCAATTTTGGCATGTACGACCAAAAAGAATGAAATCAGAATGACTGAACAGCTCAGACAAACTGAGCAGAGCAGGTGTGCACAAACTCAACGCTTCAACATTTCACTGTTTTAGTCAACAGTCAATAACTTTGCATGAGGAGGATCAGACCATCAACATTTTAATTAACAGACAGCCTACTTTACCACCGAGCCAATTGGGGTATCAAATTCTAAAAGGAGAACTTTATATAAAAATGTTTTTCCCCAGTAATTCTAAAAGAAACACTTTCATCATTACCATAACCTTGGTTCAGAGATTTGTGATGGAAGGACCTGGTAGCCAGCAGCTCATCAAAGATCTGACCAGTTTCACATTTTACACTTATAAATAAACTACCCTAACCCAAACAAAACAACAGAATTTGATTTTAACTAACCTTTGTCAAAACATGAACTCTTTTAAAATAGATGTTTGAATTGGGTTGAGTTCTGGTTTAGTTCTGTTTGTTCTCAGCTCAGTTTGATTGGATGAAAACCAGGTGAACTAGTCCAAGTTATTATGATGAGTTTGGTCAAAGCCAACAAAGGCATTCTGTGCCAATTACTTCTCTGTGCTTTAAAACAACTATTGTATTAGGATTAGTATTTTAATAGTAAAGCACTATATGTCGACATGAAATCAGAATATTAAGTCGAATCATTGCAGCCCCTTGTGTCACACTGCATGTTGTGTAAAAGAAGAGGTGGCCGGGGTTAGATAAACTTGGAACACATTTTGTTTTATTACAAAACAGTGGATGTGCTTTTTCAACAATGATGTCATCTACAGTAACAGTGAAACTACTACAGCACCGCTATGGCAACTATGGTGAGATATATGTAGTCAAATGGGCAAAAACAGAGAAAAAATGTGATATACTGCAGAAAAAAAAGTCCTGCTTACAGTACTGCATCTGCAAAACTTACAGGCAGGGACTTGTCCAGGGGTAGCACGGGCACCCCTTGAAATCATATTGGCCACCCCAGGTACCACCCCAAAATCACTGACTATGATTGGCTTTTGCCTTGCCAGAGGTGGGGCTTGTGTTTAAATCCACCATTAAGACTGTGTTGCCACAGGCAGCTTATAGTTTTCAGTGGGCAGATGTTTGTTTATAGTTTTTAAAATACTTTAAATTGTGACTTTGGACATACATATTGTTTTGAGTCCTTGAAGAATTATAAGCTTAGGAGATGAACATGTTGCCATTATCTTGTGTTTCTTAAAAGTCGATATGATTAGTGCAGACAGAAGGGATAAATAAATACTTTTTATTCATGTGTGTGCACACAAACTTCGGGCCAACCCTACACAAGTCAGTGCCCCAGTTGGGCCACCCCAGTCTAAAATGTCTGGACACACACCTGCTTACAGGTGCATTACTGCCATGAAGTTGTCTTGAGTTGACGCACTACACTCTTATTCATGGGAGTCTCTCAGTCTCAATGCTGCACTTGGTTGCAGCTGAGTTTAATTTTTGTTCACTAGTCTGGTCCAACAGTCTGGTCCAGTGTGATCAAATCTGTTAGCAGCATAATGTAGGACATCTTTTTTTACAACCTTTGCAAATGTAGAAGATCTTATTTCACTTCCAACTGCCAGCCTTCATGTCTCCTGATCTGGAAGTTACCTAATTTACTCTGAGGACTATGATCATAAGAGCACATTACAGAGATCTAATAAGAGATGAACATCTTGGAAGTCCTGGCCAAATTCTTTACACTACCATCAGTCTAACTCCAACTTTGGATCGACAGCCGCAGCATTTATCCAATCAAGTAAAAACTCCATCCAGATTTCCCCTTGACTGTCATTATCACAGCAAGTTGATTTTACACCAAGTATCTGTGTTTGTCAGTTGCGTTTCGGTGTACTATGACAGCAACACATTTATTTCCTCTTCTCTAACACAGGGTTCATTGTTGCCACTCCAATCTCTTACGTGGAGCCATTTATCTTTTTTTCTAAATCTCACAGTCTGTCTCTGTCTCCCTCTGCTCTCTCTGTAAATATATAACCAGTCCTCTGTGTGCGATGGCTCTGCTTATTGATCGTCTAGAGTTTAAGATAGACAGAAAATGAGCTCATCCCTCAAACATGACTGATATTTACCTTACTGCCGGTCTACAAACTCAGGTAATGACAAACTGACAGCACAGATAAGGATTGACTACAAGTGAAGAGTTTAGATGAATACAGACAGGTGATACAAAGATTTATTGCTGCATAGAGTATATAAAATCCTTGTTACAGAATGTATAAAAATTATAGGTGTTCAAGTGAGCAAAATAGCAAACTTAAAGCTACTGTGAAGAGTTTTAAATCGGTATGAAACAGACTGAAATTACTACTGATACCTCTTTATGACCTACAAAAGCAAAGAGGACCATCGGTGAGAAGATTGATTATTTCTGAAAGTTAAGTTTTAATGCCTGTAAACACTGCCACCGGGTAGGTGTCAGAGGGGGTAATTAAGAGCATGCTGCTACAATAGCCTCTTTTTTTATGTTAAGGTGAGTGATATGTCTGACCTGTTAAAAGACAGAGGAGATTTATGTTAAAAAACAAGTTGTGGAGGACACGATCAGCAAAGAGATAAAAGGTACCAATTTATCCACAGGGGGCGCCAAAATCACAGCAACAAGATCAAGAGCTTTAAATATTAATTTAAACATGGCCATTATTTTCTATAAACTAAACAAGATTGTTTTACAGTGTTTAGTATACATCTATAGTGGTGTTTAAATACTCTTTACGAACATGTATTAAATAATATTCAAAGAAACTTAACATCTTATTCCCCCCTTCATAATTCAAGTCAATCGTAAATGCCTCTTTTTGGAAAGTGGTGGATCATTTCTTTATTGAAACCTGTTCTGATCATTATTTTCTGCAGCAAGTAAAAGCAGTACATCGTCTTTTTTTTTAGTCAAGAGAAGATTTGGCTGTTGCACTGTATTAAATCTTATCTTACAATTCCCTCCTTGTCTCTGACAGCCTCTATTCGTCCTTCACCATCTTCCAGACAGTATAACAGTGATCCTGTGAGATATCACGGCAGTGTTACTGTCACTTTGAGACCTCCGCCTGCCTCTCAACACTTGACATTTCAAACTAGATCAGAGCACCGACCCGCTCGCTTCTCACTGACCGCTGGTTCAAGAGTCAAGAGCATAGAGGGCAGTTAAACTTATTTATCCCTGCATGAACGCGTTATCTCACCAGCTTTGACCTCCAGTATGTATAAATGTGTGTGTGACCTTAGCCATGGCCCTGACTGTCCTCATTGTGATAACCTCACTTTAAGAGGATATTAGAATTCAACAGCAAAAAGGAACATCTTCAGTGGCAATAACAACACCAGCTGGGACTTGGACTGGATAGGGAAATGTAAAGAGGAGGGAAATAGAGCAAGAATAAGGAGAGTAAAAATGAATTGGTTGAGAAAGAGAAAATAGGAAATTCAGAAAGCTGGGGGAACTTATAAGCACCTATACATTTTGGTTAAAAGTAGAGGAGCTGTGGCAAAGCAGCACTCCGAGGGAGGCAGTACACTCAGCCAAAAACTCCACACTAGAAATAGTAACACTCACAGGCTGCAATTAAAAGGAGCTTCTCAAGAGCTGCGAGTTTTACAAGTCAGCAGAAAGAAGCTGTTTAAAAAGTGGAGGCTGAGCTGTCACAGGGAGCAAACACGAAGTGGTTGAGAAAAAGGCTAGAAAATGTTGTTAAATAAACGATCGAAGGTGTTAAGGAGCAGATTCTCTGTGTCTAATTAAGCGAGAATGTCTTGGTATGTTTTGCATTCAGCAGAACTCAAACTGTGGAGTTTTCACTTTGTTATTTTGGTTCTCCTGGAAGTGAAGAATTCAAACTTCACTCATCATTTGTCCTCATTATATTCTAAAGTTTTCTCACAAATTTTCACTTGGTTTGAGTGAAAATGAAGTCACAAAAGATAAGTGCTCTGAGTAAAACTGCTACCACAACATTTCCACAGACCAACACCAGAAAGTCATTTCTCTTCCTTGTGTGTGATAATCTCAGGTAGAATTCTGTGGTTTGCACTAATTTGTAGACTAATCTACTCTCAGGATGTAGTTGGAGTTTGACTCTGCAGCCAGAAGTGGGGAGATAAAATGCAAATCTAAAGTCACTCTACTTGTGTGACTCACCATTGATTTTTTCCTCGTAGTTAAAGGGATACTTCACCCATTTGCATTAAGCTTTGTATCATTAGAAACCTGGTAGTATTTTTGAATGGTCGTGCATCCCGCCTTCATTTTCCCAAGATGGGAAAGCTCCTTATTTCTTGTCTGAAAAGGAGGCTGTTTTGGTTAGCAGGGGTGAAACTACATCGCTAGTTCCTCATATTTTCGACCACTGAAGCTACAGACCTATTACAGATCAGTGGGTGGGACCTTACTGCCAAAATCGAAACTTAACGTCCGCCATCTTGCTAGGAAGCTATGCTAACAGGCTCTATATGGAGAAAGCTGATAAGAACCGAGAATGGCGAAAAAGTATGTTTCAACTTCAAACTGATATGGACGAAGGGGATTTCGAAGGTCTTGTGCTCAAATCGGATGTTCGTGGCTATCTCTACGGGTGAAGTATCCCTTTAAGAGAGCACAGCACTACAAGGTCTTACTCCATGGCTGCTTGTCTCAGATGGTTTCAATGCACAAACCAAGAAGCACATTAAGTAAAGCTGTGATCAATTTCCCATAATCCCACTAAACAGTGGTTTCCTCCCACAGACACATAGAAAAGGCTAACTGGAGACTTTCAACTGCCCGTAGTTTGTAACCTACAAACTATACTGTAAGATAAACCTGTGATATATGGTCTTAAGTTAAGATTAACCTGAGCAAATTCCCCAAATGAGCACGGAGGCATCTTCGACTGGCAATCTGTAACAGACAATCTTCAATGTAGGCTTCATGAGTGAATTCAAATGGCTGAATCTGCTCAGTCTGACAAAATGATGACTCTTTCCAGGCTGCCACCAAGTAAAAAGTCAGCACAAAGTGGGTGTTAGACGATGTGTAAATGCAAAGGTAAAGGTCTTGAACATTCACTGCCAGAAATGGCAAATAGATGATATCGTTTATGGTAAGCAGCGTTTTTCTCCACCTTTTATACTGAACAACTTGACAGGGAAAGTTTGTATTTAATAGGATCAAACCCAAGAATAACCTGAGAGATGTCTTTAAAAGCATTACTGTTTGGGCATTCGCAAATGCACTGGCTAACATGCTAACAGACCCGCAGCCTGTTGTCAAGCTGATGGTTGGCTAAGTCATTTCTGTAACCTCTGATATTTTGCTCCTTTTCTCCTTCCTGAACAATCTAGATTAGCAATAGTATAAGATAATAAACACATAATGTTTTGAGTAGTCTCTAAGAGTAAGTGTTCAGTGGTCTATAGTTATATATCACAGCAAATACTTTGGACACAAATTGTCATCCAAATAACAGAGGTGTCGATAACAGCGACTGGGATGAGGAATTCAATAGAACTTTGCAGTCGAGAGAAATGTTCATGACAGATTTCTTACCTGCACGAACGAGGTGGGGATTAAATGTTAAAAATGGAATTACCACATCAAGTTATTTACATGCGGATACAGGGGTCTAGCAAGAAACTGAATTAACAAGTCTTTATCTCTGAAAAATGTCTGATAAAAATATACACTTTTGTAGGAACAAGCAGAGGAAGAAATGTCAGTGGAGGAAGAAATTAGAATGCACATTTTCTTCAGGGCCATAAAGACCGTTTTTCAAAAGCACACTAATTAAAATATATTGGTTAAATATTGTGTTGGTTGCAGGTCTTTTACAGCTGCCTAATATTCTCATGGGGATAGCAGAGTGTAAAGGCCACTGATGCACCTGCAACAGAAGCAACCATCACCTCCTCGTGACCTTAAGAAATCTATCATCTCCAGTGTCATCAATTAAAATAAGTAGGAGCAGTGATGCACAAAGCCCAAAGAAATTCCGGATAACACAACAAATAATGCAATTATTTCATGGACAGTCAATCATGCTTCTAAATATAAAATGCATTAGTGTTTTCCCTTCCTGCATTAGAGGAGTGTGCTTGTGAGAAAACACAAGTTCAATATCCATTAAGACCATGTTGCTGTTACCTATTTTATCATCATTATTGAACCTATAGTGTTCACAGCCCACACAAACATCCTTAACAACAACCTAGCACACAAACACTAACACTGTGTTGTAATTCCCCTATGGACATTTGCTCTGCTACATTAAGGGAGGTGGGTAAAACTGTGATATGGCATAATGTGTAATGCAGGGGTGAAGGTTATATTACACATTACACGTGTGGGCTAGTATGTATGTGTGTGTGTGTGTGTGTGTGTGTGTGTGTGTGTGTGTGTGTGTGTGTGTGTGTGTGTGTGTGTGTGTGTGTGTGTGTGTGTGTAGTAATGTGGGCTAGAGTTTACCCCCGTGGAGAAATGTCTCAGTCAGCGAACACAAAAGCTAAGGGAGAAGGATAAGGGGGGAGGGGGGTCAGGGTTGTGAAGCTGGACAGGTGGGTGTCGGCTGGGCAGACATGATGCAATTATAAAACTGATAAAGCGTGACAGAGTTAGGTGGTTTACAGCCTCACAATTTAACTTGGCATTAGGACAGACCTGTGATATAATTAATCTATACTGTGTGTGAATCCCTTCTGCTCCTTCATTATACTATGTATCAGGAGAGAAAAAATGTCAATACTTAAAGCCTCAGCACTCTCTCTATCTGAGTTATTCATAATATACCTGTATCTGCGATTGAAGAGGAAAAAAGGAGAGTGATTCTAATTTGGAAGGAAATTAAGTTTGTTTTGATAAAAGAAAAATTCTCTGAAGTTAAAGCTGAAAAAAAGCCGGCTCCTCTCACCACAGAGGTGAAATTAAAAGAATAAAAGACAAGCTAAAAAATGCAGAAAGGCTGACTGAAAGAGAAACAGAACAGGAGTGAGAGGAAATACGTTTTTCCTAACAATGGATATAAGACCACACTGACCTTTTAAGTGAGCAACATTTTCAATGCAACAATGAATCATGGGAGATTTTTAAGTGCCTTGGATTCACATTAAAATGTCATTGTGCAATTAGTTCTGATGGCACACAGAAATGTCAGACTGTTACCATAGCAGGAACAGAGGGAGAAAGGATATATCAACACCCATGTGAAAATGGCACATGGCACAGTTCATATGATCTTAACACACATATCAACCCTATTTTATACAATTATACCAGCTTATTCTGGTGTTATCGACACTTCAATCATTTGATCAGGACCATAATTGTGACATAGTAAGGCCCTACACGTCCTCATAGCCGTCTGAGTAGCCCTATCTTAACTATTAGAGCAATATTTACATAAAGGCAGCAATGTCTAGCGGCTTGATCAGTTTTGACAAGAGCAAAGCAAAGGAGGAGGTCGTTACATGAAGAGCGATAAAGTCGGTACCAGGAGGTAGTTCTGGGGTGAATAACACAGGACTTTCAGCAGGGGGGAGGCTAGGCATCCACCATTGATTATTTTGTTGTCCTTTTGCTTTTATTGACAGCTAAAGAGAGACAAGAAATGTGGGGAAGAAAGATCCGGGATGACATGCACCAATTGGTCACAGGCAGGGAGTCGAACCAGTGACCTGTGCTGAAGACTCTGTCTCTATATATGGGTGACTGCTCTACGGACTACAAAGCTTAAACAGCTCCCCACTACAGCACCATCTGGTTTTACCTATCCCATTAGATCTGTTGTCTTACAACATTAACCACGTGTTTATTGTTTGTTATACCGTGCACCTACAGTACAGGAATGTTCCACCAGCCTTTTCTGACACCAAGTCATATCACAACATGTACAAGGTTAACCCCCAATTTTGGTACAGAAACTCGTGATTCCCAAACGATTTACCCAACAGACTTTGGCAATTTCCTGGCTTCTCCTCTGGTGCCACTAACAAGTTGCCAAATGTTTTTTTTTGGTTTATATATCTCAACAAAAACGGGATGGATTGCCATGAAATTCTGTAAAAACATTGCCCTCAGGATGAATTGAAATTGTGTCAGCTTGCTAACAATCTCACACTGACAACGTGACATGCTGTTGTGTAGCAACTAAAAAGTTTAGCATGCCTGAATTGGTCATAGCATTCTTATACTGTACATGTTAGCCATGCAGTACAACACAAACAGCGCAGCTTATACTGAAGGGCACGGTAATGGCTTGGTAGAAAATTGACATTTTAACTTGATCTGATGTGAAATATAAAATCAGTGGATAAGGGGCGTAGATGGCCTAGCGGGTACGTCGCGGAGACTATAGTCTTTCCAGTGAATGGCTCGAGTTAAAGTCCACCCTGTGGCTCCTTTCCCACATGCATGCAAGTATTTAGAAACAGTGACACAAATCCTCTTGCAGAAACATTCAGTAAGAACATTTGGATGTCATGCTCTTTAAAATACCCGGTCTCACATTGATGAACAAAATGCTCTCCATGTACTACTAGCCCTATTCATAGCTTTTTTCGTCGTTACGTTGATACATTTGTAATCCATCAGAAGTTTGTTTAAAAAACACACTGTGTAGCTGCAGATTATTTATAGTAACTTTGTTATTTAAAAAAATGAGTCCCTGGCGGAGCTACAATGCAACACTGAAAAACACACTGCCCTCCGTGTAACGACCCTGACATTTACATCTGCTGCTGACTGATACGCACACACACAAACACACGCACACACACTTAGATCAGAGATTTCAGTCACAAAGGAGACAACTTGTTGAAGAATTCATGTGTTAAATGCAGCACCTTCCCTCATTGCTGCTTCGCTCTGTGGGTCACCTACACAACCCGGCTTGTTAAAGGGCTCATTTGATGCCTGCTGCTGCAAATAGATCGATGCTATTTCAGGTAGGTGGAAGCTAAGAGTATCAGGGTGGTGTTACGAGTGTGAGTAACAACCTCCTCTTGAGAACAGGGGGCCAGATCAATGGTCTGGCAAGGATGAGAGATGTGTGAGAGGACTGAGAGAGAAAGAGCGACGGAAAGATTGATTTAATTTTTCAGTAAAGACTGTACCAAGGAAAGGAGGATTGAGAATTATGGCAGATTTAAACAGCAGATGAAAAGGGAAAAGACAGGACTTATGACTAATGGAAGCAGAAGAATCGTGAAAAATGGACAACTGGGGTCTAAGAAATTTCACCGTGAGAGCATAAATGGTTAAAATGACAGCAGACTGGTGAAAAGGGCCAACTCGTCTCCAAGATCTTACACCAAGATTTTTTGCTTGTCAGAAAAACAAAATCTTTATTTTCTTAATTTCTTTAAAGCAATCAAGACATTTTTCTTGTTGTCCAGTGAAATGTGACACGACTAACAGGCCTTTTGCTGAAGTACATTCTTCTTGCCCTTAAAAGCTACTCTGACTCATTACTGAGTCATTGCAGTATTAAACATTAAGGCTACCATTAAGAAGCACGTGCGCAAAAGGGTCAGACTTGGACAATGTAAAGTTCTCCATTTGAATCAATTAAATACGAATAAGAACTTCTAAATAGGAAGAAACACTAAGAATAAAGTCAAAGTCATATTGATTTCTGTGCTTACTGGTGGGCCCTAAAAACGTCTTAATCATTCAAGCGCAGTATTGTACAAAAAAAACACATTAATAGATAACAACGGGTGATAAGTGCTCTGTCAGAAACACGACATGAGAAGCTGCTCATGAAACTTTTGGTCCTATAAGAATTTGCTTTTGCTGTACTCATGATGAAATGATAGGTGGTTTAATTCTTACATCATGTAATGTCATTTATCGTAGGGATGCACAGATTGAGAAAATCAGTGCCAATAATGATGAAATGTTTGTTCTTAAACTAAGAAAAACTGAATTGCTTATTTTCATTTTGTTGACGTTAATTCCCCTATCTGGACCAAAAAAACGGTATTAATTAACATTATGAAAACATAAGTGAAAACTATTGAACTCATTCAAGCCTACATAACACTAGCTTAAAGTCAGCACAAATTCAGTCATACAAATTTACGAAATAAATTTGAGCGTAAACTTCTTTCTCATATTTTTGTTGTAAAAACAGCCTTCTTTATGTACAACGTCAGTATGGAAGCAATTTTCAGTTCTTACACCTCCCAACAAAAACTGTCTTAAAAAAAACAGAAATACTGTTTACAGCTACTATTATATGTTATACACAGATCGTTGGAAAGGCGGTAAAATAAGAAAAAAGATCATACCATTTTTAATGTTCACAAGCTGTCAGATATCTTACACAATTCTAATAGTTACAGTACGTAAGCAGCCCAACAGCTGGTGGTTCAAACTCTGTGTACAACACACGCACGCACACACAACCTATTAAAACACACACATCAATATTCCAGCTAATGAGGACTCCATGCATGTAGCTTACATGCATAGAATTTCAACATCTGCACATACAAATGCCCTTATGAGTGTGGAGGGAATTTCTTTGTTCTTCACAGAATCTCTGTTGTACTCTGTGCTCTGAGACTCTGTTCATATGTGTGAATAAATCATACTGAACTAAGAATAGACTTGTTGCCTGATTGATTCCAATGTCCTCCAACATGTGGCTCAATAAATCTTTCGTCCTTGATACAAACATGGATCTTCTACAAATTGGCTGCTTCTCGTTACCATTTCTATTTGACATTTGCATCCAGAGTGGAAAAGGCAAACTCAACCACTAGCGATGCAAACAGCTACATAGACAGACAACCAATTAGTTCATATAAATGTCAAGTCTATAGCAATATAACACATTTTGAATGAAGTATAATACTCAAATTAAGTATAAAACAAAAGTGTCTTTGTAGGATCTGTGGGGCTCTGTGAGCTGCCAGAACAGAAGTGCTCCTTAACACAGATCATAAAAGTCTTTGAACTCTTATAGAGCATGAACACCATTTCCAGCAGAATATTTTCTCATTTCATGCATTGATGACTGTGGTGATAGAAAGCCCCATCTACAAGTCGCTCTTAAATAACTCATATGTATCAAACCATATGTTGAGATCTGGGGTCAGTTGCACAAGTGGCAGATGCGGTGAGATTACAGCCAGCACTATCGCTTGGATGTAACTACTGTAATAGTAGGATTCAGATGGATGTTTCAAAGCATCGGTTGCACAAAGCTGTTTGAATCTTTTGCCATGTGTTTTGTGAAATCTAAGACTTTATTTAAACTTTTATCATGGCTGAGTGATTAATAATGTTATATATCTATTACTGATCTTCATTCACAATTGCAGAGGGTTTTCGCCCTCTAAAAAGAATGCAACAGTTAATGAGTGTGAACTTCTGTTGATAACAAATCCAAGTGCAGTTCTGATATGTTGAGATTCTTTCCTACAGTATTTATGCTATTCAGCTCACTGCAGAGTTTGTCTCAAATAGACAATCGAATGAGTGAATTATTGTTATGTATTTATGCTGACTACTGTGAAACAGTTTGGTATAACCTCAAATATAAGTTTTGTGTTTCATATTCACATACTTTTTAGTGCTCTCCATCTCCTTCTTACTGTATGTAGTCCCAGATTGTTAGTAGTCATATCGGCAAACCAAAGAGTGAAAAGCAATACACATATTTACCGTATATTGACACATTTTTTGTGCTTGGCAAGCAAAATTGTACTCAAACAGCCACCCTCGCTGCAACATCATCATCAGCATCAACATGCCTTCACTCACTGTGAACCTTAACCTCACTGCTGCATTCACATATTGGCTTAATTAAACCTTACACAGAGTTTGTATCAGGGAGCTGCCAGGGTAAACATCTGTCTGATGTCTAGTTCAACTCATTTGCACATTTGCCTTCTGAAAAAGTAACTCTGTGTAAGTCTAGCTCAGTGCATGTTTGAAAGAGGCTTTAGTACCTCAAAACGCTCTTCAGATTAACAGAAAGTTTCTACAGTGGAGATGTTTCAGGAGATTCAAATGCAACTGGACAGTCAAATAAAATACAGTTCTGAGAATTCACCTGATATGCATTAACAAACAAAACAGCCTTACTCTCATCAGGGTTAGGTGAGGCAAGGATGGCGCTATGCTTCCTCTTTACCTCCTCCACTTTCTCTGCCAGAGACTCGATAAAACCCCGGATCTCCTCCACCTGTTGACAGGGACAAAGAGAGAGACAGAGAGACAGACCAAGAGGCACTTTAGATCTCCTCAGTGCTGGCAGGCAGGAAGCAGCAGTGATTAGCTTGAGCGATGTTGATAGAAACTGAACTGAAGATGTTATTATCATATTAGGGGAAGAATGAAAGCAAAGTGAGGCAGGCTTGAGTGAAAGAACACTGATATGAACGCCATGTTTTTCTTGTTTTCATGCCGTGCTCATGATGGATTGGGTCTTTGTAGATAACAAAACCAAGAGTAAGGTCTTTTACTTGCTCTTTTGTAAAGTGTCTTGAGACAACATTTGTTATGAATGCTATATTCTATTCTTTTCTGTTCTTTTCTCTTCAATTTTCTTCTTTTCAATTCATTTCAATTTAGTTGTCTTATATTCTACTCTATTGTAATCTTTTCTATTCTCTACATAATGCAAACTGAAGAAAACTGACTCTGGTAGTGCAAAGATGTATCTCCCCATTTGACCTCTGCACTTCACAGCATCATCTGACACCAACATCCAGGTTTGACATTCTAACCAATAACCTCGCTGCTGGCTCTTCACCAGCTGTGCCGCCTCTGGCTCAGGCAACATCTGTACAAGCAGCGGATCACATCTGTCCAGGACTTCATCAACCTCTACTTTCATCTCAGCTTGTCATCAAACCCCTGTTCTCTTTCTCCTCCCTTACATCTGCTCTGCTACAGGCCGGCATGTCCCCCCCAATCACTCTCTATAATATCAATCTCTACAATCTCTACAGTTGACAGAGATTGAACTGCATCTAGACAAAACTTCAGAATTCAGTCAAACAAAATCCACGTGGTATAGACAGTACAAGCTCAGAAATGTTGAAACACAGTAATGTCAAGCGTCAGTGTGCTTTGCTGAAGCTCTTCAACTTGGTGCTCACATACCTATATGAATAAACTATGCACAACTTTTGAGTAGTCCTCAAGCCCTGGATTAGAATTTAAAGGCAAAATAATCACAATTCTTAAGTATGCAGATTATCTGGTTCTGCTCTCTCCAATAAAACAAGGCAAAGTTTACAGCAGAATCTCTTACTGCTAGAGATGTTATCTCAAAACTGGGCACTCAACATCAACCTAAAAAAAAACCTAAAAACTTAAGTCATGATAGTCCAGAAAAAGGCCAGATCTCAGAAAACAAAACACAGTTTCACTTTAGGAGGAACGCACTTCAATGGAATACATCTTGGGCATGATAATCAGTACATCTGGGAAGTTTAGCAAAGCATAACCTTTCCTTATACAGATACACAGGCACACAGAGCATACTACACAGCAATAAGACAATGTTAAATAAACTCAATCCCTAATTAAGATTTGGATAAAACTATTCAGTAACATTTTTCAACCCCTCCTTATGTATGGAAGTTATTTGTGTGGGCCCTGCAATGGATAAGTGGTAGAGATGTTAGTACACAACCCCAATCTGCCCAAAGTCCACAGAAACTTCCAAAACTTGGCATGTAGAGGTAGAGCAGAGCTAGGTGCATTCACTCTGTCTCGCCACGTGATCAAAAGAGCGATCGTATTCCAGGTTCACTTCGCACAAGCTGATCTTGACTTGAATCATACCGTCACATGGCTTTTCTGATCAACAGCCTCTGCCCAGAGACTGATCCCCTTTGAAAAATATCAGAGAAAGCTATCAACTCAAAAATCAAGAGCTCCACCATCTCTCCAAAACACAAGTTAAAACTGTTGACAATGAAAGCAAATCTAGATACATTGAATATTGGCAAAATGAAATACAAATCCATTGCTAAATTAGAATGCTTTTGTTGACTGAAAATAGAGTACTCTTTAGCTAAATAGCTCTTGTGTTAAAACCCAAAACAGAGACACATACTAACAATGTACAGACTCAGCGACTATAGATTAGAAGTTGAAACAGGCCGTCATAAGAATTGGAAACCTCCAGAACAGAATTTGTAAAAACTGTAAATTGAAAACAAATTAGACAGAGGTCCACTTTCTGCTCATCTGCCCGCTATATGAAACCGAAGCAGAAAGAGCTTCCTGAGCCAGGTCACAGCAGAAGAGCCAAACAAGGATCTAATAAGACTATGTTTAGCAGAAGAGGCACTATTTATACGTTCAGCCGCTCAATATGTGCGGCTGAACCTTATTACACAAAAAGTTAGTTTAAAGGTGCACTGTGGAGTTTTGGTAGAGAAATGTGAAAGTTGGAGAAGTGTACAGATTCTGTGGTATATGTTCATAACTTTATTCAAACTGTCCTCAGAGGAAAATGTGGTCCCTGGAACACTGTATGAAGATAAAATGCTAAGCGAGAAGTTATGGTGGGGGGCCCGCAACAGTGAAAGCGTAACTCTCCTGGTAGCTTTTTAGCTCCAAACAGTGTTCCAGGGACCTACATTTTCTTTGAATAAAGTTTGTGTATTTAGTTCAGAAAATAAAGCATAGAATTGTTTCACTTCTCCAACTTTCAAATTTCACTACCAAATCTAGTGCACCTTTAATTGACTTCCTTTTAATTTTAGTAATAATTTCATTGTAATTGATTAAATTGAATTTAAGGTGTCTTTGCATGTACATGTGTATGTATGTATTTATTTAAGTATTTATATATATATTATAACATAATTGTTAAATGCTTTATATGTTATATTATTGTTGTTGTTTTTTTGATAATTTTGCTCTGGCAACAACGATTGTTACCATTCATGCCAATAAAGCAACCTGAATTTAAACCTGAATATGTCCACAGTTGTTTCCATTGCATGTCTCTGGTTTTACATTCCCTTATGAAGTCCACCTGTCACTTCTCACAGCTCTGCACATTCTTCATCTCATCCATCAAAACAGTCCTGAGATTTCCTTCACCCAGCCTGGGTTATTATTTTCGCATTATCTCTTTAATTACCTACTGATTTGATCTGTTTCTTTAATAACAACATAATTGGCTCTGGGACACCATTGGGGAGAGACCAGACGCTGCAGACGGCACAGTGACAAGAGGACAGAGTTAAATAAAGTAAGACAGACAGGTGGGGAAAGATCACAAAAGTTAAAAAAAAAAGTAAGGCTGAGAAAGGAACACAGGAGGAAGAGGAGGAAGTGAAACAGACGTGAAGTGAGCAGAAGATGAAGCCACTGTAAGCCGACTCAGTTTGGAAACCATGTGTACGTGAGTCACGCAGCTCCTCTCAGGTCTCAGAAGACATCAGGCAAATTTTATTGGTGTGGGAGAGAGAAAAATATTTCACAAACAGCTGAAGATCTCACATACATGCAGGAACAAATAAAAAGACAAACTCTCTCAGGTATACCTCACAAATGTAAATATTCCTTTTATAAAGTTGATAGGCTTCTATACACCATGACACCTGTCTACAACTTGCACAAATGTCCTATGAAACAACCTAATAATAGCTTTTTTCAAATGTATCATCTAATTTGAATTGTACCTGAGTATCTCATTCTTATCTTGTAAGGATGTTGAAAAAGGCTTGAGGCCACAGTCTGTCTTGCTGTTGCTCCCCTCATTCTTGCATCATCCAGTGAGCGATATTTGGGGAATGAAAGGAGTCGCACTACACGATGTAAGAAGAGTACTGACAAATGTAATGGAACTGAAATGTATCTATGGTATGACAAATATATATATATGTAAGAATAAACTCATTTACAAGCATTCTGTCTTAAACAATCAACAAAATGCCACACTGAGGAGACCTTTAATTTAAATCTGTAATGTTTATTAACCACAAACATTTCTACCTTTAAGAAATAAAAAAACTAAATATTGCAATTGTACAACAGTCATTACTCACCATATAAGCCGGACTTACAATATAAATAACCCTTTAACAGCATCAGAACACATAGATACCTCAGATTTAATTGTTGTCCGGTGTTGCCTTTGCAAATAAAAAAATGTACTTTATGTTCTTTTTTTAATATATAAATGGCTTAATGTCACAGCTTAGTTCATGACAGCATTAAAGCCTCCACATTTTTCAGACACATGGATGTACTCCAAGCTGTTAGGTCAACATACAACATACAGTATGGTGCTGTGTGGTTGCTAAACATACAGACTGGAGGCCATGGAGCATGAAACTATAAAGCGGATGTCAGATGTCGTAGCTGGTGTCAAACGATATAGCAGATGGTCAAGATTTTATTACAGCATCTTCCATCTGTTGTGTCGACCTGATTTTCATTTCTATCACCATACCAAGTCTTTCCAATTTTAGAGATTGGTGACACAACATTAGCTCTGGATGACTGTCAACCTGTTTTTTACATTCAAACTGATGTTTTATCCAACCAAAGTCAATGTCTGTCCCATGTTTGAGGTTCAATATCTGTTTTATACGGCTAGCCAAATTAATGTGTTGGGCCTCAATCAGTGCAACATTGGATGTAAATGTCAGGTATTTTGATTGCAAAGCCAAACATTGGGTAGCTGTAAAAACAATGTTGAGTTGACATTAAACCCAACATTGGATTCCTGGGCTGAGTAAACCTGATTTTCAACCAAGATTCCATTTCTGTTTTCTTGGTGGTAAATGTCAAACCAACATCAATTGTTGACATTACTGAGATTACCATATTCAGCCGAAATTCAAAGTCTAATGATGGAGTTTCATGTCAAGTCAAAGTTGGGTTTTGAAGTTAGCTTTTGACCTCAATCTGAAGTTGGATTTTGACATTTACCAGGGCAACCAAGACATCTGTGCACATTTGGGTTGTGTGTTGTGTTTAATGTTAGAGGTGTTGGTTGATGTTGGGTTTTGATGTCAACTAACCATACATTTTTTTTAAGTTCACCTGACATTGGGTTTATAGGCCTTTGAAACGTTGTATTTGATGTCAACCTTATGTTGGGTGTTGATGTCAGCTTGACCTTTGAGTTTTAACATCAGCCCACATGAGGTTCTGATATCATCGTGATTCCCATTGCTAAAGAAGATTTTACTGTATGTCTGTACAATGTTGGACATTGATGTCCACCAAATGTTTGGTTTTAACTTCAACCTGATTTCCAATCTCAACCTGAAGGTTTAACTCTGTTCAAGGTTTTATCTAATGTCTAGTCAATCTGGGGGTTTATGAAGTCAACCTGATTTGAATATCTAACCTGAACTTAGAATCTGTCCAATAGGGAGGTTGCCATTGGGTTTGGACATCCACACTATTTTTTTATCATAAGTGAATGACTCTCAAATGATAAATCAAAGGGTTTTTAAGTCACACTGATGTCCAGTGCCAGCGTTGGTATTGTGTATACCAGAATATCTCAGAATTTTTATGAGAAATGTCATTTAAAATAATATCACTTTTAAAATCAATTTGCAGGTCAGATTAGCAGTTTATGAAATTCTTTGGCACTTAACAACAAGCTAGGTTAGGTAGAATTGGCCTGATAAAAAGTCACAACTACTCCAAAGGATAAATTATTGGCTTGTGTTTCTTCATGGACAATTCCAACTGGCACAATGAACTTTCTTTTACTTAGACTGAACTGCAATTGGAATAAAGTAAATTACCATCCACACACCACACTCACAGATACAGCGAGATAGTTAGCACAGTGAAGTAAATGATGTAGAAAACCAAAAAGAGACACAGCCTTATCAATGCTTGCCCAAACAAATGCCACAAACTAATCATGAAATCAATAACTGCACTCTCAGGGTCATGTTTATGGTTGGAAGCAGGCACAGAGGGCTGCAGCGGTCTCTCCACGTCTGCTACCCTGCCAGATCACCACTGAAGGATTAATTAACACACCCAGTAAGGGTGATTACTCCCTCCCTCTGTTCACTCTACCATCTACATCTCCCTATGTCACATGTTACTACTTGTTACTTCTTTCTGGGCTGGCTGTCTAACAGAACTCTCGTTTCAGATTATGTCTTTCCCACCATCCCTCTGGCTTCCATTTCCTCTCAAACTCTTCTTCTATGATCCCCCTGTCTCCACATTTCACTCCTCCGCTCCCTCTCCACTTTAAGACATATTTGATAGACTGAAATTTCAGACAGATGAAGTGAAGTATGCTTCAATACGAAGGATGGATAATAACCGTCTGTCAGAAGACAGAAGCAATCACGGAACTGTAAAGGGGAAGAGACAAATTTGGAGGAATTTTTCTGCAGACTGCAGTGTTCCCTCAAACTTTAACATCACCTAACTACAGTTTTTACGTTGAATTTTGAAGTAATACCATGTATTACTAGTAATTACTGTCAAACCTTACAGTCAGTAGAATAAGTCCTGGATGAAGAAGTAAAAACCTGCATTGGGTGGTAGGGGAGGATGAGAGAAAAAAAACCTGAAGAAACCATCAGTAAAATAACCCTTTACTTCTATCAGGACATCAATACATTATATCCACCCAGTTTTCCCTTCATAATGAGTCATTTCTATTAGTTTGCTCAAGATCTCAACTTTTATTTCTCATTATCTCAGAATAACAAAACCAGCTCTGTCATAAGGAGAGAAAAACTATTCAAGATCTTAAAAAAACAACTCAAATTAACTTGTAATCATGGGAGGACAGGCGCTGTTATCCCTGGATACCAAGATACACATCTAAAGATCTTGAGTAAACAAACAGTAATTACTTGTTATCAGAGTAAAATTAAGTAATTAAAATGTATGAATGCATGTCTGGGTATGACTTCTGTCATCATTGTTGACAAAAATGTATCATCATATATTTTGTTAGTGAAATAAAGACTGGCAACCATCAGTAAATAGAAAAAAAATAACTGCCATAGTTACTGGGAACAAATAGTTAATTTAAACATAATTTCAGTATCTGACAAGGCAAATAGTCAATCATAGATTGGGATTTTGGGGTGGCATCAGTAGTGAAGGCCAATCAGATTTCAAAGGATGCCCCCCCTCTCCCTCCCTTTGGACATGTCCCTACTGGTTTTTATGTGGAGTTATGTGGAAATGCTTTAAAAAAAAAAGAAAAGAAACGGTCGAGGCAAGAATCATCTAGCAGCCCCTGCTTAAGTCTTTGGTTCACAAAGGCTTGTCTCTAAGCTCACAAACAACTGTAAGAATCTGAAGTACAAAATACTTCAAATATACAGGAACCGATACTGAATGGACGAATCTAAATGCTAATGCAGGAGGCAGAGGTAGGAGAGGAGATGGATGGAGTGAAATAGCTGGGAAGCAAGCAGTGGTTATAGCTGCATGGAAGCAGCTATAAGCAGCTAAGTAGAATGAATTAGCACCGAATCAATTCATGTGTTCCCCTGCTGCTTGAATGAAAGCTTGTGGTCGTGTATGATTATAGGAGTATGGAAAATATGAATATGGAATTATTTTTATGCATGCATGAAGTAGCTCCTAGCTCCATTTTGCACTAATAGTCACTATCGAGTGTTATACACAGTATATCCACTACATTCCTGTCAGTTACAATATGCAACAACTGCTTTGGGGTAAATCGTTGTCCTGATTTTTTGATGCCTTGATAAAGTAATATGATTACAGGGGTATCTGATTGGTGCACCTGCAGCTCAGTCACAGACAATTTATTCTTGTGTGATGTGTTTATTATGTCTCTTATTGCTTTGAAAACTCATATCAAAGTGCTGCGTGTCAGAGCTCTTTCGTACCTCAAAAAGCCTGCTAAATGGCATTCAACCTCGCCCATCCTTCCTTTGTAGTAGTATTGGCAATGGCGATTGAAACACTTCAAAGTTAGGGCCAACATGTACATATCAAGGCGTTTAAAATCTAGAAGAACTGCCTCATAAAACATGGCGTCATCATATCAGATCTGAACGATCCTGCTTTTTACAGCTAAAACATTCACTGCAGGAGATTTATATAGCAGGCCATTAAAGAGTCTCCCCTGACCCTGTCTGTGAGCCATTACGATGTACATTTTGTGTTCCCAGCAAACGGGCACAGCATGAACAGGGAAATACACTCCAAGACGCATGCATATATGCAGTTTTGTGCCTTAGTGCATTGAGTATCTGCCAAGGACGAGAGGATGTAAAAATCGGATTCAAAATCACCAATATTGTCATCCAGAGCTGGACAAGAAGAGTATTGTTGTGTTATTGAATCAATAAAAGCCCTAAAAATCAAATGAAATAAAATACACAACCATTCATGCCACCCCAGGAAGAACATCAATAGCTATAAATCACATCACTGCTCCACAGAGAAGAGAAATGGCAAGAGATTGATTACAGCACTCTGAAAAACCAACACTATTGGATTCAATATCAGGGGATGAATAATGCGAATTGTAGTCGGGCATATGGCCAGGATTTTTATTTTAGATTGTAAATTATTATCCTAAAACGATTGATTATGTGAAAAGTGATGATAATGACTCAAAGAGAGCGAAAAACTAAGAACGGGACTGTGAGAGAAACCAACCTGTTCAAAGAATTCATCCATGAAGCCTTTGTCCATCCCCACAGCGACTTCATCCTCCTCCTCCGCCGTCTCCTTCCCCTGGACAAACACACACAAGATTAGGGATTATTTGAAACATCTACAAGATGATAAATGAACATGTTCACCAAAGTTATGCATTATTAAAAAGACATAAATGAATGTAGTACTTGGTGATAAGACTGCTAACGATTGGACCCTATGATGCATAATTGAAGGTTAAACAGAAGAGTATTAACACTCTCCCCAGCACTCCACCCATCAACTGATTAGAAAGAAGGAGCAGTAACTTGTAATTACAACCACAGGTCGAGTGATTAGCAAGTCATTACTGAATTAGGACCTTAGGGCAGAAGAAACTTGACTTTTACGCACTTTTTACAGCCTGCAAACACGTACACCAACAGGTACAAGTATATAGAAACACTGAGCTGAAAGACAAAGATTTGTATTAAGGGGAAAGAAACACTAATTTACTCATTTCCCAAGAGTTGGCCACTAAGATTGATACCACGCTAGCTTCTTTCGATAAGAAGCTAGAGCTAGCCAAGATGATTAGTTTGGCTTGGCTTAGCAAACAACCTGGACATGTGGGAAACAGCTAGCAGGGCTGTGTACAAAAGCAATAGAATTAAAAGCCTCTCTTAAGCTAGCTAGCTAACATTTAACACATTTGTGGAATCAAAACAAAGAACAAGAGGGAGTTGTCTGCTAGTTCACTGGTATCAACTATCAATTTTAGTGTTTAGCAAGTTAACCATGCATATTGTTTCAAATGGATGGAAAGAAAGAAAATTCTATTAGCAACTTAAACTCTAACAAAACAGATTAAAAAAGTTGCAAAGGAGTCTTATTAAGCCTTAAAATGCTGCTTGTATCCCAAAGAGAGCTTCCAAAATCCAACTTACATAAACATTTATCTTTAAAAGTTACATCTTCCGAAACTTTTCATCATTAAAACAATGATCTATTCTTAAATTACCTATTCTAACCACATATCTGCCATTTAACTACATTAGCAGCCACCGCATGGGACTCATTCACATTCATCATAAATCTGTCAAACTAATTAAATTCCCCTTTAATGGTTTATGAGAGGGAGGGTATTTTTCACCATCGTTATTTCCAGCACAAAAACATACCAACAGCAGAAAATGAATCTTAAACACATTTCTGGAACAAACAAACAAATATTTTTGAGTGTGACAAATAATGACAAATACATAATAATGTTTAGTATGTATAATGTTGACCTACATTTTTATTAATAATGTCACATTTGTTGTGGATCTTGTGCAGTATGCTGTACACTGTAAAAACTGTTACTTAGATCCAACTCAAAAAAAATGAGGCAACATTTTCCAAGCAATTTTTGATAGTTTTGTGAACTTCTTGTTTTTTGAGTTGGGAAAACCTAAAAATATGGCTTTTACTGTATGTAACTAAATTAAGTAGAGTCTACAAATAACAGCCAATAAATTGAGTTGAACCAAAGTCAAAGAGGATGGCACATTAACCATATCAAACTCAATTAAAATAAGTAACATTAAATAACAGATTTAAAAACTATTGACTCATGGTACTCAATTTATTTATTTTTTTACTAATTATTTTTCTGTTTTAAAAGTGTACCCAACTTTAAATAATTAGTTAGTATCAACATAAATTAGGAAACATGGAAAAGAGCAGTGATCTGTTCCCAACATTTATTTAACAGTAATACTGCCATATACCAACAGTGGCACTCACTTCAACTGTAGTTTCACATTTCAGTACATTTGCATTAAGCATAAACTGTACCCTTAAATACATTTTGAGTTAAGGTTATTAAATGCAGATTGGCAAAAACCTTTACAGAACATTATTTTACTGTTTTTATATTCTTTAAACATTTGAACATACATTTAAAGAATTTCAGACATCAGCTATTAAAATGCAGCTTATCAAAACTAGTCTTTGACTGTTTACTGCATACATTCTTCAAGCGTTTTAATACTTGTACTTCAAGCATCTGACCCGATATCCTGCTAGAACACATTCACAATATTTGTCATTCACAATATTTGTCTGACCCGATGTCCTGGGACAACACATTCACAATATTTGTCTGACCCGATGTCCTGGGACAACACATTCACAATATTTGTCTGACCCGATGTCCTGGGACAACACATTCACAATATTTGTCTGACCCGATATCCTGCTAGAACATTCAGAATATTTGTCTGACGCGATATCCTGGGAGAACACATTCACAATATTTGTCTGACCCGATATCCTGGGAGAACACATTCAGAATATTTGTCTGACCCGATATCCTGGGAGAACACATTCAGAATATTTGTCTGACCCGATATCCTGGGAGAACACATTCACAATATTTGTCTGACCCGATATCCTGGGAGAACACATTCAGAATATTTGTCTGACCCGATGTCCTGGGACAACACATTCACAATATTTGTCTGACCCGATGTCCTGGGACAACACATTCACAATATTTGTCTGACCCGATATCCTGGGAGAACACATTCAGAATATTTGTCTGACCCGATATCCTGCTAGAACATTCAGAATATTTGTCTGACGCGATATCCTGGGAGAACACATTCACAATATTTGTCTGACCCGATGTCCTGGGACAACACATTCACAATATTTGTCTGACCCGATGTCCTGGGACAACACATTCACAATATTTGTCTGACCCGATGTCCTGGGACAACACATTCACAATATTTGTCTGACCCGATATCCTGGGAGAACACATTCAGAATATTTGTCTGACCCGATATCCTGCTAGAACATTCAGAATATTTGTCTGACGCGATATCCTGGGAGAACACATTCACAATATTTGTCTGACCCGATATCCTGGGAGAACATTCACAATATTTGTCTGACCCGATATCCTGGGAGAACACATTCACAATAGTTTTTCTTCTGATTTGTGCATCAGAAGTTTAAAAGCAACATCTGCTTATTTAAAACAGTACCTCCATTCGTCAAATACTGCATCATTTCAACATTTGTGCCTGAGAAAATATTAACTACAGCAGATGTTTTCCGCATTATATCCATCAGCAAAAAATTCCCTTTGGATTGTTTCAGGACAAATCATTTGCATACAAGAACATGCTCAGACACACTAACAATCTTGAACAGAACATCATTTTGAATGTCTATGCTAGAAGTCTATTTTTGAGGCTCATGAACTTTGGAGATGGTTTTGGGCGCAGTGCATCGAGTCCCATCAAAAGTCTTTGGAAGACCTCAAAAGTTTTGCCAAGTTTTTTAGGATATTCCAGATTCAAGGCATAGGTCACCCCCAATAGTAGGCAGCATGCTCTGGTGAGATTGTCAAGATTAGTCAGGACTGGAATTCCCTCGATGATGATCCCAAAAGAATCTGGCTCACGACAAGAGTAGATCCTTACACTTTGCGTTTTTAGGTCCTCATGGACACTGCTCTCAGTTGTTCCCTGTAAGACAAAATCACACACATCACAATAATAAACACCTGTCACATTTGTTGATTAACATCAATTCAATTGAAGTTAAAGTGAGCTGTTTTGGATAATTCTTCAACATGACATCTTTAGTGGAGAATACAAATCTAGAAAAACTGACAAGAATCCTAAATTGAGATCTTATACATTAGACTTGGAGATGAGATGATACTGTAGGATATATTTTGAGAAAGATTTAGATGGCAAATGATAACATCTAAGATTTTAAAAATGTTATGCTTATTAAGTTACTATTGTGCAAATGGTTGTCAACATTTTGCGGTTGCAGCTCAGGAAGACAGAAGTCACTGTATGTAAAGTTTCTTTAAAGGAGCACTATGCTCATTACGTACATTCACCAAGGTGTGTCCCAGCACCTGGTGCATGTGTTGTCACTGCCCTGAGATGTGGCAGGAACAGTTTACCAAAAAATGAAAAATCAATCAAAAAATGATTTTCTCACCTCCAGCAGATGAAATTTCAGAATAAGTCTTTCAGTCCACAAACGTAAAATAGCTCTGTACAGCATTTTATATTTCTAGTCACTGAAAGCTCAAGTGTCCCAAATTGACTTGAAAAGACATTAACATTATTTTTAAAGCTGCAATATTTGCTATTGAATTGCTTTTAGCTGCACCGATAAAAAAAACAATATTTTTCTCTGAACATTTAGTGGATTAAATAAATTATTTCTTGGCAACCAGGCCATCAGAGATGACATAATTTGCAGTTTTCTTTTTTTGTGTGTGAACTTTTCCTTTAAGTTAAGGAGTGTGATCCAAATTTGATTTTATGTTACCAAATACTATACTATCCTTTGATGAAATCAAATACATTTTGTTTAGTTTAACAACATCACTTGTTCCTTGAGCAGGAATACTTAGCTCAGTCATTATTTCTCAGGGATATCCTACATATTTATACGATAAAGCTTATAAACTGACTGAACTGGCACAACCACATTCTGACCTTTAAAAAAAATACTTACATAGTAGTCAGAGATGAGGTCCTGTCCACTCTCTCCCATATACTCAATGAGGCATCGAATAGTCACATCTCTCTTCTTAACCACTGAGGCACTTTGGTCCTAGAGTTAACAGGTGAATATTTTTTTTTAAATAATTTGTAGGCAGTATTCAGTCCAAAATGTTATCACCTCAAAATGATTCCAAGGGTACGATCCCCTCATTTTACGTCAATACATTAATATGTTCCTGACACCTTTTCAAAAATCTCTTTTGCCTCACCTGAATCAGTTCCATCAACAAGTTCTTGATGCGCTGACCAACTGCTCCTCCCTTCGCATTGAAAAGCTCCAGGAGCTTTGGAGTGTACCTGTCCAGCTGGGACATAAACCTGGGTTCCAGTGGAATGGCAGTGCACCTACAGAACTCCTCATTTATCTGCAAGATAGTTATGAGGTGGTTATAACTTTTGATGCATTTGGCATCTTTCAAAATTGAGCAAACTTTTAGCTTAATGTATCTTCACATCCCAAAAGACTCAGTATATTTTATAAGAAAGAAAGAAAGAAAGAAAGAAAGAAAGAAAGAAAGAAAGAAAGAAAGAAAGAAAGAAAGAAAGAAAGAAAGAAAGAAAGAAAGAAAGAAAGCTTTATAACCTTTTACATTTTGCTCTGTATTGAGCAGTATTCAGATTTAGGAACATTTAAATGATTAATCAGCTACCTGGGTTGGTTCAAAGAGGGCTGGCCATCTCTCCTTAAGTTCTGCAACCCCTGGGGACTGGACAACCACTTCCATTCTTCTCCAGCTATATGTCCTGGCCATCATGTAATTTATGCTCTTCGCACTGTCCTTCTTCTTAGTCGCTTCCATTAGGGCAAGTCGAACAGTCTCAAGAGTATCATCGGTTTCACCAGGTGGATGTGGGGGCAGATAATTTACTTCTGCTCTCTTAGGTTTTTTAATGTTTTTAGCAGGTTTTTTGTCTTCATTTGCCTTGTGTTTCATCGAGTTTATCAGGAGTTCAGGGCTTCCCAATGCTTTACGTTTTGTGCGGTAATTTCCACATTTGTATTTCAAGCTTTGCTGCCATCCATAAATTCCATTAAAGGAGCCGGGCTCCTTCAAGCAGGGATGCTTCTCTACAAGGGCTTCTGCTACTGCAGACCTCTGGGCATCATTGGGGTAAGCTGTGTAGGAAAATATTGTCTCTGCCAGACGTTCCAGGATGTCTGATTTGACGCTTGGTGATGACAGTAGCGTGCCATCCCTTAAATACGTTTCGTTGCCTTGCCTCAAAGCCAGCTCTGTGTTGTATGAAAACGTTGGAATAGGAATCACAGCAGGCCATGGGTTCTGCCTTTCAGAAGGAGGAGGATTCAGAATCACAGTATCATCCGAGTCTACAGACTGAATCAGAGAATCACATAAAGAGCTCACATCAGAGGCATCAGGGGTGCTTTCCATGGGAGCAAGGGTCAGTGTTATGTTCTGTGCATACACTACTTTGAGTGTGTCTTTGTCTTTCAGCCCACTTGTAGAGTCAAGGGTGAAGAAGTCATCGAAATCGTCGTCTTTGTACAGAAGACTTATTTCTGTTGTGATGTAAAAGGTTTCTTTGATGGATTCAACCAGCTCACTCACAGATGAGGGTATGCCACAGTTGAGAGTAAGTTTCTTGATTTCATCATCAATGAGGACCCGAAATCTCACAGTTGGTTCCATGTCTAGGAAAACAGAAGAAACAGAAATATGATATAATGGTACCTAACACTGGAGGCAGATGTGGCGTTTTAATGTCACCATACGTTTTCCTGCCACAACATAGGCTGACAGAGGACAAACATCGCTTAGGCTTTGTTGTTCAATAAGAGTTATGTGATCGGTCTTCTCCAGATAAAATCCACGGAAGTGCTCTTCATACCAGGATATCTGGGTTCTCACAATAAAATGCACTCTCTCCCCAAAAAGTGCAATTTGAACAATCTCTGCAAAATCAGGAAGACCTGCAGTACAACCATAGGCCACAATCATGCCTTTTGAGTACCTTGTTCCCTGATAGGTGACCGTATCAGCCAGCTGTACTTGAGTTTGAAGAGGTGAGAGATGCCTAACTGACTCCTGAACTTCGCCATGTTGTGACACAACAATGTCTCTTATTACAGTTACATTAGTTGCTATGAAGTGAAGATCGTCTACCAGTTCATCAATGCACCGAACTGAAACATTATGAACACTTTCCAATTTCAACAAAAGTGATGCCAAATACTCTATAACCACATTGCTTCCATATTCCTCTTCATGTTGAGCATTTGTGTTTGATGATTCTTGATGAGCATCACTGAACTCAATATCCTCTTCAGAGGCTTCGAAATTAAGTTGTGCCTCTGATTGTGTTAGTGTTGTTTGACAGATTATGCCTGTTTTGAAGTCCTGTGATGTGTGTGGAGTATGCTTCCTGTGTTTATGTGTGGCAAAAGTCCCATAAATATTTGTTTGGTGATCACACCCGGCAAACACATACTTTACAGTCTCATTGTTCTTTAGATGATGACCTATGTGTTCAAAAAATTCCTTTTCATTAGGAAATCCCGTTTGTTGACATAAAAGGCATGTGAACGAAAGATTTACTTGTGGTACATCAAATGAATTGACTTCTTGATGGTATATTGACAAGTGACAGCGAAGGGAACTCCAGTTTTTAAAAGAGCATGGGCAGTCTAAATGTATACAAGGCAAGGCATGACTGTGTCCAAACGTTCCATGATGTAGTCTATAATGCTTCAAAATATCAGACTTTCCTGGTACAACAGTGCTGCATACTTTACAAGGCCATCCCATCTGTTGTTAAAAAATAATAAAAAGGCATAGTTATCTCTTACCTGTTAGATACACACTCAATGAATGACCTTAAAGGAACAGTAAACCAAAAGTTAAAACTCAGTACCAAGCCACCCCTACCCTGTGCAGATGAAATCTCTAATGGAATTGAAAAGACCTTCTTTAAAACCCTTTTTAAAATGTTAAAAAATGTTGATGTATGGCTAGTTCATTGTAGGTCCACTTATCGTAGCCTAACATTGAATATGTTTGCTTAAAAAGGGATGTAAATAACATTTTCAAGTTTTAAAAAGTGACCCAATCCATGTCTGTGGTGTAGGAGAATGCTAAATCACTTTGATGCTGAGACGCTCAAGAATTGTTTTGTTGAAAAAGAAACTTACCTTTGCCAACAATGACTTTGCATCAACATAGAGGTGAGGAGATGATCATTACATTTGATTTCTTTACTTTTTTATTAGGATTAAAAAAATACCCATAAAAACTCTGCCTTTGATACCATAATTTGAAAAATATTTAAATAAAAATAATACTTCAACAAAAACACAAAACAACATGTTGCAAAGATCTGTGGGACATTAATATTGTTGCAGTCTACTGACAGGCTTACCTAATGGGTCAATGAAAGACGCACAGCTCTTGAGGCGTTGGTGTACCACTCCTTTAAGTGAATCTGATGGTCTTCAGATAAAGCAAAATAAATGAAACAAGAGTTAATATATGAAATATCAGGAAGAGGGATGTCATTGTCAAAAACATTCAGTCAAAAAATATTTAATTTCTTTTAACTAAACATTTCTTTCAAGTTCAGAAAAGTTTATCCACAGACAAAGGCTAAGTGTAATATAGGTGTGCAACCAACAAATACAAAATGACTTATTTGATTATGATCTATGTGATAGCAGTACTTTAGCTCACAAAATACAGTTAAAAGGGTAGACACTGATAAAATGTGTATCTAACAATTTTTTAAGTGACACTGACGCTAGTGTAGTCATTGTTTGTAATCGCATGGACTTCAATACTTAATTTATTAAAGAAAAAAAACGAACAATTGCATTTCTAAAATACAAAAAAGCAAATTTATATATATTTATATTATCAATCATATAAAAACCAAGCATGGACTACAGCAGAATTAAGGAAGGTTTCACACGCCACACGTGCGTGGCTAGTCATGCTCTAGCTAGCTAATCAACCAACAGCTAGTATTGGGCAAGACACGGTAATTCAATATCATTTTCTCCCAAACACTGTGACATGAAGGATTTCTGTCGAGTGATTTCTGACTGAATAATTCATGTTCATGGAGACAACCGTCTCTAATCCACACGTGTCTACTTACACTGTTCGTATAAAAGTTTTCAGTACAGACACGACGGCACAAAAAGTTCGCCGATTACTTTGAAATATCCGAGCAGTTAACTAAACGTAGGTTGTAACTGTTATATCAAAAAGCACATTAGGTAGGAACATCAGTTGTCTAAAAAAAATGTTTGAACAGTTAACTGTTCGAGATGAATGCGCATTTTGGGGCTCGCGTCTCCTGCATAATTGCCAGACTGTCTTTGGGAAACGGAGCAATGCTTTAACAATAGATAGTGAAACACAATCATGCTCATTCGAATAAAAACTTACTGTAAGCAATTAAATGTTAACTTACATGTGTTATGCGTTGTTTTCCCTCTGCAAAATGCTTCGGTCTTGGTCAGGTACAAGCACGGTGGAGAAACGTGTCCAGACTAGTTCTCTGTTGCTGCATGTGGGCGGGCCTGCAATGTTTACGTTCGAAGTGCGCTGTAAAAATGAGTTTTGTGAAATCAATTCATTGGGAAGTTGAACTAAATTAGTTTTATTATAGAAAATGAAATAAAAAATAAATAAAAAATGAGTCACAGAAATATACCTACTTTTTATGTATGTTAAACTTAATTATAAACAAAGAGAAAGGAAAATTAATTTATTTGAACAAACCTACTTTTTAAAATAAAGTTTTATAAACAATACCATGAAAGGCTTTTTACAGTGTATGTTGATTGTGTTTTTATTGGTATTTGCTTCTCTGTTTACATGTGGATTGTTGCGTGCCTTTATTGTGTTTTGTTTATTAATTCTACTGTTGAGGAAATGAGGAGTCCAAGACACATTTCCCCAAGGGCACAATACAGTATCATACTGTATTGAAGAAAAAAAGGAAATGGTCAGTTTAACAACTGGTTAATGAATTGATCAGAAGACACAAATAAAATGAATTCAACAACTTTGACAATATATTTGTTTTGTTTTTCATTCTTTAAAATGTGAAGATACTTGAATGAAACAACTCATGTCTCTGGGTATGTAAAGTTGAGTTTACACACTCAAACATAACTTCGGGTACCTATCTTCAGGTACGTTTAATAGAAGTTAACACATTCAACTCTGTGCATCAAGTCAGCTGGATTCAGTTACATAAGAGTTAATTTATGCATATCTATTATGCATAATTAAATCTAACAGTTTAATTAAAATGTACGGATTAAATAAGAACACATTCTGTTCTACTTTCAGAAAGGCTAACACATAGACCATACAAGTATATGTAACCAAAAAACAGCTATAAAGATGTCATATGAACAAATCATTAAAGTGGTAATGAATTTGCATACAGATTAATGTATGCAAATTGTAATCATCATTAGGCATGCTTTAATTAAGATAAGTATACGATTTGTACCATTATTGTAAATTGAAACCTAGTTTATTGATTAATCTATATATTCATCTGAAAATGAATAAATTATAAAGATAATTTTAGCAGGCCTAAGACTACAGAACACATGGGGAATAAATCATGGTTAGGGTTAGGGTTGGTGGACTGTGGACTGCAGGCGTAGTGTAGCAGTGCATATATTGGTGTTGCAATGTGTTATTGGTGTGAAAATTAAAGGGTGCACGATGCTTGGGGGGTCTGCACAAACAATCCTCAATTAACATAAAGACTGATATAAAGATATTTGTATTGGTACCATACAGAAGTTCAGGCGGTTGGACGCAAGGACATTAATGTGAATCCAAATAACTGGAAGCATAAGACACTTTTTTTAAATCATAAAAGTTGGTGGAGCATTTATAAGAAGATATTTGCAGAGGTAGGTGCATTAAGCTTTTGATTTTTTTTAACCGTGCAATGCATTCAGTTATACCTAAATGAAATGCTCATCTAAGGCAAATGTACATCTGTATGGACTTGTAACATGCAGTTTAGGTCTTTCTGTTTATTAAGCCCAAAACTAATTGGAGAATTTGGCTGTTGTTTTCCAGTATGTTGAATATATATATAAACTTTCTTCCATTTGTTATTGAGATAATAGGATACTGTTTTAATGTGTGTTCATGAGAAGGTATAAGACACACCTTCAAGAAATGTATGCAAGCTCATTTTGGCCAATTTTGCACAAAGGATCAAATTGACCAAGAGAAGAATAAACTATCTGTAACATGAATATTACATCAACTTTACTTGCATTTTTCTGGAGGTCACAGAATGGTGTTTAAACACTTTCTTGAAAAATCAAACAAAAATAAATTCTGTTGGAAATTAACGTGGCATACTAATAAAATGAAAAGCATTAGGACAGCATCAGAGAGGACAGACTTCAGGGAGAGATGGTGCAGCAATTGGCGTAAAATTAAGGGAGGTGACTGCAAAACGATTCTGCTGATGCTTACATTGTCTAAACCCGGTCAACCACATTTAATCCAACAATCAACAACCATAAGAATATATTTGGAAAACAAAATCATTTCAAATATAATGAGTGTGAGAGTCTAACTTTGTCCTTACCTTGAATTGGTCAGTGTAATTTTTTTTGGTCTAAGTTTGGAGCTAAACTGTTCACAGGGTAGTTATAAATAAAATTGTGTGTTGGTATGGCAATGAACTACATCGGAGGAGCTGCAGACTATTACAAGCAGAGAGAAAAGAGGCAGCAGCAGCAGGAGGCAGAGGAGGAGGAGGACTAGCAGGGATTCAGAATATCGCCAGTAGTGCTTTCTTTCTCCACAGAGAGACTGTGTCTCCTGCAGAGAGGAGGAGGTTTTACTTTGAGTGGTTAGAAGGGGAGAAGATCGAGTGGTGCATCCCAAAATCCCCACCACCCACACAGATCTGAAGCTCCTGCTGAGGCTGGGACAGGATTTACATGCTGCACTCCTTCCTCAGCGTACAGACTTGGACTTGAGTGTCCACACACAGCAGATGCTCTGAGACAGGCACAGAAACACACATGCACACTGCAGCTGACACAGTGATAATGTCCAACAGACACACAGACACTACAAGCTTGTGCAAGCCAGTCCCCCATTGAGCTGGTAACCCTCGCTTTGCCTCTGGGCCTCACACTCAGGTAAAAAACTGTCCAGCAGGAGTGGTGGCCTACTATTATTAGATAAGAGAGTTGTTATGGTGACAAAGTCAGCTCCATCAAGACAAAAGGCAGCAGCTGCATATCCAGTGTAAAAAAGGATGAGAAGCAAATATAGTCCAAAAGTGGAGGAGTAAGGGACAAAGCAGACATAGTGTGTGCAGTCATCTGTAGTATCATCCACAGTCCACAAAGAGAGCAAAAAGGGAGGAGTTCAATCTGCTATAATGCGAAGCTGGCTTCCATTAGCAATCTTTAATATATGTCTTCAAACCAAACAGCAACCTTAGATGTTGAGAAGTGCAAGAAACTTCAGTTCCTTGAGTGTCCTCTTGAGGTGGTTGAAAAGCTGAGGGACCCCTTAAAGACCCATGTTAAAATGCCCATTTCTACAGCAGTTAAAACATGTTTACAGCCTGATACAAAAACAGTTTTGCTCTCTAGCTCAGAGCTATATTTATAAGAACCGTACCAGGGAGAATTTTTTATATAACTTAAGGAGTTTCCCTTAATTGGTGTAATAAAGGGCTGTGGCTGATTTGACTGACAGGTGGATGCATTGAAGCTGTTTGCCAGGGGGCGAAAAGCCCACCTCAACTCAATGAAAACTGGAAATGCTCTTACTTTCTGTCTTCTACGTCCATGTTTTATACAGTCTATACTTTCAAGTGACACATACATGAAAGTGCAGCTAACAATCTGCTTATCGACGTTGTCTCTCAAAAACACCCGTTTCTTGCTTCTCGTAGTTGATATTCAGAATGAAAACATGGCAACACATGGAAAAGGGAATCTTGGTCAGAAGTCCTTTACTGCTAATGGTTGGCTACACATAATGTCAGCCGTTCTAAGAGGCTAATATAATCCCCAGACGATACCCTAAGGGTCTAAAGATTGAGTTTGCAGGCTGCTAGGAATTACATCTGAAATAAAGGAGCGGACGAACATGGCACAATTATCCAAAGCAGTGCAAGTGCTAATTGCAGAGAAGAAGTAGAGAGACGTGGAGTGTATGTTCATGTGTACGACTACAATGCTTTCAGAGCCATTTCCTGGTTTTATCAGAGAAAATCACAAGACGGTTACAGTAGTGACGGAGACCCAAGTGGGCAGCACTTTATTGTCTTTCTGTGTTTCCATATTAAAACAGAGTTGTTTCCTGCATCTTTGTATTACAGCCAGCTCAAGCAGCTTCCTGCTGTCCCATTAGAAATGACTCATAAGAATCAGTCAGCCGCACAGAGGAACACTGAGAGCATAACCAGATTTATTATCATAATACTGCGAGGTAACATTCATTATAGATGTGTGCTCACTCACACACACACACACACTAACTTGAATATTTGATTTCATATTCCTGTTTGCTATAAAAGCCAAAAACATAATTAAAAAATAACTGAATTGCAGTTTTTTTTATATAGTGGTGTGAGCACTAATAAACATGACACTCAAACACTTTTCCTCACTCCTGACCTTTGCCTTGTATCATATTCACATTGCCAATAATTACTATGATGAGTTTCCAGCTTGTAAATAGCAATCATATCAATATTAAAGTGGTAACATAAACTCCTAAAGCTCTGACATATCTGACTTATTAACAGGTAAACTTAAAGAAATAAGATGCCTCACATGAACCAGTCTGTTAAGATACCATCCTGATTTTATTGATATGTTCAGTGTAACTCCAAGCAGGAAGACTGTTTTTATGCATCTCTCTCTATCTTCTTACTTCACTTACCAGCTCATCATAGGCATTAACTCTCTCAATGGTAACCAACCAGGTTTTGACGCCATTTCCATTCATCTGGATGCAGTCAAACTTAAGATCTTTTCTCCTCTTTGCTGCTGTAATTTAATTGCTGATTCCTTGGGACCATCCTCAATCCGATTTACTTGCAATTTATCTTTCAGAAGTCCACTCCTAATTGAATCCTGAATCCTTCCACCATCATCACCACCAATGACTTGGCTCTATTTTGGTTATCCTATACTGCTTTTTGCCTCTTATATACATCCAGGCTACATAGTCAAATCACTTTACTCATAGCAGAGTCTCTGCTGATAACAACAGAAAAACATTGTCACTACAAACTTTTGAGTTTTAGATCATGTTTTTACATATTCTGGATACTTTACTCACCCTGCGCCATAGAGTTTCATTGCAAATACAAGTAACAGCATTTTCTATGATTTATTAGTGAGCCTCCAATGGCCTTTTAAAAAAGTGAAAACTAGCCAAAACCTGCATATTCTCATTGTCAAAACTCATACAGCTCCTCCCAAAGATACACATTCAGCTTCAAAAACACCCTGCTTATAAAAATAGTCAACCACTCCCCAGCTCAAAACCCTCAGGACATTCACCTCCTACAGACCGAGAGATCTACAGGATATGGTATGCAGGAACAGCTGGTGGGAGAAACATATGGAAATTAATTCTCACTTTCATTTTAAGCGTATAAACTTTGCTTCTATCTTGAGTGACTTTATGAGTGCTGTTTTAAAGGTCACCATTCAATCCCCCTAATCATGCATTTTCAGCATAAACATACATACAGTAAAAAAGAGATGACAAGTATTTAATGGGATTAAATCAGCAGAGCAATCGTTAAGCAGAGCTGACAAAGCAAAACCACAAACGAACCCATCTCTCTCACAGACTGATCGCCCGGCTGGTCAGCTGACTGAATGACTGTCAGAGTAAATAAGCGGCTGATGGAAAAGGAGGAGGACTCAGTGTGAGGCGATCGAGACAGTATAATTACACAACCAGGGAGCAGCGTGGGTGATTAGAGGACACAGGACGTGATAGATCAAGCTGGCCAAATGTAAAACTCCGTCAGTTTCGTACACATTACTGTGCTGTCTCCTCACTGGCAACAACACCAGGAGCAATCTGTGAAGACAATCAACAAGTCTCCGATCTCTTATTCTGTGCTTCCAATAACTGTGAGTTGTTTGCAGATGTTACTCAGCTGGGAAAAAAATAATTTGCTACATTGGTCCATGTGGACGTGCGGATCAATACACTCCTGCTGATAACTGGCCAGTAGACACTCCTTTTTTTGTTTTAAATCTAAGATATGTTTGTGCTACTGTTATGTTTTCTCTACACATGAATGCCCCGGAGAGCAGCAAAAAAAAAAATGTGGGAGCAATCACAGAGAAGAAAATCCATTTTGTTGTTTTGCCAAGTTTACAACGGCAGATCCAAACAGTCGTGCTCTGCTTCTAATAATTATCTCAACAAACTTGGCACTCTTTTAAACAGACCAGACTGCAGAAATCAATTTCAGCCTCCCTTAATTGATTTTTTACATGACCTGTAGACACAAAAAAGTAATAAAGTTCTTATGACAAATTATGGACATTAAGAGGAAGAGTAGGATTAATCAATCCCTCGCCAGGTGTTGCATTCCTGACTGTTTTCTGTCTGTCTTCTCTTTTGTCTTCATCAACCCATGGGAGGGCTGCATCTTCAACTGCTAAGTGTATGTTCACAAGCTTGTCAGGTGGGGTGTATGTGTGAGCTCTGCAAACATTCCCATACATTTCCAACAGAGATTCCATTTTTCCCCCACAAAAATATCTGAAAAATCTCCCACAAAATAGAAATTCTGACAAAATTCCTGAAAAAATGTCTAAAAACTGATGGTAGGAGCATCTGGAAGAGCTTTTCTTTTCAGTTTTCACAGAGAAGCTCTCCCAGATGCTCCTACCATCAGCTTCAGGTAGAGGAACTAATTATTTTCAAAAACATTTTTCGACAACCATGCAGCACTCCATGCATCTGCTTTTTGACTGAGATACTTATTTAGTTTTGGTTCATCTAGTTTTTCAAGCAAAGATATTTTGCACTCCATCAAAAGAAACAAACAACAACAAAAAAAGGATCTATGCGAGGTTAACAGGAGGATTTGATCGGCTCTGCCCTCAGCGAGCAAAGTTCAGCAAATACAGAAGTAGAATAATAATGTGGGCTGCAAAGGGCTAAAACATTAACACCACAGCATCACAGAGTAGAAGTGGTTCAACAATTTCCTTTTTTCCCCCCAACACTCCTCCTCTGTATCCTCCCCTTTTATTATTCTTCCTTTTTCTTTCTCTCTCTCCTGTCTGTCATTCTCTCGCCTCCTTTTAGTGAATCTCTGCAGCCCACACAGCATGGACTCAGTTACCTTTGTCTCACGCCTTCACTTCATAATTGTCTTCATCTTTAACAACCCACCATCCATCTCCATATCGACTCTCATATTTTAGAACAAACTCACATTTGTTTAATGCAAATGGTTTATGCTCAACCTATAAGCTATAAAAAAAACATACTTTTTACAGTGTTGGTTCGAATGACATTTAATTTAACTTCTTGCTTGTCGACATGCATTCGTCTTTTCTTTCATACCCCTCCGTCCTCTCACTCCCTCACATCTCTATGACCTTTAACAGTGTAATCAGCAAAGTGCTGCCATTTAAAGACGCCTAAATACAAATTTACAAACTGCCACACAATCAAAGGTTAAATAATTACTTGTAATGTGATAATAGCAAGTCTTTTAGAAATCAATAATAATCTATTTCAGGTCAGAATTTGAATGTCTGCAGCTGCCAATCCTCACAGATTTTACACTTTTACCTCCCAAATAGGGGATGTTTACTTCCGTTTTATCTTGTTAGCATGTTATGTGATGATTCAGTAAGGAATTGAATATCAGTGAGGATTGAAATATCTGCCTCCCTTATTAGTAAAACTTAGGAGCTGCTTCTGCGAGTATAGGCCAGCGACTCCTTTCCTCGTAAATCATTTCCTATTCACGACTCACAGACTTTCCAACAGGAAGCTGCACTGTAGTGCTAGCATGCAGGTATTATGGCTGCTACAGCTAACTACTGCTTAGAGCAAAAAAGAAGAACTGATACCTGGACATTTATCTGGTGGCAACAAAAAACATCAACAATATCATGCTAGTAGAACATGAAACGTTAGCCAATTTTCGTGTTTCTCTGTTGCCGCTACATTAAGTTCAGCTTGTTGATTAGCGCTTCTGCTTGGTTTTAGGTTATGATTCCTTTATCATGTATCATTTCTTAGGTTTTAACAAGAGCCAAATTATAGCCAAGTTCTCCTGCCCTTCAAAAACAAACAGACCTGCTAATTCTTTTAAAAAATCTTTACAAACACCAAAAAAAACAGCTTTACAATTAAACAGTTTCTCCAATGCTCTTCAGTAGACGAGAAGAAGAATGTGTCAAAGCTCAAAGGCAATACAACATTGTAAAAATCATATTCAATTTCATACATAGTTAGAAGTATATAGCTGTTATTTTTATGGTTTCAGCTCAGTACATCTGCACAACCAGGTACTGATATCAAGATTAAAATTTTATCCAAAGAGCTCAATACAAAAGTAACATCCTTGTGAGGTTGCAATATACATATCCTCCCACCCTGAACATGTATGAAGCTAGGTGGGCAACCAGTCGATGCAAGGTGAAAAAAGTCATAAAGCCTCAAAATAACTTTAACGACAGATCACAGGCAGGAAAAAGAGATGTGCTGTCAACACTCGTGCCATCGCTTTCCTTTTCCACACCCAGTTCCTTCTCTTTATTCCCCTGTCGGGCTCATTTAGAGCGCCTCACGCCATAGCTCCCTGACCATGAAGGATTGTGACAGCACCAATGTGCCACTAACACAATTATACTGTAGATATGGGCAAACTGTAACAGAGAGTGAGAAGAATGTGGAGAGCTGGCAGGAAGTATAGAGAAAGGATCATGTTAGCAGGAGGGAGCTGCAGGGCAAGATGTGCAAAGAGAAGGCAAGAAAAATACAAGAAAGAGAAGCAGAGAGAAATTCACTTTGAAAACACATTTTTTAAGAAAAAGTTTTCATTTCAATTCAATTCATTCAGAAATATAAGACAATTTCTCAACCACGAGGTTTAGTTTTCACATCAACTAGTCCCCCAATATCCATACAGTAGGTTCTTTTCACTACCCTCTTATAATAAAAAAATAAGCACATTGGTAACATTTGCACAGCATGTATGTAATTGGGTTAGGTAAATAAGGAACCTTACATAAATGACATAACTTCAGCTAGCGATGCACATGAGTAATACTTTGTTTCACATGATACATGTAAAACTGATTACTGCAAGAGACTTCCTCCGATACCCTTTGCTCCCATTTAAAACATCTACTAGAGGAGGGTACTTGACTCTATTCATTTATCTGGGCAAATGCTGTAAAGGGGTGATTTTCTTTTACAACTCATCCATTTTGATTTATTAAGGATATGGGTTATTCATTATATTGGGTGTGGCTGATCTGATTGATGGGTAGGCCTGTTGTAGCTGTTTGCCAGGAGGCTTACAGCCCGCCTTAGCTCCAGCTTATTGCTTGTAAATGGTTTGACCGAAAGTTAGTTTGAGACAGCATCGCGACCATCAAGCAACACTGGTCTCTCGAAGGTCATGGCGCTGTCTTAAACTAACACCTGCTTCATCCTCTTCATACTCTTAAAAGCTGCTTCATACTCTTTTCTGCTTGCCAGTATGTTCTTCACCAACATATGCAACTCTGCTCATAATATGAATAGGTTTAATAACATGTATGATGTAAAGACACAAACAGGGAGACAGGAGAAACTCAGGAATTTTCAGGACAAATTTATGAGTGAATGTCTGACAAAGGCTTAAGAAACTGTTTGCCAGCAATGCATACATCTCCCCCTAAGATACATCTCCCCCTAAGATACATCTCCCCCTAAGATACATCTCCCCCTAAGAGGCCAAAAAGTTACTCAAAGTTGTATTGTATATTAGCCTGAGCTGTTATCTTTCACTAACCCTAATTGTATGGGCTTAAGTTAGTGTCATTTTAGAACGCTATTTATGGGAAATTGTGTTTTTTGGTGTTTATTTTCATTGACTTGTTGATGAAAAAGTGCCTGTGAAGTCTCACTCTGTCAAGAATAGTCATATTATTATTATATTTTTAAAAGATTATCACCCCACAAAGACCCACGGAGCTAATTAGGGCCTAAAGAGATCAATGACAGTTCATAACAGCCTTTTTTTTTTTTTTTTACAAGGATCTGTGATCAGAGACGTTATCAGCTCTGTGCTGCCATCCATTATAAGATGATGTGGTTTGCAAATTACAGATTCAATTTTAGCAGCGGCAACAAAGATGACCTGAGGCTATTTCTCCAACAGCAGATGTGGAAGGTTTGATAACAGAATTGTTATTATTTTTCATTAGGATCGTCATCAGCGAATCCCTCAGGAGGAGCTGAGAAGCACGAGAACGTGCAAACTTTACTCACAAACTCGTCAGTAGACACGGATATCACAACAGGTAGAAGTAAGAGCCACTCTTTTATGCTTTTGCGGTGTAGATAAGGACAGCGTATAGTGCACGGCGATTCAATGGATCATCCATTCACACATTTCAGAAATACCTATTAGCGGCCCACACATATTAATGCAACTGTCACCTCATTTGCAGAGACAAACAAGTCCCTGGTGAAGTGCCAGATCGGTCACACTCATTTCGAGGCTCATTAATGCAATTATGCAGCCTGTATGTGTTGATGAATGATGTGTTTGTGACTGTGTTTGAGCACGCCTGTCTAGTGGCAATACAGGAGAATGACAACACATTTTATGTTTTTTTGTTGTTGTTTTTTGCCTTATTTGCCATTTGTAAGTGCCAGAGGTTTAAAGCTTTAAACAAGGACAAATAAAACCACATGTTTTCTGTCGATGAAGCTTTTTTGAACCATCAGTTGGAGAGTTTAACCATCATTCAGTCTAGGACACTAGCAGTGGCTTTTATTTGTTGTTTCTGTAAACAGGTCAAGGATAGTAAGACAAAGAGGCAAAGATATTGACTCATGTGCAGTGTAGTGGAGTTGGATGCAAGCAAGAAAAAGAAAACAGAAGGTCAAAGGTAGAACTAAAAACAAAACAAATCAAGAAAGTTAAAGATGCACAGAGCCTGAGCCGATGCTATATGTCCATCCTGTTTGTTAACGTGTCACTCTAGCACCAAACAGGAATTGACAGTGAGTGTCCCCACAGTACACACGGACAAAGGGCTGCCTGGACAGATGCTAACACTGACTAACAAGACTGCAAAAAGAGGCCAGTGGGGAGAAAGGTAAGAAAAAAAGGCAGGGGAGGACAGCAAGCCATGTGATAAATCACTGATAGCAAAAGAGCAAAGAGCAATATAAGGAGGAACCAGGCATTACAGGAGAGGGAGGGTGATATTATTAAAAAGAGCTGGAGATGAGAAAAGAGGCAAAAAAAGACAGAGCTGATAAAATGTCAGGAAAAAAACTGAGAAAATAAACATTTGATTGATAACAGCCCCTGCAGTGTGAGTACTGTAATAACCTAATCAGTATGTTTTTTCTTACGATTCAGAGCTTAAAGAAGACTGAAAAATCTATCATTTCTCAGCCATCTGTCACCCAAATCACTGCTTGGCTGACTGGGAGTGATGGGACAAGGTGCAAGGGGATGCTGCATGACCGTTTAAGATATTGGGACTGACAGTTTTTAGGCAGAGAGCTAATAAGCAGAAGTCTGAGCAGGTGTTGAGCTCATAAAGTAGCTTTATGTGCATATGGGTAATGTTGGAACAGAACCTGCACCCTCATGCAGTTATGAGCTCAACTTAATTTGCTGCCAGAATGACGCTCGAGCACGAGTGAGCAAACTTTCAGCTTTAATTGAAAACAACACACATCAAGACACAGGAGCAATGACAAACCTATGATGTCCAGCTCTCATCTTTTTCAAAGCTCCAAAGCTTTAATTGGATGTGATAATTAACCCTCATGTCAATATTTCGTAAAAGGTTATTTTTCCACATGGAGGTAATTGGAAAAGATAGCACAAAGCAAACATGTTATAGATTTAAATCACAAAGTCCAACATTTAAGAAACTTAACAAAACCGCATTTTGAAATATGCAATAATGAAAATTCATTATTAATACAGCTCCATTGACAATGTCATTTTAAATGCATTGTTTTAACTATAATTCTAATCATGAAGTCGCAGCAGGCTGGAGACTGAGTTTTTAGTGCCAGAGGGTTCTCTGTTATCTTACAGTCAATGAGGGCATGCCCTCCACTCAATCCTTAAGATTTAAATTACAGTCAAATGTATTAATTATTTAAAGCCATAGGGCTATGCAGCAAATCACAATTCCATCATTAAGGCACTATACATGCAATTATTTTGCTCTGAGTAAATGCTTTTTCACTCATGCGTACATCTTACCTTATTAGATAAGGGCCTGGGTGTAATGGCCGTGTTTTCACATCATTGTGATTCAGTCAAATAAAGCTACACTCAGATTAATTGGTGCCAAGTTATTGGTGGGAAAATAAATGCTTATGGGATTTTTGATTCAGTAGGGACATGTTGCAAACACAGATGTTTAAAACACGAAGAACAGCAGCTTGACATAGAAAATGTAAGTTACAGCTATTATGCACATGTTTGATATTTATTTATAGCACTTCGTATTGCAATAGTCTTCACGTTGTTATCACATATTATTCTCATATAGTAAGACCTACGACACAGAGGGTTTTAAAACTAGCATCAGGGAGTTATTTGGTATCAGCGGGTCACTAAGTTGAGACAACACAATTAGTGTTAGGAGAGAAAAACTTTTCTTATCAATGCATTCCTGCTCAGGACTCAGAGCCCCATCGAGAAAGACTTGGTATTCGATTTGTATGCTTCAATGAGAAATGTAATGTCAATTTTGTTCGGCTTTGCTTTCAATAAAGGTCCACATTTTCCACTTGCTTTTTTGGGCTGTAAATTTCACTGCAGTCTTGATGGCACAAACATCTTAGAACATCATCACGTCACCTTGCTCAACAAGAATATATCTGCAATGACCCTTTTCCCAACTACCTTAGATAAGTCTCAGTCAAATAAAAGATTTGATGTTTCATACATTATAAAAATGACTCAACTCACAAAACTCTGTCCATCCATCTCTCTTCGTCCAGCTTCTGCTCCACCTCAGGGAGCACAAAGCTTTCATCATGCACTTCAGGCCCCCCGTGGTACTGACCGACACACTGGCAGCTAACCTGAAAGCATCTCCTCCTGAGCCAAGCTCCATAACTGGCCCCTAATTTTCAGTTTCTTGGTCAGGTTTCTCTGTCCCAATCTCTCAAAGGTCTTCAAGCTGCTTTTAGTATGGCAAACCGCAAAAGACCACTTCAGCTTGGATGCCTCTCATTGGAGCTGGTTCCCTGGCAACAAAGTTCCCATGGGTCAAGGGGCTCTTAAACCTCCCAACATCATAAAGTGATGGATCTCTGAGTTGCAGATTTGTTTTCTCTCTTTCCATTGTTTTGAGTGTGATTTCCTTCAAAGGCCAAATAATATTTCCAGAACAGCCACCAAATGTTTTGCAGCTTGAAAATGAAAAGCAAAGACTCATGATAAACTCAGTGGGGGTACATGAAAGCAGCAAGCGGAGAGCTCGTCCAATAAACAGTCGGGGTCAAGATGACTTCTCAGTGATGCTCTCACTGCCAATCCCAGCTATCAATCAAATAAAGTGAACTGCCCTTCAACAGAAAATTGAAAAGTGTGATATGATTACTTCTTTAAGGCTACCTTAAACCTCCTATGATGAGGTTTTAGCTGGTTGCAGTGCTACGTGCTGCCATTAGTCGTAAAAACTAAACTAAAATAACAGCCATGAAATTACTCTCTCGAAATCCAATGGATTTTCAAGCATGGTGCATTTTGTGTTTGACCTTTATTACCACTGTTGCACAGGAAATTATGATTCTTTTGACCAATCAACGGACAGCAGTGTGTCTACAGCCTTTGAGATCGAATCGGTACGCTTGGCACCCCAACAGGAGGGTAGAAAAAAAAGTAGGACGGTACAGATTGGTTATTTTGGTACCAGTCTCAACTTTTTAGTGGAAACGGCAATAAAGCGTATTGAACTGAACCGAACCGCGTGGTGGAAATAAGGCTAAGTCCCAGGAACTCAATATGGGCACACAAAGTATTTGAAAAGAACAACGATTTAATCATTAAACCTCTCAACGCTCTTCAGACCCACTGAGATATCTACATGACATTCAACAAGCTGAATTAAGTTGAAGCTGTGAATAAAAAAACAATATTAATCCGGTGCTGATGGGAACAGTCTGTGACTTGCAATTTACCTCAATTTTATTCGGTTGGGATTGCCTGAAATTAGTTTGTCAGAGGCCATATCTTTCAGACATGAAAGATATCAAAAATAATAAAAGGAAATAGAATCAGCAGCTGGCGGGCAATTTCTGTCGACCCTGTAAGGTTCACTCCGCCTGGTTTTGTTTGATTTCCGTTTCTCTCTCTCTCTCTGTGCAACTGCATCCCTCAGCACAGGAGGAGGCAGCATGGCAGGCTTGAGACACGCCTCTCTCAACAACACACACACACACACACACACACACACACACACACACACACACACACACACACACACACACACACACACACACACACACACAGAGTTGGCAAAGCTGTTGTCTCCCTCGAGACCAATTCAGAGCTAGATCTTCACTGAAAACTGAGGAGACATAAATTGTTTCCCCCCTCTCTCTCCTCAGCTTAACTGCCAATTACCCAGATCTGACAATGGCCACTTTAACACCACATGCACAGACCCGCACATAAATACAGCAGCCTATATCAACCTCAAAGGCAGCCAAACTGAAAAGCAGCATTCCAACGGAGGATTATACAAGGCAAAAGCTAATCATCCAGGTATCATATTCTTGTCTCATCATGGGATACCTCCTAAATACATTATGCAAATACTTCCAATTACAAAAAGTGGTATTAAAATATCATGCACTGCATATTTGAATGGTTATGTTCCAACTCCCAACATAGCCTATTTGAAGGTTTTATTTTAAAGACTAAATAATGAAGGTTTAAGCGAAAAGATGTGGAGATTGACATCTTGGGAAATGTATGACATAATCAACTCCAATCTGGTTCACATGACTCCTTAACTGCAATGCAAATATTAAAGTGTAGTACAAAAAATGACTCTGTGTGGGTGGTTAGAGGCTTTTAGATAAGACCGTCGGTGACGCGCAGAAGGGCGGACAGATAGAACAGGTGTAATGGGCTTGATGGGACACATTTCCTTTTTCAATCTCACACCCATGGTTGGCCACACACACGTTTTCACAAGGTCCTCATGTGTAATCTCAACCACTGTTAATCACTTACAAGTTTAGTCTCACTGAGAAAATGCTTAAGGAATACTCTGAATATAAAATTAATAGCCTACATTTTTTTCTCACATAAACCCCCCAGACGTCCTTTAATCTCTTCAGATCTCTCTCAAAGTAATAAAGAATATGAGTCGATCAAAGTGATTTTCCGTTTGGATAAAAGGAGAAAATTATTTTTTACTTTGATTTGACATCTGAAAGTTATTTTTCAGCCGGGTTTTTATCCTGCTTTAACACACGGTGAAGTCTGGTAATAGTTTGCGCCTATTACCTTTCGTAGAACACAACATTTCAGCCTCCATCAGACCCCCGAGAGTCACAACTGTTGCTCCATCAGCGCACACAGCTCTGTGGATGTGCGCTTTCTTTAAACACGTCTGTAAACCTATAAGACGTTACAAAGCATCAAAAAAGGACGTGTTGACCATTTATTAACAACAAAAAATTAACTTACATGTCGAAGTTCTTGCATTCGGTCCTTCATGATGCCTGTGAATCACTCTTATCCCTTCAGTTCCCGTTGTCTCGCGGATGTGCGGTGATGGAGGCGGACACCGGCACGAGGATGACAGACAGACCGAGGAGATAAGCGCGTCTGGCGGCTGCAAGAGGCGGTGATATACCCTCCTTTGGTTTGGCTGCTGGGGTGGTGGGACCACTTTACGGAGCCGGGTGACGCGCACTAAAGGTGAGGCGAGGCCTTCCGCAGTTAACCCATTACACACCCCCAACTTCTTCCTTAATCTGTACTCATTGACCCTTTTTTATTCCAAACCAAACTCCTTTCTTAGTTTCCTTCTATTCCGTTAAAGTCAGTCTTACAGACCGACAAGAAATGAACACTTCGGACTGAGTGTCTGACCGACTGGTGAGATTGTGTCTGATTTGGTTATGGATTGAGCAGATTCAGAGATAACGCCCAGGTGGTCTCCATCGTGCCAGAGAGGACAGCGACCTCTGTTGGCCACACATGGAAGTAACGGCATGGTCGACTTCGAATTTAATCAGGTTTTAACAATGTCACATCTGTATAAATATATATAAAATAAATAGATAGATAAATATATTGATGCACAGGCGTTAAATAATTGTTACATTTCTCTTTCTCTCTGCATAATAAAATATAGTTCATCTAGTTTTCTTCTGCTAATTGGGTTTTAATCTCATTAGAGGTCATGCTATTTCATTAACAGATCTATATTTATACTTGTGAAAATACATTTTAATCATCTTAGCAATACTCAACTTGTTTTTTTAATGTTATGACCTACAGGTGTTTGAATACGATGGCAAGATATTTATTACATTAATACCTGCAGCAGAACTCTGTTTATGTTTCAAAGTTAATTAAGGCGCAGTTTCCCCTGATGATGGAGGTCGCTTCTTCTCCGTATTACCTCTGAAATCTTCATTACCTTAATGACCTGCGAGCTGGCTCAGGATAACACACAAAGCCTGAATATGTGCTGTACATGTGGTTTTTCATAGTCCGTCTACTTTGTAGTGTGACTTTTGTAACACGGGGTGGTGAATCAGTTCAGTTTTCACAGAAATATGGAGGCTTTTCATTCATTTCTAACACATTCTAGAAAAAAATAAACAGCTAATATTCCACAAATCTCTGTTGTGCTTGTTTTTAATTGAGAATAAACTGATGATCAGGGATAAAAGACATGAAATTTGATCATTCATATAAATGGTTTCAATACCATTCTGTCCCCATTGAGTTGTGTCACCAGTGAGCAGCACAGATCACTGTCCTTGTATCTTCCAGCCACATCAACATGGAAAGTTACATTTGTGAGAACAAATTGTCCAACACTTGTCTGAATTACAAAATAATTGGGCATAATGGCTTTTTACTCTTGCATCTCATTTACTTGAATTAAAATGTTGAAAAATGAGCCGAGTCCAAACACTGTGCACTTCCAGAGGCGATTGAGTGCGGAGTGGCACAGACGAGCGCTAATGAAAGCAGCGCTGCATGAGTCACATCTAGAAACGAGGTTTTCTCTGACGTGCAGTGTATTTTGTGTCAGCTCGAACCTCCCTGCAGGGGAACAAACACACAACAGAGAGAGGATATTTGTCAGCGTGTGGGACTGAAAACAGCTTCAAAGAGGCGTTTCAGTTAGAGCTTAAGTTGCATTATTTAGAACATAAATATTTCTTCACAAAGTAATAAACCCAGTTCTTGGTACTGACTTTCCTTGTCGTCTTCTCCTCTCCTTCTTCTCAAAGATCCAGTCTCGTCCCTTCTTCACTGATTTCCCCTTCATGTTCTTGAAGCGGCATCTTCACAGAGAAAAGGTGAGGTGTTTTAAAATGTACCTTGTTATTTGTGGAACAACCAACATGAACATCACTATGTTAAAGGGAGGAAAAGCTGCCTGACAGGGTTTTAAGTCGGGCAGAACGATGGCCCTTTATTTGTGTTTTTATCTCGGTCTCTTGCCCTCATCAAAGCAGGTATGACTGGACCTGCAGCAGTCCAGGCTGAGACCTGTTTGTTAATGTACTGAAAAGTAATAATGGCTATGTCATATACTGGCTCTTTTAATTCAAAGACACAGAAAATAGGAACAATCTTTAACGGCTGCAAATAGTAATGATTTTCATTATCGATTAATTTGCTTTAACAAATCCCAAATTTAAAATGCCTTGTTTTTAAATCCCAACAATATTCAGTGTACTATAAACAAAAGCTAAAAGACGAGCAAAGAATATATAATTCATTAAGCATGAAAATAAATGTATGTATCTTTAAGTGAAATACATTTGGCAAATGTATAAAAAAGCTTAGCATGCAAATAATAATGTCCCATGTCAAAAACCAAATGTCAGAAAAAATGCTTTGAATAACTTCCATCTCCTCTCAGACTGCATCTCATCATGTTGCATCTTTCTGAATAAAACAACTAAAACAAACTGAAACTCCCCAGCTTGTAAACAGATCCATCACACTATTTAATACCCTACACCTTCAGGTTCTGCCTGTTGTAAATCTCTTTACCTTTGATTTGAAAACTGGACCTGGTTTGGAACATTTCTGTCTGATGTTTCTGCTCCCAAGCCCTGAAATAAGCAGATAATGATCACAGTGATTATAATGTAGCTGAGATGAAAAAAAAAAATACATCCAAAATATCAAGTAACTCCTTTGTTTCTTACTTTGGGAAGGACTCCTGTGACTCCAGCAAACAGGCAGAGAAAGAACCTGGAAAAACAAACGTGTTTGTGTGTGTAGAAGAACTAATCAGGCAAACCATTTTAATCTGTAACACTTCCACACGAGGCTAATGTGACAAACAGACAAGTCATTGTCATCTTCTTCTAATTAGTTTTGTGTTACAAATACACTCCTGGTAATTTCACAGGCTATTAAGATGGAATGAATTGCAGACAGTTGCAGCTGTGCATGTCAAAATAAAAGCACAGTTTCTAAAAGGTACTGACTTTTTAGCCTTGCTGCTGTTTGGGTAATCCACCACCATTCCTCCACCGAAGCCTGCCCTCATGGCCTGCGTTGTGATCAACTCGAGCTAAAGAGAGGGAAAAGACTAAAGGTGAGCGAAAAACAAAAAGAAGAGGTACATAAATTATCCTCATGATGTTATTTCACCTGTTCTGAGTTTTCTGGGTAAAGCTGAAAAACTGCCCGTGCGCCGCGTGACTGAAGAAAAAAAGAGGTCAGAAGAATTAAATAAAGTCTTATATGTAGTCTGGCCTCTTGGTGTTTACATTTTTGTCAGAAAAGTAAAAAATATAAGAAAACTTTACCAGACAGGAGTAAAGAGTGCTAAAGAAGGTGTAGAGTCTTTTTGGAGGACTGTGTGATCTCTTGTCAGCGTTACAGAGCCACTGCAGGGCAGAGATACTGATAGGAAATAAAAACAAGATTTAAATAAATGGAATAAAAAAACAAGTCAAAAATAATGCAAGATCAATGCAGGGGGCAACCTTTAAAAAAAATAAAAAAATATCTTCTTTACCTGATGCAACCATCAAAGGTGCCAGGTCGGAAAGGCATCCCCTGGCCCATATCGCCCACTAAGAGGTCTCCTTCTACGTCTCTGTCCAGAGCAACATCTGTCACGGAAGAAGACCTTTTTATTCAATCTTTTTTTTCCCACAATGTATCCACAAATACTTTTATATATAATGACACAAATACATTTTAAAACGCATCAAAACATATATTTAAGTTTTTGACAGTCAGTATATTTTGAATAAAGTGAAATCACTGTTGTATATCTTTCAGCTGTGGCTTCTGGCTAAATATAACAGCAAAAAAACAAACCAAGCATTGCAGTGCTGATGTCGACTCCAACCCAGTAGTGTCCCTCTTCTGACAGGTAGTCTCCACTGAGACCAGAGCCACACCTGAGGACAAATAATCGTCTAAGTCCTTCACATCAAAAACACACTGGATTTATCTTGGTAGTGCAACTGGATATGTTCAAATTTAGTGAGAATCAAACAAAGTTAGTGTAGCCCACTCACCCCACATCTAACAGGAAGCATGGCTTTCCCTCTGGCAGGTTTAAGAGCTCTACAGCTCTCTCTGACATCTGAGTCTGGATCTCAATCATCCGAGAGCTGTGAAGCAACACAACACAGCACACGTCTCAGTTACAGTTGAATATGTCACTTTAGTTTTGACTAATAAAAAGTTACACCTTGACACGTCACATCAACTACTAGACAACTGATGCAATCTCTCTTCGACTATTGCTCTAAACTAAGTCTGTAGAAACAAACAGGAAATGATGTGTGCCACATGATGCAATATCAATGACTGTGAACAGTAGAGACAATTTAAATTAATTGTAGGATTTGGTGTCAATCTTTCAACCAGTGCCATGAGGACTGTGACCTCTCTTTATGGGGTGCCTGCTGAACCAACCCAGCTAAATCAACACCCCCCCAAATTAGTTTTTTATGTGAGTGCAAGGCTTCGAACAGTAATTAAGAGAAGAGATGAATCAGAATTTAATTGGTTAATCACTTGGTTCTAAAGTCATAACTACTGTTTTGATAATAGAGAAATTGTTTTGTGTGAATACTGTCCAAACTCTTTGAGTCCAGGTTTTGAAAGTGAGCACAGTCAAGTTTCTGCACTATGACTTCGAACTGATATATTTGGAGCGTGGAATAAAACAACACCTTTTAGGAGGTCAACTCGAACTTTGGAATAAACTAATCGAGTTGTCACAATCGATATGCCATTATAGAGTGCAAACAATGAAACATCTTATCAAGAAAAAATCAATCTAAGATTTCATGAGTCAGCAGTTTAAGAAATAATGTCACACACGTCAGAATAAAACCCATCACTGTTAAAATGGTGATCTGTTACTATACAACATAATACATAAAGTATACATGTTATATTTGTTTATGGCTTTTGATAAGGTTGATGGAGACACCACTGAATCATTTTCATGCAAAACATTCACCTGAAGTTCTTATTATTGGAATAAACACATGCTAAAGTACATAACAGATAGTTAAGCTAACATGCAGACTTACTTCTGAGAGTATTTCTTTGCCTCATCTTCATTGTAGAACTGCGGGAAAGAGGGCAAATGATTTTGTCAAACAAACACTGTCAGCTGATTCTACTGTAGCCTCAGTTCCTGCCTCCATCACCTCGATAACCGACTTCAAAATGTTGACTAATGTTCAAGAAACAAAACTAGACATCGGAGGCTAATTCCGCTTTTATAGAAGAAAATAGTGATAAGTCAGCCATCGTTCATCAGACTAGTACAAAGAACTTCCAATGCCCTCAAATCGTAAAGTAAAGACCTAAACTGCTACAAAAACAGACAAGACTACCTTTAGCCTAGCATCTAAAAGACTACATTAAACCTCGTCACTGACCACTTCTGGAGGAGCTGAGTGTTCAGGTCGACGACAGCTGGAGGCCATGGCTGTCCCCGTGTGTGTCGGAATCTGATAATTGAATTTATTTGGAAAATTAGCTAATAATAAAGAAGCTCTATGTTGTGATAGTTTACACTACACGTGAGAAAGGAGTACGTCATAAGTAAGCGACGTAAGAAATACTTCTTCGTTTTTTAAAAGAAAAACGCCGATATCGCCATCTACTGGGCATTTTGTTTATTATAACCAAAGACTGAAACAATAGATCCCAACCATAGACTGTAAATATTACAATCACAACCTACATTTTAACTCTAAACTTATCTAAACTCTGATTTAAAAAAAGACATAATATGTTATTAACATATAGGAACATTTATTTTTTAAAGCACGTTAATTAACAACACATCATTTCACAATTTTACAAATAACTTAATTCATATTAGAACTACAACTTCTGAAAATGCATTGTTTTTTACAAGTTTACTCTTGGATACCAATACCTAACGAAAAAAAAAAAAAAAAAAACATTTTTTAGCAAGATGATTGGTACTTCCTGTAAACATTGATTCTTATTGGTTACTCGTTGTGTTACGTTGCCGGAAGCGGGAGCTGGTTTTCGGCAACCCTCACCGCTTCTCCCTCGGTAAAATGGCAGAGGTCGGTCAGAGGCTCGGAAGCGGAGCTTACCGGCTGACCGCGCTAAGAAATAGCCAAAGTCGACCGGTGGTCACCGGCGAGAATCCCGCACCTCTGCTCGTTAGCTGCACATTCAATGGCAGCCGGAAAAAAAAAGGAATCAACCCAGGATCGACATGAAGTGTCAAACAGAAGAGCAACACAATGCACATTGGAGAAAGTTTCAAGGGTGAGATCGAATGAAAGTCTACAAGTAAATTGGACTTTGCGTTGTATTTCATCTTCTATGCTGGATTCTTCCCGTTTCATCGATTTTGTTCATAGCAGAGGTAGCATACAATCTGACATAACAGCCTTGTACCTCTCGGCAAGACTACAGCCCCTCCTCCAGGAGAAGCTGCTACCAGCCAGGATGACATCATGGACCAGAAGAGCCGTTTCCATCCACCCTGACAACTTACGGTTCCCTCAGCAGCATCGAGCTTTTTGCACTCTTGTTTTTATTCTTACTGAGCAGGGTTCAGTGAGGTCAGGTGGTGGACTGAGACTGGAGCGTCTGAAACTTCATCCGGACACACTGCAAGCTTCCACAACCTGCAGAAGCTACAGCTGGAGGAGTTACAGCAGCTCGAAAAATGCTCCTCCACTGTTCAGAAGCAGGACAGCATACTACGACATCCTCAAAGTGACCCCAAATGCCACACAGTCCCAGATCAAGACAGCTTACTACAAGCAGTCCTTCATCTACCACCCTGACAAGAACCCAGGGAGTGATGAGGCCACACAGCGCTTCTCTGAGATCAGTGAGGCTTACACTGTGCTGGGCAGCATCAGCCTGAGGAGGAAGTACGACCATGGTATCCTGAGCCAATCAGACATTCAGAGTGCGGGTAGACCATCCTCCAAAGAGAACTCGAGCAGTTCAACAGGGAGCCCACATCATCAGCAGCAGCATCAACAGAGAGCCAGGCGGTTCTCCAAAGAGAAAACCATGTTTGATTTTGACGCCTTTTATAAAGCTCACTATGGTGAGCAGCTGCAGAGGGAGAAGGACTTGAAAGCCAGGAAGCAGCACATGGAAGAGCAGCAGAAGAAGAATTATGAAAAGTGGAAGGAGGGGAAAATGATGGAGATGACTGTGGCCATGCTGCTGGCCATGGCAGGTCTTATTTTAATTAATCTTCAGCAGCCCTGAAATAGTAGCAGCAGTGACTGGACATGTCCCCGTGAGGTTGCATGTTACAACTCTCCGGGGGAGCTAAGGGTGGTGGGGGGGAGGGGTCCTACCTCAGATAGTTTTGCAAGTGTTGCACAGTTTCTGACAGTTGAAGATGGTTATTTTTAGCATGCTGCAGGAGTAGACACAGCCTGTGCACGGTGTCTATATGGTTAGAAGCTGCAGAATGGCTTGTTATTATTCATAAAAAATTCCCTTCCCAGCTGAACCCATTGGCATCATCAGGGTTTGTTTTTCCTGCAACAAAAGAAGCATATAAAAAAAATCTAGTATGGCAGTAAGAAAGCACATTTCCCACCATGTCCTTCTTACTGTTTCTTATGTTTATATGCTAACGATATCATAGTCTTGTTAAAGTTTATGCTGACTTGCCAAGGTGTAACCTGTGCAGGAACAAAACTGTTTGTTGGGTTAGTTTTTGGACCTCCAAAAATTCTGTAATGAATCGCCATAAAGTTTTTGTGTAAACACTTAATTTATTTAATTACTGTTAGAATTGAAGCCTTAAGCTAACACATTTTTGGCAGCTCATATTTAACTCTGTTCATCCAAATACAGGACGAAGATCGAAGTATCACGCTGAAGAACGCACAATTTTTCTCCCTTTCCTACACAATAGATCTTTAAAGATAAAGAAAAATACTTTTGTGTGTAGATGATTTGTTATTAGGAAATTAACAGGCCTTTCTTCTTTGTGTATATGTGTAAGTACTGTACATTTATAAAAAATGTTTATTTTATGTAAGGGATACTGAAATAAAACAATTTCTTCCTGAATTGTATAAGATCCAACCACTAGAGGGCATCTGGATACATCAAATCATGTCTGTGTCACAGCTACAGTTCAAACTGTGTGTGATGATACTGTTTATGTCTGCTTAGGACTGCTGTTGTTTTTAGACATTAAACAACAACAGAAAAACAAAAGTGCTGCACAGGATGAAATCAAACCTGTTGAATTCTGAGATCATGTTAAAATTCAACACATGAGAAACTATTAAAGCTTTAATTCTGGATCACTAGCTGTCATGTGAATTTATGAACTAACACTGAATGCCTTAAGACTGACAGTGTTCTCACATTAGGGCCTAATTATGGAACAAAAGCTGTGAAATTATAACTGATACATAAGCAGACCACATTATATTTCAGGGGTCGCACTTCTGTCTCTTCAGAGCTGTTCTCTGTCACTGTCAGACTTTCGTTAACACTGAAGCTCCAGACTTTTTGGAGCCTTCCTTCACCACATTTTCAGTCTGCATCAGAAGATGATGACATTCAAAGTAAAATAATTACAGAAAACGTGCAAAGTTTACTCACATTTTATTCACAGAAATATAAAGTAGTATGTCAAGTACATCACTTTGTACAAAATTGCACAGACTCTTCAAAACTCGGACAACAGAAAATTTAGCTTCAAGAAGTGTTAAGAAAATAAAAGGGAGAACTAAGTAATCTGTGATATGTGTAAGATGGGCTCTTCAAACAGGTTCCACTGAGGATGTTTCAGCAAGAAGAATTAATCAATTAAACACGAACAAGACTTGATAGGAAAAATGTAATTTACAGCGGCTGATGAATAAATGTTTCAAAAATAGAATTCAAGTTGGCACATGAACTGCTTTGTCCGCTCCTCGACCAAAAGTAAAATTTCTCCTTGGATTACCATGCTTGAAAAGAGAGGTGCTAACTATTGATATGTTTATTCCAACTGAACAAGTGTTGATGATGTGTGAAATACAGTAGCTGAAGGGTGTTTGCCTTTATGTTCTTATTGTCCATTGTGTTTAAAATGCTTCATATTGTCATTTTGGGAAGTACCCTTGTTCAGTATTTGAAAAAAGATGAACAAAAGAGATTGATACCAATGTAGGATTTGTGTGGTAAGTGTGAAGCAGTCAGCTAAATTAGCTTAGCACATAGAAAAGAAACAGCTAGCAGGGCTCAACTGAATAGTATTCATTTTAGCTTTTACAAAAAGTAAATTGTAAAAACAATATATCGTGGTTTTATGAGGACAAATGTGTCACATTATTTCGAAGTGGGTAACTTTGTGGTGTCTGCACTGGTTGACTGGCAACTGGTCCTGAGCACTAGTCTCCTTAAAATAGTCTGGTATAAAAACCTTCGAAAAAAAACTGTGACTGTATTTCTTCTTCAGATTGAAAGAAAAGCATCTATGTGTTTATTGGTTAGCTAGAATGTATGGTAGTGGGATTTCACATCCCTGAGTGGGAGACTTCTGAGGTACTTAACTTATTGGTTTACAAATGTTTGTCATGTTTACCGCACAAAGTCCATGAAAGAGCGCACGCAGCTTTTCCATGATATTCCCTTGGGGATATCTCTGGAAAGGGCTAACTTATCCATGTTTAACGTGTGTAAGGTACATTAAGATACCAGTATGCTAGCAATCAATGATCTCCTAGCAAGGAAGTGAGCATGTGCCCTTCCTAAAATTTCAAATGTCAGAGATTTTTAACAGCTATTAGGTATTTTAAGAAATGTCTTGGACTTGGACAGCAACATTAAATTGTGCTGTGTGATGTTTAGGTTTTCTTATGAAATGTTTACTCAAAGCTAAATACTCAGCACAAAGGAAAGCAGCAATGTAACATCTTTCTATTCAAGCATGGCCATCTAGTATCCTACGCTTTACTGCCTGTACCATTGAAGTCCACATCAGGCCCCAAATACAGTATCAAATACTGCCACCTTTCTAAAAATAAAAAAAAAGTCCCTAGTCCCTCCGATAAATGCTGGATTTGGTATAATAATATCTTAAAGGCATTGAACTCCTATTATAACAGCATATCTAATCTACAGGTTATTGATATGATATGCCTGAACACAGAACCAGCACCAGAAGGAGGGACTCCAAAAACCCTGTTGTGGAAACACAACTGTAGCACACCATTCACCGAAAAATATTTGAACTCTATTACACCATCACACACTCAGAGAAATAACCCAATGTAAGAGCAAAATGGAATCCATCTTGCCATACTGTATTCATACAGACTGAACTTGTGCTGTTCATCTTCTATTTGCAACGGACTTTTAACACAAAATATGACCACCGCCGTTAATACAACTGTGAGAATAAAACAAAGAGATATGCATGTTTACAAACTAACATGAATCACCTGCTTTTCGTTTGGGCTTTTATGACTATTTGAGGTGCCAACATTGTCCTCCTCATCGCTGTAGGCAAAAGTCCGTTCAAGTCCAGAGTAACTGTCAGGCACTAAGACCCTTTAGGCTCTACAGAAAAATATCTCCCAGCTAACACTAACATCCCCATGATTACTGAACTGATGTTAGTGCAGAGTCGAACGGGGGCAGGACTTTGTAGGGAAACCCTGCAGGGACAGCGAGGATATCCGGGACAGACTCAAAGCAGCTTTACAAACATAATTGTGATGCTCTTGGGAGCTCTGAGAGTAGGAGCTGTTTCTTAAGGGGCATTTTTGAGCTCTCAACCCTTCAGCGGGGTGGTGACACAGGTTGTGCTCCCAGGGAACCTTGGGTAACTGAGTACAGGAAGTGGTCGGAAGAAGTGAATCAAAGCCATATGACTCCACTGGATGACTTCCTCCTGCTTTCTCCTCCTACGCTCATCTTCACTGCTGCATCATCTCAACTTTTCTTTGTTCCCTTACATTCTTGACAAGTGAGATTAAAGCTGCAGAGCCTGAGGGACTTATCAGCATAATCTGCATGATTTCACTTCCCCTCTTCAATCAGAGATGCATGAAATCGCCTCCAAAAGCAAACAGACAAACAAAACAAGAGTGATCCAGTGATTTGGAACATTTTCATCGTCAGCAGAGAGTCTGATGTCTCCACCAACTTTTTTGCATCATCAAATCCAGAATAATGCATGACTGAACCCTGCCCTGTGCTGTTTTAATAGAAAGAGTACTGGTTCTCCACTGCTCGGGCCCTGCGAGTCCCGTCAGCATCGTGGTAGTCCTCAGATGAACCACTAGATGCCTCCAGCAAGCGTTCAGAACTGTTGCTCCGGCTCTGTAACCCTCCTCCTACCACTCCTCCACCAGGACCTGGGTCACTGCGGGAGAGAGAGGGGAGTGCGGTGGGTGAGGAGGAGGTGCTGGATGCGAGCGGGGCATCAGCAGGGGGCCCTGCAGGTGCTGGGATCCCAGCAGGGTGGAAAGCAGGCTGTGCTGGATCTGTCCGGCAGCCTACTGCATCCCTGGGTGGGGTGAGGACTGGAGGCGTGGTCACATCAGTAGCTGATTGGGAGAAGAAAGAAGTCATTATAACAAATTATGGATTAGTAATGTAGACCAATCTGTGCTTGTATGTTGCTGGCACTGCAAAAGGCTCCTTCATAGAGCAGCATGTAAACACAGGCAGTGTGGGCTGCCTTTATTATGCTTTTTCTTGGTGGGCAATAACAGCGACAACACTGGTACCAAAGACACGCTTGACCAGAGTATCAGTGAAGCCTTTTACTCCTTGAATCAAACCCTCACTCTGTAAGTGTGTGTGTTTGTGACTGAGTGTATGAGTGTGCGTAGGTTCAGCGTTTGGGGAGACAGAGGGCCTCTTTGTGACCACCAGGGTGGGTTGGGGCATGAGTCTCAGCCTGCATGCAAAACTCTTGCGGTATAATCACCCCCTCACTCTCCTGTACAGGAGGGCATTCATCCCATGCCAGCAGAGAGGAGGGCAGGAGCAGTGTTAGCATAAAGCATGAGGAGGAGGATGAGAGGGAAGAGGTTCAGTGAGTTTGAACTCTGCTTCTTAACTTTTAAGACAAACTTCAGCTAATAATCACATCTAACCTTCTGGAGGTTTAAAACCTTTAAGGTGACCTCAGGGATATTTATCAGTTCATTGTCATTGACCAATATTCACATGGAGGCCATGTTCCTCAGACATCCTGCTCGGGGATGAAAGCTTAAATGATGTTATACTGCCTTACGTATAGATTCCAGGTTAAAAGCCGTTACATCAGGAATCTGATAAACAGTTAATTAATTTTTGGACTTTTTATGCCTTTATTGATAGGACAGGAGAGTTGGGGATGACGTGTTGCAAATGGCCAAGGGTGGGAGTCTAACCCAGGGCCACCTCTTTGAGGGCTATTGTAAAACTAAACCGGTGTCCCTGAATTTGATAAATTGTTATAATTGTACAGCTTCTCCTTTGATTAAAAGAAAAGACAATGACGAGTGAAAATATGAAGGGAACCAAGCCATAGTTCAAGCGAAAAAGTCATATTTGGAAACCCACTAGGTCTCTTTTAAGAACAACTACCGTTAGCATAGCCATTTACAAGCTAATATTATCATTAGCTCATAAACTGTATATGACATGGAGATGTGTGCCAATAAATACATTTACTATTCTGGCCAAAATTATTATTTTTTACCAGGATGTAAACATGTTTAATTCTTCTTTAAAAATGGGAATTTTAACATGGGTGTGTATGTGACTTCCAGGGCTTTTGCAGACAGCCTCAAGTGGACACTAGAGGAACTGCACTTCCACATTGGCTTTATTTTTTAACATCATAGGTAGCCGCTTGTATTAGCTAAGGAAAATGCAGAGAGCCAGCATTACCATTTGTTAAACTAGAAGTAGTTGAATGCTTTTAGTTGTTAAAAATATAAATTTGCATGTTGACATGTCAGTGTGAAAAATACAAGCTAATAGAATTAAGCCCTGCTTAATGTTGTGATTTACACCTGGGCTTTTCCAACTGTGAAATTATTCAGATGTCTTTCTATGAAAAAAGGCCTGATGTGCTAGAACTAAGATTATCTTATTAGTAAGGTGCAGTATACATTTGTTATAACAACTCATGCCTGATAAAAGTGCATTATAGTCAGTTAAGCAGTTCAATCCAAATCTATAACAGGTTTTAACCCTGTGTTTGAGTGGTTGACATCTGTGTGCTGCATACCTGAGGTGGAGCTCCGCTGCACTTGTACGTAGGAGCGTAACGTGATGTCAGCAGAGCCTCCTGATTCGAGGGGGATGGGGTGGGCATGGAAGTGTCTCAGCATGTCCGACACAGTGTGAAACCACAGGTGGTGGACGTGGCACTGCCCATTCTCATTCACCGACAAACGCAAATGCTGGAAGAAGGAAAGGAAATATGGGGAGAGAGGTTTGTTATTAATAGGAATGAAGAGTGAGTCAGAAGAGGAAAAAAATGATAGAGAAAGAAAGAGAATTGCAACATGCGACTAAGTCATTGTCTGAAAGAGACACACAAAGACAGAGGTCAGGACATGATCTGAGAAGCGTCTGGAAGTGGGAGCAGAGTGACAGAGTGCCAAGACTGACACCAGAGGAAGAGGCAGCAGCTGACACTTCCTCAACACTGCCGGCTGGCAGGACGTGATGTACATGGATCATGTTACATATGAGCAACAAAAACATTGACAATACTGCATCTTTTCCGAGAAATGAACGACTCTATTTACTGTGAGCTACATTGGTTGAATGCTGAAATGTCATGAGAGCATTTTTGTGATATGTGATTAAAAGTCTTTTATCTTTTTACTCTTAGACACACCAAAAAGACTATCATTACATTAAATACAATTCTATTCCTTAAATAGTCGTACCCCTAATCTATACATATACACATTCAGCCTCAATCTAAGGTAACAGAGTTTTAGACTTAATCACATGATACAATTTGTTTCTCATCTCTATGATGGTCGTACCTTGGCTTTGCCCTGAAAGTTGAAGGTGAGGACATACTCCCCCGGCCGTGTCTCACTCTGTCGTATTACAAAGAGCCCATGGCTCCTGGCACCACCTGCAAGCACCAACTGAGCTGCACGCACCCGGGACAGTGTACCATGGAACCATGGGTAACCTGCCAGGCTAGCATCTCCATCGGACTCTTTTGCTCCTTCATTGCCACCTGATCAAAGACAAAACAAATCAATGATTTTTTTCTCTAACTGTGATCTTTTCTTCTGGGATTTTTGGATTAATTTGCTTTGATATTGAATCTCTCCAGAGAAAAGGGACTGTACTTTTACCTGTAGAGGAGTTGGAGCTCTGGGCCTCAGGGGACTGGAGGAAGCGTTCCAAGGGCATGTGGGATGGGTGCTGGGTGAAGGGGGGTTCCCTGCAACGGACTGAGGGGGCGCTGTAATGCTCAGCAGCTGTAGGACAGGACCTCTCCGGAGCACGATATATACCTTCAAACATTTAAAAAATATATATTATTAAACATTTACGTTTTATGTTGCAGAATTCGCTTGAATAAAAGAGACTCTTTCTTACCCTCAGACAGAAGCTCACAGCTGCAGGAGGCCACCATGGAGCAGTCTTTGGAGGCCTGACCATGAGGACAAGACGCCAGCTCGATGTCATCGCCGCTGTCCCTGTACACAAGCAGGCCGGTCAGCAGAACCACAAGAACTTACACAAACACATACACACACACACATGTGCAAACAAACGTCATTAAGCCCTAACTCAGCCACAAACAGGGACACAAATAATCTTTGTGTTTACGTCCTAAGCAGCACAGCAGCACAGGAAACTGAGGAGGAATGTCAGAGGTACAACGCACCCATGTTTGTGCCAAAACAACCTGTCAGAAACTCCCTTAATTGAATGATTAATGACTGTTGACTGTTTCCCCTCCTTCCCCCTTCCCGTAAACCTTTTCCCCCCTTTCTGTCCTTCCGTCCTTCTCCATCTTCAGCCAACAGCAAATATTTATCCGGAGGTTTACCCTGGGTCTATGCAGTCCTGGATGTCAGCAACCCAGGAGTTTTTCTGCAGAGAGTCGATGGTTTCCAGGATGTACTCTCCCCCATTTTCCACCTGTGAAAGCAGCCACACATAGCGATCACACACTGAGTTCTGTTCAAAGCATAAATTACACGTACAGAACAGGGAAAATCCGTGTAAACATTTCCAAGATCCTGTTTTTAAAGAGTAATAGAGGATATCTGAAACTGAGGCAGGTGCAGTTGTGTGAATGATTTTGTGCAATAGTTCAGTTTCTACCTTGAGAACGAAAGTGTTGTCCTTGTCAGGCATCTCCAGCGGCATGGTGGTCCTCACCTCCACGATGGCTGTCAGAGGGATGCTGACTTTGGGCTTTGATGACTGAAGTGGAAAATGCAGACAGACACAGAATAAAAGATCACATTGAGCTTTATTTTAAAATAAAGTTGATAAATGTGATAACTGCACAAAAGTGGAATCTTTATCACAAGGTCAGCATTTCACTGCAGTCTTTTGTGGGTCCCCAACAGAGGATAAAAAAACACACCTGTGTAGCTTTTAGTTTATATTTGACACCTTTCAGTGGTTGTTTTATTCTTTAACGCATATTTTTTATCTTAATACACCTGTGAAAGAAAAATCTGCTTTGTCTGAGTCTCTCATAAACCACAAAGATGCAACCTCAAAGAAGACTACATACATCTATGTTGATTGCATTCTGAGTCCCCTTGTTGTTTTATTCTTATGCGTTGTTTATGTTTTTTTCTGGGATTTTTCAACATTTAAATCAAAATGTTATAACAGTTTGTAAAATTGTCATTTATGCTGTCAATCAAATATGATCAACTGCACCCACACAGCTCTAAAGAAGTCTATCGTTAACAACAAAAAACAAGGTGTTCCTTTCAAACGTTTTCTTCTGTTTTTATATATTTACAGTAAAGAGAAGAGAATGTTAAGTGTTGTTACGTGAACACAAGATAATTCTACAATTCTACAATTCACTTAGCAGACGCTTTTATCCAAAGCGACGTACATCAGAGAGTAAGAACAACACAAGCAAGGATCAAGGAAAAATAAAGGAACAATGTCAGTAAGGACGAACGATCAGCTTTGAGTCCGATTGGACACACAGGTGCTGAAAGGCATTGCCCAGAGGCAAGGCACAACATTAACTGCCGTTCTGAGACTCTAATCAGTATATAAACCATCTTATACGTCGTCGTTTTCAAACAAAAACAAAAACGATCATCATTACCATCATTACATCAATACTATCGAGATCATCATCATTAAGTTAAGTTAGTAGGTATTCCCGAAAGAGCTGGGTCTTTAGCTTTTTCTTAAAGGTACAGAGGGACTCTGCAGATGGAATGGAGTTTGGAAGTTCATTCCACCACCGGGGAACAGAAAGAGATAAACACCGAGATAAACCCCACATTTTAAGGGGGTAAAGCACCTGTGTGTCCAATCGGACTCAAAGCTGATCGTTCGTCCTTACTGACATTGTTCCTTTATTTTTCCTTGATCCTTGCTTGTGTTGTTCTTACTCCCTGATGTACGTCGCTTTGGATAAAAGCGTCTGCTAAGTGAATTGTAGAATTGTAGAATTGTAAAGGCTCACAGTTATAAAAGGTTCAGAGCCTCTGCTTTGCACAATGTTAGATAATAAGCAAACATGCATACAGTAAAAATATTTTGCTGAAGGAACCAAGACATGCACCACTGCATGGTTGGTTCTACAGCTTTGCATTACATCAAACCAGAATAAGCAATTATGAAAAGTCCAGAGTTAATTCAACCCTTTAATATATCTTGTTTGCAGCAACAGCAACACCTGTGAGAGCACACATTTAAAATTTTACATCGGAAAAGGGTAAAAATAGAGCTTTTAATTAGTTTTACAGGCTTCACTCTCTATTTTACTGTTAATTGCACACTTCTCACAACCACCCAACCTCTCTTTGAAATAGTTAAAATGAGCGGCAACATGCAGTCTGAGTTATTGGTCCTCTTAGCAGCAATGGGCTGTACACCTCTCTCATACGTCTTTGCTCTAAGATTAAAAAAATTCAATAAATAATGCCAATATTATGTAGTAGGGTAAGGTGTTTTATACATCCAGTTACTTCCCCCTGCATTTCCCTGTGATTATTTCTGCTCACTGCCTCACCACGCAAGAAGAGTTTACAAGAGGGTGAACACGGAAAACATCCTGGCCTCAGTTTGCCCTCTGCAGAGAGTTGGATCCAGACGATAATCTTAACAGATCCAATGAGTGTGTGTGAGGCACGGAGCTGAGTGTGTGTGTGTGTGTGTGTGTGTGTGTGTGTGTGTGTGTGTGTGTGTGTGTGTGTGTGTGTGTGTGTGTGTGTGTGTGTGTGTGTGTGTGTTTATTCCTGTGTGATAGGAGAGGCAGAGCGAGAAGGAGGCTGACTGATGGTCTGGCAGAGGCTTATCAGCTGATCTGTCTGGCGTAACACTGTTCTCATCTTGATCTGCGTGTGCAGCTGGCTGCCATCCACACCCACATCTTTTCTGTGGATCAGATGTCAGAAAACCACTTCCTAAATTAAACCATTTGACCATTTCCTGTACCCCTCTCCTGTGGCAGCACAGTCCCTGTGTTCATGTCATGTGTTGAAATGTGTAGTTAGTGTTAACCTGTGTTTATTAGTTAGTTCACATGGCTGCATGTGCTTCACCACACAGCTCTGACAGGAAGTCAGTGTGTATTTAGGGTAATCAGTCTCTTTATAATATGGGATGGTCATTTTGATAAGACCTTAAAGGGCCAGTCCGCCTCAGTGACAAACTCCCCAAAACATCTCTTCTCTTTTCTATACTAGTTCCTCCTCCAGATCCTCTCCACAGTTTTTTGTATTTATTATTCCATGTTTTCAAATATTTGGCAAATGGTCATGGCAATAATAGCCAACAGCTGAATATAGACAGTGTGAGCAGAAACACAACATGCACCGTATTTCACCCTTGTTTTAGTTTCTGTTTTAGATTTGTTTAGCCTTTTGTCTTTATTTTACATTCATTATGTTTTTCAATTGTGAACATAGAGAATCTCTTTAGTTTTTTTGTGTTACTTGATGTGTTTTAATGGTGGCCAGTCTTGTGTTATGTTTGTTTTTATTGTATGTAAGTTTCACAAAGTGTTTTGCCCAAGACAAATTTCCCCCGGGGGGACAATAACATATATCCAATATTGTATATCCTCAAGGCCTCCAGTCTAATCTAAACAACAGCTACATTAATTTGAAGCCAAGTGTCTGGCCACTGGGTTAACATAAATCATATACTCACTTTCTCAGACATTCACAAACACAAAAAGCTTAAGGTTGAGGGAAACTTCAGTTGGATTGAGCCCTTTGGTTTTATCTGATCTGAAATTCTATTTCCAAACGACATGGTGAACAATCTAAGTGAAGGCTCAAACTTACTCTATATGCATGGCTAAATACCTCAAGAGGTAAAAAAAAAAATGTTAGTTGTTTTGCATTTTGTTCTTACTGACCCAACAAAAAAAGTCAGCCAACAAAACGAGAGCACAGAAAGATTGGGTCGGATTCGTTTTTTTATGAACTGGTGTGATGATGGAACTTCTTACCATCTTTAGAGAAACTGCAATAAAGACATAAATTATAGAAACAGCGAGTGCACAAATTGTCTAACCATTAAAAGTAGCCACTGCACATTCATTATTGTGTTTCTATGTTAGTGGGCTCTGACACAAAACATGAGCCAGCTTGCTCATGGTACCATTATTTAGCACTAAGTTAATACTCCATAGTGAAATGAGTAAGTGGCAAAGTAAAATATTTTCGCCATTCTCTTCCTTTGATAAATACAAGTAACATTCATGATTGTCATTGGGTGACTTATGAATACAGCAAACAACAAAAGTTGCCCTAAAAAAGGTACATTACCAGAGTTTTAATATTGTTAGACAAAGTTGCTTCTTTTTTTGCTATGATGAAGTACTCCTGAGTTCACATTATGTCTGTGCACTTTTACCCTTGTATTCGTTTTTAGTGGTGTGAACCAGAGAGTGTGTCGTCTCTGGGCTTGCTGCTGTGTCATAATGCAGGCAGTTTGCTCTCTGCAGTGTGTGCCTCTGCCACACAGAGCAGCCTGCAGATTGATGGCCCTCTCTGACAGGGACGGAGCCAGAGCCAGTCAGCCAGGAGCAGGCTGGAGCATGATTTTATGAGTCAGTTTATCTTTCCGACACTGTTGACTCTGCACTGTTGTGATTTGTAAGATCTGAATGGGAAGGCAGTGGGAAAAAACTGAGGCTTGGAGCGTCCGTCGAGATGAGTGTGTTTAATTAATGTGTCACATCAGAGCAGCTCTGAAGTTTGTCTTAATCTCAGCCTTGTCAGCGGCTGGTTATACGGTTCTTATGTGTGGACATTATTCGACCATAACACTGGAAACTGCTGAAGCACAATTATTTCATTTTAGATGCGGTCAAGCTCTTGTTTTTGAGTGACTCACAGAACTATTCTAGTTCCTTTTTCCACTTTGTCACAGCAGACAGTTTGCCAGAGACAACGAAACGATCAATATTTATTTTTTGCACATGAAAGGGAATCTTTATGATCCGCTTCTGCTTTCAGAAATCAATGTAACAGCTTCCTCTCTCTCCCTCTCTCTCTCACACACACACACATGGTTCTCCCTACCTCCCTTGCATGCCTGCCTTCCACCTGTCCTCACCCCTCTCCCTCTCCTTGCAGCTTTATTCCCACAATCCCACCAGCCATGATCAAAGGGCAGTGGCAGATTTACACACACTCAGCTGCACAGCCTCATGGCCTCCTTAAGGTCAGGGGCAATGATCTGGAAGTCCCATATAAACTAATGTGCAGTGTATATACGGATGTGTAGATCTGACTTCACACTGTGTCACTCAGGGTCACAGGGGATGGGTGTTCTTATCTGGGGCCTGCAATGAATGACTATATCTATGAATTATTTATGAGTAACCTAATTCAATTACATGTGTCTTGAAGACTTGTACTCCTGCTTTTTGACAGTAGCTGGACAAATTAACCTGCTCACTGTACCTTGAAAATGGATTGTATGATCCAGTGAACTCTTTGACCACATAAAAACACATTTGTTTTGAGTTTTCTGGATTAAAAATCTGATTTTTCCTGTATCTGACTTTTATTCTAATCAGGCTTGTGGATGTCTATGTCTGGAAAAGTGATGAGCTGTTTTAACTCTTTTTAGACATGTGTGGACTAAACGTGAAAATGAAAATAATCAGTGGAAATCTTGATGATGAAAATCATTGTTAGTTGCAGTACTAAGTTGGAGGAAACAATGTTTGGTTGGATGGAAGTCTCTTCTCCCTTTTCCAGAGAGGTAATATGTAAATATGAGGTCTTCAAGTTGATTTTTGTGGCTTTTTAAACAGTCAAAGTCCAAAGATACTGACAATAAAGAAAACACAGAAAGACAAGCAACATATTCCTTATCATTTGAAATATAATAATGAAAATCAAAATTTGTTCATGAAATCATTTTCAATCACTCCAGCTCTAGATCTGAGTTTCTGTCTTTACCTTGTCCTTTGTGTGTGTGTGTGTGTGTGTGTGTGTGTGTGTGTGTGTGTGTGTGTGTGTGTGTGTGTGTGTGTGTGTGTGTGTGTGTGCGTGTGCGTGTGCGTGTGCGTGTGCATGTGTGTTTGTGTACCTTGGGGGGTACGTAGAACTCCAGCAGGAACCTCTCGCCCCCCTCCTCCCTCTTGGTCTTCCTCAGCAGCAGGCGACACTTTTGCCACAGTGCGGCTCCCATACAGTTTGTGTCATCAGCAACCATGTACCTGAGCGCTCCCTCCCTTTGGATCTCTAACATCTCTGCCTTGTGGCCCTGTGAAGCCCGGGGGAGCCGCAGCTTTTGGGACCACTTCTCTCCCCCTGTGGCCTCACCTCCTCCTCCCCCTCCTCCGCCCCCTCCTACTCCTACTCCCCCGTTAGCCCGTCTGGTTCCAGAAGGGCCGTCAGGTTCGGGTGAAGCCCGTCTGTGCCACATCTCCTTCACCCCATCCACCACACACAGGCTCATGTTCCTCAGGGAGAAGCCCTTCTTGAAGCGGGCCTTTGGGTGGCTGACTGAAACGTCCTCAGAGCTGCGGGACTGTCCCAGAGCAGATACCTTGTGTGCTGGCTGGGGCCCTCTGGTGGGGCCACTGCCTCCCCCATCTATCCCTCCCCCTCCGCTGTCCATACTGTCCAGGGACTCACTGGAAGCCCCGGCGTCCTTGCGTCTCTGGTAAAGGTCGTGTCCGTAGGACAGCGGGCAGCCCTGGATACCCAAGAATGGAACAATGCTATATTTTGGAGCTGAGCTAGATCCGTCCTCTCCTGGCGAGGAGGCTTGGTTCTCCCGGGCCTGGGTCAGCGCTGAAGAGAAACACTCCAGGAAGTGCTGGGCGAAGTGCTGGGAGAAACTCACATCAGCACCGGGCGAGTCATAGCAGGGGTTCTCCGACAGGAAGCGCTGGAACTTGTCGGCAAAGTCGACAGCAGAGGCTCGGGCGTGGAGCTCACAAAACTCTCGCCAGTCAGGCAGTGGGCACGAGGAGGAGAGCTCCGGGCTACCGGGCACCACCGCTCCGTTCATCACTGGGCCATGCCAACCTGCCGAGGAGAGGCTGAGGAGGAGGAAGAGGAGCAGTGAGTCATTGATGAGACAAAAGCAAAAGACAGCGAAATGTGTTTGTAGGATTCTTGGCTTTTTGATCTGATGTACTGTACAACAACTATGTGATGGTGCAAAAACTTTAAGGAAGGTAAAAAAAGCAGAATGCTGAAGAAGCTTAGGTCTGTCTTTATAACATTAATATCTTGTTCATGTGAGATATTCCAATGTGTTTTCAAATGGATACATTTCAAATCTTTCACAATCCAGACAGCAATACCTTACTTTGACACCTTAAAATCATCAAAATGTGGACTCAGTTGAGGTCAATCCTGCAAAATGTCAGAAAATAAAGAACCCTTGATACATTTTCTGACCTGGAAGCAGTCAGTACTAAACATTTTGAGGCTGACATCCACCTGTGTAGACTAAAACACCATCTTGGTCTGTTAAACCAAACACTCAAAATTGCCCCAAAGTTTCCAGCCATGTTGGATGCCATGACCTCCTGGTTCCAATCTGAAACTTTACAGTGTTGGTGCTGACAAGTTAAAACAGCAGCATCCTGCTTCACAGTGATGGAAATTCATTCAGTTTGAAGAGTCAGATTATGCACTGACTGACATGACATTTAAGATCAACCGATTCAATGTGACAACAGATTGAAAAGAATTCAAGCAGAAAGCCGGTGTCACCACCGAGTGATGGTTTGTGACAACAACTCATATTATCTGAATGATCTAAAAATGTATGTCAGGGCGAGTGAACAACAACGTGTGTTCAACAGAGTGACCGTGCAGATCTTCTTTTTGTACCATTTATCTTCCTCACTGGCTTTCTACAGATTATGAAGGCCTTTAAGTTGCTCTCGTCCAATCATCAATCATTCCTACGCTTCCCACATGTGTCTGTGTGTGTTTATATGGCTCAGACCTCATTGGTGACTCCCTCTCTGGCCTGATCAGCACCAAACCACATCACATCATCGATGAAACCAACATCTTACTCTCTTACCACAACTCTGTCAGTAACAGCATCCAAACCCAGTTTAAGCCCCCTCTTCCTCTTCCTCTCTCCTTCATCTTTGCCTCAGATCGTCAGTGACTAATACATCATCCGTGCATACAATCAAACACATGCTGGTTTGATGATTGTTGTGGGTAAATCACACAGATTAAAGGGACCCATCTGAGTGGGCAGGCTGGGTGACATATGCATGGGGACAGCCCACACTCCCCCAAGCTGTGAGAGCTTCTCCTCAGAGCCGCTCGGCCTCTCTTGGCAGTTCATTCACAGTATGTGCTCCATGAGTGTTTGCTTTCTGAAATGGCACTCTTAAACCAAATCATGCATACATTGGCTCTGCAGAGTTTTCCTGGAATGTGTATCCTGCTTATTGTCACTTTCTAAACACATCAGTGTGGGCTGTTTTCATAAAGGATTAGTGCAAAAAAAAAAAAAAAAAACATCTCCACTGGAATTAAGTCTGACACACGTCCAACTACAAGCCAATTCCTCTTTCTTTCCTGCTCCGACTGATCTGAAACAAACAATATGCCATATCAGAGGCAGGATATGATGATGAGGGAAAGTACAGAGGAGTCTCTTAGCTCATCATGAAGAGAGAGGAACTGTTACATGTTGGACCCGGCGTCAGGAAATCAGAGGAATGCTGTGATGGAAAGAGACACTCTAAAATAAAGGAAACTGTGGGATAAGAGAATAATCACAAGTAAAAAAGGTAAAGAAAATGTCTTTCTTATCCGCATGAATGTCCCAGAGGGATCTGAAGATCTAATACTGTGGTCATGTAGTGTCTCTTTTCTTTTTTATTCAAATGAAGCGGTTCTATTTTATGTATTATAATACAGAAGAAAGAAAAAGACAAATGGTATATGTATACTTTATATATATAAGCTTTTATATTAAATCTTTACTGATGATTAATAAATCATTTCTCAGTTCCCTTTACTTCGTACATCATCCATCAGACTGCTAAACAAGCTAACAGCTAAACCTGACCCCTGTTGAACCAATTCAAGTACAGTGTTTAACTCGTGTTTAAGTCTCTTTTAGAATTATTTAGCCGTAAGTCTTTTATTCTGAGTTTTCTGAGATGTGTCTCTCTGTTTTCATTGTGCATATGTATCTATTTGACTGTATTGTATGTGTTATTTGTGTTTTTATGGTTGCCTGTCTTGTGTTACCTTAAGTTATTTTACAACTTTAAGTAACAACCCCTTGATTGCGTTTAACCCTGAAAACCATCTATCTGAGCTCATGTGATTGGAAATATTGTTTAGAGAAGGAAGGGATCCAAGGAGGTATCAGGGGAAAGAAAAGCTCATTATGCAAACATTTGCAAAACTCCCACGATGGATCACTTCACAGAGTTAGAAGAGTTTATTTTGATCATGGACTGAGAAAGGTTTAATTAGGTCTTGGCTTTAATAAAAAAACTAAAAAAGTTGTTAAATGTGTGAAACTTTCATTCATGAATCCATCGGTTCATTCAGCTACACAAAGTTTAACACAATACTTTAACAGCTAATCACAGGTTGTAATAGTCACTGTAACTTGCACTCATCGTGAGTGTGTGTGTGTGTGTGTGTGTGTGTGTGTGTGTGTGTGTGTGTGTGTGTGTGTGTGTGTGTGTGTGTGTGTGTGTGTGTGTGTGTGTGTGACTGGCTGCGAGGAAGTCAATATCCATTCAGCTATTTAAAAACCCGCACTGGGCCAACTTTCCTCTCATTCAGCAGAAAAACAACAACACGTAGTGAGGTGCATTTCTCAAATCTCCTGCCCTTCCGCACAAGTGAGGATGTGCCTCTCTCAAGGATACTGAACTGACTGTATGCCGTGCCTACACACACACACACACACACACACACATACAAACACACTAAGTCAGCATGAAACCAAAGCCATGAGATGCTGGAGGAAGTGAACTGGATTTTCTCAGGCTCAGCAGAGTGAAGAAGACTACGAAGCAGAAATGATTGACTGAAGGTGCAGAGGTGAAAAGTAACTCAGTGCATTGACTGCAGTTGTGTAATAAAGTAAAGTTATAAGACAAGTTGAGTATTTCAATTTGATGCTACTGTATTAGTCACTTCATTTTAGCCAGAAATAATGTATTCTGCTTCATTTAGTTGATGTACTAAACATTTAAAAATGAAGCTTTTAATAGATTATTTTTAGCTTTTGCTGCTTATCATGGGGCAGTTTTTGGTTGTGGTCTTGTTTTCTTCTTCGCAGTTTCATTAAAGAGACTGGTCCCATCTTAAATTCTCATTGTATATACTGTAGGCCGTGTTTGAATAACTGAAAGCCCCAATAGATACAATAATAGAAACAAAAGCTTGTATTCTTTGATCATCAATTGTCAATCAATCTGTAAAAAGAGGTTTAATGCCATGACTCTCTGTTGAGAAAAGCAGAACCTGTGGCGCTGAGTGCACTGAATGAGCAAAGTAGCGGATGAGCGGCAAGAAGAAACGTAACAAACACTAACACAGGAGTCATCAAACTTTCCTTAACTGTGAGAGCTTTAAACCAAAACAAGAGCGTGGTCAGCTGTGCACTGTGTTAGGGATCTTTACCATTTGGGTTAGCAGGAGGGGCAGGCTCCAAATGTTGTCACTAGCATAATATGGCATTACCAATTGTGGGATGTACTCTGGCTTCACTTTTCGACAACAGGAAGAGGTGAAGGCACGTCATCCATTTTTACATACATTCAATGATGCATCGACATCTTTCATTTGATGTTGTGTCTCGACCACCTGATGAATGTGAGATCAATATTTTCTTTCTATTTTTTCAGTCTATCTTGTTTTTTTAGGGAAACTCGTTTGTTGCCCTATATTTTCACCATAGCTATTATCTCTGACTTTTGATTGGTGGTTTAAAAGCTTTGACTCTAACAGCTGTCTGCTTTGGACTTACTCTTACAGTTTAGATACTTTTAAATCATCTGAATGTAGGAATTTTGCTTAAGTCAAAGTATATCAGTACTTTTACTTAAGGATCTGAGTAGTTTTTTTTCCCCACTGGAGGGGGGCATGTTTTTGCGCTATAGTCCAGCTGCTAAAACAATCAGTGAGTGTGTGTAGGTGGAGAAGACAAGGCGAGCATAAAAAAGAGACCCATTGGAGGATGAGGGGGAGCAGAGGCACCATGTCGAGTCTCATATCCCAATGACTCCCCTCAGTCTTTTTTTTCTTTCTTTTTCTCTTTCATCCATCAATGGACCTGAAGCACAAAAGAGACTGAAAGAAGTCAGGGGGAATGTAAAAATGTTCACCTCCATCCCTCAGGCCTCTGAAGCTTTTCCTGTATCTCCACCCCTACATCTGTGGTAAAAATCTACCACTACTGTGCCCCCTCTTCCTCCTCCTCCTGCTCTTTCATTCCTCGGGGAGCAGGGCTGATATCTCCGTCAGATGGTTGGGAATTCAGTCTGTAACAGTAAACTGACTGGGAAGGAGAGGAAAGAAACATTACTGTGCAGGGAGAAGCAATCAACTGCAGCCTGCAAAACACATCGTACCAGACACTTTAGCTTTAGTAGAGCCCTCACAGGACTGAACTGCGCTTAGCCAACAGCTTCATCTGCCTGATTAATACTGTGGTGTTGTGGGGGGTAATAGAGCTACTGAGGAAGTGACACTGTAGCCAACTGGTGTACAAGGACTTGTGTTTTTAAAGCTGTGTGTACACATACCTCTGTGCACAGATAAACACTGCGTGTACAGATCTAAACACACATGCTGCTGTTAGCAGTGTCATGCCAACACCATCAGTGATTAGTTGATGAAGATGATTGGTGATGTTGTGCTCCTACCCCAGGGAGTTTGGGCCATGTTTTCTAAGATTAGCCAGCTCCACAGCACAACACACAGCTAGCAGCACACTTAGCACAGTATACAGCGCTTTTCCTACACATCATCTTTAACTCTATGTGAACCCATTCATTATGTGTTCATATGCGAGATGTAAATATTGCTGCAGCTGGATGTGGATCAGGGACATTTAAAGATCTAAAATATGTCTTCTTATCATTCTTGCAGGGTACAGAGGAACAACATAATCACATCTTGTATTCAAGTTGGCTTCAAGCAAATTCTCAATGATTTTCTCATGTTGTTCATGCACGTCAAAATATTCATGTTAAACATGCATGTTTAGTAGAGCATAATCGCTAATGCAATCTTTTGTAGATCAACCACTTCTTAATCAAATGATATTTTAAGTTATTTAAAAAGGATGACATTAGAGCTCGTCCTGTATCAAGAATTATGTGACTTTCATTTCAGTCATTTCTATTGTATTTTATGTGTAATTTCTATTGAACTGCATCGTCAAAACAACACAATAGTGACTTGTAAAGTAAATACCAAAAAGGTATTTTCCTTGCTTTTGAGTCCAATCAAGATCAAAAACTTGTAGTGGTTCCTTCCTTGTTCTTTACCAATGCTACCTCCTTTCTTCAAATGTTATGAAAAAGGTGCCAGTAATTGAAAACATGTATTCCTTAGTGGCGGTGAAAAGTTTGCGACAAAGATGGAGATATCAGCAGAAATATGTTTTGATGATGTTAAGTTTTGATTTGTTGTTCTGCTGAAGGAAGACAGACAGAAAAACCAAGACAGGATAAAAGTCACAGCAACAAAAAGTGACTCACATGTAAAAGTCAAAAGACAGAAAAGCTATTGCAGTAGACATCAAGGTGTGTGTGTGTGTGTGTGTGTGTGTGTGTGTGTGTGTGTGTGTGTGTGTGTGTGTGTGTGTGTGTGTGTGTGTGTGTGTGTGTGTGTGTGTAAGAGGGCACAAAGGAAAGAGGAAAACTATGCAAACCAGGATGATGGAAGTGAAGGAAAAGCAGAGGAGATACAGACATGAGATTAACTCCAATGCGGGGGAATGGTTGATAGCAAGTCTGGACGTTGGAGGGGGATCAATCAGACATTGAAGCAGAAGCCAGCGTCAGAAGTTTTACCCCTTTCTTTACCTACTTTCAGATCTGTGCACTTCAGAGCAGCTTGTCAGTGATCTTTGACCTGAACCCTGATAACCTCCAGCCTCCCTGATGCCACTAAATTTTGTCTGGAGATTTTTTTACCGCTTCTGACACAACACAGGACCACAAGCAAGGGCCAGTTTGTCTATCTATAGACATCATACACATGTCATTTTCTTTCTAATAACGTAAGTAGCATGGCCTTATCACACAGAAATTAAACACATTAATTAGTGTTTCCTCTCCGGGTTATCTCTCCTCTCTCTCTCTCTCTCTCTAGTTCTCTCTTGTGGTTTCTCTGGCGTCGCAGCAATAATGTAAATATTGAGTGAGCTCAGGCATCCATATGGCAGCCAGCGATAAAGGGACAGAGCGCGTGGGAGAAAGAGAGACGCACATTCTGCCACTGACTTCCATTTCCTGTCTCTCACCCACAAGGTCTAACTAATTTCACAGATGACCACAGTCAGGCCTTTCTCAGAGGAGAAACACTGTCCGACCTGTGTGAGCATGCAGCATGTCGACTACTGCAACAGATGAGTTTTCAAAATTCAGAGTTAAGCTGAGGTGAAAAAAATCACACTGAAGATACCTGCAGAGATTGAGCATGATGAAATGTATGACTCTGTGTTGGATGTCTTTTATATTTTTACTTTAAGATGTAATGTGCTGTTAAAATGCAGGATTTTGTGTCATCACGCCACTATATCATGATCTTTTATGATGTTTCTCTGTTTTGAATTGAAATATGTAGAGCTGTAATGAAAGAAAACATTGACTTTTGATTTATCTGTAAATCATTTGAACTTATATTTGATTTTCAGTCAATCTTAACCTATAAAGTTTTAAGAAAAAAATGAACAGCGACAAAAGAAAAGTTCTCAAAGCCTGAGATGATGTCTGTTAATTGCTTTCTGATGTCCACTAATTTGTAACAAACAACAACATACATTAATTTTGTTTACATTAAACATGGAAAAACAACTAAATATTACATTTGAAAGATAAATTAAAAAATTAGCAATAAACTGAATGAGGAAATGTGTCGTCACTCACGCTTTGATTGCATACAAACCTATGTGATAATGGTAAACACTACTTCTTTGAAGAGTTCAGTATTAGTTTTGATGCTGTCACACAGGGGCTGATTTAACTATGTGATGATGCGTCTTTGGTTTCATGATATTACGACTGTTGTTATTTTCATTATCTGTATAAATACACATACAGTATATGGTCAACCTGATTTGTGTAGCATCGCTCAAACTTCAGTGAAAGAATGTTTAATAAAATGACCCTATGGATGCTAATAGAATATTTAAACAGCAAAACATCCCTATTATAAAGTGTTTTGAACTTGATTTATAGAATTTGGAAACGTATATCATAAAGTAAGCCCCTTGTAATGTTGTTGTGGAGCGCTTCATTCTGTACACAAACTACATGATAAATAATGTGGATTGAATACTGTAGCATAACATGGGGCCAGCTCTGAAAAATGTAGGATTCAGTATTTTGCTTTTTACCAATAATACAATCACTAACAATATTCTTATTTAAGAATTTCATTTTCTATTTTCAAAACTCTCGAATTATGTACAAGATAAAGAAAATAAGCTTTCTGCATTCTTTTATTCTACGTGTGTACATCAAGACAAATTCCTTGTACATGTACATTCATTTGACATAATCCACTTCTTGGAATTTACTAAAAAATATTATTAACTTTGACTCTGCCCTCAAATAGTTCACTATTATTTCTTAAAAACAGCCAGAGGAGCATTATCAGAATATAGCCCTATTAAAAAAAAGTTGAATATATTGTGTTGTGATGTATTGGATTGCAGTGTTTCTCTGTTATTCTCTCCACCCCCTCCAGAGAAAACTTTTAGTGAAGTATTCTATCCTTTTAAAAATTTATCTCAAAGTGATACTGCATAAACACTGAGCCAAAACCAAATCTATTGCCTTGTAATATAGAAAGTGAATACAATAAACGTTTTTTCTTTAAATTGGCACCATAAAATCAGAAGAACATAATGCCAGAGAGGCAGAATAGCCTGCAAGCAGTGATGTAGGGACCCGTGTAACATCAGGCCTGTATCCTGTTCAAATCGGTCTTGTTATGCTTCATATTAACAGACTGAACCCTATCAAAAGATACATGAGACAAAGTCAATAACAGGCCTAAATCAGGCCTACTGCGGGCCCACAGAGCCTAATTAAAGCCAACAGTGGACGGTTGTGCAGCCTGCGTACTGGACTTCATGAATGGAGGATCGGCAGCAGCCTCCTGCTGAATGGCTGACAGTCTGGACTCGACAACAGGGGATGAATGGGAGGCTGCGCGCGGAGTAACGAGCCGGTACACGGATTCTGGATCATCTCGAGCGGGCCTGAACATCACATCACATCACATCACATCACATCAGATCTCACCAGCCCCCCCACCCCCACCCCCCTCCCGAGCCGCCCATTGACTGACCAGACTTCACTCCCTCAGGGCTACTAAATGGATTATCGGAAAAGCCCATTTTTACACCGCGACCCTCCTCAAGTCATGGACTCCTCATTCACATAGTCTCAACATCTAGAGCACGAGACGTTTTCATCTGCATATTGCGCGTGTTCTCTGCCATCAAAGCCGATTTTAAACACAGGGTCCATCACGGAGCCTCGTTGGATGAATCGGGGTCTTACACCAAAACAGCAGCTCCTCCTCAGCACCTGAAAGGTTGTTGTTGTTTTTCTCTTTATCGTGACGACAGCAGCAGTGTTTTAAAAGCTCTGCAAAATGTCTAACCCAACGCGTCAGGATAACCTAAATGCGCTAAATAAGAAATAAAAACGCAGTAAGAGAAAGAATGAGCGGCAGTAGCGACTCTCACCTCAATGCAGGACTGGTTTCATCATGACGCTCGTGTCTCTGAGGCGATCCTGGATCCTGGATGGAGGCTATTTCGGATCAAACATGGTGATTTTTCCCTCTATAATCATCAGATGTGCTCTCCTCTCCGGGTTATACGCACTCACAGCCGGACAGCTCTGTCTCCATCTCTCCGCTCGACGCACTGTGCTGCTGCTGTACCATGAACTCTATCTCTCTCTCTCTCTCTCCGCTGTTTCCACAGCCAGAGACATGCCAGAAAGAGTCAGGGCATAGTGCAACATCCGGGAACTACTTTCAGAATAAAGCTCAATTTAAAGCTCATAATGATCCCAAACACAGGGGTCAAAATGATTATGACCTATTCTTTTTAAATGTTTTTGATCATGCAATTTCACTTCAGTGACTTATTTTCAGTTGGGTAGTTTTTTACAGGTTATTTCCTCATACTTTTCTGAATGCAATTTAAAGCCCCTTTGAGGAAAGTGTAGCTGGTCGGGACACTGACGGAAATTAATCGTGAACTATCACCAACATGATTTCTTTAATGTTTTTTTCAGTGCCTGTTACCACTGCCCCTGGGTAGCTGTCAGTGAGCGTTCACAGCATGATGCTGAAACAGCCCTTTCTTGCTTTTTCCAAAGCAGACATTCACAATAAGTGGTACAATTGACTTTGAAATCATGCAGGATGAGATTTTTTTTTTTGTCATGCACTACCTACATGTGCAAGACAAGATCTGCTTTGCAAGTAAACTGCTGTAAACAATTAAATGGTGGTAAGTGAATGTGAGGGCCCAAAGAAGATATTCCCCAGGCCTTACTACTCATAACAAATCAGGCAGTGTGTGTATAATTTAAGGTAATTTGAGGTTTTCATGCCTTGATTTCATTTATGATTAACAGTAAGTATGTAGTTTATTCACTTCAGTTTAAGCTCATGCAGATAAAGTGAACTGAGAATACATTGTGGTCCAGATGAACTTGTTTTCATTCTTTGTTCCTGAAAAGTCGACATTTTAGAGAACTTTCCAGAAAGGTGTTAGCCATATTTAGCAACCAGACAAAAACCTTTGTTGCACAATTTTCACATAACATGGTTTCCACAATTTGAAGACAAAAAAAAAAAAAAGTAACTTCTAATGTGACTCTGGAGGCTTTAATTGTGAAGGCACACCCAAATGTGGCAGATTCTGTGTGTTTCTGGATAAATTGACCAAGTCATGGGGGGCATGTGTGTGTGTGTCTGTTTCACTGATCTATTTAACAGCCAAAGATGACAATAAAAGGAACCACGCCCTTTTATTGTTGCCATAACTGACACAATACATGAGCTCCTGTTTGTGTGTGTGTGTGTGTGTGTGTGTGTGTGTGTGTGTGTGTGTGTGTGTGTGTGTGTGTGTGTATGTGTGCGTGTGCGTGTGCGTGTGCGTGTGTGTGTGTGTGTGTGTGTGCATGTGCGTATGTGTGTTTGGGGGGGGGGTGATTATAAGATACAGAAAGAGAGAAGAGATAAAGAGTTTGTATAAAAAAATTAATGAATGAATCTATAAAAAAGTCTTCCTAGTTACAAGACCTCAACAAAGACAGAATCCACAGTTTATTTAAAAATAGAAAAACACAATACCCTTTGATCCCCCGCCCCCCCCCCCCCCCCCACACACACACACACACACACACACACACACACACACCAAGTGTTATGACCCCACTAACAGGACCACATACATGGAAGTGTGGGCAGCAGCTGGTCCGAACCATCGACTGTTTAAAACATGGACGCTGTCTCAGTGACGTCACCCATCGGTTTCATTAAGAAGCCAAAAGATGGTTGCCCTAATATTGGAAATGCAATCTCAACACAACTTTAGATCAAGTAACATGCAAAGAGGTGAAGTCAAGGCAGGCCTTAAGCCTCCTTTCAAACTGATACAATGTAGTCAAATCAGCAGCAACCCTAATTATGCAGATATGAATAACTCTTACAAATTCATCCCTGCAGACGGTGTGAACACAAAAAGAACTTAGATGTTGAGACAAAAACTATGTTCTGTATCATGTTTAAAACCATGTCTATAAACATGTTTAATATAAACATATTTCTGGGCTTAACGGAGCTTCCTGAGCTTTTAGAGCAAGCCTCAAGTGGAAACTTGGGGAACTGCAGTTTTTTGGGCATCTGCATTAGCTTAATCTTTGAACACTGGAGGATTGACATATTACGCTGGCAGTGCGTATGGTAATGATATTAATATAAAAAATATGTCTTTATATACATTGTGGTTCAAACTAATTGTTTTAGACTGATCTTTGCATTTTGACTGATGTGAGTTAGGTTATGTATGAAGAGTTCTGTAAATGAAGGTCATTGTTTTTATTATAATCTTTAGCTCACTAAAGAAATACTCATATAAGTCATTAAAAATGCTCACCAGGGTTCAATTGTCAAACTGCTGTTGTGCCTCCGCAGACTGACACAATTTCACACATGCTGTTTGGCAGAATGACACTCTTCACGTGGCTCTGTGATGTTTACAACTCATTGAGTGGCTCCGGCATAACACACCTCCACTACTAATCCGCTCTGAGTGGATTGACGCTGTGGCTTCATGGTGGGGGTCAGGACTAAAATAATAACCTGGTCAGGCCGCAGACAGGTGGTAGTGAGAGAAGACAAGCTGCTTTGGAAGGTCAGCACCTCTAATCTGAGTGTTTCCTCCTAAACCATGCCACTCATACGGCTGCTTTTAGTTATAGCAAGCACACTGTGATCTTGTTTTGAAAACTCTTCATCAGCTGTTAAGCAGCTCCAACTGATCTGTGTAATGATTAGCTGCAGACAAATGATTAAATGAAGCATCTGATTGAATTTCTGCCAGTTTTATGCACCACTGAACGGAAGTGTCTCAAAGGAAGCTGCTCAGGGATTTTAAAAGCTTTTGATAATAAGGATATTAAAATCAAAAGAGGTCCCCATGTCTGGTAAATGCAGTGACATAAAGTTTACTACGGTTTCAAGATGATATCTTCGGTCTCATAACAAACCTATTTAATATTTCCCAAAAATATTACTTGCTAAAAGTCTTTACAAATTCCTGGTAACTTAGGACGTAGCTGTATCTGAATACTTCATTCAAGAAAACAGGTTCAGTGAGATTGAAAGAGATATGTAATCTACCCAAAGCTGCTTATCGTTGCTGAAAAAAAAGGGAAAAGATGATTAAACAGTCTGAGGATGTGAAATATATTGATAATACCATCAATCACACAACAGCAGGCTGTTTTTCACTGAACTATTATTGATACTCTTGCTCCAGTTTTAATTGTATGTTGTGGGCTTAGTATTGCACGCACTGTTTGTCATCTTCATTGAAAACATGCACTCACACATTAAGCCAGCAAAGCTCTGTCTGCTCCTTGAAGGCGGTTATTCTGAGAGACAATTGCCCTTCCTCAATTAAACGAAAGTTTAACGTTTCTCTTAGGTGAATTTGATTCTCTTCTCATAATAATACCTTCATTGTAAACTCACAGTTTCTTGAAGACTATTGTTGTGGCTTTTCTGCCTTTATTTGATAGAACAGCTTGAGAGAAAGGAAATGTGGTAAGAGAGAGAGTGGGGGATGAAATGCACCGTCTAAACCAGCACCCCTTTTTTATAATCATAGCTGTAGTACATCATAGTAGTAACTATTGACTGATGTGTATTATTATCGTTGAGTTGTTTTGTACCCCTTTCACTGGAATAAAAGCTTATAACAGAATAAAGAACACAGAAGTGATGGAGTGATTGCCACGTTTTCAAAATTATAAAAAGGTAAGAGAGTAAAATTGTGATGGCAGGAAGCTACAATTATTACTCTCAATACCCAGACCGTATAGTGAGGAGCTGCTTAATGAATCAAACAAAATAAACTGGGCTGGGTGAGGGCTCTCTCTCTTTCTCTCTGTCTCTCTCTGTCTCCCTCCAGAGACCCTCGCTTCTTATTGATCCTCGCACACTTCCTGCCGGAAGGAGGAATCGACAGGAACCTCGAGGGGCCAGGAGACACTTCAACCTCTTGGTCATCCAGAGACTCATCACTGTCTCTCCCACGTCACCTCTATTTTACTTCTACTTTAAATCCCTTCGCTCATCCATCAACTCTTAAGTCCTCCCATTTCACTCTGAAAGGTCACCGTTTTCAGTCCTTCAGAGACAGTTTTCTGTTTGTCCTCTGTGCAGACATACAGTACTCTTTGATGGCAGGGCAGGAGCCTATGACATAACACTGCACATGAACAACAGGGCCTCCCAATGGGCACATCGATCAGGAGTTCAAATATATTCCTCATTTAGACTTTAGAGAGGTGACACAGGGGAGGGGAGCGGTGGGCTAACACAAAAGGGGAGGGGGAAAAAGAGATGCTTTTGAGCTGATTTCCTGTGAAAGCGTCTAAAGTGGCTGAGATGGAGATTGGCCTCCTGAGGCTGTTTGAGGATCAATGTGTCAGCAGGCTTTAATAAGAAGCTGTTCCTCACCGTTTCCTGACCTGGAAAACAGACTCCTGAGGTGCACAGACACAAACTGGATACAAACTGGGAAAGATGTCCTACTACAGCTATAACCTGAATCTGTAGAGAATATTTATTGACGGGAAGCATTTAAACCTGACGCTCAACAGTCATCTTGAAGAGAAGCCACAAAGAAATAAAAACTGAAAGATAGAGAAGATAATGGAGAGGCAGGGGTGACACCAGGACTTCCAGGCCCCATGACAAGATGTCACATTGGGCCCTTCCACCACAGTGTCAGTCTTACCTGCTATAACCATTCCCCAATAAAAGCTTTAAATTAAGATTGTCAACATTTAACTTCTTCAACAATTTTTTGGCATCAACCACCGACCAAATGTCTTCTTCATAAAAAAGGTGCATTACAAAAGACTGAGTCCAAAAATGTGCCAAAAATGGCAGGCAAACACCTGCACACTGTCTGCATATAAATATATTGGCAACTCTCAGTACCGAAACGTTGCCAATATATTTGTGCAATTTAGACAATGTGCAGGTGTTTGCCTGAAACTTTTGGTTATTTAAAACAAGAAATGAACCATCATTGGGTGACCAGGACTTCTACTTTTGTCGCTGTGGTAATGTAACAGGTATCAACATCGTTTGATTTTTACTAGTATCATATCAAAGTTTAAAAATGCTGGTATCGTGACTACTTTTAAACAATAACAATTAATCTTACTATATAGTATAATGCAATCAATTTTTAGGCATCTTAAAGGCTTTAATATTGTTTCGTGTCTTCAAGAATTAAGAAAGATTTAAGAATCATGTTCACATTTTCTACGACAGTAAAGACTCAGAGGGAAAAAAATCCAAACAAAAAAACCTATCTATTTATATCAGGGCCGATAATGAGAGTCGTTTCAGAATCAGGCGTGTGCTAAAAAACAAAGCATGGGGTTGTTGGTGGATGTGTGTTGAGTTAATGAAATATAATCCAGGACGAGCAGGTGGAGTCACAGATTAACAGGTTTAGAGGATTATCAGAGGTGAAAATCCTGCACAACATTTTTTGCAGTTCTCAAGCAGGATTGTACAAGCCTGGTGAGTAACCATGGCAGCATTTAAGTTATCTCTTTAGGCGATCATGGGTCAGGTATTTTTTAAGGAAGATCTTTCATTGTGTCCTTGTGATTCATTTGTTCAAACTCCTTCGCTATAGCCCCACACATGAGATCATGACCAGATTAATCTGATAGAGGGCCTATACACCTCGTTTTTGTACATTGATTATTTTCCAATCATGTTACAAGCGAACAAACCAACCAGAAACGCAACATATCAGTCTATGGTAACAATATAATGCTAAAATCTGAAAATGAATGATCGAGCTCAAAACTCTAAAGACTAAAGTTATGTACAGGAAAGTATTGGACAGGTCAAACACAAAGAACACAAGAATATTTTTTTCATGAAATACAAGAAATATAAGCCTATGGTTCATTTTATTCTGAAGTTTAGATTTGTATGTATTTAGAACCAAAAATATAAAGGACTTCATGTTTTTTAAAGGTAATCTTTAAAAGGTCAGTTTTTACTATTTTCACTTGGTCATACAGACAGAATTAGACCCCAAACCACGTTAATATGGAATACAATCAAACATATTTGATCAAATTATGTGCAATTTTTGAAAACGCAATGAACCATATGCTTCTTGCTTTCATGCCCTGGGTCAGTTGTTCCCTTTGCCTGGTTGGCATGTCTGCTTTGAAAGCGTTAATAACTTGAAATACTCTATCTCTAATAAACACAAGTCATGTTTTTCTCTGCATAGAGCTGATGATGAACAAACTGGTTTCAGCCACAGTTAGATCTCACATCAAAGAGCCAGACGTGTCAGTGTGCCATCTGAGTCACAACCAGCTCTCACACCCAAAACCTTTCACCGAGGTGATGTGGAGTTATCAGCTCTAATCCTCAGATAACCCGCTGCTGAGACGGCGGTGTGTGTTTTCTGTGTCACTCTGTACCTGAGGAAGCGTCCGTCACGCTGAGCTGGCAAGAAGATGGTGATGTGTGTGATGATGTCATTTGAGCCCAAGATAGCACACAGCAAACCACGCTATCAGTAAACAACACGGGGAAGCCACAACAGAGAGAAAAACATGTCAGTTGTTCATGAGATGGAACAGAAATAAAAGCACAAGTTATTTCACTGTAGTATTTCAATCATGTGAAACTTTATACTTTAGAATAGTAAAAGATTTGATTTTCATAGGTGTAGTTGATTAATAACAAAGGAAAAAGTTATCCAATAGAAGATGCAATGTTACAGAATAATCACAAGGCTGGAAAAACGTAATTAAAATGTAATTCTTTTAAAAAGTCAGTTTAATTTAACACTGCTTATTAAATATGACCATACCAATCATGAAACATATACAGGGTAACTGTGTAATGGGTACTTTAAATTTGAAAACTCAAAGTGCAAATTACTGTTTACTTGTGTTCTTTCACCAAATACATTCTAACCTGTATAGCAACATCCTCTGTATATGGTAATGTTACTTTAACTCAAGTGAAGCAAATATTTCTTCTCACAAATTTAGAATTAAGCCATAACAAAAAGGTAGTATGATGTCATCAAGTAGCATATGATCACCAACTTTCTTTATAGTATGGCTTTGAAATGTCTTTACCCAAAAAGAGGGGGGGGGGTCTATCACCTCATTCTATTTTTTAAAATCACATTATGTCCGTGTGTCTCTCTAAAGTCTGGGATATACGAGGATGCACAAATCTGTTATTCACAAGTTTTTGTTTCTCGCTCAATCAAAAGTCAGTTCTCAGATGTGTACACTTCAGGCATAACACTAACTGGCTTTAAAACTAGCTGGGTGGGTAATGTGTCATAGACTGAGATGCCACAGTGAAAGTTAAAGTAAAGAAAAAGCTTAAGGACTCTGCATCTATTTCTGTAAAGTGAAAACTTTATTAGAGCACTTTTTTTTAATTCAAATTCATGCTTACTGCTGTATTTATTTGTTTGAACTTTTCTGTTTGTTTTGGATTTCCTGGAGCGCACTCTCTCATGAGCAAAACAACCCAACAATAATTACTTTAAAGCAATCAATCTATTTGATCAGCACAGATACTTTAAGAAATACAAAGTGGTTACCCTCTTCCACCATTAAAGAAATGTTATGTTACTCCCCTCATCTGACACCTGCCCAGCTCCATTTACAGTTAACCATCCATGTTTTTTCTCATGGTCTCACTTGATTTTGTTTTTGTAGGTCATAAAGAGATTTCAGAATTAAATTCAGTCGGTTTCATAACCAGTTAAAAACTGGCAGGAGCTTTAACATTTAATGAAGTTGATAAATGTCCATAAGACATTGTTAAACACTAAATAAAGAAAATTGCAAAATTTAAGAAGCATGAAAAGTTATATGTTGCCTTTATTTACAAAATGTTTCTACATACAGTATGTTTTAAGAGCTATTAGTCTGAGACCTTCAGGAGCCAAAACAGAACATCAGGTTTTATCAGTTTGTAATTGAGGTTGTGTGTCATATTATTTGAATATATTTATATAGGCCTAGTTTTATTTTTATGTTACATTTTTGGTAATGACTGTACAACATCTTTTGTCTGTGAATAACATGACGTGATTCTCCTCGTCACTTCCTACCACCTATCATCTTCCCCAGATAAGGTGAGAGGAAGTCATGGTGGGAGGAGACTGTTTAGATGAGGGGGTGGGGGTCCTGAGAGAGAGAGAGAGAGAGAGAGAGAGAGAGAGAGAGAGAGAGAGAGAGAGAGAGAGAGACTCTCCATACTCAGCATCCGGACTTGCTGATCCAGGATCACGTGGCCGAGTGATTCAGCCAGACGATGTCAGAGCAAATCAGAGCGCCGGGGAGCATTCAGCATGGAGCCACCTGACAGAAGAGGCCTGTTTCCATAGCAACACCCATGGGGGGTTGTGGGGTAGGGGGGATGTAAACCGACAGAGGAGAGGATGAAAGGGAAATGTGAACAGAGACATTTTAAAGGGATGGGTATTATAAGAGGCTAAAATGTTACTGAATACTGATACTGGAAAATGTACTCAAAGTAGCCTAAAATAAAAAAACCTTTCCAAACACACACATACACAAACAAACAGGGGCTGAATTCCTGCAGCAATCACACAAACACACAGACACCCACGCATGCTTTGTAACCATGCAACAGTCCTCTGCAGTTCATGGTGTGAGCCTCTAAGGGACACAAAGAAGGAAAATCCTGAATGGTGTGTTTCGTCCATGAATGCTCTGAATGAGATTTTCACTGCCACAGACAAATGAATGAAGAAGATGCCTTTCAATGAATGGGAGAGATCTCTGAGAACAAGGAAGTCTTAGCTGACAAGCAAAATATTGAATTCATATGTTGTATGGAGGACATGAATGGTTTTGTGTTAGCGGTATGCCTCATGCTTAAAACTTTTGCGAGCTTGCTTGGCCGGCTTATGGAAACTTGGGATGTCATCAGAATCAGAATCAGAATCAGAATCAGATTTATTGGCCAGGTATGTTTAACACACAAGGAATTTAACTTCGGTAGACTGTGCTCTCTTTGTACAAAGGTAAAACGTCATATAGATTAACCAATATAGATTAACCGTCATATAGATTAACCAATAAGCAATGATTCTCAACTGGTGGGTCGGGACCCAAAAGTGTGTCGCAGAATGTGTGCGTGGAAAAAAAACAGTCAACAAGCCAATATACTGTATGTAGCGCTTTTTAAACCTGTTTGGTTCCATTTCTTTGTTTCATCACTTTTTGTGCCCGTCGGTATAGTGGGTCCTGAGGCTAGACTAGTTGACAACCACTGCCTACAGGAAGACAACAGATATCACTTTTAATGCTTAATGTCCCATTAAGAAAGGTAATGCTCATAGAAGAAGAATATTTTATGCCAATCCAATGCAGTCAGAGGAGTCAGCTAAATAATTCATATTCATAATAAAACATTACTTTACTGCCCTCTGCTGAACCCAAAGTGGAAATGACAAATCTAAATTATAGGCTAGAAACAACATTTACATTTTTTTTAATTTGTCTTCTTATTAAGCATCTACAGGGCAGTTTGTTTCACTGACTGCAGGGTGACATTCACTCTTTGGACCAGCAGCCTCAAAATAAACATGACGGTGCAGAAAATGAAAATGCTGACCCATTAGCGCGCTGTCATTAAAGGATCAGCCAGTGCACATGAAATGACCCTTCCACTGCAGTTAAAAAAAAACAACATCAGGCCATTAGGCTTACTTAAAACTTTTGTTATTCCACAGATGGAGGTTGTTAATATTTATGGAGCTGTCGATGGAAGCTGGAGAAGCAGAGACAAAGGATGAAAGAGGGAGAGAGAGAGAGAGAGAGAGAGAGAGAGAGAGAGAGAGAGAGAGAAGGGCGAAATAAGGTGCGCTTATCCAAGTATGGGGTTAAAGGTGAATGCCGCTGTGGAGGTCAGAATGGGAATGTAATTGTGCTGAGATTGCTGCTCTGATTGATAAGCAAAATAAGGGCTTAAGATAGAGGACGGAGGTAGACGTGTGTGTGTGTGTGTGTGTGTGTGTGTGTGTGTGTGTGTGTGTGTGTGTGTGTGTGTGTGTGTGTGGTCTGCCAGTCTACTTAGTCTTTAATGGCTGTGAGCCGAGGAGCTCTTTAAGAGGAGGCCTCTCATGAATAATGCAGTCTAATTCAGTCATACTCAAATGCAGGCAGCCGTCAGTGCGACTGCTGAGGCCTGAATCTCTGATCAGCACATTCATCCCCTCTGTGTGTATTAATGTGTGTGTGTGTGTGTGTGTGTGTGTGTGTGTGTGTTCAGTGCAGACCTTAGTCAGACAACACCCCTCCCCTCTTTTTTTTTTTTCTTCTTTCGGATCAGCTGTTAAACAGACCCACATCACTGAAGTCTCGCTCTCAGCCTACATTCGTCTCTTTTAAAGGCTGACTTATGTAACAGACACCTTTGCTGTAACATTAAAATGTCTAGGCTGGTTTCAATTCTGAAAGAATCTCATGGAAAGACCAAAACCTACAGTGGATTAACTGGGATTCAGTACACAATTACTTTTTTTAGTCAGATTGTGGCTCTCAGCATCAATGTTATTATTCTCACTCAAGACACAAAGCTCCAAAATAGATAATGTAGAAGTATGTTTTTATAAATCTGAGGATGCCTGGGTGCTGGGTTAGCCTGGTCAGTAGAGTAGGTGCCAGATATAGAGATTACAATCCTCCATGCATTGACCGCAGGCCTCAAACTTTTGATGCAGTGTTCTTAATCAGTGTTTATGAACTGTGTTTCTTCTTCTTCTTCTTTCTTTTATTGTATTGCTGCAGGGCACCTCTGAAAAAGAGACCTCGGTCTCAGTGGTTTCTCCCTCCTAAAATAAAGGATAAATACAAAAAAATTAAATGTGTGTACCCCACTCTTCTTGTCTTTCTTCTTTAGCTGACCTATTAAAAAAAAGACAAAAGAAAAGGACCCCCTTGAAAACGAGATGGTACATCTCAAGGGGCTTAAAATAAAATACAAATACAAAAATAGAGTATCTTGTTGCTTCAACATCTGTAAAAGTGCATTTATTTGGGACTTCTTTCAGCGGCGTTTGATGCTCCAGCAGAAGAGGACATTTTTTTAAAGATTTTATTAGAATAATAACAATGTCCATGTTTACTGTGATGAAAGGACGTTATCCAGTGCAACAACAAAGTGTGTTTAATGTCAGCAGCCAATTCAGTGCTGGCTTCCCGGAAACAAAGATGTTATTTAACCATTAGGAGATATCAACCCATTCCTCCCTCCACTCCATACAGTCACTAGGATCCCACTTATAACTATTCTTTAAGGACAGATGATGAGAGATAATGGTGCTCTGAATTCTCAGATGAGTCAAGAGTTCAAGTTCACGTTAAGCACAACAAAGAAAGAGACTTACCCGGCCTGTGGCAGCTGCAACCTTAAAAATGATTCTGCAAATATAGAATAAAGACGGATACAAGAGAAGCCCCCGGTCCAAAGTAAGAACTTCCTCACATATTCCTACTATCAGCTATTCCTACAGCAAAATGTTTGTAGGATGAATTGATTCATTGGTTTTGGTCTTTTCATGAAATGGACTCACGATTAAACTTACCACCAATAGATCACCTTGGATCAAGATGGTAGAAAAGTAGTTGTTTTAAGGTCATACAGAAGCATAAACCAACTAACTCTAACTTATCAGCACACTGCTCACTTCACTAGGACACACATTTCAGAGGGAGACAAATAAAACCAAAGACATCACTGCATAGTCTTTATTTGGAATATATCAGTCGGAAAAGGAAAAAAAAGTGATCAGGTAAACATGCACAGGAATTAGTTTGAAAGTAGAACATTTCAATCACAGTCTCAGTAAGTGTTGATGGATTACTGCTGTGAACTCGACTTATCAGCAACAAGGAGCTCTCTGCACCAAAGACTCAAGTCTTTGAAAACTGAACTCACCAAATATTAACATTAATCAAACTCAGGGTAGGATCACCTGAGGAGAAATAAAAAGTTAACTTATAACTTACCATATTACCCTTACATTTCAATGTACTTGATTTCACATCCACTACAACTTTATTGATTTAATTCTCTGATAATTTGAACTTCCACCTCCGCCCAGTAAAACACTAAAGAGTATTATGGTCCCTTTAGAACAATTCACCAACTCTTAACTTTATTTACTACTAATGATTAGCTTTCATTTTCATGTTAGTCTTACAGTAAATGAGCCTTAAGTTATGTAATATCTATTTTTATGTATTAATAGCAACTGATTCAAGATCACCAACTTCCTTCAAGAGGAAGCTGTACAAGCATCCAACAGCCTTGTGATGATCAGTTCAGTTTATAGCCCTAAACTGACCCCTAGTGGAGAAAAAAGATACTGCAGGAAGAAGAAAAGTAGAGCTCTGTCTTCATACGGAGCATTCAGTATTGAGTTTAACTTTCATGCAGGACATGCATGCTGCTGAAAGTTGAACCAGCGTCTTCTGTTGTCATTCGTCGGGGACAGCTTAAAGGTTTTGCTCGTTCTCGTGGAAACGGTGAAGGTGGTCTGAATACCTGTGATTAACAGAGGACTTAAGTTAATACAAAACTTAACTGCACCATGTACTGTGCTAACATGATTCAAATTGTTTACTCTTTTTTTTTTTAACTCAGCTGCAGGATGCACACACTCACTTTTGAGCACAGAAAGTAGCGCAGTCCCGGCCGATGCTCTCGCTCCAAGCAGTCTTGTACAGCACCTGAGAGAAATCACAGGGAATAGTTTAGATCAGCTGAAGGTTCATCATAACCAATAAAAAGGTGCATCAGAGGTCTCTTGCAGGTTTAAAGAAGTCCTACCAAGAAGACCAAACAATGTAGGAACAGGGTGTAGAAGAAAGCGATAGTCCTGGCCATCTTGTTGGAGAGAATCACACGACCCTGAGAAAGAAGAAGGGGGAGGATGAGTCGAATCATTTAACCACATACATGAAGGCATATTCTTTTATTGCAGCACTTTGTTCAGGGGATCCCCTGATGAGTTACATCTCTTCAGTTGAACATGTCAATTTAAGCTTCACTGTTGTTTCATTGTTGGTGTTTTGGCCCTTTTCATTCAAAGATGGCGTTCTCCGATGCTCCATCACTTCACATGTTCAACCAATTATCGTACTCATACTTCACTCACGGTCCCCTCTTATAACCGAAGAGTCTCTGATGTGAAGAAGGAGCTTACAAAGTCCTGCTAAAAGGCGTTCTATGATCATTCCCAGTTCTTGCAATGTGAACACAAGAACAGAAGGGGGCTGTTATCTCCAAGTGTTTTTAGAGCTATTGTCTGAAAATACCTGCAGTGTGTGGTGTGTGTGTGTGTGTGTGTGTGTGTGTGTGTGTGTGTGTGTGTGTGTGTGTGTGTGTCTGTGTGTGTCTGTGTGTCTGTTTGACCATTACCAGGCTCAGAGTGGCTTTATCCCAGGGGCTCAGGCTTTGGTATCGGCGTTGACGCTCCTACAAACAAAAACAAAAAGCACCGTCTTAGTCGACCACTATCACAAACATTTTTCATTTCAGACTGTTTCTTGACATTATACATAAAGCCAGTCTGATGTGCTCAGTGTATTCATTTTATTGAGTCATGTTGAGGAATATGTGTTATTTTTCTCTGTAGAAGATGTTACTTCCCTTGACCTGCCTTGTCCATCTCAATTTCAGCTCTTACATTTCCCAGAATGACTTTTAGCAGAGCTCCAGAAATAAGCAGGACACGTGGCTTGTGTGCCACCATCATGCATTCATATGTCGCAGCGGTTAAAAATCAGAAGGACAACAGTGGAAATAGATGTTTCTCAGGTTTGGTATGTTGCCCTCTGGTCTAAAATAGTCTTTTACTAAATATCATAACTTATTCTAAAAATCCATGAATAATAACTTTTGACTTTTGATCCTGTAGGACTGACACAAGATAATGCTGTCCTGTAGCTGTGCTGGAAGTCTGTTTAAAAGGAGCTTTTCAGCTTGATTAAGAGAACATTATTTATCAGTGAGTGTCTTGTACCTTTTTGCTGAAGGACGCAAATGGATCCAGTCTCTCCTCATACTGCGAGGAGTAGCGCATCACAGTGTCATCACTCCCTCCAGCCTACAGCACAGAGAAAACAAACAGATATTTTAGATTTAAGACTCCACCAAATCATTGAGAATGTCACACATGCAGAGCTCATTCATTCACACAAACACACAGACGCACTCTCCCAGGGTAGCTCTGCAGGAATTTGATTTTCTCGTAGAGTTTGATGTTGTCTGCTCGCAGGCTGTCAAGTTCAGTCTGCAGGACGTGCATGGTCTGCTGCATGGTGCGGTTCTCCTGCAGAGGAAACAAAGGGGTGAGGAATCAGTTCAACCTGAAGGCAAACAAAAGCTCATAAGATGTGCGAGAAATGTTGACTCACGGCTTCCAGCTCCTGGTTGCGGGAGCGAAACCTTTCCCTTTGGCTTGAGATGATGGAGAGCAGAGAGTCCATCTGAATCTCAGTGTGGGGGCTCACACCTGTACCTGGACATACAACAGATTTCCCAAGGGTTGTCATTTTAATCTTTTAAAGTATAAATGTTGTGGATTTAGTAGAAGGAAAGGGTTCATTTCACCGTATTATGTGGGTCAATCAGATGCTTGCATCTGTTTTATCTGCAGACAGGATGTGTCAGTCTAAATCTAGCTAACACCTCAGAACTTTAATTGTTCCTGATTGTCAATTGTAATAAATAAAGCACTTTAATCTCTCTAATCAGGCTGGTTTGCAGCATTTAAACAGTCGCAACTCCTGTGGAGCCTCAGCTCAGCAGGTTCATCTCAGTTCAATCACAGATGTTGAGCTGTCAGCAGTCAGACTTCACATTCTTCACTGTTTAGTCTGCGACACTTACATTCACGTGCTCTCGCCTCTTTTTGGAACAAAGATGTTCAATGTGGGAATTATAAAGCTTCAAGATGAATTTCAGAGTCTAAGATGTATGATACAGTTAATAATAAGAAGAAGATAAGACTGACACATGTAACACCTTTGTAAACTTCTTCTCGTGAGGGAGGGGTTTCTACAGGAACACAAAGCCTTCTGTAAGTTTTGCTTATTTCTCATGACAGGTATATGTTTTTGTGCCCCCCCTCGCTGGTTTGAAGAGGAGGGGTTTGGTTGGAAACAGGTGATGTCAGGCAAATCAATTCATCAATTACAGTTTTAGCAATATTTGAGCTATGGTGTGGGGACAATGTGGTCAAACGATGTTTTTGCAGATTTAACTTGCTGAATATCAAATCTGCCTTTGAACTGAGAACAGAAATTGATTTCACAGATATGAGTGTGTTACGTAGAGTGGAACATTTCGTTGATGTTTGTCATTGGTTGGCCCTGGCTACTTCCTATTCCTTTGGTCCACTCGTGTTGGTTCTGTGAAAATTATCATTCAAGTCATACAGGCCTGTGTGTTTCTAGAGCTGACACAATTTAATGTGAGTTGTCAGTCCACGTGTCAAGTTTGAGCAAATCATTTGTTTAGATTTTCTTCTGGGCTTCGTTTTAGCCTTCATCACAGGAAAGGTCAGTGGATAGAGAATGAGTACTAGATGACATATTAGGGAATGACATGCAGAAAAGTGCAAAGAGTTGGACTTGAACCCGGGCCGCCTGCTTCCAGGACTATAGCCTCTGTACATGGGGTGTGCGGTATAACCACTAGACTATTATTATTATTATTATTAGTTTATTTAGAAGGGGACAGTGCAATTTCATAAAACACATGATTACACATGGTTTAAAAAAGCCAGAATTAGCCAGAAGGCTAGTTTTCATCCGTAGTCCCCTGGCCATGATGGGAAAAAGGCAATAAAAATTACAATTTAAAAAGAAGAAAAGAAAAGAAAAAGAGAGAAGAGAAAAGCACATAATACATGTACAATATAATACAAAATACATATACAAACACTTACTGTACAATTAAGAAAAAATACAACATCACAACATAACATTTTATCATAATATCACAACAGGCTTATCTTTTAGTGTTGGCAGCTGTAGGTGTTGATAAGCCACATTTTCAATTTTTTTGTGAAGCCCTTGTATGTTGTGAGCAGTTTAACCTCCTCAGGTACTGAGTTCCACACCTTTGCACTCCTTACTGACCAGGCCGACTTACTGAAAGTGCTCCTGCGCAGAGAAATATAACAGTCACCTCTGACAGAGCCTCGAGTGACACGCTCAAGGCTGTTTCTTTGGCTGATGAACTCTGCCAGAGGATCTGGAGCCAGTTTATGCAGTACTTTATAGGTCAGTTTTAAGTCTGCAAAGGTGTGAAGACTGTCCCAATTTAAAATACTATATTTTTTTAAAATTGCACAGTGATGATAGTGCCTAGGTTTTTGATCCATAACTTTGATTGCTTGTTTGTACAAGATTTCCAATGGTTTTTTTGAACTCTGACCAGCCTGGGACCAGCTGGTCAGGCAATAGTTAAAATGGCTGAAAATCATGGAATGCAAATACATTTTTGCGGCTTCAGTTGACATTTCATTTCGAATTGCACGAAAATTTGCGAGATTAAACTTGATTATTTTACACAATTTGCCAATATGGGCTTTAAAGGAAAACTGTGAATCTATTATTATCCCAAGATATTTATATTGGCTGACAATTTGTATTCTTTCTCCATTAACATGTATGTCGGGGTCAGATGATACTCTATTTGTTTTAGTGAAATACATGCCTACAGTTTTAGAAACGTTTAGCTGCAGACAGCACTCCTGCAGCCAAGTTGTAACACAGGACATTGTTTTAATGAGTTTAGCGGCAACAGTGTCTTTGGTGTGACCATGAACAAAGAAAACCGTGTCATCTGCATACATTAAGCATTCAGCTTCAGAACAAACAGTGGGCAAATCATTAATATAAAGACTAAATAAAAGGGGGGCCTAATATTGACCCCTGAGGGACTCCAGAGGTTAGCTTAAGAGAGTCAGATCTGCAGTTGTTAACTGATACAGATTGTGTTCGATCATGCAGATAAGATTCAATCCAACTCACAGCGTTTTGAGAGAAGTTAAATTTTAAGAGCTTGGTAAGAAGAACAGAATGATTTACTGTATCAAATGCTTTCCTGAGGTCCAAAAACACCGCCCCTACAACTCCACCCTTATCGAGAAAGGATTTTATTTTCTCGATAAGGAGGCATGTAGCCATTTCAGTGGAATGCTTGGATCTGAAACCAAACTGCATGGCGTGGAGAGAGGGGGAGCTGCTGTTTAAGTGATGGACAATCTGCTGTGCCACCCATTTTTCTGCGATTTTGGAAATGGCCGGAAGAATGCTTATTGGGCGGTAGTTATGCAAAGAAGTTGAGTCACCAGATTTAAAGACAGGGGTAACGATAGCAGATTTCCAGGCCTTTGGAAAATGACCCGATGAAATTGAAAGATTAATAATTGAGGCAATAGGAGTGGCGAGAGCTGAACCTAGATCTTTTAGCATGTTCGGGTCCATTCCAAAAACATCCTTTGCTTTTGATGGTTTGAGTGATCGAATTAGATCGATAACTTTAGTCTCAGTAATATTTGTAATGGTAAAGGACTGCGTTGCAGACAATGCAGGGTATTCCCTCCTTTGTTTTACTGTAAACTTATCAGAAATTTCTGACACAGACTCAATAAAATAGTTGTTGAAAGCATCAGCCATCACTTGAGGTTCTGTCAAGATATTTCCATTTAATTGAATTTGCATTAGTTTTGTTTTTTGTTTTTTTGGGGAATCACCCAATAGTTTTTTAATATAATTCCAGGTTATTTTAGACTATCTTGCGCACCCTGGAGACAACTTGTTAGAATCTAGCGACATACCAGCAAACATTGCAGTGGCCTCTTTGATCGGCTCCGGGATGTTCTCCATGTTGCCGACCTCTGAGCCCTCTGCGTCGGGGCGGGACAGGGAGGACATGGCCTGAATTGTGCTCAGGTCATGCTCCAGCTTCAGGATCAGCTCCTTCTGCTCGGCACTGGTCCTCACCGCGGCCGAGTACTCCACCTGCAGGTCTGCATAGCGGCCTGTTGAGAGCAGAAAGAAAATCTGTGAATTTTCAGTTTCTTTGTCTCTTGTTGGATTTTGATGTTTTCTCAAAAGAACTCACCTGAGGAAGCTGTACATGACAAACACATCCAGAAAGATATCCCCCTTACTCTCTGAGTCTGTTTTACTGAACTCATCTCTTTCTCTGAGAATACTTATTTGACAAAACACGTGTTCAACATTTACAACAAGAAAAAAAACAAAAAAACAACCACGGCACACTTTTAGTATTTGTATAAAAGAGATTTACTTCAATTATCACACCTAGGGTGCATGTGAATAATAATGATGATGAATCAAATGTCAATCATAACAAATACATTGTGAACGTTTCATACAGTGATATTGCTTTTCAATGTTGTAGAAGGGACTGTTTTACAGTGCTGAGAACAAACAACATGATACGTTTAGTAAATAGAAAGATAAAGAAACGATGATACATAAGGAAACAAAAGGGGGAGGGAAACCCCGAAAGGAGAAAAAAAAGCATCTCAGGAGTGACAGAAGTGCTAGGGGAACATCTTTTGAGAAAGAAAAACAACATCTTAACCATCCCTTTACAGTCATGCAGCCTTTTGTACTACAACACACATGGACACGCACACACACACTCACATAGAAAAAGAAAAGCAGTGGGATAAGTTATGAAAATTATTACTTGCACGTTCTTGATGACAGGTTGGGGAAAAAAAAAAACGTCTAAAAACACTCTGTATTCGCTAAAGCCTCAACAAGCATCTTAAAGCTTTTCATAAGGGGGAGGTGTGTTTTTTTGGGGGGGGGGGGTTGTCCCCCCGGGTCATTTGGTTGTCAGACTACACTGTGGTTTAAGCTATGGGTGAACTGAAGCGACGACACAAGGTAGCAACATTCAGAAAAACTGTCAGCAACCTTTCGACAGAGGTGGAGAACTATTTCACTATTTGGCTTTTTGCTTCCTCTTTTTTTTTTTCCTTTTTTTTTTTGTCTTGCGAGCGTTCGCTGAAATGTTTTTATTGATCCAGAGTTTCGTCTCTGGGAGTTTAAATAGTATGCTGAAGCATGATGAGGACATGGTTTAAGACTCAAAAATTAGCTGGAGCCAATGTGAGAGGTGAGCGAAAAACACACAAAAAAGCACGCAGGTCAAAGTGAGGGGGGGGGGGGGGGGGGGGGGGGGGGGTTTAGAGGATGAGTGTATTGTGCTGTATAATGTGTGTATGTATTACTGAGTGTGCTATGCATACAGCACCACTGATTCGGAAAGTGTTTCCGTACAAAAACCCACTTCATAAGATATATTCTAAAAGTATTACAAAAACATCTGAGGTTTTTCTCTCTTTTTTTCTTTTTTTTCCTGAATATGGTGACCAGTGCTGCTGTTCGGGCTTCCATTACAACTAATATGTCAAATGAACAACCAGTACTTCAACAGATCATACAGTAAAGCTTTACAACTTCAGAAACATGATATGATATACAGCATCTGTTACACCTTTACAATGTTATTCAACAGTGTATAGAATCATCTGATTTAAATTTGTAGAAAAATATCTGTGGATCATGGAAAAGTCCTGAATCGTCCCTTCTCTCCTCCTGCCTTCAAAACAAAAGCATACTGTGACAATAGTGACTCAATAGCTACTTGATCGACTGTATTTACACGTCTCTTTTCCCAAATAACCATTTCGAATTGGCACACATCATTATCAATACCTGTAGTGCCACTTATTAATGTCACAGCAAACCTGACACAAACAGAAAAATACAAAATGCCCTATGAATAAATTCAGTGTTATTACAGTGTACGCTGTTTCTGCATGCTTCCTCCTTCATTCAATGCTCTGGCCTTTCGCTGCTAGTTAGATTATGTACAATGGAAGAAATGCATTGTGGGAAAACAACTGTCTGAAAAAAAATTAAAAAAAAGACCCGGACAGAAAAACACGTCTACAGGTCAGTCATGAGAATACACAAGTTCACTTTTTCTTCTTTAGTTCCTCTTTTTTTTTTTTTACGCTTCACCACACTCCAGCAATTATACACAACCCTCTCCAGAGAGCTGAGACTTCAAAGTACCAAAATGAAGTGAATGAGAAATGGATTTGGATCAAGGAGTTGGATATATATTACGACCGAATCAGGTGAAAACATCGACATCTAATGACATCACTAGTTTGGTGCCCTGCTTGGCAGTTAAAGGCACAAATCTGATGATCTCACATGGTTCGGGTGAGCTGATGGATCTGGCTATAAAACGGGTAATGGGTTAAGTGCTTATACTTTACAGTAGCTATTCATCACCATGAAACACACTGTGGTTGTCCAGTCCGAGCAGTCCGACAGAAGGCAAGAAGCCTTCAGTGTTTGCAGAAGACAGATGTTTCACATCAATCGTCCACAGGAGGGGCCAATGTTTGTGGAGTTTTACAATTATTAGATCCATTGGAAAATCCAATTTTACCTAATGCATCTTAACGCAGTGCAACGGGGTTATCAGTTTGTCTGACAGGCTGCCGATATATCTACATGACCAATAAGGGAGAGGGCAGGCTGAAGGATCAACTGTGGAGGTTTTGAAAAGAAACCAAAACGGGTGTTTACTCAGAATATCTACAGCTGTACAAGACAATGGGCTGTTTTTGTCACACAGTTATCTGCAGTAGGGGGGCTGCTGTATTAGAATACAGTTTATAAAGCAGGTAATGGATTCAGCTATCTTTTGTTTGACTTTTAGTGTTAGGATGCGAATAGGAGTCTGTGCTTGGTTCACAACCACTTTTTTTTTAAATTTATTTAAAGGCATACATTTCCCAGAATCTTGGGATGGTACTCTCTTGTAGTGTTTCCAGACCCTGTCCGAGTTACGTCTTGAAAACGATCCTAATAAGTGCTTTGTTATGGACTGCAATAGAAATTCTGCATAATCATAGGCTGGCTATCTGTTCAATGTGGCGTAGCACTCCTGCTCGCTGGTACACTTCTCTAATCTCAATTTGGCAGATATGACCTCTTTCAAGTTAACATGTGATCTCATGTTTAGGTAATTTCATTTGACCTGTTTGACAAAGAGTACACACTTGGACCTGTTAATGACGTGATTAATAACGAGTGGGCGAACGATACCTTAAAGAAAAGCTGCATGCCCTGTTGAGCGGTAGTGTTGGGCTTGCCCGAGACAAAAAAAAAAAAAAAAAACATTATTGGAGAATAGAAAACAGGAGAAAAGATATGCTATAATATATTCACTGATCTTGATATGTCCTTTTGATTCTCTAGCTAGCAATTAAAGAGCATAACTGTTGTGGTAAAAGCTTAATGCTTACGGGAGCATGAACTGTAGCAAAACACATTTTTCAAAGCTATTGAAATGACACTAAACTTTAGGATTCATGAATATACAAACAAATGAGAACTAGTACATCTTTGTAAATATTAACCAATACTGCCGGCAGTCTATACGTCTAATAAAAATGTTACTTGCCCTCAGGAACAGTATAATCCCTTAAAAAATAGACAACTCAAATGATAAGACATTAAATGAAAAATACAGCACCTATAAATAAGCAGAATAAAAACTATAAATGCAAAATAGCAATAAAACCAAGCTACAGTAAATCATAGTATTACACTACTTTGTGAGAAGATTAATGAAATGGTAACGCATCAAACAGCTTAAAGAAGGGTGTCAGTTGTGCACTAGTAGTGTGTGCAAGTAGATACGAAATATGACCCCACTCATTGGAAACACTGAACACTCCTCAGTCACACACACACATTGTGCACACGCATGTATCGACCGGCGTGTGTGTACATGCACCCACGCTAACACACACACACACACACAAAGGGGAGGCAGTAGGCTGACAGGCACTGAGGGCTTGTGTGGGACAGGGAGGAGGTGATATGCCTTAGAATTTGTAGTGTATACAGTAGAATTCAATGCAAAAAGACTTACATCCCTGGATACAGGAGAGACTGGAGGAGAGTTTAACTACTCACATCAGGGTGGGGGTGAATTCACTTTGACGGCAACAGACAGAGAGTACAGATGAACGTGATCTGTACATTGCAATTCATTCATTAAAACCTACTTCTTCAGTCAGAAATGTCATTATTGAGAATCTGCTACTTAGATTTGAGTGAATTGACCTCGACCCTGACTTACATGCAGGCAAATACAAATGCACACTAAACACACACACACACACACACACACACACTCTTCCTGATTTGGCCTATAAAAAGACGTGTTTGTCAACAGAGAAAATTTTGTTGGTGGTGCAGACACACAGACTCTCTCACACACACACACACACACACACACACACACCCAGCAGGTCCAGTGCCGGGTGAAAGCTGTGACGTTCACAACCTAAACACAACGAGAGACAGGTAAAGTATCACCATGTCAGACAGCTACAGTACTACGTGAATTCATCGTATCGTATTTCAAAAATGCAACATTTTTCCGTTCTAATTTTTTTAAACAGTAACTCGTTATTCTCTTATTTTCTGCTCTTATTTTGTACTAATTACAAATGATTCCTAAAATTCCCTATTTTGTACTCTTTAGAGTCAATAGACTGTGCAATCTCTTATTGGCAACCAAATTGCAATATGAAAAAAAAGAGATCATCCTTCATCCTTAAAGAAGGGTTTAAGGAGGCAAAAAGAGGGTTCCTTCCTTCTGTCCTTCCTCTTCAGATGAGTGCGTGTGTTTGTAAGGAATTAAGAGATCCTTCTGGCCATCACATGGCTGTCAGCAGGATAGGATATGGGACACAACAGGTCAAAGTTCATCTTTCTTACATCAGTAACTATGGCAGCTGAGCCGGCAGGGCAAACACTACCCTCTGAGAGTGTAGGAGTGAGATAAAAAAGAAAACGTGCTGCCATTGACAAGAGAACACACGCACACACATACACACCATTTTTGGGTGTGTTTACACACAGACAGGTGCACACTGACACAACCCCTAACATACAAACACACACACACACACACACACACACACACGCAGTGAGTGAAAAAGGCAAAGGGTTTGTAACAGTCACTCTACAGTGTGAAAAATGAGGCGTCTCACTGAGTGAGGGGAGGTTTGTGGACACTTGGGAGGTGAGAAGAAGAGCGGAAAAAATCTCCTTTAAGAAAGTGAGAGTTCTTGTAAGAGAGTTCCTGTCTCTATCTATCATCTATCAGTGTCTATCACTGTGACAGCTGCTGTGTCAGGCCTTGCCTGTGTTTCGGAGTCCAGGTTTCAACCCTAGCTGCGGGTCAGACCCCAGCTCAGGACTAACCAGTCTGGTGCACCAGTGGCTGGTGATAGGGGGGGAGGTACAGCAGGGCCAGAGGCCAGCAGGACGGCTAAGTGCTTTTCTCAGTACAAAAACAAAACTCAGTTTAAAAAAAAAAAGGAGAGACACATAGGTTCTCTTATTTTGTTCTTCTAGGTATTCAGTAAATCTTCTTTTAAGGGTTTTGCCAACCACTCTGTTTCTTTCCTCTTTTGGGAAAGCTTCTATAAAAATGGCTGCTGAGCTTGACTTTGGCTGTGTCCACTCTCCAACTGGAACAGAGCAGGAGGGGTCCAAGGTTCGAGGTTGTGAGGTTATGAGACAAAAGGGACAAGGGATGGTCAGGGGGAGCTAGAACTCCCACTCTGAGGGATCCTCTTTGCTGGCAGCCTTCTCCAGCCTGTGGATGATGTTATTCAGATTGGCTGCTTTCTTCTTGCGCAGATTGTTGTCCCTGGGGTTTCTGGCAGGGCCAGAGGCTGGGATGTTTGTACTAGAGGCAGAGCTACTTGAGGATGCCTCTGTGAGGCTGAAGAGACCCAGTCCACCCTGCCCACAGCTGGAGCCTGGCCCGGCTAAGCCTGAGGTGGTGCAGTCTAGCTGGGCAGGGGAGTTATTAGAGCCCCCTGCCTCAGAGTCAGCCTCCATGTCGTGGTCTTTGCATTCTCCTCTGTGATCCTCCAGGCCTATGCCCAGTCCTTGTCGTGTCTCCGCTGTGCCCTCAGATTCTGTCCCATCGCAGCTGTCCCCCTCTCCTGATTTGGAACCTCGGAGAGAAGGGGAGCCCCCATCACTGCCTGGCCCCATCCCTCCAGCTGCCTGGATCTCCTCTATGAAGAGCTCTCGCCGGATACGTGACCTGGTGGAGACACACAAGTTCATTCACGCTATCCAAATCATGAAATCAAACATTTTCTTCAACAGGTGTAAAACAGTTTAAATATTACTGATCTCAAAACACTGTATGAGTGTTCTCATGTCCCTTAATGATGACAGGGCAGGAACAAAGCCCTTCCTGGCTGAGATAATATCCATACGATGTCCATTTATTAACTGTCACAAAAACATAAACACTTACAAGACAAACCTTTTTTACAAATCAGCTGTGCACATTTAAGATTATAGAGCTTAAGCTACATTGTTATGAGACTTCAAATAATAAGCAAAACTGTTTTTATTTGGATACTGCATATAATTAACTGAAGCAACATTCAAGCTAGTCTCTTTTCCAAAGGCTGACCTGTAATTATGGAACCAGTTGATGACAGTACTGGTCTTCAGGTTCAGCTGGGAGGCCAGCTCCTCAATGGTTTTGGGGGAGGGGTAGGGCTTCTGCTGGTAGGCCCTCTTCAGGGCCTCCTTCTCTTCGGGGCCCAGCACCACCCTGGGTTTCTTCAGGTGCTGCTGTCCCGGGCTCTGGGAGCCTTGCATGTAATCTTGCCCCACTAATCCAGTGTCCACAGAATGGCTGTCACTCAGGGAGCTGAGCCGCCTCTTCATGTAAGCTGAACAGAGACCCCCACAAAAAAAAAAAAAAAGAAACAAGAGGGGAAATCAGTACCTCAGAAAATATACTTCTGATAAACACATACAGAGAATATGAATAAGTAAATCATCTTTTTGCCATGAACCTCTGGTGACTTCTTCAAAATGTCTCATGTGGTAAACAGAGGCTTGTATCTTTGTCAATGAGAATGGACTTGTAAATACTACACTGAGGTCCATTAGTTCAGTCCTAACAGCTTTTATTGATTAGCTGATTAGACTTGAAAACTGTTACTCAAATAGTCAGTCGCTAGAGAGTTCAGCCCACATTTTAAAATCTATTGTTTTGGCCAACAAGATGGAAACAAGACTTGTGACAGCCCCTCAAATACAAATGCGTGTTGTCTCCAGTTTTTTTAATAATAAATGGAATAGTTTTGGACTGTTAAAATAAGTTTATTGTCAGGATCATTTTATGAACACATACGGAGGACTATAGCCTTTATATTTTCAATCATAGTACTGGTATTTGTATCTCTTTAATGTGCACCAAACAAGTTAAACTGTAATTGTATCTTATACAGTTACATGTGTCTGTCCTGGGCTTATCTTCAGTGCTAAACAGACTTTAACTATGAATGTTTTATTAAGATGTCAGTAGGAAAGTCTAGATCAACAGAAGTCAATCACAGTGGCGGTCCCGTGTTTGATAAACAATTGCCCCTAGATAATGTTTTTTTCACCTCTTATACACCAGACCTGATTCTAAAAACAGGATCCAGCTACCCTCTACAACATCCACTAGGTGGTGCTGTTGTCTTTCTCTGGGATTCTGACAATAAAAGCATCTCTTCCATTTTACAGCAAACAAGCAGCACTGTTCTCTCCGGGCAGCAGTGGCTGAAAATGAACAGCTCATGGCAGCTTTGCATGAGGTTGACATTTTCTCAACCCCAATACACGCTACCAGATATATTAGTGTTGCAGGGAAAAACCCCTCAGAGCAAGGTTAGACCGCTCGCAAAGTTGTGTGCTGCCTTGCAGGCTTGTACCATGAGGTTGAGGGGTCAAATACGGTTACCCTGCACTAGGTCTGTGTCTTTCCTCTAGGCTCTGCTTTTGGCCAGGACTACTCCCCATTGCTATTTGGATGCATTACTTTGGGGTCAATAATCTAAAACGAAGTTGAACCCCACCCGCTCAGGCCCCAAACCCACTGGTGTAAGGTCAGTTTTGTTTTTTGCCCTTGTGCTTAGTTTGCAATATAGTGGGGGTAAACTGATCCTAGACGCTTGTGTCTACTGGCAGATTCAAACATGCGTATCCCGTCTCCTCGGAGGGAGCTTCAAGTGGGCAGTCGCGGGTCACTGTGAGGCAGCGAGGAGGGCGAGGCCTCTCGGCTTTGCTGATTCTTAAACGCATCATACAAACAGAGAGGAATAAAAGATGATGGGAGTGATAGAGCGGGCTGATGGCTAACAAATGATAAAAAATACAAGCTTATAGACACTGGTGATTATAATGATGAGGACGATGATGATGAAGAGGAGTGCTGATGACTGTGAGTAAGCAGGCCCCTGGCAGTCCCCTAGCTGTCACATCTAATACAGTATGTGATGTCTGCGGTCCTGATTGGTACTGACATCACACCAAGACGACTGTGATCTGCACAACATGCTCTGCTGTCCTGCACAAAGGATTTTGTGTGTGCAGATGTGCATGTGCCATTCAAAGGCTGCTGCTTGTGTGTTTTTGTGATTGTATTTATTAAATAAACACATGCTTAAGCCATGACGGTATTTGTCTTCTTTTGTCTCAGGGCTTTGATTATTCTATCTGAATGCATGCTGCTTTTTGTGTTGATGAGTTTGTTTGTTTTTTTAGCATGTTGCTCTCACTACACACCTTTCTTCTCCAGGCGTTTCATGTCCATGAGTTTCTCCACACTGTGTGGGTCCTGAAGCCAGAGCTGCATGCGGACAAAGGGCTCCCTGCCCTTCAGGCTGAGCTTGTGCCAGGGTTTGGGCCTGGCCAGCAGGTCTGAGACAGAACCCTGAGTCAGACCCAGGATAGTCTCCCCAAACAGACGCTGACCTGGTTAGGCAAGAGAGAGGAAATGAAAATGTCATTTCAGGGAACCGATTCAAAGGCTGAATAATTCATAGAAAATAAAGCAGGGTGGGGGAAAGAAAAAGAGCGACTAAACCACACATAAAGCACCTCCTGTGTTTCTTACCAAGATTGTTATCAGTCAGCACCTCCTTAACCTTCTTAGTGATGGCGTAAGTATCAAGCTCAGGTGACATTGCAACCATTTCCTGGATGCTGAGACCCGAATGACCAGGCAGGGGCAGTGGGGTGCCAGGCTGAGACTCCCCACCTGAGGGATCCTCAGACAGAGGTTTGAGACTGGAGGACTGTGAAGCGAGTGGATCCCCTGTTAGACCGTTGACAGACTCCTCTGCTGAACTGAGGGGCGACTCTGGAGCGGGGCTGCAGCTTGCCGATGTCTTAGGAGTACCCTCTGCTTGAGGAGAAGGGACAGGACGAGACAGATCATACAGGTTAGAAGACATGTTACTACATGAGAAAACCAAGTTTCATCTCCTCTTCCTGCGGTGCTTGGGAGGGACTTCAGTCACACAACATCAATTAATTTAATTCCTGTTAAACAAGCAGCAAAGGTGCTTAAGTTTTCGGTTTGAAGCTTTTTTGGCTTCTCCTCCTTTTCCTTCATCTCCCTGTCTCTGTCTGTGTAGTACTGCTGTGCAGCTCAGCAGGCTGGAAGAGAGCAGTCATGAGGAGCTGTCAGTGTACATTAGCTGCTGTTTACACCCCCAGAGAGAAAGAGAGACACACACATGCACGCATGCACGCATACACACACACACATATGCGGAGCTGCCATCTGGCGCTGCAACACTAACTTGCCTATGACATGACAAACCAGCAGCTTGCTGGCTGACACTGCCACAGCACTGAGGATGGGGGGATGGTGGGAGAAGGAGGGAGGGGGAGGCAGAGGGTGGGGTGAGTGACAGACTGACAGTAACAACTAGCCACTAGCTCTAATCAGGCTCTCAGAATAATGCTCTAGCCCAAGGAGTCTGGTTGTTTGAATCTAATATGTGTGTACGTGTGTGTCTGTGATTTGTTTACCTTGGTTGGGAGCTTGCTGGATGTGTGCATTTTGCCCCTGGTCTCCATTGAGCCACGGCTGCATGCGGAGGTACGGCTCTCGGCTCCTCTGGTTCAACTTGTTCCACGGTTTGTGTCGAGACAGACTGTCACTCAATATTCCCTGAAACACACAGGCAGAGAAATGGCTCAGACATGCAACCGCTGTGGAGTAAAAACAGAGATAAAAACAGAGCAAAGGTAGGAAAAGTACACACACACACACAAAAACTCTTTTTTTCTGCATCCCTCACCTCTTTGGAGTCCTCCTGGTTGTGGTTCTCCTCTCCTGTCTGGCTGCCTATAGCCCTGCGGGGGTCTGTGTGCATGTTACTCCACCACTGCTCCCTCCAGTAGCCAACCCCTCCAGAGCTCATGGAGCGGGCTGACCCCTCGGAGCTCCGACCAAGCCTGAGAGCGCCGTCAGTAGACATGTCGATCCCTGAAGAGGCCCGGCCTTCACGCTTCACACTGGAGCTGAAGTCCAGGATGGGAGACGGGGATGAGGGCGAGGATAAGAGGGAGCTGTGCGGCTTCTTGAGGGAGAGTGACAGCGGGTTGTAAGGGGGGAGAGGAGCGGTGAGTGAGGAGGTAAGGAGGTCTCTTTGAGATAGCAAGGAAGTAGAAGAGGAAGACGAGGCTTTGAGTATGGGCTCCAGTGCAGCCTGTTGGGCCTCCATCTCTCTGCGGGCTTGCTCTAGGATGGAGCGGATGGCCTCGTCCGACCCACTGCCCCCTCCACCTCCTAACCCACCTCCACCCCCTCCTTTCAGTCCTGTGTATGAAGGCTGGGCATGGGACAAGTCTGTAGAGGGAGGGACAGAAAGGTTCATGAGCGACATAAACTGACATTTAGAGAAAATGTTACATCTTCACGCTGAGAGGAACAAATGTGAAAACAGCTTAAGACTCACCAGCTTTTTGCACCTGCAGCTCTCTTTTGGCCTGCTCCAAGATGGACTTGATAGCCTCATCTGAACCCGCCTCTGGGGTACGGACACGGGCGGTAATGTTACCTGGATGAAAAGGGAATGGGAGGAGATGAAAAATCTTGTCAGACTAAAAGCAGCGATAACAAATAAGGGAGCAGAACTTATAAAGACATCAAATCATTATACCATAGCAAAGCACAAAGAACAACATTCCCAACACTGAGCTACAAGGCAACTTGCTACACTGGAGGGATTGACTTTTTTCTGGTCCCTTTGGAGCTCACGCATGCACATGTGCTACAGGGTTCATACAGTAAATGCTCCCCACAGAATAACAACTAGCAATAAAATCCCTAAATACACATGCTGGCTTTTCCTTTGACGCAAGTCGCTGAAACTGTGCGGTTACCTTCAAGGCACATGTATATCTGTATTCCTGCTTGCAAATTAATAAACCCCATATTGACACGCAAGCACACACACACACACACACACACACACACACACACACCATGGATACAGTTCACCCCAACACAAACATGCCACAAGGACAGTACGTGCTAGAATCTCTGTGTGTGAAGGGGACAGACCTGTGTGTGAGGCTGTATTGGAGAGGGCTCTCCGCTTCGGGGCATCCTGAAACACGCGGCTAAGCTGGGGCTGGCCTGAGCCCTCTGTTAAAAACAATATACCATACACTATGTTACAGCACTTGTGTGTTTTTTTTTCTCTTTTCTTTTACAGCTAGACTATATGGTGCCCTATAATGATCTGCAAATATATGGAATGTGTGAACACTTCCATCCAGTGCACATTATAGTACCATAAATGCATCGATCTTTACCATCTGTGCCTCCAGTAGAAATCAAACCTCAACCGTTTACAGGAAGATTATTCTACTACAGAGAAGGACTAGTTAGAGATAAATGATCTCACAGTAGTTATTAAACAAGGTGTACAAGCTACTTCCTTATTTTTTTTAAAGATTGCATGTCTGGGACCAGGTTGGTAGACTCTGTTTTATTTTTTTCATACCATAGAGACCACAGTCAATCAGAAATGTCCTGATGCGTTAACAAAAACAGGCCCAGGCTAATCGAATCCACCCGTAGTTAACAGTACCCCTGCCTACCTCCTAGTTCCCCCACCGATCAATACTATTGATGTGTGAAAGGTTTCTGTATTGACAACGATAGCTGAGGGAGGCTCTTGGGATCAGTGCGTGACTGGGAACTCACTCAAAACACACAGGTGGGGCACAGGATGGGAGTTAGGAAAGAGAAAGAAAAAGAAAAAGCTAGTCCATATTGACAGGCTAATCAATGGCTCTGTGCAGGGCTATACACACACACACACACACACACACACACACACACACACACACACTCACTTGCAAGACACACACACACACACACACACACACTCATACAAGCACATTAAAGACACACAAGCTCACCTCGCTGCCGTCCCTGGATGCTGCGCAGAGCGAGGATGTTCTGCTCATCGGCGAGGAACTGCCTCATCTTGTGGAAGGGCTCCTTCCCCCGGATGGTTAGCTTGTTCCACGGCTTTGGTCTGGCCAGGATCTCACTGACTGAACCCTGGGAGAGCCCAAGCACGTAGTGGCCAAACACACGCTGACCAATGTTGTGCTTGATCAGCTGCTCTTTCACCTGCCGGGCGATCTCTGCTGTGTCCATATCCTCCCCGTCCAGAATACTTCCCGTGGTGGCGTCGGAGTGGCTGGGCGACGGGGATGGGGCGCTGCCGGCCGTGCTGCTCCCGTTAACAGGAGCCATGTCTGGGCTGGCTGGGGGTGGCTGGGGGCTGCTGGCTGCCAGAGGGATGGCAGCAGAGCCAGGTGTGGAGGTAGGGATGGAGCTGAGGGTGGGGGTGAATGGGGTGAACAGTAGAGCCCCACTGGGGATTCCAGATGACTCCTGCAATGCTTTGGAGTAGAAGGTCTGGAGCAGCTGCCGCTGTATCAGAGAGTTCAAAGCCATCTTACCCCCCACAAGAGGGAACACAGGGGAGTAGAAGTCCTGGCCAATGCCCGTAGGAGTGAAAGGGTGCATTTCGCTGCTGGTGGTGGTGGCAGTGTTGAGGGGATCCGTGTGAGAGCGAGACAGAGGGAGCTGGGAGGATGAAGGGAGAGAGGGGGGAGGAGGAGGGGGCGAGGAAGAGGGGTCGCTGGGCATGGTCTCCTCCTTCGGTTCAGACTCTTCTGTCCCTTTTCGCCTGGCTGACCCTACAAGAAAGGTCAAACACACCATGCATTATGGGGGAGTCAACAAAAAAGGGGTTCCAAAAAAAGAGAGACAAAAAAATAACAAAAGTTATCTTAATCAAGTCTTTTCCAAATTAGTGAACTTTGTTTTTCCTTTTTTGCCAACCCCCCCAGACAAAGTGCCCATGCATTTGTGATTTCAACCTTTCTTGTAAGCTACAGCCTGGAAGAAAAAAAGGACAAACAAAACAATTGACACTGTGCCACTTAGGCAGATTAGCTTGGCCCATGGCTCAGTTGCTCTCTCTCTCGCTCTCTCTCTCGCAGGCAGAGTGGAAGTAACTGGACAGGGTAAAACGATGTCCTTAGATAGCCAATACACCATGTGAGTCCTCTTCTGTGCTGCTGCTGCTGCTGCCGTGGGTTCCTAAACACTGAATTAATCCATCCTTCATGCAGTATCATAGTCTTTAGTTCATAAGAAATACATCCAGGATCATAACATAGAGCAAGAGAAGTCATTTAAAAAAAAAAAAAACATTTTATGGCTGAACAGAAAAAAACAGAGTATTTTATAATACTATTTTTCCAAGTCTTGTAACTACTGGAATCCATTTTGCTGACAGGCGGTGGAGAGAAATATTCTTATGCATAACCATTAAGATTTAACATGATTGAGTAAGACAGTAAGCTCCCCTTACTGTGAATGTTAATCAATTCAAAGCTATTCAACTATTCAAGCCTTAAGCAATGACATTTCAAACCCATAAACACTGTTGCAGAGGGCAAGAGACCTGATGTAGGGGCGATAGTATGGTGTCCTCGTGTTCGTGTCCTGCAACTTTGTTTCTGTTCAGGTTGACCTCCTGCTGAGGTTTGCACAGATACCAGATATATGTTCCCTGCATGATGTGTGGAGCTAAAGCATTAACAATGTCGGTACCATGACAGATTTTTGCATTTCTTTTGTACAATACCCAAAACTTCAAAACACATTAATACATGATTAAGTATTCTCAGAGAAAGAGAAAAATCTATATAAATACACACTATACAGTATGTATGCACTGCTGCTGAGCCTTTATCTAAGCTTCCATGAGTGCTGGACTCTTTGCATTGTGTGTTGATGAAACCCCCACCCCCCCATATTGAACTGGTACCTCACATTAGGGAAGACTTACCGCTGAGCTCGGTGTTGGCGATGCGCAGAGCGGCGCTCTCAGATTGAAGACTACGGTTCCTCTCCAGCAGCAGCACCTCCAGAGGTTTAGAAGAGTCCTGATGGAGAGAAATTAGAATTAGGTTACAAAAAAAACTACTTTAACTCCAACTTTTGTTTGATCAAAACCTTTTAGTGCAACTTCATGTGCAATGTCGAGTGCTTATAGTCACGTGTGTCTCTAACTTTCACTTTTACCTGCACGGAGTCAGATGTGCCAAACTCCATAGACTTGAGGATACTGAGGGGAAAGAGAGAGAGAAAAAAATCCATATGAATCTCCATCAAAAGAAACAAATCTTCCATGCAGCATGCTAACCTTTCTATTTCTGATTCTGAAGGACAGAGAAAAGATTTCAGGGTAAGGAGTTAAACACAAAATGAAGAGCTACAGACAAACAAACTTCCCCTTCATGAGGGCACTCAATTGAATTACACATCCTAAATGAAGACTCGCATCTTCTTTAACAATGTTAGAGACATCAAAGGCATGCATTAAATAGATCTTTGGAACACACACACAAACTCTCACACACACAAACACACACTCTCTCTCCTCTTTGCATGCTCCTCACCTCAACTCCTTCTTCACCTCCTCATAGTCGGCTTGATTCTGCAGCTTCTCCTCCAGTTCCTGCCGATAACAAAGAGACGGCATAACATGAAATAAGTAAGATAATGAAAGCAGTCCTTGGATCGTTGTCTTTGTCGCGTGTCTCCAGATGACAGATCGAGTTAACATATCTCTATAGTTACAGGTGGGATCAGAATACGTAATGAAGCCGATACAGAAATTGTTTTATAAAAAATTAAATAACCAACATTCTTGAAAGTAAAAACTGAGGCTGTGTGTTCTGTTTTTTTGTTTACCTTGAGACTGGCAGTCTTGGTGCTAAGCTGCTGCTCCAGCTGGGTGATCTGGGAGCTGGTGGTCTCTCGGAGTTTGGTAAGGCTGGCCTGCAGTCTCTGGACGTCCTCCACCAGCTGGGCGGTCTCCCTTTCTTTGGCCCTGAGCTCCGCCTCCAGATTTGAGTGTGATGCCCCCTCTGAATCCTGTTCCTGAAGGCCAAATAGAAAGGCAGCTTCATCTAATGAGCATAATGTAACCTATACAAATATCTACAAAACACCCCCCCAATACAAAGTCCTGCAGTTGGATAAATCATTGCAGTGATCAATACATCTGAGCCTGACAGGAGATAATCAATGTAATGATTATTGTTTATCAAGAAGCAGTAAGACACTGACCAATCAAAGTTTCCCAAGTGGTCAAAGAAGCAGATGCTTTCTAACGAAGGCCAGGAATAAACTGTACGATTGCATAAAAGTCGTGGTGGAGTGTCATCTCAAACTGTACAAGTGAAACGCTCTTGTCAAGTTTCACACACGTCCAACGCCCTGATCTACTACTCACACTGTACTGCCAACGTTTCCCTCTTTCATATCTTTTTTGTGAAACGCATCAAACAGGCATGCCTGCTGTTGCCATGGTGCTTTCAGATGCTATCAGCCAGTTTTTGAAGGAGAAATCAGGGAGGAAAAAAAACAACCTGAAGTTGGGGGAGTGGTGCGTGGCTCTGCTCTGACTTTAAGAGTGTGTGCAGTCCTACAACCCAAATTTAAAACATGCCAGAAAATTCATCCAGCCTGTCAGGAGCAGTAGACTGGGCTGAGTTTGGCACACGTAACCCCCTGAACACAGCATGACAAAAGACGCACAATCTAGGTCCTATTTGGCACAACTTCAAAATCAAAATCGAGTCAGAATCCCACCATGTATCCCCGGCTAAAGTCTCACCTCTGCAGTCTGTTCTATAGGTTCAAAAAATCTATGAATCAATAAACTAATCACAAGGTGCAACCCTGGCAACCTTTTCTTAGAAATCAATACATCAGACAACAGATCAATGTGTCATTGACGACTCCACTGCCTGACCTCTAAGACCAGTGACCACAGTGATCCGTGAACTGAAGCTTTAACAGCTGATTTCACGAGCTGATCTTTTAGCCTATCGATACCTCTTTGTAAGTCGTTCGATGAATCAGTGAAGCAGTCGGTTGTGTTTACCGTGTCGGGGTCGGCCTTGGCAGGGCTGCTGAGCGGCTGTGATTGGCTGCTTGAGGACAGCTGCTCTCTGAGCGACTCCGTCTCTCTCTGAGCTGCTTCTGCTCGCTGGAAGGAGAAGAGGAAATGTTGAAGGAAAATCAACTAGTGTAGAGTCTGAAATTGTCAAACATGATAAATGTATGCCTCAATTCAGCAGTACTTTTAAATGTGGAAACAAGTCCCCCAAACTTGTCTGAATGTCCTGCTAGAGAACAGTTGAAAACAGACTTAATATGACCACATTTAGAAAAGACTCTGAAAGGAGAGAACATTATATTGTGTCCTTATTGACGTACTCACCCTCCCAACATCAAACAAAGACTTTTGAAGTATGGAATCGTTTGGTTTCATCACCAATTTCTTGGGTTATAATTATCTCAACACTTTCCTCACGCTCAGTCACTTTTCCTAAGTATAAAGCTGAACTCCCTACACTGTTCAAGTGTTTGGAAAGCGGTATATAAAAAAGGCAATCAAATTAAAGGAAGGAAGTTTTCCAATACACCACCTTCCTCTCCCAGCCAACCGTGTGTCAGTGTCGCTTCCAGCATAAACAAATACTACATAACAAGGGGAGGGCAGAGAGAATGCAACAATGGCCGAGGGTGGATTTTTGTTGTCTTAATTGAAAATATCACATTAGTCCTGAGAACTGAGATGATACCCACTGCCTTGTATTTATAGCAAAACTCCAGCAGGGACTCATCTGCAACGGTGGCCAGCTTGCCGTCATTAGGAGTCACAGGGAGCCGAATCCACAGTGTTTCTAATTGCAACCATATTGAGAGCTGTTATTGACTGGGTGGGAGTTTGAATGCTCGCCGCAAAAGAAAAATCCTGTTTTCCATTTTCTCCTTATAAAAGCGTATAAAAAGTCTGTGAATGAGCTGGAGGCTATGCTGTCATCCACTGTAAACCTCAATTCAGAAGTGTGAAGAGTGTGTGTGTGTGTGTGTGTGTGTGTGTGTGTGTGTGTGTGTGTGTGTGTGTGTGTGTGGCATTATAGTCTGAATGCTAACCTTTAGGCTAATATTAACATTACATGCCTTTGCTACCCCTTTAGCCACAAATCATACTCTTAGGCTAATAATGAAAGTTAACAACAATGACATTAACAGATACCACAGGAATATTTACAACAAGGGCAGAGGGCGCGCTGCGGGGCACGTTTTATTTAGCTGGATGGGTTATGTACAGTAGGTGTGTTATAATCATTTGAAAGAAACAGCAGCAGCACTCACACTTGTCCATGTTAGCCTCATTTCATAAATTCTGTACGGATATTACTATTATTCATTTTTTAGAACAGAAATGTTTTTACATTTTTAGGAGTTTCAAAAGATCCCATACAGACCAAAACCATCATTGGATGGCTCCAACTCTCAGAACTCTCCCAGCTTCTCCTCAGACTTCAGGAGTGTTTAAAATAGATTTTATCAGACTTTAAAATCAGACTGCATCTTACTTGAGAAAGAAATCAAATAAAAATGGTGCATCACATCCTAAAGTATTTCATTGAAGTTATAGTTTGAGCTAGAGGGAGCAAAGCACCACCTCACCTGATCCCACGGAGAAGCAAATGTAAACAAAATCAAGATTTACGTGGTGCCAAATCTCGCCATAGAAATGTTTAGGCGTAAGAAAAGAAAAAACAGAAGGTTTTACTAGCCTGGACCAGAAAATGTAGGGGAGATGCTGTGAAAATAGTTTGTCTAATCGTCATGGAGAGCAGGAGGTTAGGTTTAAAATCACTGAACAGAATTATGCTAGCAAACATCAGCTACTATGTCGTCTCTTATATTCCCGCTCAGCAAACTCTGACATACCCATGCAGATTTTAAGACCTAAAATACCAAACAGGTTCAAAGTAATCAGTGCAGCCCTGATAAATCTTAAAGCATTTCTGGAAGTTGACGACCTGAAATTACCAAAACATGGGAACCTTTCAGGGTATTTGATCAAATGTCTTCTTAGCTTCTGATCAATCAGTTTAAAACTCCAGCAGTCTGGGCCCAGCTAAAGCCCTTCGTCTGTTTGTTTTTTCGTTTTAGTGAACAAACTGAAAACGTTAAGATATTAAAAAACATATTTAAATAATATATATCAAAGAGTTTTACAGTGCTGTGAAGAAAACGGCAATTTTTAACAAACATTACTTAAACAGGAGTAAATTAAATATGTGTTTGGGGACTATTTGCAGAGGCGGATTAATTCACGTTTGATGCTCTAGTCATTATTTTAGGATCCAGGACAGCGTGTGGGATCAGATCAAAATAAAGTTAAGGGTCCGTGTTGTACATACTAGAGGAACATTTCACTCAGCACAACTGTTTAATCTACGTCAGGTTTTTAATACACACACACACACAATGCTTCAGTCAGTGTAGTGAAGACAGTATCGGTTGGGGTCTTTTCAGTACATTGGTTGAACAGGGAACAGAAATATAACATTTGACTAGATCATTCAAATCCAATTTACTCGCATCAATGAACACATTTCTTTATTTTCAGTCGAATGATTCCAGTCAATGCATTCCGTTTTTTTTCTCTGTGTTTAAAAAAACAACAACAATTTGGTTGTGTCAAAAATAAACAAGATGTGGAAGAGTTACCTGATTTGCCCTTTCGAGGTCAGTCATCACCATCTCAATCTCATCGGCCCTGAGAAAGACATTCACTGTTACAACAGAGTGTGGGGCGGTGCTTTTAGAAAGACTCACTGAACACCAACACAAACAAGTGATGGATGAATAAACATGGCTGAATATACACTCTGCACACTTCACGTGCGTGCGTGCGATTGTTCAGAGAAAACACATTTAGAGGATGCCCGTTGTCGTGTCCATTAAGCTACTGTCTAAATTTCACCTTAATCCATTGATTGTGAACTCCATAACCCAAACAGCTTGTATCCGTGCATGCATACATGTATTTATGTGTGTGTGCCTGTGCGTGTGTGTGTGCACATGTAAGCCCCTAAAACCCGGGCCACACTAAAACAGAGGGATTACATTAATAGAGCTCTAAGTCCTAATACAGCAGACTAATCTGCTATGAAGCTGTATGATTGTGTCTGACTAATGGTCTGGATGGAGGCCATGGTTCACCTCTCACTTGCTAGAGGTCAGACAGCAGGAATACATCCCCATAATACCACATATTATTGGACTCTGGAAAAATAGTTTAATAACCAGCTTTTAAAAGTGACATGAACACCTGACAAGATTTGGACAAACAATGACAAAGATGTGGAAGAAAGCAACTAAACAACACAAAAATATGACTCATTTTAAACTTGTGTAAGCTTTGCATTAAATGTATGATTAGACGCCATGCCTGCATAATTACCCAAATATGATTAACCTCTCTGTTAATTAGTTGTCAGCGTGTTGCTTGCGCTCTACGATACATTATGAGTCCATTTAACTGCATGAAGAAGTTACAAAACCCATGTGCATGACAATCCTGCCGACTCATTCACTGTAGTCCAGTGTGAGCATGTGTGTGTTTGTTTAAGACTTGCTGATAAGGACACAAGGGCTGCATTGAGTGCAAAGATGCAAGCGCAAATGTGCACTGCTGCGTCCATTAGGACCTTTTGATTTCGCTGCAATCTTTGGATGGATGAACTGAATAACCCACGCAGCTTTTGTATTTGTGTGTGACAGTATGAGAAACAGTGTTATGTCCCATAGGCTTGAGTACTACTGATTTGAATGTGTTTAACAAAACAGACACAGTTGATATTAGGTCAACACTGTGCCACTGGCAATGCAGCAAAAAGAATCAGATGTGGGTGGGAGAGCTTTTTTCACTCGCCGCTTTTATTCTTTCCCCAACAGTTAAAAGGATCTAGTATGCATTTAAGCAACATAATAGTACACTACCTCACCAGCTTTTATCCTGTCTTAAGCTATAGTGTGCCCGGACCCACGTGTGCACTCAATCGCACTCCCTCACACACGAATGTTAAGGTCAGAGAGCCAACAAGCCAGAAAAGCTTGTAATGGAGAGCGTTTATGGGTAGTAATGCAACCCAAATACACCACTGCTCCCGCTCCAAATGTGATCATTTAATCAAAGTACAGATGCACAAAGTCTTCTTAAATAACCTTTGGATTTGGCTGTATTTGGGAATTATAAAGGCAAAGCTAGAGGCTGCGGGCCAAATCAGATCACAGGGAAGGGATTTTCTGCATATCCTGATACAGTCAGTCAGTCATTGGGCAGAGCAGGAGCTGTCCATAGCGATAAATGCACCCAGAAGAATTAAATCACCATCGAGCACCGAATGGTACAGGACGGGTGGGAGGGTGGGGGATCCTAGTAATGATAATCCAGATTCTATGCCCCCAAAATGTGATTACAAAGTTCCATACAGCAGCCACAGGGAGGAGCTATAGAGTAGATGCACTTTAAGTTTTTACACAAAACAACACACACTCACACACACACTCTTTTGTACCAAGAAAGTCGATGTGTGCAGCCAGTGACATCAGTGAGTACTGTAGGACTTCTGAAACGAGCCCAGAGCCTCTAAGCCCCTACTGTACTTCCTCCATCTCACACAGGCCTTTTCATCTCTTATCATCTTCTCTCTCTTTCTTGCTCCTCACTCAACCGCTCCTTTTCTTTTCCACCCTCTTTCCTTCTCCCTCCACCCTGTTCCCCCCTTCCCGTTGCCCTCCACTTTTTCTCCTTTCATCTTTTCCACCCCCCCCCACCTCTCTCATCTTTCGCCCTCTCTTCCTCGGCCTCTGTCCTCAGTGCCAGCAGGATATTCCCCTGATTTAGATTTTCATTTCCCTCCTCTATCACACTCTTATCCCCTTCTTCCTTGCTGTAGCCCGCAGCCCGACTTGCTTTTTTGCCCTCTAGCTTTCATCACTCCATTCCTTTTCTTTCCTTGGCTTTCTCCACATTGCGTTTTTCACAGCGTGTTACCTTGGGGATTTCAAGGAGGCTTAAAAAGAAGCTAGCTGTTAGAGTGTGTCAGTGTGTGTATGGAGTGCACCATTGTGTGCGTGTGTGTGTCTGCTTGAGATGGACACAGGAAAAGCCTATTGACTCTTGCCTAATTATCAGTAATTAAAAGCTTTCCCCAAAATGTTATCAAGCCGTTACACAGAGATAAAGCTAGACAGAAACATAGGAAGAAGCACGCACACACACACAAACACACACACACACACAGCATCCTGTGGGGATGGGGATCAATATATCATTAATCTTTAACAGGGACTAAACGGGTAAAAACGTGCCCGGCCAGACCCTCACAGTGCCAACACAGAGAGGGGGCTACACTACATCTGCAAGCCCGCCTCCCGCCAAAGCTCACACACACACACACACTCTGGGCACTGCAACATCGACCAAAATTCTCAGGGAGTGTGTGTACGTCTGCTTGTGTGTGCACAAGTGTGTATTTTAAAAGGCAGATTACCCGAATGCAGCAAGAGGAAGGGGGGATTTGTCACGCAATGTCCTCCTTAGTGGAAACTTTAGAGCGAGTATGTGTGTGTGTGTTCATTTGTGTGTTTTTGTGCAGAAAGAGTGCATGATATGTATGGCGTTTGTGTTTTAGCAGTGCCAAAATATATGCAGTCAAAGGGTTAAAAGTTGTGTTCAGCCAAACACTGGCGATTTGCTCAGCCAAGCAGTAAACGGGGGAAGGACTCCAAGGACTGGGAGGGTGCAGGGTTAGAGAGGGTTTGTGTGTGCTTTAAAGCGTTGCATTAAAATTTCAGATCACAGCACGCCACATAGTCAAGGACCCTGACTGCCTCAGGCTCATGAGTGAGTGTGCGTATTTGTATGAGTGTATGTGTGTGTGTGTGTGTGTGTGTGTGTGTGTGTGTGTGTGTGTGTGTGTGTGTGTGTGTGTGTGTGTGTGTGTGTGTGTGTGTGTGTGTGTGTGTGAGAATGTGGGCTGGCATGTGTTTATTAGCTTTTGTAAGCAAATGGGGCCTACTATATGTCTTTTCAAAATTAGTTTTTGTCCGACATAAAAGGAACAGACAAGGACGGAAAAAGAGAGGGAAGCGTAAAAAAGGAGAGATAGAAGAAGAGGACATAGTCTTAAGGACAGACACTAAAAGAGAGGGGGGGGGGGCATCTGATAGACTATGAAACCTATTGATTAGTGCCGTTACACTGCATGCTATATCTTCATGTTGCCTTTCCCTTCACACTCACAAATGTTCAATGTAGGAGATAAAAGACAAAGTGTGGGAGTGAGGAAGGCAGAAAATGGGAAAACAAAGTATTGTGAGGGAGAGAGAGAGGAGGATCGATCTGTTTTTAACAGCCAATCAATTTAACAACTCTGTTAATGGAGAGACACGGTGAGTTTGGGGCCTGGTAAATGGGGTGGGGGAAAACCTTAAAAGCCAAGTTGATACTCCGTCGCACTTTTGTGGAGAGGGCGCACGCAGGGTGCCCTTGACCATTCTATAAACAGTCTTGGATTATAAAGAAGGATTTAATGTTTCAAGGAAACTGGGATAAAACACCATGAAAGGTTTTGTTTTTCCTCTCAGAATTTTGAAAAACTTTGGGTTCTGGTGCTCGAGTGGGTCCCCGTACTAAACCCTGAGGGACACAGAGTGTGAATGTCATAAAGTGCCATTTCACAGCGTGGAGTGCTGACATGGAAAAGCTTCTGTTCTCGTCCTCGCCACTGCCATGAGATCAATACTGATAGATGTCCAGAGCTCAACTTACTGAAGCTACCTAATCTTACAGGTAGAAGTTAGGTGGGCTCTAAGTCAGTCGCTCTCATGAGCCCCATAGTCCTGACCCTGACGAATCAGAGCGCTTCCGCCTGCACCACCAAGAAAAAAGAATTAAGGAGAAAAAAAGAACTCTATTTTTGGCGTTTGCTGTGACGGCAGACCCTTGTCAGTATTTACAGTGTGTGGGTAATGCTGGGATTTGGAGGCTGCTGAGCAATATGGGAGAAAATCCAGCTGTTGGGGAGAGAAGAGAAGGGGGGAGTTTCCAGGCAAGAAGATTCACTAAACAGGATGATTATGTCAGGGACTGACTATGGAGGAGGCAGAGTGTGGGGGGGGGGAAGACTCCACGAAAACATACAGATAGATCAGGAAGAGACCTACTTTGCTGTAGATTCTTCGTCGTACTTTGTCTTCAAATCAAAGAGCTCGGCCTGAGTTGTTTCAAGTGCTGTAGAAGACGAGGAAAGAGTCAAGGAGCATGCAGTTATTTGATGCCAGGTCACTGTCAATCTGATCAAATCACAACCACGTAGTCCAGATTAAGCACATTAAGATTTTTCATGTTCATTTGGGAGGAATACTTAGAATACCCAGGAGGCTAACATCACCTCATATTTAGTATTAAGGATGCCATTTTTTTCTTAGCTGTTTAAAACAGTAAGGTCTGTACAGTGTGAGTAGGCTGGTACCTGTCTGTAGGGACTGGGCCTTGTGTTCAGCCTCCTCCAACCTTGAGGACATGGAGTCCTGGCTCTCCTGGAGTTTCCTGCACAGGCAGACAGAAGGCGAGAAAAAGGGAGCGGGGAGCAGAGTCACAGACAGAGATACTGAGTCAGTAAATCTTTGGGTTCACACTTTGTGGCAACTGCAACTTTTCTCTATTTTCCCACCATTTCTGAAGTGTTTTCCCCACTAAAATCCTCCCCAACACAACCCACTCCTCATTAAGCAGCCCTATTAGGCAGGAATGTCTGGCCACTGGGGCACGCTGCACCCGGGGGGAGAGAGAGAGTGAGAGAGCGAGGCTTGAGTAAGAGAGCACGGAGAGGAGGGAGGAGGGGGTGCGACAGAAACCACAAGGATAAAATAGATTCATTCTTAGCATATAAAAAGTTGGGCTCTGCTGAGAAATTGCCACTGCGTGTAAAAACATCAATAATCTAGCACAAAGACGGTCTTTATGGCACTCTTTGATGCCCCCCTTCTCCGCCAATCTGTCTCTCCTGTCATCTCTATTTTTCTGCCCGCTACTTCATCCTTTCATCTCACTCTCTCCCTCCTTCCCTCACTCCTTGCAGGATAGAATGCATCAGAGGTGCCATCCATTTACTGCCCCTCTCAGACACAGGAAGTCAGCTCTCTGCAGACAGGAAGGGGCCTATAAAACACTGACGTAAAGGAAATACAGTTGGACAATTGATCTCCTAGTGTACGTCTGAAAGGGGCAACGAGCTTTAGCACAGCCTCACAACAAACAAGATGATTGACACGCTGGGAAAATACGAGGTCTGAAATGTACAGTCAACAGGAATCTAATAAAACAAGTCCAACAAGACAGAGACTTTACTCTGAAGAGATTCTAAATAAGGGTTTAAATGACAGTTATTAAAGATAAAGTCATATAAACTACTCCTAGCTAGCTAGCTGCTATGTGTTAACACACAAAAATTAGATGTATCACTCAACAACCATCTTTGTCTGCAGCTTGCTGCAAATCAATCTGACTGACACCTACCCCTCAGCAGTTCAGGCATTACAAATGACTACATAGAATTAATGTATCTGGTCCATTATGGTCTTTGTAGGTCATATAGAGGCATCAGTATCAATGTCAGTCCATTACAAAACCCAGTGAAAAACTCACAGTGACACTAAAGAGCCAGTTCACCTAAATAAAAGGTAAAAGCTGAAAAGTAGACGTAAAATGATTCAGTGTATAAAATGTATTTAGATGTTTCTCATTGCTGTTCAAAGGACATGTATAGCCTTCCAACTCTTTGTCACTTAGAGTTAGAGCTGAAATCTGTAATCACTTCCAGTTCAGATATCAGTAACGTAGCTGCAGATTGGAGTGTAGTGTTACAGTAAAAAAAGAAGCTGTACACACCGTTTTTGTTGACTCTACAATTCAATCTTTTAATCCTCAGAGTTTCTAGGTTTCATTTACAGGCTAACAAAGACTTTCCAAGTGTGATACCTTTATTATAGTCCTAAACTCCTGCTCTGTCTATGTGACGATCTGTCTCTAAACCCTGAGGCTGCACCAGCAAATCACAGCAGTGCTCACGTTTATGTGTGGCTTTCATTCAAAAATAGGACAACATAGTTATCAAGATAACCAAATTATAGGATGACAGCTTAATACTTCTTTTGCACTGAAAACTTTGAACTTAATGTAAATCACATGATCACCGTTATGTTAGTCTTGATTTGCTGGAGCGATGTCGGTAGCTAAATTAACAACAAATATGGCCGCCTACACCTTGGGTAATAGGTGTAATTAACTCGATGGGTATCTTCCTAAAAGACGACTTTTAAAAACGTCTCTTAGGTCAGTCAGGCCTTTTTAAGTGTTTCTACTCCATTTTAATTGTCTTGAAAAGTTTCTGCATGTTTGTTCATATGTGGCAGCAGTTTTCAGCTTTTCTAAAGTTGCGACAGGATTTATAAGCATCTGAAAATCCAGCATTTAAAAATGCAGCGAAGACGTGTTTGAAAGGGAAGTAACCTGTTAAATCAGAATCGATTTTTTTTAGTGTATAAAATGAAGTGAACTTATGTCGTCAATGTCATTAAACTAATTTGGTACGTTTTATCAGTCCATGTATATTTTCAAAAGGAGGTGGCAGCAATTATTTAAAAAGTAGAGTTTAACGTGGCTAAGGCTGAAAATTGAGTCTGAGGTGTTGATTCCCATCGAGACAAGAATGGCAAGCACCCACATGACAAAAATGCAGGCATTGTCTTTTTTTGTCGGCTATCTTCCATTTATCCACAACAGGGAGGCAAAGTCAGGGAAGTAATAAGCCACAATTTGTTGATTATACTGATAACTGAGGAAAGTCCAAGGACTGTTAGCCAAGGAAAAATGATTTCATTAAGTATGAATAGCTCTGTTAAATAAAGTCAAAACCGTAGACTTATCGTTCAAAGATCACAATGTCAGCAGTTCTGCCTGAGGGCACAATGACCCACAGGCTGAAAATGGCAAAATAATACAGAGGTTATTACTTGGGACACAGCACACACACACACACACACACACACACACACACAAAGCTGTACCTCTCCTTCTCTGCATAGTCGTTGTGTAGCTGGAGCTGCTTTTCTTGAGCCAGGTTCTCAGCTTGATTCTTCAGAGTCTGCTCGTACTCGCGGATTTTCTCCTTCAAGGCCTTTATGGTCACCTCTGGAGGAGGAAAAAGAGAAGAAAGTGGGACGTCAAGAGAAAATGAAGGACGAGTTAAGAAAAGGTAACGTGCAAACATATAGAAAACAAACAGCAGCGGTTTCCTCAATGTGATAAATGGCAATGTTGACGATACAGCTCTTGAAGGAGGGGGCTTGACCTTTGCTTAAGGAACAGCGTTTCATATCCCGCATTCTTCCTCTGTCAGCACAGACCAAGGCCTCGGCCCCTATGGCTCCTGCCTAATCTTTACATCCTCGACCGGTATAGAATATTCACTATTCACTAACAGTAGATATGCTGTATTCATTAGGACTGCATTAGTGCTGAAACCCCATAACCTGCTGACGGCTGAGCTCTGTATGGGGCGGCCTGAAATAAATCTAACACATAACTGGGGTAATAAATAGGCCTCCGAGTGTGTGTGTGTGTGTGTGTGTGTGTGTGTGTGTGTGTGTTTCTCAGAGAAAGATATAAGTGAGTGAGACAATGATAAAGAGCATTGCTGCTTGCTGCCTTTGACTGAGGGCTCTTAGCACTTTGTGTGTGTGTGTGTGTGATTTAAACTCCAGTCTCACTGCTCTGACACATAATCAATAGAGGAGAGTCCCCTCAGAGCCCTCTTACCCCTTAACTGCTTAACTGAACTTTAAACATTTAGGTTGCGGGGATCAATGGCCCCTGCTCTCTCTATATTAGTGTGTGTGTGCGTGTACAAGTGTGCGGGCGGGTCCGTGTGTGCGTGCGTAACAGGAGTGGGAGTTCCACAGTGTGTTTTGGGGTTTAAATATCCCCCATCTATTGAGGCGGGAAGGAGGGATAAAGGATGAGGGAACAGGAAAATCAATGGCAGAATGGAACCCTGCCGCTATCGAGCTGTTCCAATTAACTCTCGCTGAGGAGAGGGGGGATTCCAAAACATTCCCCTGTTCACACCCGCTTGCTCCTCCTTTTTTTTTTCTCTAGCTAAAATTACAGCACTTTTATTACCACGTCTCACTCATCCCGCTGCCTTTTGTCAGTTTTTCCATCCCTTTTTACCCTGAGGTAGCCTGTCGTTTTTTATTCATGAAAGTCTGCCGCATGTTTTTTTTTTTCCTATTTGAAAATGTAAAACCTTGTACATTTTTGGTGTGTTTCAAAAATGTATGAGGCATTGAAATATGTTCAAATAAGTGCGTCTTGCTTTGATGGGGCTTCTAAATATGTTTCTTTGACCTTACATTCGCACTTAAAAGTTGTGTGGGTACGATTACCATGCAGACTTAATGGGGAAGTTATCCTCGAGCATATTAATCCATGTATTCCTGTTTTGATCAGTAAATAAAATGAGCTCCCTGATTCTGCTCATTAATTACATATTTTTACTTGTTAACTTTTCACAGAAGAGATTTTTTTGAAAAAGCATCAGTTGCTCTCACTGTAGCTTTTTTAAAGGTTTTTCTGAAAGACATATCGATTACCTTAATCTACATTTTTAATGTCATTACTTATAAAATTTTTTCCCCTCATCAATTTTAATGTGTCAGTGTCGCTGCGCCGGTCGGCCTGGCGATTAGTTTGCGAGCCCCACGTACAGGGGCGGTATTCCTTGAAGCAAGCGGCCTGGGTTTGAGTGCGACCTGTGGCTCCTTTCCCACATGTCATTCCCCACTCTCACTCTCTTCCGTGTTCAACTCTATCCACTGTCCTATCTGAATAAAGACATAAAACGCCCCAAAATACATCTTAAAAAATGTGCCAGTGTCAGCAAAGTTAAACCCTTGTCTGTTGCCAGCTGTGTAAATTATCCATTTAGATATAAATATATGTATGATGTTCTCTACCTCTCTACAAAGCGACCTTCTTCACGGTATCTGTACTGTCTGTGGTCATAACTGGTTATAACAGTGGGGTGTGGGCTGCTATAGAAAATGTAACTTTAAGCTACAAACTACATAATCCTTACAATATGCACATGAGTTTTTGATGTGGGATAATGTATGATTAATGGAGCGTCCCACAACCATGACCCTCTCAAAGTGACCCTCTTAATGTGTTGCCCTACATGTATCCGCGTCTCTAACCTTGGTTTTTGACCTCTGCAAACTCTTTGTTGTAGTCCTCCAGTGTCTCTCGAAGTTTGGTGTTCTCTGTCTCAATGTCGTGCATCCTCTGGAGCTTCAGCTGCAGCTGCTGAGCCAGCTCCAGCACAGGTACAGGATCTGGCAGAGACAAAACACAGCACATTAACACACTGCAAAGCAGATTACACAAACAAGGGCGATGAGGTGTGCATCGCGAGCTAGGAATAACTACATTCAAGGCCCTGGGAGAACGAGCGTGTGCTCAGGTGAAGTGTCCTCGAGCAGGGCAATGAATCTCTTAACAGCTCCAAGAGAACTGTTCCAAGAGAAAAACCCCTGGCCTTTGATCTGCCCCTGTGGAGACCTACATGGGCCAGCAAGGACCAAAAATTGTCCCAAGTACTAAGAATATTAAGATCAGGTGACTTATAATGTCAGCTGTAAGTCAGAGCTCGACTGCATTTGCAAGACAAGTTTCAGCTTCTAATTCTTTCAGAGCTCAGTTATTCTTCTTCCTGCTTTATTTTTCCTAAAGACACTTAAGTCACGTGGCATCTAGTGTTAGAAAAATGAAGCCACTGCAGGGGCGACATTTACCGGACCCCTCAGCTCCACCTCGCCTGTTATCCAACTGATCGAAACTCAGGTGGAGATGGGCACACCTCTGCAGAACGAGTGGGTGACATCACTGAGACTATTTCCATTGTCTAATACAGTCTTTAAGTTCAACACGTGTCATACTCGTTACATTTATACAGGCTTGACTCTTCAAAGATGTCTGTAGTTTTTTAGGAACCTTTAACACCCAAATTGGAACTGTTCATTGTTTTTTATATGAAATTCTTCTAAATAGTATTGAGCTGAAACACGCAGCATTGTTCAGGATGCACAATAAATACTTGCACAATGTTCACTGATTAGAAAGAAAGGAACAGGACAGAGATATGGCTACAACAGTTTACACCATAGCGAGGTCATGGCTAGTATGACACTTTTGTATCCAAAACTCTATCCATAAAAGGTCATCGAATGATAAAATATCAACCACTGTGTTAGCACCGATTACTGTCCCGTTTAGAGATGTTTGTTTTCAGTTTGTTTTGTTTGTGCTGACACAGCAAGAGAGCTGGATAAGTGATTCAGAGACAGACATGAACAACACAGATTAACTGGCCTGTGATCAGTTAAAGTGTTCACTATGATGCCACTTGAAAGCAAGTAAAAAAAAAAAAAAAAAAAGTGGAAAATGGGCGCCGACAGATGGACAAAGTGGAGCGGTAAAAAAAAAAAAAAAAAAAACGGCAAAGCAAAAGGTAAATAAGAGATTAAAGAAACAGAGACAGACAGAAGAAAGCAAACTTTCTGCAGGCATTTTACCAACATCTCTGTGAACACACGGCAGGGTTAACTGTCAGTGTGATGAAGAGAGGCCTGTCAGTCAGGCCAATCACATCTGATTGGTGCTCATGGGTGGCAGACTGGTGACAGGCAGCCAAGAGACGCGGGCGACGCTCATCAGCATGCCAGCTAAAAGAGCAGTTTGTGTGTGTGTGTGTGTTTATGTGTGTGTGTTGTACAGATAAGAGGAACTGACAGCTTACAGCTGGGGGTAAGGGCTGTGTGTGTGTGTGTGTGTGTGTGTGTGTGTGTGTGTGTGTGTGTGTGTGTGTGTGTACGTGTGTGTGTGTGTGTGTTTGTGTGTAAGTGTGTGTGCCTCATGTCTGACGCAGTTAGATATCTTAACTATGCTAATGAGAGATCAGCAGAGAACGATTGGGGAATTTCATGCTGATTTTGTGCTGTCAAGGTGACACGCCATGCAGGGCTAAGCTCTGACACACACAAAAACACATATACCTTGGCACAAACACACACAGTTTCATACAAATACTACAAGAATAAAACAGTGAAGAACAAAGCTAAATGCCCTGACTTTGGACTGTTATGTGCCTCAGCAACCTTGAAAATCAACTTTCCTTCACTCTTATCAAGCCTTTGTCCTTCACTCACACACTCCTTTCACATATAAACACTACAGTCCGTTAAAAGCTGTGGGCCATTGGTGCTGAGCACTCTCGCCAGACACCTTTAATCTAAAGCAGAGCACGCTGGGCTGACTAACCAGGCCTTCAGCTGATAGAAGACAGAACAAAACACACTGTTTCCTCTTTCAAAACTGCTGCATTAGTCAGGCTGGCCTGTGTCTGTGTGCGTGTGTGCATAAGGCATTACATCATTGTCTCGCTGCAAGTTAAGAATAGCCCCGTCAGAGCTGGCGCTGACTTATTGGGAGCAGTACAATCCAAAGATATTACTGTAGGTCTATCCATGTGGGAATATAATGACCTCCTTACGCTATAGATGAACTCAACTCCTCTTTCATTCCTGCATACGCGGCTCCTCCAGGGCTCCCATACAGCTGAAAACCTCCAACCAGTAGCTGTGTGACTGCGTGTGTCCTGTCAACTCCACCGTGTTGCCTGTCCCTCCTCAGCCTCACTTTGCCAAACGGGCCTGCTCATGTGTGCGCTTTGCCGCAACCAATCGTGGGCGCACTTGTCATCCATATCAGGACGCACCTTCTGTGAAGACCCTCTAAAGGCTGCACCAGTAGGGATGAGATCTTGTGGGGACACATTAAGGCGTAACACACGCCTGGATGCACAGTGAGGGAGCACCAGAGGGAGGGTGTCATGTTTTTTTCCTTTTTTTTTCCCCCTGTTGCTGCTGTCTGCATGAATAAAAGGGGGGGGGGGGGGTCTCTGGATCATGTTTTATAGACTCAGGAGGTGTCTTGATGAACACACATACACAGACCTACAAAAGGATATACACTGCACAAACCCTGTTAACATTCACCCTGTTTTCAATAGTTGAAGTGTACACCAGAGACACATCTACATTCACACCTGTACTTTAAAGGGTTGTCACGTTACCTTAACTTCATATATTAGTAAAAATCAAACCGCGTTGATACCACGGCAACATAAAAAGCAGTTTTAGGCATCTGAAAAAAAATAATCTTGTTTTAATTCACTTAAACTGCAAGCAAACTCCTGCACATTGTCTACATTGAACGAATACATTGGATCCGTTTTTCTGTTTTGTCCTTGTTGGGTGCCATCAGTACATCTAAACTACAAAAGATACTGTAGTCCAATGCATTTTATAACCATCACTGCAAGTGGTTTGAGTGATTGGATCACAATGCATCTTGATGAACATTCACATGTCCCACGTGTGATCTAAACACAGGTTTAAAGACCAGGTGTAAACAGGGTGAAAGACATTATACATGGTCTTACCTGGTACATCTATTATTTTCTTGTACACGTTCAAGAAGGCGGCCTCTGCTTCTTTACTTCTCTTACTCAATGCATCGATCTGCAAGGAGAGAAAAGAAAAAAAAAGGTTAATTGTCAGTTATAGCATCCTACATCTGAGTGTCACATCCGCAAAGGCAAGCCCATTCATTCCACAGTGAGACTAGTCTACATATCTGTCTATCCTCACTATGCGTCGCTATGTTGCATGTGATCGGGGGTTGTCTCGACACAGCGACTGGGTTGGTGTTTCCTTCCCGTGAAGTCAGTTCAGCTGTTCAGCCGATGACGGATGCGTTTCGTTTGCCGCGTGCCCGTGAGTGTGCACGTTCGTCTTTCCTTGGAGGTGTGTGCCTAAGTCTGTCTGTCAGTCTGTCCGTGAGTGTGTGTGTGTGTGCGTGTGAGAGAGCCTGTGTGTTAATGTGTGTGTTCGCTTTTCCCTCCAGCACGCTGACATCATTAAACAGCTGGCTCAGTCTTTCCAGCCACAGCAGGGGCAGATTATTCAGTCAGCTCTTAGCAGCAATACAGTGTGGATCCATTACTGATGCAGCCATTAACACAAGAGGGCACGGCATGCATTCCATCACTGATATTATTGAAATGGACAGCATTAGAATGGATCCATAAGAGATTATTTCTAAATATCAAACAGGAGGTGTAATTTTAAACTGTTTTCAATGCAGAGACATGAGGCAGGAAAGCTCTACAATAGTCTCTGTGTCACACTTCAATATGAGAAGCAGACAGAGTAGGCGAAAAACGCATCTGAAATCAAGACTAAATCGAAGGAAACAGATGCCAAATAAAGACATTCAGAGGGTGCAACTGTACTGGGCAGAGCTACAGCTGACTACTCTGGCTCACGCGCTCAGACTAAACAGCCCTGTGTTTCTCTTCCAACTCCTCCAGCACACTCGCTGAGAGAAAAGGAATAAAGACAAAAGCCTGTATAAGTCCAAATATAAAGTCTTCACATTCCCAGCCAAGCCAGTAGTGTAGTTGATGGGTGGTTTAGGGGTTCTTGCCACTGTAAACAGAGCGGGCTACATGTAATACTGCCTGGGCTCCTATGGGAACCTAATAAATCTCTTCACATGGCTTTGATTCATCTCTAGTTTTTTAGCCGCAAAACATCTGGCCCCGCGTAGGCTGGTGCCAGCACCCCTCCCTCTTTTTTCCCCTCTTTTATTTCTCCCTGTCTCTCTCTCTCTCTGTCGAATTCTCCCTCTTGTCACTTCCATGTTCCCTGACTCATTTTTATTCCTTTTCCCCTCAATATTTTTCAGTGTCAGTCTTTCTCACATGCTTCTCTGTCACACACTTGTGTCTAACTGGCATGCACAGGCCTCCTGTCTTTCTCTCTCCCTCTAATGCACGCACACGCACACGCACACGCACACGCACACACGCACACACACACACACACACACACACACACACACACACACACACACACACACACAGTCCTCGCTGCTATATCTCATTCTCACATCATGCTGCATCATGCACTTTACCCTCTTCATGTGCTGTGTGACATTGAGCGATCAGGATCCTCAAATGCAAGGCCACTAATGGGAGATTACTGATGCTGCTGAGTACTAATACCTCTCACACACCAACACCAAACCTGTTCATCAGTGTCCAAATGTGTGTGTGTGTGTGTGTGTTTTTGTATCAGAGAATGTGATCAGTGGTTTAGAGTAGCACAACCCAATCTCATGACAAAGAAGAAGAAGGAGAAGAAGAGTTCATAAAGCTGAAAAAGATCTGCCTATGGCGGTGAAGGAAGACGGCTGCGTGACTGTACGATGACTGGGCCAAGGTCAGTGGTACAGCAGCTTTATATAGCCCGACATGGGAGGCAGGAAATAGACATTTAATGTAGGACACACCCTACAGTTAGAGGCAGGTTAACTGCAGGACCAGAGCCATTAGAAGACCACCCAGGATTTGCAAATACAACCCTGCTGTTCCAAACTGCAGCTCTCTCAACCAATCCCAATGACATCTGCTATTACATGCTCCCCTGCCCCCATCACATACACACACACACACCAAAACACACACACACACACACACACACACACAAACAGAGACCAAGCAAAACAAATGAAGTGACACAAATGATACCTCACTAGTATCAGTGGGTTACCGATGAGAAGTGCTTGCAATTGCAAAAGGTATCCCTGACACATCCACACACACAAACACATATGCACATACGTCAGCACCTTGTGCCACCATCACTCAGCACCGCCTCGCTCCCCTATCTAACCCGTAGTGTGTGAAGGGCATCGGGGCTGACCTGCATGTGTGCGTGCATGTGTGTGTGTGCGTGTGTGGCCCCAGTGGAGCCTGATAAGGGGCGGCTATGGGAAGCAGAGACTGAAGCCTTGGATAATGGAAAAGCTTATCTGATCGATGGACCAACATGAACACTGAGCATCCAACGTACACACACACACACACACCACACACACATAACCCGTTTACCAAACTGAGGCCTTGTGGAAACAGTACTGTTATTGGTAATAATTATGACCCGAGGACATCCACCTTTCAATGACAAAGATTAAACAGAGTATCAAGACTTCCAAGTTCCTGGGCTAAAACTTTTTATTGTTCTGTCCAGGCTCCACACTCACTTAGTAAAGATTCAGACTCCTGGGTTAAATGTTTAAGGATGAGTTAGTGTGGGAAATCCAACCGGAAGACCCTCTGGTTTTGGCTGCTGTCTTGTCCTTGATCAAAGCACCGAGGGGTATGCAAACAAAGCAAGGCTAAAATTACACATTCTCAAAGCTGCTCATGTTGGGGCACGCAAGCGCGCAGAATAGTAGACTGATTGATGGGTTGCTTTAAGACTGGCGCGGGTGTACAGTATTATCTCAATAATCATAAGATAATGTCTTTCTAAGTTCCGCGACCACCCACAACGAGCCTCGGCGTGTTCTGCTGTGCACGCCGACCAAGGTGTGTCAACACAAGGATGGTGGAAACAGCTGACAAAGCCCCAATTATACTGCTGCTGTTTCTATTCTCTAAATAGACTGTGGATCATCAGCAGAACACAAGAACCATGAGAAATTACAGCATTTTTACATAACCACTGGCTGTGGTTGCTGCTTCAACACAAGAATATGGAAAGTAACCCAGTGTTAAACTGTAATATTCTATGGCCAGTAGCAAAGCAGTCCTGTCACTACCCATTGAGATGATTTGGTTTGTGTGCGTGTCTGTGTGTGTGCTCAGGGAAGAGATACTGTTGGGCTGAATGTCCACCCACTCCAACCCCAAATAACGCCCCAGTCTAAACCAGCCACTTCCACTCCCACCCTCTGACTTTCACATATGGGAGTGAACTAGAAATGCACGGCTGCCAGAAAGGAGGAGTCATGATGGAAATAGGCCAAAATGATGGAGGAGGAGATAGAGGGGGAATGGTGGGAGTATGATGATATGGCACACACACAGTCAAAAGTCACCTCTTATAGGTGAAGGAGCTGAAAAACTTAAGGCACAACTTTAAGGGGAAAATGTGCTGCTTTAAATAAAAATGGTCCATGATTCACCAGATCAACAAAAAATAAACAACAAATAACCCCACCAAATCATGCAGACAAACAAAGTCAGAGGAAATAGCATTCGATGAGTTGTGACTGGCTAGAGCCGGGGTTTTGTGGTGCCTTTTTTTTGCAGGATGCAATTTAAACACACCCTCGGGCTACAGGACTCCATGAATAGGACAGAAAATCAGGAGCAGAGCAGAGCAAAGAAAAGAGGGAGAGGAAAGAGGGGAAATGAGATAGTGGCAAGAGAAAGAACAGGCGATGGCGGAAAGAGAAGAGAAGAGAGGAGAGGAGAGGAGAGGAGAGGAGAGGAGAGGAGAGGAGAGGAGAGGAGAGGAGAGGAGAGGAGAGGAGAGGGAGACGATTTAAAAGGAAAAGACGAAGGCAGAAAAAAATCAGAGTGGCGCACAGAGAGGGAGCAAGGCCGAGTTGACGAATGTCAAACAGGCTTTGTTGGAATGCTGTGCTTGAGCGTGTCGTTCTATCACGATGTCAATAAACGTTTCCAATAACACACTCACCTCTCCTTGGAAGCTCTTGAGCAATGGGGCAACCTGTTTCCGAAAATCCTACAAAAATAAAGAGAAGAGGAGGTTAGCAAGCCTGAAAAATGAGATAATCCACAGATCAATTTTAATCCTCTAATAACAGTTAATACACAGGAACATGTGGCAGGGAAAAACCTACTGAGTTTTATACGAGCAGACCATGTTGTGATCAAATAATCAGTGAAATACAGAGATGACTATCCTTGTCAGGGCCAATGAACGGTGCGTGAGCGAGTGATGAACATGAGGGTAGGGAGAAGGCGGTACCCTGAGGTGTTCTTGTGGACTGTGTTTCTCATCCGAACAGGTGCAGCACCACCTGGGCCACCCAGAGGCACCACTAGTGCGTGTGAGATAGAGAGTGAGCGAGCCATAGAGTAGGCCTACAGTTAATGCAAATTCTCCCAGCGTACCAAGTTTTTACTATAAAGCAAATGCTTTTCATCCTGCTAGTCCCATTGCATGACTCTCCCGTACGAGTCAGCGGTTTCAGATTAGATAGCCAGTCGAGTATGTATCAGGGGAAAATGCAAATCACCATGCTGTTAGCTGAGCCTACATCCTGACTAACTGAAGTGGAGCGTACGGTAAAAAGCAGAATAGGACATTCTGTACAGGAACATTTGATTTGCACAGTTTGTGGACACACACATACTCACAAAACTGCCTAATGAAGATGTGAAGTAGGGCAGCGGCAGATGTGTGCTCAAGAGACTCAGCGCCTTTTAGAAACCTCCGCCTAAAAGCCTAACCGATGCTGCGGGGAGACGTGCATCCCAAACCGACCTGGGACCAGTGTCTGGGGTCTGCCTAATCCCAGGTTGGTCCAGACAGGGCGCTTGTCTGGGGCTGAGGACAGGTCTTGACCTTGCTGACCCTGCCCCATTGTTACCTCATCAGAGGTCGCTGTGGCTGTTTGTCTGGGCCAATTCAATATTCCCCTGCTGGGGATAATGACCTCCTCTCCGCCCAGCAACCCGCCCCCTCCTCCCTTCTCTCCTCTCTCTCTCTCTCTCTCTCTCACACACACCATACACACACACACACACACACACACACACACACACACACACACACACACACACAGGACAAGTATGCACACACAAACAAAAAACCATCCACACCAAAGAAGTGGCAGTTCTGTCATTTGCATTAGATTTCTTCCTTCTACTAGTTAGACAGCCTGCACCAGCTCCTGAAATAACTTTTCATTTTACATCATTTTCATTTGTGTTTCTTTTTACTGCTGCTAAATGCACATAAACATCTGTCTGTGTTCGTGTTAAGTGTGCACAAACCATTTCCATCTTACTGCTGTAAACTTTCTGTCACTGACCATACATAAATGTTAACATTGAGAGTCAGTAGTTCCAAAAGAAGAAGTCTCTAGCCGTTTTCACTTATGCACTCCAGATAATATCTAGATAATTACGGGAGGACTGCTCCGGAGATTCTCCCGACCTAGCCGTTCACATATGCACCTCACAGCTGGAGACTATCCCTGTCAGATGGGAGGGGGGTCGGGGGATTTCCTTGGGTAAGACGTGACGTACAAAAAAAAACACGGTAGTAACGGACGAAGCAACAGAGTCCGCTACACAAGGCTATAATGACAATATTTGCCTTTATACCAATGCTATGTGTAGTCCAACAGAATGACAATATCCACAAAAGAGCGGAGAACAACAAACTGGCGAACAGAAAACTTAATGCCGCCGTTTAATTACGTGCATGGAGATCGTGGTGGTCGCGTGCAGACACTCTATGCACCGTGCAGCAGTAACAGTATAGAAACTTCACTCTCCCTCCTATTGGCTCGAGGTGAATTCTCCAGAGAATATGCTGCTGCGTCCCTCCGGACTTTCTGAGGAAAAAATACTAGGGGTCTGGCGGGAGAAACTCCAGGTAAAATCCGAGAGAAAAATTCGGCTGCTGTGTTTATAGGCTACATAGGCTACAGCCCCTCCGGATGATCTCCGGTGTTTTTCAGGAGATTTCCGTATGTGTGAAAAGGGTTTCTGTATAATGTAATGCAGTCTAGTCTTGGAGTCCTCAAATAACTATTACGTGTTCAAATCACTATGTTCAACTTTTGATGAGACAGTATCTGTACAAGGATTTTAAACATTAGTCTGCTTTTAGCTGTATTAATCTCAATCTTTTTTCTGCATAGTTAATTGACAGTTTTATATTCGATGTTTGTTCTCTAATCTTGCATTTTCTAACTTTTAGGGTATAATTACATGTGCAGCTTGATAAACACTCACACACCGTATCCAGAGACGAACACATTCAAATAACATCAAGAGGCAAGACTTCAACTCTGAACCCCTTTGGTCCACTCGCTGCTGCTCTGTCACCCCCCTCACCCCTCCCCCGCCACTTCCAAAGATTTATGACCATATAACATAACAATGCACACAGACACCATGGTCAATCTGTGTGTGTGCGTGTGTGTGTGTGTGCATATGTGTGTGTGTCACGTAAGGGGAGTGGAGGGGGGGGCAGGCAGCAGGAGATGGATGGCTGGTGTGTGAGCTGCCGGCAGACAGCAGACAGGCCAGCCCGAGGAATCCTCCAGGGAGTATGGAACTCCCATTCCCTGTCTGTCTGCCCTGCAGCTAAACACAAACGTGTGTGTGTGCATGCGCGCACACGCACACAAAGTTGTTTTACTACCAGTGCCTCTGGCTAGCAATCTTTGGGACATTTTACAACCATTCCCACCCTTGACTTTATAACTGTGCGGTGGAGGAGTCTTGACTAACTCAAAGGAAATTAAGAAGTGGATGAATAATTCAGGCAACTTAGGAGGCACAGTGAGATGTAGTCTGAAAAAAAAAACTGAACACTGTGTCAGTCCTAATGAATTATGAAAACTTTGTTTTCACGCTGCATTTCTTTGCACTACTTTCAAAATGCTACAAAAGCCTGTGTGTGTGTGTGTGTGTGTGTGTGTGTGAATGTGTGTGTGTGTGTGTGTGTGTGTGTGTGTGTGTGTGTGTGTGTGTGTGTGTGTGTGTGTGTGTGTTATTATGCAGACCATGAGTGCAGTTCATGCCGAGTACAGCTCAGCAGACTAGACACAGTCAACGTGGGCCGGTCTCCTGGTTGTTGAATAATGGATCAGAGACGGACTCCCGCTCAGCCTAATGCAGTCTGATCTGATGTGACTGTGATCTCCGCTGACTGCTACAGACCACAGAGAGCTGACAGCCCGCTCTATAGGCTGGTCAACCACACACACACTGACACACACGGAGACCAAAAAGGCTGCCCCGTCAATGCGCACAAGACGTTCTGGGAATTTTTAATCAAGCACAGGCCGTCACACGTTACAATCCAGCCTGTTTGGTAGGCTGCTGTGATGCTTCTACATCTTCCGAACGCCGGGAGTTTTTTAGTGCTGATTCCTATTGAGCCCGTTACAGCCCTGTAATGAATCCTGTCGCTCGTCTGGCCTGGCTCAGATTCCTCCTCCACATACCAGGAAGATGCCAGGGGCCACACAGACGCCAGAGGAGCCTTCCTAAATCACAGCCTTGTTACACTGATGAATGTGTGTGTCCTGTTCTGTGATCTAGGCTATCTGCCTCTGAGTGTTTGTGTGTTTGGGCTTCTCTGCATGTTTTCTTTGTGTGCTCTCCGTTTTTTTCCGTCTACCTCTAAGTGTGCTGCTAGATTTGTGGTCGTATCAGTTTAGAGATAAATGTGTAGCGTTAAGAGAAATTAGTGTGTTTTGTACATAGGTAGAGTTCCCTCTGGTGAATATTTCTCTATAGTGGGTGGGCTACAATCTGAAGTCAATAGTCACAATCCTCCTCCTGTGGTAACCATAATAGGCCTACTGTCAACTCCACCGAGAGTTGACAATTTTCTATCCAATGTCTATCCCGTTTATACATAATTCATACCACCATCAATAATTCACCATGGTGACATTACCAATAATAACACAACAATACTTTGTTTTCGCTGTGTGGTTTAAAACGTGTTGCCTTGGTAACGGAGATGAAACAAAATATTCCCAGGAGGAGCCTAGGGAACACAGGAACAGGACAGAATTCCCTCATGATCCCACTTAGTAGTGTTGTCACACTCTCTTTCTTTCTCTCCCTCCCTCCTGCTCCGACTCTCTCTCTGCTCCTTTCTTGCTGTCTCTTTCCGACACACACACACACACACACACACACACACACACATACACACACACACGCTCACGGACCACACTTTCTGCACGCATAAAAAACTAGGTCAGATAATACAAACTCCTGAGGGGTTTTCTGTTTTGTCTCTTTAGGATTTCAGGGAAACTAATGGAGAGACTATTTTTGGGAGCCGAGCCCCGCATCTCTTGCACCGCTGTCTCCTCCTCCTCCTCCTCGTCCTCCTCCTCCTCTTGCTTTCTCAGTAAATAATCCCGACTAGGTTTACGAAGAGGAGAAGACATGCAGAAAAAACACAGAGGCTGAAAACTGGGATTGTCAAAAGATTGCAAGGCTGTGTGTCAGAGCGTGTCTGTGAATATCTGATTCTCTCACCTCTGGTGTGCTCTTCTTGAACTCGCGGCTCAGGTCGATTAGTTTCTTCCGGGACTGTTCGCTCTCGTCCTGTCTGTTGGCAAGCTGTGTGGCGGTGGCGTCTAGTTCTTTCTGCAAACACAAACACACACATCTCTCAGTTTCTATGCAAGAGATGTATACATTTTTATCACATTGATTATAACTGTTACTGTCACAATAACCTGCAGCATTAGCATTCAGGAAAACAAAACAGGAGCAGTTTTCTGTCAAGACAACAGACTCCTTGACCCATCTGGCATGCTGCAGACTTTCCAATCATGCCTTAGCTGAACTCTGTATGTTGCGGCAGCAGAAAAAGAGCAGAAATAACCACATTAGAGAGGTCCTGCCAAGGAAAACTTGTCTCCATCGGTAGTTTGTGTGCTACCAGCGCACGCAACACATATCTAAGCCATTCAGCCTGTCAGTCACTCAGTCAGCACTGTGTCGGGCATGACAGGCTCTGTAGCGAAAGACTACTACATCTACTACTACTACTACAACACACATACACACGCAGTCAACAACAATTATTGACTGTCTGCACCAGACAACCCCTCCCCTCCCCACATAACAACAGCACAATTATCAACAACAGCAGTGTTGTCATGGCTGAGGCAGGGCCCGCCTTTATCCACATCCATTTTGCATTGTTATTAATAGCTATTTATGGGACTTCTTCCAGATGATGGGCCAAGTGCTGACATTAACAAGGCGTTCAGGCCTTGTAAAGATTGTATCTCTCTCTGCTGAGTGTGAGTGTTGCTGGATTATGTTTCTCTTGGATTCTTGCCTTCTGTCACGCTCACTCCTCCTTTTTTCTCCCTCATTTTTCCGTACTCTCTTTTCAGATCAGCTACTCACTCATTCAACCAGCAGTACCTCTTTTCCTCCCTTTAAAAAAAAATCTCCCTTCACTCCGCCTTTCCCCTTACCACCCCCCCTCCCCTCCCCTCCCCTCCCCTCCCCTCCCCTCCCATCCCATCCACCTCCTGTGAGGCCGCCCACCCCTGAGAGTGATTAAACGCTGCTGAAGGGCCGTTATGCTAACTAACACACTAATCATTTAATACACACATTACCACAGGGGCCCTTGTGGCTCAGTCTGCTGACAAGGTCCCAAAACACACTCACGCACGCATGCCCACCTCCCCACTTCCCAATAACTCCAACACACACACACACACAAGAAAGCACAACCCTCTATAGAAATAGTGTGATCAAGTTCTAATTAGGAGATTTTCCCCCGTCAGCGTTAAGTTTAATTCCCTGACCAGCCGTGATCTCGTTTTATCCACAAAGCGTGAAAAAATATAACAAATGTTGGTTTGGTCCACTGTCCTCTGCGATGGATTTTACGCAGTAGCACAGGACGTTTGAAAAAGAAGAAAAAAAAAACTGCTCACTTGCTTACATGCCATCTTGCTCTCGCTGCCCATGGAGCAGTTGATGTAGCAGCCTGTCTGCCCATGGCCATGGAGCAGCTGCACTATCTGTTAGTGAACTCGAGCGTGTGCAGAAGCTTGTGCAACGCTTGATGAAAGGAGGAACCTAATAAATTTTAATCATGTTAAATTAATTGTCAAAAAAAAAAACGAATGCTCTAGTTCATGAACAGAGGTGTAATTATTATATTGGTAAAGATTAGCTACAGGAACTAGAGTCTAAAGCCCAGTTGGCTCAAGATACTGAAAGATATTAGTCACTGGATGATATTAATCACAATGTGATGTATTTGGCCTTAAAGCTTAGTTTTCAAAATCCCTTTAATGTTATAAATCAGAGGATCGCTAATCTGAAATCAGAAGGCAGAGGCAGCAAACAGAACTATTTTAGGGATATCCCAAGAGTAAAGACATGTTTCCTTTAATCATCCAAACTTTGACATTAAACACTTAAAATTAATTAAAAAGATAGGATCTAGCTTTGTAGCAATTCTGACATGTCCTCTCAGACATTAAATAAAGTTTGTTTTGTGCATCCTAGGACACAATAAGGTGATCAGCTCTAAGAATAAAGTTTGAGCAAGTTCATTAAAACATGATATTGATTTTTTTAAATATTGCGTTGAGTTGTAAAGAAGGGATTGTTCACTATAGGATCATCTTTCTGTTGCATCCCTTTTGTTAATGCACATTTCATAGTGTTTCTTGTTAAGATGAAAAACATGGTAAACAGTACTTCCATCTTTGTTAATCATCCAAGAATCCTCTTTGATATGCAAATGAGCCCATGTAAACTTCAGGTAAATCTATTTTCAACATAATACTTTTTCAAAAACCAAAGTAGTTGTGTGTGTGTTTTCCTGTTAATTGATTAGTGAGCTCTGTTTTTGTGGAATAAAAAAACCTGAAATAACCGCAGTAGTCCACCGGGGTTCTGCTTTAAGAGGTCATGTGCCAATCCCTGACGCCCTTGATTCTGCACAATCCCTTTCCAAAACCCTTCACATATCCCAATGTGCTACCAAATCCCCCCCCCCCCCCCGAAAAAATTCTCACTGCTAAGCTAAATAAACACATCACACATGGAAGAGGATTGATTCAGTGCCAAGTGGGCAAGTAATTATGGGCATGGTCTCACTCTAAAAAAAAAAAAAAGGACCCTCAGACCCAGAGAGGTTTTGACTATGCAGCAAACTGTGTGCCCACATCAGCAGACACAGGCAGACTTTACACTCATCTTGCTGATAGAGCGTAACATCCCAAAGTGCACAATCCCTGCCGCCCGCCCCTTGTTCACACACATCACATCTCGCTGACCATTAGGAGGCCAACACTAACTCCATTTTAAGCAACATATAAGCACAAAAGGGCCGCCATGTTCAAGTGCTCTGCTAAAGGCTGGGCGTCTAAGTAAAATAACACTGCACTGATCTGTGGTCAGTTTGCATGTTACAAAAGTGCAGACTCACAAAGATAAGTTCATTTTTATCCTTACACCAGTGTTTTTTTTAACGAGCACACTAATGGAGAACATCTTTAAGAAGAGGATATTTTCTCAGTGAATGAAAACAAACAAACTTATAAACTGCTTGATACAGGGGGGTTTTTTAGGGGCGAGAGACAAAATTATTATTCTGCAATGTATCGTCGTCTTGACTGGTGTGATACAATTATTGATAAGTTGAGCAAAATATCAATGTTTGACTTTAAAAAAAAACGCCCTAAATAGAGTTCCCTGATGCTTTGACGTTCTGTATCACTACTGTCGTCCCCCCCCCCAAGGAGCCACCTACGACAAGAATGAGGGTCAGAGAAGCCAGGCCAAAGAACAAGTTAACAGCGGGATCATGTCGGACAGTGAACAAATTGGTCCAGCAACGTGATCATCGCTAGCAGCCATGTCCCTGTATTTATTAGTATCCTGACTAAAGATAGCAGATTAACAGATTGCAAAGAAAGACGTGTTTTTTTTTTTTATTGACAGGAGATTTTCCATCTGTCACTGTCAATCAAAAGTCATGTCAGCGAACTCAAGAGGTAGCACCGTTCATAGACAGGATGGCCAAGAAGGGTAATTACTGTAACATGACCTTTTTCAAAACACAACTCGGCAATAACCCACATCAGAACATCCCTAATTAGATCAAGGTCTGTTGCAACAAAGTTTACAACTAGGAGTCATTTATTACAGGGTTAATTTAGATTTTAATACGCTGCAGCCGACAACAGTGAGGCAATTCAGCTATTTTGTTTATTTTTGCAAGTTTCAAACTTTTTGGAGATGAATACTGTTAACTTTGGGCAAGGCTGCACCACAGGGGCTCTGCCATCTGGCATACCAGGGGGATTTTCTTCCTATCAGCTTTGACATCAATGATTGACATCATGCTAGTCTGATAAACCTTCCAAATTACCATGTTTGACAAGGGGCCAAGGCACGAGTGAAGAAACTAATTAACAAAATCCAAAAACATGCTAATTAGGGGAGTCTATAGACCACAATACATGACTAATGTACTGACAAGAAAAGTCATTAATTCTCATCGGCAGAGTTCAAATACCAGCACTTGTGTTGATGCTTTAATGCTATGCCTGCAGTGCACAGCGGAGCACCAAGCAACATTTATGAAAAATGTGTGTACTCTGTGAAGGGCCTTCAGGCTTAGTTTCCGAGGTCAGCACTATGTGGCTCTCTCCTTGGCCTTACTTTGAAATATTCCTCTTTTTAAATCACAAAAACTGTTCAATTTACTGGTGAATGATATTGTTTAACCGCTCACATTAACTCCATAGCCGTTTCTAAATCTGGTTGTGGCTGGTTCGGACTGCAGTGTCTAGTTTAGCAGACGATGGAACATGGTAGTGTGCAGGGGAGCATTAAGCGGGGCTGTAATGTCTCTGTGATTGCTGTAACAGCCCTGCTTGGCTTGGCTGTACTGGCCCACAGCAGCAGTCCCTGTCCTGGTTCATTTGGTCGTCTGGTCAGCTGTAAAGACGATTGGAACAGATTGCCAACACTCCCTAGAGAGACTTCAACACCGACTTGGCCAAGAAGCCTCCCGCACGCTGCTCCACACGCGTGAGCTCTCACATGAGTGCACAGACAGGCCGCGGCAGTAACTTGGGGAGCCCAGTCTTTCCACATTCTTTTTGAACTCCGTTTCAAAAAAGAGGAAGTCCGCTAACATGTTCCCCGAGCGAAATCTGGCATGGTGAGCTGTGTTCGCAGCGAGGAGGGTAGGCTGAGCCAAAGGAAAATGAGTATCTCTGAGTCCTACCACTTTGGTAATAATAATAATACTAATCACAGATAACAGTCACGGGTAAACAAATCCTATTACGACTGGCGATCGGACCCAAGGTGTGTGTGTGTGTGTGCTCATCTCTCCTAATGAAATTCCTTCCACTCGTCTGCAGGCAGAGAGAGGCCTTCTATCTGACTAATTTGCTCTAATTACTCTAATGAGCCACAGGTGATGATACAGTGAGACTGATTAATTAAATGGGAGGCACCAATCAGGCATGTCTGATTATGCCAATCATATCGACTGCAGACTAAATGAGATAACAGGAGACAGACGCACTTTAATTGAGGTATCAAAACTTCGTGGAATTCCTTATGCCCTCACGCTCCACCGATGCCGAGACAGATAGGCTGCTGGAATGACAACAAAGTTATTGTTGTGTACACAGTATGAAGTCGATCTGCGGTGACCGGGGAGTGTACACTGAGGAGTGAGCACCACACAGGGATTTGCTTCAGATCTCATTCTCTGGAGAATAATTGGGACTGTAACTGCGTGAAACACTTTGTTTACACCTCGTATGCAGCCATACATGCCAAGTAGTCTGCCATTAACCCCTTTAGTCCAAACACAAAGTAGGTTAACTGCTCCACATTCGGTACATGTTTTACACATTAGTCTAATGGAGTACCTCTCTTGAATTCAAGCCAAGCAAAGAGAGACATGAATAGAAATACATTCACTTCATCTCAGTAATAAAACAACACTGTATTGGTCATACCACAGAAGTGGCTAATATTATAAAATATAACTTTTCTGTCTGAGGAGCCTTTTAACAGCCTCTGTACTTGGCAACAACACACAGATGTTTAGGAGATGAAGTTTTCTGTCCTGCCACTGCAGTCACTAATCTTTCCTTTTATCTCTGACATGTCTGAGGCTGTTATGTGGTTATGATAGTAAACAGTGAAGGCGTCTGGAAAGATGTCTTATCTGAAATCTACAAGGCCTACCTCAAAAACTCCTCCCCCCCCCCCGTCTCCATCTCCTTCGCAGCGTTCCACATACTCTGTAGCTGACTGTTCTGTATGCCAAACCTACTGTGTGTGCGTGTGTTTGGGTTGGAGGGAGGGGGGGGTGGAGTCGTGGGGTGGCAGCTCAGTCAGGAGCGACAGCCGCGCTTGCTACAACGACACGGTACATGATCACAGATCACAGGCACGCCCCCTCAAAAACACAGCACAACAGCAGCACAGATAAGATGCTGCGATCCTGGCTGCGTGTCTGCCTTCCTACCTGCCACATAGCAGGGGTGCACGACTGTAACTGTGCCAGCAGACGCCGTTTTCACAAACCACAATGGGTTTGAAGACACAAGTCATATCCTCCTGAATCTGTGTTTTTGCCTTTTACTCTCCCCCATTGGAGTCTAAGCCGCAAAGTTTTCTTCACCACAAGCTAACACAATAGTTTATCTGCGACAACTGAGGCCTAAAACACTTTTGTATGTGTGTGTTTGTGCAACTGTGTTTGTGTGCAGAGCGGCTGGGGGTGGTGGGTCAGCCTACCACTCTCCACAGCCTAACAAGAAGCTTGTGGTCCCTGAGCGTTTTGCTCCTTTTTTTGAACACAGATCCATATCTACCAACAGCACAGGAGCTGTCAAGACTCACCTCGCTGACGCTGACGCAAGCCTGGATCAAAAACAGCCTTTTTACACCGCAGCCTCGTTTGTATTGATCCATGTTCCTCTGCTGAGAGACTGGTTGTTGTTTTATCTCCCCAACATCCATGCCTTAACTCTCCTGAAGCTCACTGAGAGCCAGTCATTATTTTGCCCGACCTATTGTCTGACAAGGGGGGTTTCAGAGGCCAGGCCTGAGCCTAAATACAAATATAATGAGCCTACGATGGTTTCTGGCACTGAGGAAGTGCAGCTCACTTGGTCTCATTTTAGCAGCGTTCGAATTTAGCTGGAGGCCTGTGTCACGAAGGGCGAATGGTGTGGAGGGTGCAACGGGAGGAGAGGGGTATGGTGGTATGGTAGGAGGGTGTAATGCATTGGTGAAAGGGCAAGATTTTTCATCCCTGCGTTTACAGGGTGGAACGGCGAGGATATTGAGATCTGAGATAGGATCAGAGGGTAGTGAGCTGTTTCGGCTACGATAAAGGCCACGCATTACAAACAGAGCACAGAAAGAGAAAGAGAGAGAGAGAGAGAGAGAGAGAGAGAGAGAGAGAGAGAGAGAGAGAGAGAGAGAGTATCACACCTCTCATCCCTGAATTAATGCCTCCATTCTGCCAGGAAGCCATTCTGTGCCAGTGAGAGGAGATTGGGGAGGGGATGAGTGCACAGATACGGACTAAAAAATGGAAACTGCGATCGTGGAGAGGGGTGATAGGGATTAATCAAGTCTGGGAGAAGAGTGGAGCTCTCCAGGCCCTGTAGCACACATACAGTAGAGGTCTGGCTCTCAAGGACTCGGGCGAAAAAATTGACATCACCGCCATTAGTTTATAAGACATCAAATGGAAGTAACCATCGGTGAATAATGACAGGGTCACAGGTGCAGGCTGGCAATGCTGCAGACATCCAATCATCATCTCTGTGCGTGTGCGAGCGAGTCATTCTGGCCTAGAAAGTCTCTGAACCCTGACAATAGAGCAGTGTTCAAAGTTGCACTAATTCAGTTAAGATCTGATCTGTTCTCAATTCGTTAGCCTATTTGATTTGTTGTAATTCACTTAGCCTTCCATTTATGGACTACAAGCAGCTTCATGCTATTGGCGTGGTTACAGGACAGTGAAAAAAAAAAAAAGGTCTGCATCGCTCTCATGTGCCTCTGGTACATTAAATCCCTGCGCTGCATGATGCCCTTTTCCACGTTTTAATTTAGCCGTGTCTATCTGCTGTATCCACTCATTTTCTAGACGCCTGATGATGACACATCAGCAGGAGCTGTGCCATAGCCTGTAAAAGCAGCATGTTGACTCCAATGCATTCAAATCAAAAGCATTTGTCAAAATGCCTCATTAGGTTAGATACATCTTGACTCTTTTAATGTGTCCAGCTCATGCTGTCACTATTTTCTAGCATGTTCTATCCTCCTGACTGAGTTTGACACCCGTGGTCTATACGATCAACGTCAACACAACATGTCCTGCGGCTGAGTCTTAGTCAGCCTTTATGAGTAAGAGTTTTCTGCTCTGCTTGCATGAGTTTTGAGAGGCAGAAAAAAAAAACGAGTGAGGACGAGAGAAAGAGCATAGCTAATCCTTACAGTAATGACAGAATAATTAGCCTGCATTAGACTACGTAATGGGTTGTAATTATATCATTTATTCTGTGTTGCGAGAAAGTGATATAAAGGCATGCACAATGAAGGAAGAGGAGTGGAGCTCAGCGGGAAGTAGGATGGAGCATGTGTAAGAGCTCAGGCTCTTTCTATTGATTGATCCAAACATCAAACGAACCACTAGAGTAATGGGGGGGGGGGGGGGGGGGGTGAAGGACAGCTAAAAGCTATTTGGAGCCTTCACTGCATAAAAGACTTGACCTGTTCCACACAGCCTACATATCAAAACCATCAAACAGCAATCAATAGACCAAAGCGGTCAACTCAACAAACCGTCACCCTACTAAAACATCAAACCCTCGGCCCAAGCGTCAGATGATAGGCTACACTCAGCTTATCCATTACCATCAGATAAAGAGGAGATAAAACACAGAGCCTAATCCTTTCATGTGTCGTGACAGCCACAGCAGCCTCCAAGGCATTCCTTCAGTCTGGCTCTCAAATAGTTTTATGGCGGAAGGCAGCCATTCAGTCAGCCAGCCAGCCAGTCAGGGCTGTTCTGGTCTGTTTGTCTTATTTCACAGTTTACACGCTGTTTTATAGCTAGTTATTATGGTCACCATGGTGATGCCATACGTTTTTATGGTCTTTTGGTCTGAGGGCAGAGAGTGTAATAAACGGGAAAAAAACACACACACACTTACACACATGAAAACAAAGACTCACAAAACACACTCCTGCTGTGGAAAGGTCTCCTGTCCCTTCCTCCCTCCTCCACTCACTCTTTATCAGTCTGACCAAATGCCTATCTCCCTTCTTTCTGCTTCATGTGAAACATGGATCGGCTAACGCAGAATTGTCCTCTCTCATTCCACATCTGGAGCTGATCAGAGGGCCTCCTGGAAGTTGAGGCCTCTGGGCCTATTAATAACCATACCGCTGAACTCAGGGTCAGACAGCAGTCAGCGGATGAGCTTGTGTCTACTAAACACATATTCCCTTCCCCCCCTCCTTTTCCCCAAGAGGACAGCTCTTACTTTTAAAAGTTAGACAGAGGGCTACAGAGCTTGACATTGTACATCTAGTGTAAGATTTTAATCGCGGCAAACAGACCCAAAGAGGAGCTCCAAAATGATTTACAAATAGGTACGAAAAAGAAGAAAGACACATTTTATTCTAGCTTCAAATTGTATCCCTTGACTTGTTTTTCTTCTTTCTCATAAACTTAAAAAAACTAAGTCTGAAACTTTTCACTTCCCATTCAGTCATCCCCTAGAATGAGACAAATGCAAGATTGTAGGAAAACAGCCCGGGCTAATTAGGAGACGATTTCATCCCTTGAGTTGTTGTTTTTTTCCTTTCTACGTCCAAACAAGTTCAAGTTCAAGGAGGCTAGACCCGTTAAAAGGCAAGACAGATGGTAAAGTCATCATCCGTTAGCCCGAAAGGTTAGACCAGTCAGACAGCCTGGGTCACAGTGAGGTCTGCAGGGTCAGACCACCTCTGAACCCTGGCTCCAGTCTCACAGCTGCTCAGGTCAAAGGTCGGGGAGGGGTTAAAGTACCGTCTGAGGACGTCCAATGAATTTCACAGATACAGCACTGTGTCATTTACATGGAATCCACCTTGTTTTAGTGGACAAAAGCCAGGAACCAGTCAATTGGTTATTAATGGCGCATTAAACAAAGCCTTGTGCAGTTTTATAGCAGGGCGCTAGCAGTGGTAACTATTTAATCTGATTCATTCTACAGATTGATTTATTATATCAAGCTTTTCAATGTTCATGGTTCACTGAATTTAGGGAATTAAAACTGATTTAACATTTGAATTAAGTGTGCACTTAGGTTGTCCATACTTCGATACCTCCATGTTTTAAAAAGATACAATATCTGTAATTGTAATGATCAAAAGTATTGAAGTAAGTAGAAAGTAGCAAAGGTTTAAAAAAAAAAAAAGTTTTTCAGTCAAATTTTAACCAAAAGCTGCCTCTGGTAAGAGAACACGGTCTAAATTGCACACATGTTACCGAAACGTTGTCAATGCATTTGTGACATTTGGGTCTGCAGGAGTGTGTCTGCATTCTTTGTTAATTACCAAAGAAGAGCTTACTCAACATTGGGAGCGTAGGACTTGTGTTCTTGTTGCTGTGGTATGGAAACAGGTATTAATGTTGTTTTGATTTTTACTAGAATCGTACCAAAGTTTAGAATTTGTGACAATCCTAATGCGCTCCTTCTCCAAACAGTTTCTCCAACAGAGCAACGTGAAACTATAGCAGTGAATATCTCAATAAATGCAGAGTACAATTTGTTAAGCTTAAACCGCCCACATCCAGCACATGCACACACAAAGTACACACACACACACACGCACCTGTGAATACAGGGTAGTTGAATCATCATAATCGGCGGTAGTTTTCTGCTGAGCCCAGCCAACAGTCTGTGTTATTTTTAGAGGGCTGACACAGAAGCAGGCCGTCCATTTACTCTGTGAGCTGGCAGCAGGACCATTGCAGCTCTGGTTGCTTTTCAAACTACCAAAATGGGAACGAGCTCAACATAAACACAGCAAAAGGTGCGGACACTTAAGAGAAATGAAGTTAGCTCGGAATTACAGCTATAACGGTTGCCCGCAATTCTTTTGAAAATGCCAAAATCCTCAGACTCATTGAACCATCGGGGACTTGTAGCTGAGAGGATGACGTGAAAGTTTGTTCTATCCCTGATATCAAAAAATGCAGTTGAGGGGATTTACAAGGTGGTAGAGGACATTATGATAGGCTTATTTTAGGAATAAAAATATCACAAAGGCCCTGATGGACTTAACACAAGTCAAAAGCGAAGAGTAGCAGAAACTCAGGCCAAAGGTTGAATTCTGTTCCCATCTGATGTGACTGATGAGTTGAGCCTGAAGGCCTGCTATGGATCTAGCAACAGAAGCTGTGATTGACATTGAAAATTACAGAGTGAGCTATTAGCAGATAGTAAGCCATATCATAATTCAATCCTTACACCATCAAAGTGCACCAATATCATAATTCAATACGAAGAACCATTAGTCTACAGCACACCAATATCATAATTCAATCCTGAGGCCATCCGCCCATGCCAATATCATAATTCAATACTTGGACCATTAGGACACAGCAATAGGCCTATTAGAATTCAATACCTGTGGTCAATGATCTAACAGGACACTGATACCAGAGTCATGGGTTGACATGGGAAGAGGTCTGCCCATAAGGATCCGTCCTCAGGCCTTATTTAGCCCAGCAGACTCCTTGATAACGGTGAGATAAACAACACTAAAATTAGGTAGGGCAAGATGTTCGCCAAAAGACTGCACCAGACGCTGAAGGCCACAGGGCGTTCGCCGCACAGACTCATTTCATTCACAGGGACACACGTTTTGTGAGCAAAAAAAAAAGGCAACGAGGCACTGCATTAGCTTCAAACTGAGCAGTGTGCTCAGCCAAACTTGTCAAAAAATGTTTCAAACACCGGCCCCCACTGTGTGACCGAGCGTCTGCAGTTGGTCTAAATTATCACATTGTGGTACCTCTTGGAAATGGGACTCCCGTTCCGTTTTCTGGTCCATTGCCTCTGTTTATTTTTCCACCTTAACATCTTGTTTAACTCCGCAAAAAAAATCCTGCAAATCTCATCCAGGCTTTCAGCTTGCTGGGTCATCAAAAATCGGCACCGAGAAAGCAAATCAAATGATCGTGGGTTTTTTTAAAGCTCAGATTCCTTCTGTTGCTTTAAGTCCGATTTTCACCCAAAGTTGTCATTATTCAGAAGTTTTTCTCACCACACATTTCTTAGGTTTCCTCACTTGGTCTAATCCTCGTGTTCTGCATGTATAATGTGTAAAGCGACACTGGAGAATGGAAAATACAGGAGAGACGGATGGGTTGCTAAAAAATAAAATAGATTTCTCAAATGACACAAAATTAAACATCAACTATTTTGACAAGTGCTTAACTGCTTTTGTAGCAAAAGTGCCAAACAGACTTGGCTCACACCTCAGTTGTGAGGATTTTGTACTTTTCTTCATTTTAAGTCACTGTGAACTGAATATCTTTTGTACTTTTGACAGTCTGTCAGACTCAAAAAGCAATCTGAAAATGTCATCTCAGGCTTCAAGAGCATGTGACAGGCATATATTTAATATTCTCTAACACTTTAGAGAGCAAACAAATCTACCAGTAGACCAGAAAGTGATCCACAGATCAACTGATACTTTATACCTCTTTGCAACTCTTGTTGTGTATCATAATTATCAATCCAAAGTCAAAACAGTTCATTTGTAGGTCTGCACCTCTCAGAACTGACAGGTGTGGACTACTGGACAAAAAGCGGACATTTTAATAAGCTCAGCTCCATTGAGATGGAAAAAGTAGGTAGCAGAGAGGTCAAAAGACAAGAACAAAAGCAACCAGAAAAGAGTCAAACTGGTTATTTTTTAATATGAATAAAACTAAATCTAAGCCCCCTCCTGCTGCACCTCCATGTGTGTGTGTGTTTTTTACTTCACCAGTCAACTATGAACGAGAATTCACATTTCCCCCCCAGGAATGCAAGATTTGTGTTTACTGAAAACCGTTGGCTTAATATTACAAGATGAACAATAGACTATACAAGATTACATCGGCCTTGGAGGCACTGCTCCGAGTGTACGCTTGGATTTTAAATAAAGTAGTGGGCACAGTCCTGAAGTGGAAACAGCCGGTGTATTCTAAAGTGAGCCTGAAGAGAAGTGTCCAGTCACTGAAGCTCGCTCTCTCTCTCTCTGTCTCTCTCTCTGCAGGAATACAGAGCAGCAGAATAATGGATGCTTCTGTCATGAGATACGCTGAAACTCTATGATGCTGTAGGTGAGAGAGAGAGAGAGAGAGAGAGAGAGACTCCGAGTGGGGCTGTAAATAATGCCTGCCACTTGAAAATAGGTCTCTGGAAACTGCCCCCATGTTGTGTTCCTGCTGCCGGTTGTTGAGTGGAAGTTTTTGTGTCGATGCTCTTCAGGATTCAAGTATTATGTGGTTGAAAAGATGTACACAGCACCGCAAAGTTTCTTGTGTAGATTTCTATGAAGAAAGGAGCAACAGCGTTTTTATTTACATCATCTAAAGAGTGATATTTTTGTACAAAAAAGGGTCTAAGTAAATAATCAAGTGACGCAACTTAATCGCAGTGTATTGTTTAGATAATGATTGGACATGCTTCTGCTTAACATCCATATTTAAATCGGCTCGAAAACACCTAAAAGATCATTTTAGCAACTTTTTTAGGAGGCGTGCTTAAACTGGAAGACTTAAACTCTTTATTTTCAGGAGAGGAAGACAGTAAAGAAAAATCTAAGTAATAAAGTCAGATAAAAAAAAACGTGATTTTTCTTAAAAGAAGCCAGGCTGAGATACTGTGACATCAACAATTGGCCCGTGAAGGAAGCTTAATTAATTTGAACAGCTTATAAAATGTCTTTTGTGAAATCAGTCTTGATGATTCATTTCAAAGTGTGAGAACATAAAAGTCACAGCAACAAAAACTCTCTGTACTCTTTGTGGTGTCCTAGTTTTTTTTGTTTTTTTTTCAGGCATTATTGTCTAAAAAAACTCTGCATACTATTAAAACTAAATATTTATCATTTGTGAATGAAACAGCAAAAAGAGACATTTTTTTCTGGGGTCAAAGTCAAACTCTCTGTAGTGAAATGAAAATACTAGCTTGCTTTGTGACAAGGATTATTAACAGGAGTATTCGCGCTGCACTAATATGTTATGTATTTACATTATAATGTTTGCATTTTAACAGCAGGGGCCAGCTCAACTCGAGCAGTTTGAATGAATGGAGCCACGTTGAATGTTTCAGTGCTCTAAAATAACAAACTGTGGGAAAAGAAACAGATTTAGCAATACTTTAACCATAAGCAGAGACTTCCACACCTTCAGGAAACATGTCTGTTTTTCACACACTTTTGCTTAAAGCCTGCATTAAGAGCTGCCTACTCCATCTGTTTGGGTAGGCCTATTTTTAGACTTCTGTTTAATGCTTTTTTATCTTTTGTTCAAACATCAGACCACACTGGAAAGAAAAAAGTTCTTTTACCATGCAGCTGGGTAAAATTAAATATTCCTGTATTGACTTTTGCAGAGTAAACGATATTTACTTTAGTATGAAAAGCAGACAAAGTGGGTCTGGAGACACTTCTCAAAGCAAGGGGGGGAGGGTAACTGATCCCGAGTGTGACGTCCACTAAATCACTGAAGAGTTGGGGAGTTAGGGCCTTGGCTGGGAATTATCCACCGATAAGGTGGATGAAGCAAAGATTTTTTTCTTTCTTTCAGAGAGCTTCACATTCCTCTCAGACTTAACCAGTGCACCGTCCATGAGGATAACCTCTCAGAAAGTGGGATGACATAGCTCCGACCAGAGTAGACCGGGGGCAGACCAAAGACCTGACATGCACTCGTCCCTCTCTCTCTCTGACTCATGCTTAGTCGTTCACCACCCACCGACACACAGTGAAACCTCAGTCCCAATGCCAGGTTTTGTCACTGGGCAGAGAAGCGGTTGGCTACAGTAAAAGCATGACGTGATGCCCCCCTTCCTCTTTGCTCCCCCAGCTTGTGCAGCAACAGAGGGGTAAAAATATCCCACCAGTGAGTTCAGACAACCAGCTCATAAATTAACACTAAAACTCCTACAGACAACAGCGGAGCAGTCGCTGAGAGATTTAGACCGCTCAGGTTGCCCATGACCACAGCTCCGGGATCAGCTTACAAAAGCCTTTTCCTAAATTTACCTATTAGAAGGTGTTGAATAAACCCAAGCTCTAGTTCCGTTTTCGTCTAAGTCACGATTTAGCTGTATGGTAACACAGCAAACTACTTCTTGAAATGGCTCTGGGGCGTTTTGTTCCAGGAAGTGTTATGAGGTGTGTTGTAGGCTATTAAGGCCTAAATTGGGAATCAAGTATAACAGGAAGGTCTGTTCTTAATTTTCAGAGCGTACACAGAAAATATAAAGTATAGGTTTAGGCCCAGTTATTCACCCAGATCTTATTAAGGCTCGTCGGCAATGAAGCGCAATCTCTCGTCGCTCTCAAGTAGAAACACAATGTTCCAGCAAACTGCTTGACTGGGTAAAAAAAAAGAGGAAAAAAACAACAGGAGAGAAGAGTGATGATCCCCTCTAAAGAAACTCAACTCTGTAATGGACGGACAGGGATTATAGACGTTAAAACCTCCTCCATCTGTAATTCACTGTCACCCTGCCATCATCTCTGAATCACTGATCCATTTTGCAAGTGTGTGAGACCTTGCTAAAAGCATCACTGTTGCACCCATTTGTGTTTGTAGTGGTGATGGGGAGGGAGGGAGGGGAAAAAAAGCAGGAAAAAAAGCACACGGAGAAGACAAGTTAACAGCTCGCTGTGCTGTTTCAAAGCACTCTCTGTCCTGTAACAACCACCTAGCTAGTTTCTCACACAGCGAACGGGACACGCTGATCAAATAGGATTTTAATGAACATCAGCAGTTTGGAGCCTGAGGAATAGACGCAATGATGGCTTAGAGCTACTGACATCTAGCTTGGGTTGGATTTTCATCATCAAAAGAAACAGAGAGAAAAGGGAGAAAACATTCCTTTGCTGGTGCCTCTCGCACAGACAAAACAGACTGTGAATCTAAGTGCACGCTGTCCATTCGATCACACACAAGAGGCAAATGAGAAAGCAATTGGCTGACAAGGCCATGTGTAGACCATGATCATATCATACTAACCCCGCATTATCATCAAAAAGCAGATAAGGGAAAAAAAAGGTCCTTCTTCTCTGAAGGCTTTCCTCTAGGAGCCTCTCAGTGGGAGGGAGAGTAAATAAGATGTCATCAATAATAGACAGTGAATGTTCTGAGTTCTGCACACACACACACACACACACACACACTTACACACGAGCGCCGACTGATTCCTATCCTGCAGACAGGCCTGCCAACCGCCAGGCTTTTTGCACACGCTCAGATTCACTGTCCTGACTAATCGCTTGTGATAGGGGCCTTTGCCATAATTACCCAGGGCCTTATCACAAACTTATGCGATGCATTTTTCATGTCCTGGCTGCTGGCAGTGCCTTCACTGTCTGCGCTGGCAGTCAATCCACGAAAAAAAAAAAAGACTGATCTTGGACAAATTCTCACACACACACACCAGTTCTTCTAAGAGGGCGAAACTGGTGAAAGCAGGGTGAAGGGCCAGGGAAGAGGGAGAGGAAAAAAATGATAAAAGAGGGGAGGGGGAGGCGGGTGAGAGAGAAGATTGGGAGGGAGGAAGGGGGGGGAGCAGACAGGCAGGAAGGGGGTGGGAGATAGATAGTGGGGAAAGAAAAGAGAAAGCAAATTTTTTTTACATAATGCATGAACAAGGGGGCACGAGTAGGAGGACCAAACCAGATCAAATAAATAGGAGAAGTGAAGCCTTGATGATGTGGCATAAGTGCGACACAAAGCCCGCTGGGAAGACTTGTTCACTGTCCTTTTGTCTACCCAGTTCATAGGGGCATCATGACCTAAATAAAAGTTTAAATCCCAAGCCTGAGCAGTTCACAAAATAATGTGTGAACAATTGCGACTAACCTACATAATGCAATTTTATGTTAATGACGACGGGAACTAGACTGCTAATATTCATAAATTTTGATTTAAAATTCAGCAATGCACGTTAAATGCCACGGGAAAACACAACAGTGCTATTGTCTGCATGTCTTGTGATAGGTCAAACACGCTCTAACATACACAGGCTATATTCACACACTGAATAGGCCCCAATATTTTCCTCCTATCCCTCACTGTGCCGAGGATCTCCTCCTCCGTGCACGTCAAGATTAGCCGCGTGCACGAGACTGGGGCATTTGTGGAGTTCATATTAATCAACAAGGTCATGGTCTTTTAATTTTTCTTAATCATGTTTTATTTAATTACACAGCGTCAACACATACTGTCCCGTCCCAGTACACTTTCTCAGACGTGGCAATGTCTGTAAAAACCTCTGTGTGTATAATTGCAGTCAGGAGAAACCGAGAAAGAAAAAAAACAAGACGACTGAGTTCATCAACCATAATCTCCGAGACGACTTCAATTTAAACTGCTCCAAAACCCCGTTAGCCGACAACGCTGCTAATGTTTTCATTCGCGTTAAAATAAACTTAACAAATTGACAATAAAAAGCTGAATAAACACGAGTATAAAGCGCTGTTGTGTGTCTGAGCTGCCCGTCTGAATGGTTGGTGTCACCACAGCGCCACCGTATAATGAGTCGCACTTATTTTTCCCCCAAATTATCCAACCTTACAGCGGCTAAAGCGTCGGGCTAACTACGGCTACTCGCTCCAGTAAAAGTTGAAGAACACGCAATAAAGATAGCTATCCGAAAGCTTTCCCCCAAAGCCCCGCCGTTTTGTTTTTATTTCAGCGCATCCCCGCGGCGTCGCCCCGGCTTGCCCAGTTGCAGTGTCCGATCGATGTGGAATTGAACAAAGAGGATCAATTTCTGATCAGCGAGAGAGCCACTTTCATCAATGTGAGGAAGAGGTCTTGAATTCTCTTCCGAAACACCTCCGAGAAGCCACGTAAAAAGCACAAAACACAGCGGTCGAAAGAGACAAGCGAGCCTAAGCGAACAGAGGGCTAGACGGTTTTAACAGAGATTCAACTGACCTGTAGTTGTTGTAAGTCAAAGCGCTTCCAATATTGAAACATCGATCCTGCATTGGCCGCCATCTTGAGACATATTGAGACAGGAATGAGATGCTGATAGAGAGCGCGGGGGTTGGAGTTCAGTGGAGAGGACCGGGTGGCCGGAAGATCCGGAGCGGATTACGTCAGCTGACATCACGGTGACGACTGGAGCGCGGAATGGAGTCAGTCTGGAGGAGTGTAGCCTTAATAACGCCATTATAATTGCTTAAATAGCTTTTCATCAACATACAGATATTACAGGTAAATAACTGAACTGGTTTTAAATTACATCTCATTTTATTCTCACGTTGAAGCACGCGGAATTGACAAAGCCAGACGAGACCATTTTTGATGTTGTAGTTTGTATGATCTTTATGTTTTATGCAGAGCAAAGATCATACAAAAATAATGCCAGGAAGCTCCCTGGGAGCCATATCTAAAGAGAGAAAAGTCACATCATGCCAGCTCTTGAAAGTCGGCAGTGCTGTGAAGGAAGAATGATGAGGGGTTTTTTCCATGCACCTACTTTGACATCGTTATATGCTCACCTTAATGCTCCTTTGTAAAATTGTATTTACAAAAATTCTACTTTTGGACTCAAAAAGATATTAAGTTAGAAAAAAAGTAAATGTTACTTCATAAAAACTACATGATTTGTGTTTTATGGTTGTCATTTGGTTAGCTAAATGTTATTGGCATTTTGCTTGCAGCATTACAGATGTGTATTAAATAAGCCTTAAGCTAAATAAACAAAGGCCAATGCAAATTTAGACCCCAATTTAATCCATTAAGACTGTTAAAGATACAATCCAGTGTGACAAGAAAAAAAAATCAATTATAAGCAATATAAAGTAGAATCAATCATTTAAAATGTCATGATTTATACGTTTGATGTATTTCTATAATAAAAGGGTGGTTTTATTCAAATTAAGCAAATCCAACAAAACAGGCCTGCTCAGAACCTGCTGAATTTCACAATGTGGAAAAGATGGAGTGGACTTTAATATGGCGGCAGCCTACGTATAAAAAAATCCTTTAATGTGAGGATTTTTTTTTAAGTTTAAAATGAGAATTAAAAAAAAGTCTAATTTAAAGGCATATTTTGCTCAACGGATAATACGCAGATTAATTAATCAAATCAGATTGTTGTGTAGTTGATCAGACAGCTCATAGCTTGCAGCAGGGCGGCCCAGTGGTAACAGTGTCAACATGCATACAGATCTGCTGTTGAAGTGACCTTGAGCTACACAATGAACCCTGGCTGCTCCCGAGGCGTCACTCCTGCTGACCATGTCCTCTGACCCCCCCTCAGCTCGTGGATATGCAAAGAATTTCTAATTACACTGTATGTATGGAGTGCCCTGAATTCCTGTGTCAAGCTGTGCCGCCCTGTGCACCTTAAACACATCACGCCTCTGCTTCCAATTGCTCTGCACACAAACCTGGAAGCAAGCTGCATGTGTTTATCAGAGTAACACATCTTTTCTACACATTGTTCTCATTTTGAGTTTTTTGTGGGTTCCATAATCTGACTTGTGCAGAGGGTTATAGGGCATTCACACCTTTTTTCCCCCATATATCCTCAGATCACAGCTTTCTCTCAGCTCAGCCCTAAACAAAAATATGCAGCTACATATTTTCCTTCTGAGTTTTCATTTCTTCACATCCATTGCACGGTAGTTGCACTCAAGAATTTGCCATAAATAATAACACCTCTTTTACTGCACTCGTGTGGTAACAAAGGTGGGCATTTTGTGTGCTTAAAATTAGCTCAACTTTCAGGTCAGTGCTTGATTTAATTTTTTCTATTTGTGTCTGGCTCTTTCTACTGTAAGATTGGTGCTTAACTGATATATAGCCTCAATTAATTTGCCTTATTTCATACTTCCTTTATGGCAATAAAACACACACTAAAATAAAGGCAGCCGCATGCTTTTAATAATGTGTATTGGATCACTCTGTTTGTAACAAATATAACAGCTGCTTTGAAAGAAAAAAGACACAAGCCCCATGACTCTTGTCAGTGTCTATTACTAGTTCTATCTCTATCATGATCTTCTTTTTTAAAAGTATGACCGACTGATCTGCACTTTGAGATACATAATGAATACTTTTTAAAAGAAAAATACAGCATATGAACCCATAAATCCTGTGTTTAATCCTCTCATTTCTTCCCCTTTCCGCCATGTTAATCAGTGCTTCCTTGGCTCGGCCTCCACGACTTGTGATGCTACCTATCATTAAGCCAAACCAGAAATACAGGTCTGAGATAATCTGTACAGGCTTAGTAGCTTTGCGGCGTGTCCATTGTGCCATGTTTGTATAGTTTTCTCTTACTATGGTACAAAGAAGACGCATCACTGGCAGGAACATGATGTATTTTATGTCGTTGATTTTTTTACTATGATAGAAAAGTAGTCTGCATTACGACAATGATTACATCCTTCCTCCAAAAATGCATGAATGTTTCAAATGCTGTATGGAGTTATGTAATTACTTGTCAACCATCAGAAAGACACCTTAAATACTGTTGTAGTGGTGAAAAACTTTTCAGACACGACCTTCTTTTTCCACACGTTGCATTGCAAAGAAATTACTTTTTGCCGTCTTTCCAAAGCTCTATAAATAAAATACCCCACACCCTTCCAACTAAAAAAAAAAAAAAAAAGCTTCCTAAAAACAGTTCTTTTTAATCATCCATTTAAAAGAAATCATCAGAAGTTACAGACAAAAAGTGCTGCCGTTTAATCGTCACACAATAAAAACTAAAACATGAAACAGATTGTATCCTCATTCCAAACCGAAGACTTATAAAACCGGCATTTTATCTCCAGGCGGATAATTAAACCTGTTTTTTTCTAAAGGTACATGCAGACATCTCTGACTTTGATGTACTTTTTTTGTATATAATCCCTCCATGTTTTGATGCTGAAATCAGTTCAGTAGAGTAATCATTTTTTTCTGCAAAATTATCTTAACGCTAAGTAAGAGTGAACATTAAAAATCGGTTGATTTTGTAGCTGCCAGGCACTCTCTTCTCAAACTCTCTGAATTCGAGCACACCCTATCTCCTCGAGGATTTGACTGCAGCTCCACTAAAGGCTCTGGATTACTTTGAAGCAGTGGGGGGTACACAGTGTAAGTCAGTACAAGTAAGACTCCGAGTTAGCAATCCACCTACAAATTATCATGTTCCTGTGACTGAAGCTCAAGCACGTCTGGCATGAATGACTTGAGAGGTTTTTTTTCCCCTCTCTTGTCTTTTTTTTTACACTCCGTGAAAATTAAAGAGGAGGATAAAACAACGTAAATTGTTCTTGACAAGAACGTCAGAGGGAACATGTTGAGGCCCACAGATTCAGACTCATCAGTTCATGCGAACTTGGTTAAAGTTTAAATATAGAGGAGTAAACACACATTCTTTGTGTCAGCGCCATTATACAACTCGATCTTAGACCCCCGTCGGAGCTACAGGCTAGAAAATAAAACAGCCTTTCTGTCCTTTAGCTTCCCCACTTTTCGCTGTTTTTGTCCCTTTTTTCCTCCTGCTCATTGACTCTGCCTGCAAGGTGCTTTTAGCGGGGCCTTGTGTGGCCGGGTTAGAGATGGATGTGTGGCCCTTGGGAGCCGCAGGCAGAGAGCAACACTGATCATGTCAGACAGGCTGGGGAGGCTGCATAAGATCATCATCACCCAGCAGTGGAGTGAATCGCCGCAGTGGCACTTTCACACAACCTCTGACCTCCAGGGTAACCTCTGAGGTCATGATCAAGGTCAGGGGTCAGCGAGGGCCTCCGTGAACAGGCTCCGCCCTCCTGCCGCTTCCTACACTTTTTTCCCCCCTCTCTTTATGATCTCTTTTTCTTCCTCTTTTGCTCATCTTATATCTGTTTCTTCATCACTCACACTCTCCTTCTCCAGCCGGGACCGATTGAGACGTTCCGTCCCCGGGGAGAGCAAAAAGGAAAAGCAAGAGAAAATCAATATGGAAGATGAGTGAAGACCTGGGGGTCCCATCAAGAACTGAATGGTTCTCTCTGTGCTGGCATGATTCACACAGAAACACATACAGATACACAGTTATATTACTTCTGACAATCAGGAAAGTAGCTGTAAACATGGCCTTGTACAAAACTAAAGAAAATAAGTTTGCTTAATGTTTTTTTCAGTGTTTCCCACCTGCTTTCACACCATAAAGTGCAGCATTTGTCCCTTAATTCGTACTAGATTTTATCTTGTTTTTTTATTTACTGCCTATACTGACTGTTTATACATACATTTTTTTTAATCTTGATTTTATTAACCTTGTGTGTACTAATGCTATAGTATTTATCTTGTGTTTAGGTTTATCCTTTTTAGCATTAGCCACTGTGGTCATTTCAACTTCCATGTATTGTCTTATGCTGTTGATTGTTTGTGTAAAAGGAGGTCAATACCTGTAAATCACATCTGTAGGTATACCTACAGGTACAAATAAAGTAACCTCACCTAAATGTATTGTCTTGTGCTGTTGATTGTTTGTGTAAAAGGAGGTCAATACCTGTAAATCACATCTGTAGGTATACGTACAAATAAAGTAACCTCACCTAAACATACCTTACAATTTCCATATACAACGACCTGAGAAGACCTTCTTTTGCCCTCCTGCCCGTGTTGCATTCATGTACATATATGCAATATTGATCCCTGCGTGGAGATCCAATAATTGCACAAGTTAATGCATAAGCCGAACATAAAAAACAGTTTTCTAGCATAAGACAAGAGGAAAAACAGAGCATATATAAATGTCGAGCTTTGTTTGTCACCCCAGCTGTAATTTCAAACAAACAAAATGTCATCAGATCACCAATCAGTGCAGCTTTAATTATAGCACATTTCCAGTAACATTTGCAAAATTTCTGCCTTAAAAAAGGGAGTAAAATAAACAACCGAAAAAGAGATAAACAAAGCTCATTCCAATGTGTCATGTCCTGACCTCAGCCACCTCTTCTATTCTTGAGAAGAAGACGTACATGTGTTTATAATGTTTGGCCTCAGCACGTATCCATAACTTATGAGTTTGCCGTGCTTCTTCCCAACACTAGATAACCCCGGGCAGGACATTAAATGATCGTCTGAAAATAGAACTGTTCAGATGAAAGGGAGGATAAATAATGCAGAAAGAATACAAAACCTCTTATGGGGATAACTAGTCATACACACATGCACGCACGCAAACACACAAAGAGAAAAGAGAGGAGAGTTCTTTTTTTTGCTCCATGGTGAAGAAAAGTGAATGGATGGAACAGGAAGGAGGAGGACCCAGCGGAGACACACATGCTTCTTGCTTCATCTCCTCCCACTCCTCTGTGTCTGCCATTTTTTTCCGCTCACATACAGACTTCATGACATGCTCTGTGTCTGTGGGGAGGAATAATGTTGTCCCAGTCATGCCGTGTTTTTCCTGCCCACCAGAGATCACACACAACACACACAGCAGCGCAGGATTTCCAAACCCCGCCGCCTCATCATTTTTTCATAAGTTCTGATCAGAATAACACAAAATGACGACCTGGCCTTCTGGTCCTTAAACACATCATACACTTCTATATGCCATCTGAGGGCTTGTGTGTTTTTTTTCTATTCCTGTATTTGTTAAGGTTAGATCACCAAATTAAAACTGTGAGTCATTTATGAAGGTTTCTGGTTCGAGGGCTTTTCAATGCTGGGTCATATCTGATAAATAAAACATTGAAGACAAACCTTTTCAAAGCCTGTGCTGCTGCCTGCCTAATTTCATGCTGAAATGTTTATTCATTGGGCAGATTAAACATGCATGCTTTGAGAAAAAAATCCCACTGAAACTAAACTACACAGGCTGCCCTTCATGAGGTTATGCTTGTGGAGGGAGACACCTAGTGGTAAAATACTTATATGTGGACGATTGAAAGATTGAGAGGCCTTTTACTTTTCTTAAAGTTTTCTGTATTTACCCATGATATGTGAGGGATTGTTTCCAGTTTAATCTAATATAGGGTAATTGGCTAGGACTCGAAATTAGGCTACAGAATTGACAATATTCCAGATATTCTTCTGATTGACCCCTGGCCTTTATTATTTCCTAAATTTTGTTTTTTCCAAACAGGCTGATTAACTAATGAAATATGTTTAGTGTTCTTTTTTAAATGACCTGATTATTTCATCAAGAGGACACCGCACCCTGGGCCAAGGTGTTTACCCAACCAAAACGAGTCAGCAGGCCTCACAAAAGACCCATTCAGTACTCAGAAACCCAGACCAACACTGCCACGTCAAAATGTTTGAGCATGCAGCACTGATGAAAAATGTGTTTTACTCCATTTGAACCAAGAAGACTGTGAAGGCCAGAGGGACAGATAGGCTATAGGGCAGGCGACAACAATACAGGGAGTAGTTTGCTGAAGAATGTGAGATTACCTGACCTTTCGTTAACTAACCTCCTTATCTCAGCTGTAAGCAAAATAGCTAAATGCAAGGTGTGTCTGAGGGCCGTTAAACTTAGGTGCCGATAGATTTGTTCTGCTTTCCCTATAACGGTGCAGCGAACGAATGGAGGAAACAGATTCTACAGAAGGAATTTGAACTTTGAGGGAAAAGTGCAGGGTGACGGGGGCCGATGGGAGCTGGAGCTCGATGGAGGGCAGCGAGTCGCTCTACAGTTTCAGCCCACAGAGCAGAAAGGCGGAGGAAATGTGGTGATCTTTTTTACAGAGGAACCTCGTCCTCTGTTGTTGTGGCTGCCGCCGGGTTTTTGTTCTTCCTAGGAGTCCTCCTCCTCAACCTCCCAGACCCGTTTGACTCCGAGGAGACCAGCTTGGTCACGCTCCTGATTTGGACACACCCGTTCGGTCGGTACCACAAACTTCCGGACTGCCTCGCGCTTTACCAGATTGGAGGGTGCACGCTCACAGATGACTGGAGCGCGTACCTGCGGGCTGACGCTGTCATTATTCACCACCGGGAGGTTGCTTCAGGCACCGTATATCTGCCAACGGAGCCGCGGCCAGGTGCGCAAAAGTGGATTTGGATGAACTACGAGTCTCCTGCGCATACACCCACACTGTGGCGTTTTGATGGTGTTTTCAATCTCACGCTTACCTACAGGACAGATTCGGATATATTCCTTCCCTACGGATATCTGGTCCCTACAATACACAGAAGTCTCCGGAACAACTTTGCACACCCTCTCCGCGCGCCCGCGCGCTCTCAGCTGCTCCGGCCCCGCCTCCTTGCCTGGGTCATCAGCAATTGGTCGGAGTCTCATGCGCGCGTGGCATTTTACTACCAGCTCCGTCGGTACATCAGGGTGGATGTGTTCGGACGCGCGGGCCGACCGTTACCGGAGGACAGCGGAAGTGGCAGCGTTGTGCGCATGCTCGGACGGTACCAGTTTTACCTGGCGCTGGAAAACTCCCAGCACAAGGACTACATCACAGAAAAGCTGTGGAACGCGGTCCTGGCCGGGGCCATTCCGGTGGTTCTTGGTCCGTCCAGGCAAAACTATGAACGCTTTCTGCCATCCGAGGCCTTCATCCACGTGGATGACTTCCCCACAGTGCGTGCACTGGCTCGGTACCTGCTGAGACTGAGGCTTGATCCGGCTAGGCTGAGACGGCACCTGAACTGGAGGGATGGTTACAGCCTGCATCAGCCCTCCTTCTGGGCTGAGCACTACTGTACTGCCTGTAGGGCGGTGAGGAGGACCAGGGGCAGCACAGATGTAGTCAGACACCTGAAGAGATGGTTTAACTCGTGAGAAACGCCTGGAACCGTCACTAAGATGACGTTCAAACTGAGAGACAAATTGTAAAAAATATTTATAATAAAAGCACATCAACCAAATCAGTTTTCAGAAGAAAAAAAATTATTCATCAACCATGATTGTTAAGATGACACTTAATTTTATTTAATTTATACAACTTGAATCCCACTAATTTATATTTGAAAAAAAACTTGTTTGACTGTCTATTAATATGTTCAGCTTGTTCCTGCTGTCTGTAGGAACCCTGAAACCCCCCTTTCAGCTTAAGTATCACGAAATAGCCTTTAAGTTGTATGGTGCTAACTAACTGGCAAAAAAAAGTTAAATGCCATCTTTCTCACATGAGTTAAAAACATTGTAATGTGTTGACCTCTAAAAATCACAGAAATGGAAATCAGGGCTTAAAAGTTGGGGATACAATGTTTAGAAAATGGGTCATCAGTGAAACTTGTATTTTGAACAGATAAGAGCTGGTATATGTTAGATAGTTGAAATGCCAGGTCATGAATGTATTCTACTTGTTATCAGTGTTTTGCTGCTCGCTATGGCATTAAGGCAAAGAAAGGCTTAAAAAGAAAGATATAATGAGTTGAACATCTGCCTGAATTTGGAAAAAAAAAAGCTTCTGGAGTCACTTGATGCAGGAATCGGAAACTGTGATGTAGCTCATTTAAATTTACACCTCTGTGTTAGTGCCCTGACACAGAATTTACACTTTACTCTGTCAAATGAGACATTTCCTGCAGGCACCGAGGCATAAAATAAAAAGCTGCTCCTCATAATGAGCTGATGCCTGAACAGCTGTTGAAGCCACGGACGTCTATCAGAAATAATGCTTTCAGACGGCCAGAACAACCAGACGCATCATCCCTGTCATAATCCCACTCATGTACCTGAGGGAATTATTAGCATATCTAGTTACTGTGAGAAAACTAACATGCATTCTTTGTATCTTATAATAGAGACACACTTCATGTCGTGAAACTTGTAAGTCATGTTCTTGTTCAAAATGTTTCCCTCAGCACACCTGTCCTGCAGCGTAGTGTCTACTGTCTGGACAGAACAGGAGCTGGACACTTGACCTTGAAGTATAGGAAGGGCATTCCTATTTTATTTTTGTGTGATGACAAAGCTGACTTTGAGAAGATCGGGAAAATATTTTACTGCACTTACAAACTTGCAGATATTGTGCTGCATTAAATTATTGGAAGATCTATGAAGTAAGCATTTTTTTTAAAGGAACTATATGTTGCAAATAAAGAGTTATTGATATATTCCTAGCCACATTGCATAAATGAAGATCTAAAAACAGCCCATTATATCGCTATTATTGCTGACTAAGGCTGGTTATGACCCTATCTTGTTATGGTTCTGTTACAGGTCCCCAACAAGGCAAAGAAGGGGACAGTAGAATCCAACATTGCAGGTATGATTGTGCAAAACCAGATTGAGGAATTTTGATTGGTTGATGCACAGAACGTGTGGTAAAAATGTATGTTTGGCTCCATCTCTTGTGGAGCTGCACTCCCTCCTCTGGTTACCTGTGTAACCGTCTTCTCCTTGAAGGCTTACACTATCAAAACCAGAACAGAGACGGTCACATGGAAAAGAGCAACCTTAGGGACACTTTAAGCAGCTTTGAGTATATTTTGAACCATTTCTTTAATATGTTGTAGTATCATCAGTACACTCCATGTTTGTCGTATTCCTTTTACATTTGATGCTCTTTTTTGTTACTTTTTTAGTACTGTAATGTTGGAGCGACCTGGCACAAGAATATCCTTCAAATTAATAAAGATTGTTCTTATCTCATCCTCGCTTATCTTTATTAGATTTGTTTTTGAGCAATGTTTATTTGAGTTTATGAAAGTCATGTGTGTTCAATTTTCTTGAGAGCAGTGCTGGAAACAAAGTCATATGTGTGCAAAAATGATGGAAGTCAAATAAACATTCAGAGTATCCTAAGCTAAAATGTGATTTTTTTCCCCCCATATTATTCTCTCCTATACTTCAACTTTAACTTGGCTTTGCTCAGAAGTCTCATGTAAAATTAATATTGGATTTTGTGTTGTTTAAAGTTAATGTTATAATTTATTCATCTTATTTTCAGTCAAGGCTTTAAGTTTTAAGTTGCTTTTATTGCCTCCCAAAAGAAAAGAAAAAAACGTGTTTGGCATTGAAGGAAATGTTGCATAAAACATGTCAGACACAGTCAACTATAAATCTTGGTGTGCAACTCAGTCTCCATTTTCTGTGTTCAGTTTGAAAATATCACATTTTAGCATTTGTAAAAAAAAAAGCCATACAAAGAACACCTAGCAATGACACATAAAGTATCATGTTAAGATGAGTCAGTGTGCATCATGTCTGCAGATATGATCAGTTGTTAGTTGCAGATGTACCTGTGTTTTATCAGGAAGTGACCTTGAGGAGACAACTCGTGATGCCTTCAAGGTCTCTGACCCAGAAGTAACAGCAGTCCTTCGAGGACTACTGTGTGCTTTTTAGTCCTTCTCTGCACAAACATGGCAATGGGAGGTCCACTTATGGCTCATGGTGCCTCTTACAGGGATTGAGCACTCAGTTTTGAACTTTGAATTGCTATGTAGAGTACAAACACGTAAATCATTAACAAAGTTTCAGATGATACATACCCTGTTCAGTGAAACACAGATTGCAGTTGATTCCAAATCAAAGAGATGGAAACAGTAAATCTCCCTTCCTGTTCCTCTCCTGCAGGATAACATATCACCCCGAGTCACAGGCTGACAAGTTTACAGAGGATGAGGTGAGTTGTTGCTTGGCAACAAGGTGAAATATCAGAGGTATCACTGTGAGATATGTGATTCAGTGGAACGGGTGGCGGAGGTGCGGCTGAACAAGTTGAAGGGAACGCCGATGAATACCCAGAATCTGCAGCAATTTAATGTGATTTAAACCCTTTAACTACCAGCCCCAGCTTATTACAAAGATCCTTCTCAGCTCTTTTTTTTCCAGACCCCCCTCTGCAGCAACAGTGCCATTCATAACCTACATGGCCCCTGGCTAGAGACACAGTAATCTCGTTTGTGCAGCAACAGATGTTTCTCTTAAAAACATCCGTTGACTGGGGAGTGAAAAGTCTGCCTTTCATTCTCTCAGGGGATCAAAGAGACCAGTCTAATCGCTATGAAATCTGTCACATTTGTACTGGTTTGAGGAGACATATTGACTTACAGTAGGCTTATTATGTTGTGAAACATAAACCCAGACTACATTTACTTATTTTCATGCTTTTTACATCAAAAGACCTTATCTAGAAAATGGGAGGAAAAAATGCATATGTAACAACAAAACCCCCAGACAAATAAACAGTGTGGTGTTCCCATGGCAGCATGGTGTAGTAATCTGACGGCTGGTTTCCCATGGCTGTGTCTCGCTGCCCCATAGACCTCCACTCTGTCTCACTGATGGCTCCTGTGATTGCAATCATCCATCTTACTGTCAAAGGCAAAAAAAAGGGCAAGAAAGGGGGGAAATCACACACACCATCTCCTTCTCTCTCTCTCCCTTGTGTCCTGCAAACAAGCCACCCCACTGTGAGCAGAGACAACAAATGGACCACAATCCCTTCGCTTTGTGTTTGTGTTTGTGTCCATGCTTACACGATCTACAGGAGAGAACATGTGTGGGTGTGCATCTTTGGTTGTCTGTGCGTGCCCATTATACTGCATGATCAGTCACTGGAGTGTACACTGGGGGGAGCGGTGGACATGTCTGATCTTGCAGCTGATCAAAAGCACCAGAGACTTGTTCCCTTGTGGCCATGCGAGTGGGGCCTCATATCAACATGTCTCTGTTCAGTAGACAGGAAAAACAAGAGAAGAAGAACAGGCAGAGAAAGAGGAGGAGGGATGGGGGCTTACATCAGGAGAAAGATGGAAACAGGCACAGATGAAAGGGTGCACAAAAAGGCCAGGGTGACAATGATACATCAGTGCACTTATCTCCCTGTTCTGATGAGCTAATTGAATGGCAAAAGGAAGATCTGTACTTATCTGTAGATCAAATAGCATTTGTGATCACACTCACACAATCTGCAAATCTGACGACACTCTGTATCATAAAAGCCAAGAACGTAAAAAAGAAAGACAAAAGGAAATCAAACCTTTACCTGTTTGCTTACAGGTGAATCAGATGTTTGCACGCTTCCCCTCTGGATGTCGAGGATAACCTTGACAACTAGAACTTGTGTTATGTGATCACCCACAGAGAGGACAAAGAGCATGAGTAAAAAACAAAGGAGACTAAACAGAGGGATGAAAGGAGAAGGAAGAAGAGGAGCTGTAAATAGTCTCGCCATGCTGTGAAGTTGTGGTGTACAGCATGTGTTAATGTAATTATGTGTAATAAAGTGGTGACTCCACAAAATGAACCCCTTTGTTGTTGAGACTTTAATCTGACTTCAATTATCAACACAGATACATCTGCTGAGCGTAATGTCCTGCAAATTCAACAACAAAGCAGCACACCTGAACAATGTTTAGCATAAAAGGTAATAAAATACAGACACAACAAAAAAGGAGGCTTTAAAGAAAGTACTGCAGCCCTTAATACAATATGAAACGTTATCAGAGACTGAACAATAGATACAGACAAGTGTTTTGTTTTAAAAAATGACCATGGGGTAAGTTTGATGTCTTGGGAATATGCTTATTTGCTTTCATGTTATAAATCGGATGAGCTAATTAATACAACTGTAAGAACATCTGCCAGCAGAGGGTTGGCTTAGCTTAGCACAAAGACAGATAACTGAGTGAATCAACTAGCCTAGCTTTGCTAAAAGCTACCACAACACCTATGGGCACCTTTCAAGCTCACTACTTAAAACGTTTGTTTGTTTGTTTTATCCAATCTAAATTAGATTTGTTTTGAGTTTAGTTTGATTTAATTTGGTTGCGACTATTTCTTCTGTGGGAGCAGCGACTTTGTGATGTCTGACTTTAAGAAATGTTGGTAAATTCAGGAGAGAAAAAAAACTCCCATTAGTCTGGTTTAAGATTGTTCACACATGGTGACAGAAGCGTGAAATCAACATTGGCATTCATTCACGTCTTGTTGTCTTTGATTCTAAGTAGCGGTGGTGGTGTTTGTGTGTATGCGTGTGTGTGTGTGTGTGTGTGTGTGTGTGTGTGTGTGTGTGTGTGTGTGTTTGTGGTGGTGGTGGGGGGAAATCCGATCTCGGCACCTACGTGGTCAAAGGGGTACATCTTATCTTTTTGCTGACTTTGTCCTGTGCATGTGAAAGTAGTGTTTTGTTTAGTGAATGTCAAAAGAAGGTTGTGTTTGCAGCGTGCTGTTAAAACTCCTCGTCTGACACCCACCCTGTGGCAGCATTGGCAAGCATTAACAATTAAATTAATGATCAATGCTGATGCTGATGGTCTTGTTTGCTTTTCTAGGTCAGTATTTACTTTTTGTCTGTTTCATAATCCGCTAAAAACTCCTCATAGGAGTTTCAGGTTGAACTAGACACAATGCATAACTTCAATTAAATTACATTTAATCGGTATACTTGTGTAAACTTTGGAATTTTCCTTGGGGTTTCCTGTTAATGATCTACATTTTCAATAATTATTATAATATCTGTAACACTTCAGTATAGATCTTTTTATCTTGTTGGAGGTGTTGCTGTTGAGGTTCTCTAAATAGAGAAATACAGTAGGAGACTTTTCCGCCCTTAGTTCCTAAAAATGTTAGTGTGAATAATTTGACTTTAACGCAGTATTGTTGTTATAATGAGCGTACTGATAATTGTTCTGTGTCATATTTTGGACAGAGCTAGCCTAGCCCCTTCTCCATGTTGCCAGTCTTTGCACTAATATATCTAGCATTTGATCATATGAGTAGTATCAATCTTCTCTTCAGTTCTCTGGTAAAAATAAAAAAGCACATTATTGTAAAATTCAAAACTATTCCTTCACAAATGAACCTTGTGATGGAGAAAACTAAAATTGTAACAATCAGGGCCAACAGACTCTGAGAGTTATTGTACAATAATCATATCAGTTTGTGTAAAAGTCCATGAAATCTTTTCAGGTCTGGAGCTCAAACAGCCAGTCTGCTGGAGGTGCACTGGGGACGAGCTGGGTTTGTGGCTTCCAGGCCAAAACTCAACAGCTTCAGCATCTTTTCCTTTTTTGAGATCCAGATGTGTGTTCTCCAGCTGTTATTCATTTCACCTAACTTTATTTTAAGCAGATACTCTTGGCAGCTTGTCTTGTCTTACCGCAGTTTTAACAAGGCAGAGCAACCAGACAGAGACAGGGAGAAGAAAAATGAAAAAAAATATGTTTGACAGGTTAACAGGCTTGAGAAAGATGCCAAAAGCTTCATGACATTTTATGAGACTATATTTCTTCATGCAACATCGTACAGTACAAGTACGGTTGCTAAAGTAATGTAGGATTAACAGAGTCAAAGACCTGTCCATGTGGATGAAATGCTCAGCATCTCAAGCCTGCAAAGAGCCTTGTTTTACAGCTGTACTCATTCATGGTAAACAAAACAATAAAAGGCAAATAGATTGTAATAAAATCAGCATGAGACACATGAAATAAACAAATATTGTACGTCCAGTCAAGCAAAATCTGCAACTTCCATTACAATTGTACACAATACATACAAAATGAGACTACACTCTCAAAGGGATGTCCGCCTTTGTCTCTCCCCCAGTGCCGGTGATAGAGGAGGGGTCTGAACAGGCTGAAGGCGCTTGATCTTTACAGTAGAGAAAGAGAGGGGGTCCGATATGCTTCCAAATCCAGATCCTTCGGAGTTATCTATGTAAAGACGTGAACAACAGAAGAATAATCATCCAACACAATCCTTCTCTTACTACTGCTTGAAATGAAGTATTTGACATTCACTCTAATGTATGTGTGTTAAGTAAGACGCTATGGACAGTCAACTGGAAAAGGTGAGAAACAGCTAGCTAAATAGCTAGCCATACGAAATGTTATTTTGCATGTTTAATCTAAAAATAAAACACCAAAATGGTAAGAATGATAGTCATGTGTGGGACTATTTCTTGGCTGAGCTCATGTTTGCAAGGCAAGGCTCAGATCCAAGAGTTAGACCTGCACAGCATCCTGCATGAAACAGTTAATTGAGGTTTGGATGCTTGGATTTTGGTACTGATTAAAAAATGATTAAACACGTAGAGAAAGTTTTATAGGTGCTGTTAGGGGGATTTTATTGCCTTTTATCAGAACCAGGCTAGCTGTTACCCTCTGTTTCTAGTCTTTGTGCTAAGCTATGCTAACTGAGGGTTGAAAGTGCACCAATACACTCTTACTCAAAGCTAAAACCTGTTATGAGAATGATAAACTAGTGTTTGGAACAAGTGCTGGCCGCCTAAATGAGAAAAGAATATACGGATGGACAATATTTAACATGTGTTTTTTTGTGAAATAGCAACAGCTGCTGTTGTTGCACTTTAACTTCTGCCTCTGCCGTCTCATCTCTCTATATACAGCTGTTCACAGCTGTATGGAACAAAGCTAGATCATGATGATCATGACGCGTATTTACCCTTAAGCAGGAGACGACCCAGATTCCTCCATACTAGTCTTAATTATTATAAGTTAGAGTTGTTTCTCTGGAAATGTGCATCCGTGAATATGGGCGATGGAGTTTCTGATACCTGCTCATACCTGCACTGTCGTTCATTTCCTGCTCTGTGTGACCTTGAATTGCCCCCCGGGGATAAATAAAGTTTTTTGAATTTGAATTTGAATTTGATGCGCACTAAAAGGAAGTGTGTGTTTTTTTGCCTGGGAAGTTAGAATATCAAAAAAAATCTCCAGATTCATAGAATCACACGATTTTGAATTTGTAAACCTTAGAGTAGCTAGTGGACGGATTTTGTTAGCTTTAGCAAGAGCAAGGTCAGCTGTTTCCCCCTGGTTCCAGTCTTTGTGCTTAGAGGCTAAATGTAGCTACTGGTTGAGATGTTTCTGAGTTTTATCAATCTTCTCATGTACCTCTCAAGTAGAGAGCAATTAAGCATGTTTCCCAAAAATGTCAAACTTTCTCTGTAGCGTAATAATTCTGAACCCTGCTAAAATGTTTGCCTCCATCTTTGTTTTGCTTCTCACCATGAATGCCGATCATGTGCTCCAGGATCAGGACCCTCTCAGCCAGTATTTTCAGGGCCTCCCTGAGCTGCTGCACGGCCTCGCCCTGAAAAACACGTTTCTTTCATTTTGGGGCATTTTTTTAAATGACCTCAGCAGGAACATATACTTATGTCTCTCACCTCATTCAAGCCTTCTCCTGGCTCTCCTTTTGGCCCTGGTGCTCCCTGTGAAACGAGATTAAACTAATCTTGTCATCTCTGTGTTTTGTATGTGTGTTTTATGCAACATACAACTCTCATACTTACAGGTAGACCCTGCTGGCCTGTCTGACCTGGAGATCCCTGGTAGAGAAGGAACAGAGAGGAATAATTTAGGTCGTCTGCTCACACACAAACTCTTTATCCCCCGTGTTAATCTGCCTCTTCACCAGATCTCCAATCTTAAATCATGCTAGTTTAGAATGGGATCAGGTTTAAAGACAGAGGCCCACCGGAGGGACGGATAAAAGCGAGGACCTGACATGGCCGCTCTGATTAGTGAGGCCCGGCCTCGGATGAGAGCGGAGAGAAAAAGAGGAGGATTAGTCACAGCTCTGAGTGCGTCTTTGAAGAAAAGCTTGTCCACCTTTAATGTGTTTAAGATTGCATGACAGCTAGGAACATTTACAAACCGAAGAACAGAAAGCGTTTTGATAGTTCATCAGAATCAAATATGTTCAGCCAGCGTGCTAATCCAATAACGACAGGGGCTTTACCCAGCCTCACCTTTTCCCCTGGATCTCCTTTAGACCCGGGATCGCCAGACTTGCCTTGGAGGCCAACTTTACCCTAATTTCAGAAAAATGGAAGATCAGGCATTAATGAAACCAATAAAACAATAATAATTGTATTGATTTAGAGACACTCACATCTTGTCCAGGCAGGCCAGACATCCCTGCAGGTCCTTGCAGTCCTGGGAGTCCTGGAAACACACAGAAAACACTCACACATGAGGGGGAATGATGACATTTGCACAATGTCAAAACATGATCCAGTCTATCAAACAATGCTTTATTTAATTACAAAATGATATTGTCCAGTGAGAGAGAACTGTCACGTTTTCAGTATTTATTTTTTTGAAATTTCTATTAAATAAAGACTCTTTAAAATGAGATAAAAAAAAACATGGGTCATATTTTTGTATCTGCTTTAATCAAGTCTATCTATATTCTTTTAAAAAGACTGAAGACATACTGCTGTGTTTCACCTGAACTTCTGGGCACATATTCATACCTGAGGGGCCAACAGGACCAGCTGGACCAGGAGGTCCGGCAACGATCTCAGGAGGAGGGAGGGCTGGACTGACGTGGAACTCTTCTGGAAAAAGAAAACATAAAAAACATTTTTTAAAGGAAAAGTGTTGTTCAACCTTTAAACGTAATCTTGATTTATAGATTAGAGAAAAAAAATGCTGACTGAGGTTTCATTTACAAACTTAAAGGGATTCAAGTTTATCGTTAGATCATGTCATTAAATGTGTTTATGTGCCGTTACCTTAAAAACCTTCAGTGCCAGCAATGTGAGAAAAATGTAGTAGTGGCTTTTTACAATTCAACAATATATGACTATTGTCTTTATATACAGAATAATGATTATTCCTGGGATCAACACTGTGTTAAGATGTATGAGTTGACCAATATTAAAAATGTTTACTAAATCCCTGTCAGACAGGGCGTCTCTGTGTGGAGTTTGCATATTCTCCATGTGCATGCTCTCTGGGTACTCCGGCTTCCTCCCACAGTCCAAAGACATGCTCGTTAGGTTAATTTGGGGCTCTACATTGCCCGTAGGTTTGATTGTGAGGTTGGCTGGTTGTCTGTGTCTGTATGTCAGCCCTTTGACTGGCTGGCGAACAGTTCAGGGTGTATCCCGCCTCTCGCCCAATGACAGCTGGGATCAGTTCCAGCCCCCCGTGACCCTGAACAGTAACAGCGGTTTAGATGGTAAATGGTAAATGGACTTGAGCTTGTAAAACGCTTTTCTAGTCTTCTGACTATTCAAAGCGCTTTTACACCTCAGGTCACACCTACCCATTCACACACTGATGGCAGAGGCTGCTATGTAAAGTGACCATCAGAAGTAACTAATCCCATTCATACACATTCATATGCTGCTGACGAAGCAGCCGGAGCAGCTTGGGGTTAAGTGTCTTGCCCAAGGACACATCGGACATGTGGCTGCAGGAGCTGGGCGACTGACTCTACCAACTGAGCCACAGCCGTTTAGATAATGAGTGGATGGACACACACTTGGTTAACTCTTACTACTGAAACACATTGTCACAAACCAACAGCTCCAATACACCAAAAAAAGGGACTCTTAATGATCCAATGAATCAAAACAGACTCAAAGGTGAGCACAGATGTATCTAAACTCGCAGTGAAACAGAGCTCAACTCACCTCCTGAAAAGTTAAAATGCACACGTCAAAACACTTCAATAAGGTTTTGAAGTCTTTAGCTGCAGTGAGAAACTGAACACTTAATGGACACATGTACTTTCTTATTCAACACAGTTTCCTCATAGATGTAGTCATATCAGTAGGAAATACAGACAGAGGTGGTCAGTCGTGGTGCATTTAAGGCACACCCAAATAGATCATGTGTGTGCATCGATGCTTGACCCTTCTGCTTTTACACACGTTTGTTTTGTTTACGTATCTTAAGCAGGTATAATGATTTTTTTTTTCATCAATCAACATACCATATAAGAGGGGTCAAACAGCCATAATCACAGGGGGTTGGGATCCTTTTTTTAAACCTAACTGAAGAGTTAAGACCTCAAGAGTCAGCAGTCAGGCTACAGAGTTTCATCCTCAGTCAACAGTAGGATTAGATCCACTTTGACCGACAGGAACAGCTGGTCTATCTCAAATATGTCCCAGTAATGGAGCTGTAAATGTTTGGACATAACGTCTCTTGACAAAAAAAAACACTCCGGAGGTGGAAGTTGTTCCTTGTTCACAGCATGTAGGATGTTTTAAAGTATGCTTGTAAGTTTAAATTTGTTTGCAACCGCACCACACTTCCCCTCCACTTCAACATATGTTAGGAATCAGTCTTCCCCCGTGTTGAGACAGCGTTGTTACACCGTGGCTGCAGTCCACAGAGCAGCTCTAGAAGGAGCAGATTTCCCTCTGGAACTCATTTTCTAATGTTACAGTCTCCTCCAGCCTGGCTGCCTCCCCGAGAAACTCTACATGAGTGGCAGACGATCTCCTCCCTCCTTCACAGATTTTGGCTCGGGGCCTCGGCCTGTTCCCCCCAAACGCAGACTGTTGTGCTGACAGCTAACAAATTAGGCTTGATTTACAGCCAGTTGGCCCCCCCTCAGCTTACATGGTCCCACAGACCCAAATCTACATAGTTCCAGACCCGCAGACACAGTCCCAGGCTCAGAAAGGCAGGCGCAGCCAAAAAGCCTAATCAGAGCCAGCAGTCCTCATGAGGTAGTGATTATAGCATGGACTTCTGCTGCCTCCCTGTGGTGAAAGCTGGGTGTTAAACGTCAGAGATGTAACTTGTGCACATGTGCATGTTCTTCTGTTTTGTCTTTTAAAACATATGAAGGTTTAAGAGTTTGTAACAGTAAATAAAACATTGATCTTATGTAGTTTTGACTTTAGATTGTAGGAATCTTTAAGGAGTGCAGAAGAAGATTGAAGACAAATGTCTATCCTACAAATAAATTCAGTTGTTTTAAAACCATCTGAGCTAATGAATTAATGTTGTATTTGGCTCCATAGTTGTTTCTGCTTAATGAGGTTACAGTAAACAGTGGCTCAGCTGCAGCAAAGCACACGGAAACAATTAAACTAAATTTAAGCCAGCCCGTCACTGACCGCACAGAAACAATCCTCTCTCCTTTATGAACTTACCGTCACTGAAATCTAAAGACACATCTTTCTCATTTTTAAACTTGGAAGCATACCTGCTTTGGTCTTTGTGCTTCCACCTATGACCCTTTCAAACTGTTTTCCAAACAGAAAATCCCATCTAGCCTGAGTTCACATTCTGCCTGTCAAATTTACAGAGAAAAGATCAGGATAGACGTACTGCATGAAAACTGGTGAAGCACGCGACTCATTGTAGGATGAACTGTGCATAAATGGACCTGTGGTTTTGGCATAAATTCAGCCCATCCAGAAAGTGAACGCTTCAATGGTTTTACAAATTGTTCTCGGGTCAGAAATCAACCGTGTGTGTGTGTGTGTGTGTGTGTGTGTGTGTGTGTGTGTGTGTGTGTGTGTGTGTGTGTGTGTGTGTGTGTGTGTGTGTGTGTGTGTGTGTGTGTGTGTGATCGACGTCTATTATGTTCTCATTTGAAGCCATCTGGGACATTTTAGCCCTAAGTAATGTAATGTAAAACAGGGAATGTGGGAGGTTGAATTATTTGCTCACCTTGATTGTCCACATGAAAAACGTCACCCCGCTCTCTGATGGGAAAGGAGCTTGGCCCCGGAGCACCCGGTGGACCAGGAGGGCCGGGGAGACCTGCTTCACCTGGTAGACCTCTGCCACCCTTTGGTCCTGAACACAAAGGAAAAATAAAATACAAAACAAAGTCAACAGATAAGTTAGTCATTTTAAATGGCATCTTTCTTCAGCCCATCTTCAAATAAGCAGACTAAACTGGAAGGTCTCATCCTTGATATTTTACCTGTGGGTCCAGGTAGGCCTGCTCTTCCAACCGGACCAGGTGGTCCAGCAGAACCTGGAAGCCCCGGTGGTCCGATTGGTCCTGGAGGCCCTCGATTTCCTGAAACATTAAACACAAGGTAAGACAATCAGAGTCAGATGTAGAGTTTAAGAAATATTTCACTCCACAGTTTTAGGGGGAACTGAACCTTTGAATCAAGTTTGAGAAGTGGAGTTAGAAGTAGAAGGCAATGGGGTCACAGATTTGAATTATGGGAAATGTAGGATGCAGTGTTTTAGAGCATGACTTTACTAGGGGCTTAATATCAGAGTATCTCAGCATCTATTGCTTAAAATTGTACAATTTTGGAGGGAAATGTAAAACTCTTTCAAAAGTCTGATAATGTTATAGAGGTCTTTAGAACGCCTTTCATCTGTAAACTGGTTGTCTTGTCACATTTTATTAAACTACTAAAAATAATTCATAAAAAAGTGCCAAAGATGGCCAAAAAATAAAAGGACATGCATGCTTCATCTAACAAAACACTGAAAAGCACAAGCCGAAAGTCAACTATCCAATCTGAGTGGTTTTAATCCCGAAGTGCAAAAAGATTTTTATACTGTAATGTTTTGATTATCCTCTCTTGAGAAGCCCAACCAGCCAAATAAAGTCAGGGAAGATGACAATACTGAAGTTTGTGGGCCCAGAGTTTCATTCTATATCAAGGGGCAAAACTTGCTACAGTAGATGTATGTCAACAAGAGTTTAAAGCTCCTTTAGGATTGTGTCGATTTCGGCGCCCCCTGTGGACAAACAGGGCCTTTTTTCTCTTTGCTGATTTTGTCCTGTGTGAGTGTTAAAAAAAAAAAGATCCTGCTGTTGTTTCAAAGTCAAATGTATCACTCATTGAAATTTGTTCATGTGGAAAACATAAAAAAGTCTGTTTCTGAAAACTGCTGTTAATCAGTTAGTCTGAAACCTAACCTGCAGCAGTGATTGAGGCATTAAAAATTAACTATATAGAAATAGTCAATGTTCATGCTGACAGCCTGGTTTGCTTTTGTAGGTCATAAACAGGCCTTGACATTAATTTCAGCCTATAACTACCCCCAAAAAACTCCACACACAGGAGCTTTAATATCTCCTTTAAATATTGCATAACGTTTTTTTAAGATGTGTTGGCACCTTGTGGCAGGTATGACGGTGGTGCAATAGGAGTGGGTTGGGGTGCATCCACCTCATTGTCTGTCGAGCCCTCTGGTAAATTGTTGACTTTCAGCAAGGATGAACCTCCCTCTTCTAAAAGCTTGATCTGGAACAAAAGCAGCAGATTTAAGACAAATCTTCTTCTCTTGTAATCAGTATGAAGTCTGATAAATGTTATACCTTTGATTCAATGGCGTTTATTCTGCTGTTCATGTCAGTGAAGCTGGTACAGTTCAGACATTCTGTAAAGAAGAAAGACAGACATTTAGTTTCAAGGCAATCATATTTCTTCTTCCCCATCTGCCTTTTTTTTCCCTTTCCTTAATCCTTTTTTCTTCCTGGCACCATCAGAAGTGTCTCTCTACGTCACATGGAGCAAGCCAACATACATACAACATCCATCAAACCAGACCCCTGTATTTATGAGGGGTCCATAAATCATGTCACTCACTCACAGAATAAATATTATTTGACCTCTTGTAAAATCCTCCCTCTCCATGACACACACAAACACAGGCCTAACGCACACCTGCTCGTCTCCTGACTCTGCATGTTTTCTGTGTCCGCCCCCTCACAGGGTGTAAAATTGCCCCCTTCGACTTGTTTTTCCATTTAAAAAAAAATGGAGGATTTTAAAAAATGTACCTTCAATAGGAGTGCCCAGGACAGGGCAACAAATGCTTTGGATCGTTTGTTTTCTTCTTTTTTTTCTATTCTTTGACAAAGAGAGACATTTTGAATATTGACAGATGTATTTTTTGATAAAAACATTTTAAAAGCTTTTTTTCTGTTTGCCTTGGGCAACTGCAAAATAGTACTATGCATGCGCTATGTTGTAATTCTTGTTAAGCAGGGATGCCATCATCGCTCTGTTTTGGACACTCTGGTCACTTCTCTTACAAATGATACCATTCAAACTACCACTAAAACCACAGATACCTACACATTCCTCACTGTGCTGCAATTTTGGATTCTTTACATGAGCTGTAACTCTAAATCCAAAACACAGAATAGTACAGTTCTTGGAAGAAACCCAGAATTTGTTCTAAATGTGAGCCTTCCTCTGGTCTACGGACCATAAGACGTCTGGAATGTCAGCTGTCAGTCCCACAGATGGGACCCACCCACATTGTGGTCATAGTGGGGATACCTAGAATGAGGAACAACTGGTGCTCATAAATGTCTACAGGCACAAACAAAAATGACCCAAACTGCTCTGGTGTTTTGCCTAAATCATTGTCTCTGACCGCAGCACACAGTGTACAAATGGTCACCGCTGAGGTTTCTGTGTCACTGAAATAGCACAGGGTGATTGTCTGAGCTGAGTCTGTGAGTGTCTACAATCATCTACATCCAGTCCAGTGATGTATGGGACATTGTGGGTGCGGCTTCTCAATGCTTCAACATCTTTAATCTCTCCCTGGAGACAAGCCACAAAGGGAAACGACAATCAACAGCTCAAGGCGAAACACATTCCTCAGGGTTCTAAAACCCAAATACATCGAGATGGTTCACCAAAATGACCCAACATGAGCTGTTTGTTGTGACTGACTGCACAGCAAATACAACAAGGACACAACACAGCACAAAGGCAAGACTGCGGGCAATCATGAGCTCCACAATGTGAGAGAACTGATGAGTTGATATGCCTTCATCTCGCCCCATAGTTATTCATCATCAGCCCAAAGGAAGTCTCCACCCTCTTAGCGCATCAATCGACGATGCATTCCTACAGTTATTCTTTGATGATGTGGTGACATTTAGTTTTTAACAGCACTTGCGGCGTGGCTCGGACTGGAAGGTTGGAAGGTCCCACACTTTGGTGCAGACTGAAATATCTCCACTTCAGTCATAGTTTCCAGAGGATTAATCCTGATAATTTTAGTGAGCCATTGATTTTTTCCTCTGGTGAAACCACAAGGTTTTGGTTTTGGTAAATAAATTGATGACTATTGGATGGATTGTCATGAAATGGGAGCAGAAAGCTTTCCATACTTCCAGACGATCAATCCCAATGACTTGGCTTTTCCTATAGTGCGAGCAGAATGTCAAAGTTTAAACTTAAGAATCTGGTATTGTGTTTGTAAGCATGGTAATGCCTTTCTAAGGATGGATTGTAGTAATAAATGTAAATAATTGCACAAACAAAACAGAATATCATTTGATCCTATACTTAATATTATATGATATTAAAAACTCTTACAAAACTAAAAACGTTACTATCAGCTTCAGATGAGCTCGGCCTGAACAAACATTCTACGCTAAGATGGTAAACATTGGAGGAAGTTTAAATTTGTGTTCAAGAACTACTACAACCTCTTTCAAAACCACACAGACATTTATACATGTAGCAAATGACTAAAATCACATGTTTTGAAGATGTTAGCATACTGAGCATAGCCTGTGTAAAACATAGTAGTCTCTATGTTGTAACTCAGTGGTTTCTCAAGAGGGGCTATGATGGTGATCATTCTACCAAAGTTTTGATCGGTCTAGAAAAAGGCAAAGAGGTGAAGCTTAGGCAGGCTTTAAGAACCCTGGTAAACAGTGGTACGTGCCCACCTGTCAGTCCAATGAGCCATGCTCTGAAATATTCCTGATAAAACTCTAAGCCTTGATATAAACAAAATGGATAAGTTCTAAAAAAAAAAAAAATCATCTGTATACAGTTTATATTAATATATAAATGAGCTTAGAGACTGAAACCTTTTTTTGAGCCAGGCTGTAAATATGTTTATGTCTGCTGTTAAATTGGCATTTCCATATAGGAGCTAATATTTAGTGATTTCTGAGCTTTTGGATACAGCCTCAAGTGGACACTGGAGGAACCTCAGGGTTTTTTTTGCATCTCCATTGATGGTGCATTCTCAAATATTGGTGGAAAGTGTGAACAAAGAGTTTACTTTACTATTATAATGATAATGAAATAAGTATGATGGCTTTCTGCTCCTAGGACACTAACGAAAGGTTGCAGGTCCAATGATCACAGCTAGTGAGATAACTTGTTTAATTGTTTAAGGTGTCAGAAAGAAACCACCCAAGTCTTATTATGTTCTAAACATGCACTCAAGGAAAACACCAGAACTGAACCACTCTGCCATAAATATGAACCAGCAGAGCAAAACATCTTTTTTTTTCTTTTCTAAAAAGGTGGCAGGCGGGATATCCGTCACTGCAGTCGGAATTTAATTATGTTGGGTTAGAAAACCAAACTTCCGCTGGGCTTGAGCTGATGTTTAGAGCAGGACCGCAGCTACAGAGTCTGTTTGGATCCATAATTACACCATGGCAACATAAGATCGGGTTATTTTTCTTGGATAGGGCTCAGCTCATGGGAAATATTCAGAATTGTTTTGTCTTTAGTGGGAAGCCAAATAAACAGAAAGAACGGGGAACGTTTTCTGCTCAAAAAGATGTGAGGTAAGAATTGTTATGTTTGTGGAATTTTTTGAGTTTCAGTCACTTGTCTTTACTGGAAATGTACTGAAGTATAGGACTGTTTGTTGATTAAAGAACCATTATGTAATTGAACAGGAAATACATGACAAATGCATATTATAAAACTCATCTAAATGATTGAAAATAACCACAAAAACAAAGAAAACTTAAACGACATAACATGACATCAATTAAAACATTATATTGCTCGGAAATGCAGCATGTAAAAAGATAACATGTCCATAAATAATGTGATTTGGTGGCAGATCTGCCTTATGTGATCATCTCAAGTGTAAAGTGGATGAAAACTAAGAGACGAGAGCAGACGGGCTGCTTGGATCAAACTCCCTCCAGGCAAAGCACAGCAGAGAGTAAACAAGATTAGAAACTCTTGGAAGATAAATCTTCATTTAAACAAAAACCAAAACAAGGACCATATTTCATCTCTGCAAACTAAAGAAAGAAAGAAAACAGACTGGTTTAATGAATCACCCCCCCGGTAGTGTGGGATATTTTGGCACGAGTGTAAGTCAGACTGTGGGCATCGTCTGTTGAAACATTTCCTACATTAGACCTGGATACAGATCAAAGAAATCCCTTTCTTTCTTGCAGCTTTTTTACGCACACAAACACAGGCAGACAGACAACCTTAACTGCAAAACAAACCATGACGCACACAGCTGTGGACGGTCGTTTTCATAATGCTTTCACTGTCTGTTCGAGTGAGCAGGGCGGAAGGATGATGTATTGAAACATCTTTTTGGACCGTCTGTAGAGTCGCTGTCACACCCCCAAGATACACAGACAAGTGTGTGCCCAGTCTGTAAGCTGTTTGTGTGTTTGTGTGTGTGTGTGTGTGTGTGTGTGTGTGTGTGTGTGGACCACAGACGGAGTCCAAGAGCTGGCTGTGTCCCATGAGCCTGTTGTGTGTCTGCCCCAGCCAGCAAGTGGTCAGCTATTGCTGGCATAGAGAACAGCTGGCACAGAACACACACACACACACACACACACACACACACACACACACACACACACACACACACACACACACACACACACACACACACACACACACACACACACACACAAAGATACACAGATAGACACACACTCATACTGTCAAAAACACTCTCACTGAATCACTCACACACACATTTTGACTGGGGTGGTTATGTAGGACAGTAAATTGAACTTTTTTTGAAAACCACTGTGTCTAGTAGTAGACAGTGAGACCATTTAGCATTTTTCACCATGATGCTAGCTGACAGGCCACACACTATTTCATTAACCTGAAGCTGTGAAACATTTTGAATGAAAGAAAGGTTTGGCCATTAATGGAATTTCCCATTAAATTTAATGCAGTGCCTTTATTGGTTCAAAAAACTATTGTCATGGTTATCACATTCACCACGTTAACACATAGGCCATGTTCCCCTGATGTCAAGCTCAAATGTTATTATAATGTTTTACTTCTGTGTTTCATGTTGCAACTTGTATTCATGAGGACAGTCTGAAGATGCTGAGAGAAAAAGGATAGTACACACGTACACTTGATAACCCATAGACCTACAACTGCTTATACTGAAATTAAACCATCTCTAAGCTAACAGTACCTTTAGCTAGGAGTGTATACTTTTATCATGTATTGTTTTACCATGCAGAGCAGTAGGAAGTGGCTGAATGCTAACTTTAGATGTTGTCTGATGATAGCATTTAGCCAATTCTGTTCTGAAATTATTGTAAAGCTTTTCGCCTCTTCTGTTGTATTATTTAACATTAACCAGCGGTAATGTTAGCTAGGATGTGTGGTTAAACACTAACATTAGCTGTTTTCTGACAGTGGCTCCTGGTTATCAAATATGTCGTTTTAGCTCGAAACATGTCTTGATAATTTGTGTTTTCAGATGATGATCATTCAAAAAGCAGTGAAACATGATTTTTTCCTTCTTTCTTTTTTTTTTTTACAACATGCAACCTGGAACAAACATTATAACATTAAAACAGGATTTGAGCTTCCAACTCTGAGTTCTCCAAAAAGTGAAGAAATAATGAAAGTGTTAGATATGAGTTGTATGTTTAATTTGCACTATTGCCCACAGCAAAATTCACCTCTGGGACAATAAAGTATTTCTTATCTTATCCAGAAATACAAAATTGTCAATGAGACACTATTTTAAGTGGCTGGACCATTTCAAACAATAAAAAAAAATTGAAACTACATAATTTATGGAGATCATAGAAGCCAACAAGATTTCAAGTTGGTTATGCATACGGATTTTTTGTCTGCTGAGAGATAAGTAGTTTCAGAGCTACAGGACTTACAATGCTATTCACTAGTGTGTCAGATATTCAGAGACAAATATCTTGACAACTTTCTAATAACATTTTTTTTAAAACTGTTCTGACTTGTATTCAATTTGGAGATTCCTAAAGTTTTTCAATAAAGTCATTGATGTCAAGATGTGTCTATTATGGTTTATCACCACATACCTGCAAAACAAAACCTAATGAAACCCCCATCTGCACTTGAGCTACATGAAATACTAAGTAAAGAATGTTAGCATGCTAACAGGGAGATGTTTATAGCCACCTAACCCCCAGCAGTGGTGACAGGCCTATAAAATTACTACAAAGAGATCTTCAATTTTCTCTCTGATGGTCTTTTTTGCTTTTGTGTGTCATAAAGAGGCATCAGTATTCATTTCAGTCTGTTTCAATACCAGCTAAATATATCCAGCCACTATCTCCTTCAAAAGAGTTTAATGTTTCACTAAGCAAAGTTTCTCACTGAGTTCAGAGTATGTTTCCATGGGTCACTATGTCAAAATCACCAATATGCAACTTGTAGTCTCCCTGAAACCTAGGTCCTCAAAATTTGTAAAGTTGATTTCTTGACGTCACACATATCTCTGTAAACTAATTTTTACCAACCTTAAAATGCACTTTGCCCTTTGTTCTTTCAGAGTTTGCGCTGCAAAGATTGCCTGCACCTTGTTAGAATGGAAGACTCCTTGCAATGCAAATGTGATCATTTTGATAAATCCACGTTTTGTCTTGTACAGTAGCACAGAACCTCTAGCATGGCTTTTGGTTATTTGTCTTTTTCAATTTGAAAAAAGCATACCACTAGTGTTGAAAAGAGAAGCCACCTCAAACTATCGTGGTTTGCTTCTTAAGGGAAAAACAAAGTACATAAAAAAAACGCCATTCTAAATGTATTGCAGGGACTTTCCAGCAGACTGACAGACACTTGCGCATTAAACAACAAAACTTGTGGAAGCAAAAACCCACAGGTTACACCACCCCTTCCTGGACACATGTGGCTTTGATAGACCTCAGAAACCGATCCAGGAACCTTTCTAGGGACTCATGAACTCTACCTGCTTAACTCAACATAAACAGATGTATGGAGCTGCAGACAGGGAGACATGGGGACTAAGGGAGGCAGGAAAACCTCAATGATAAGCTGCTGAAAGAAATGAAAAACCACAGGAGCCCGAACAGATAGATCCTCATCCATCAGGCAGATCAGACCCGGGACTAGGAACAGCTGAGTTATCCCATAGCTCCCTGCAGGTCAAAAGTCACCTTCTGACCTATATTTGAGTAGAGCCAGGGACCTAACAGAGACATCAGTCATATCCTCACACCGTGGAGGCTGCACATACTGTATGGGATATGGTTCTGTTTTATCACTTTACTCCAAGGAGGGGAGAGCGGCAGATCTAAAGGACATAGGAAGTTAGATAAGTTAGAAGGCAGCGAAGAATATGGAAGATAAAGAGCTTGGCAGTGGAAAGGGAAAAAAATCAAGGACAAGGAGAGGGCAAAACAGCAAATGCCTGCAGCGGGATAAGATGATAACGTGGAAAAAATGGAGGGAAGGTACCTTAAAATGATATATTATAGCTTGTGTTCAAGATAATCCCTCTAACAATGGTTTTTAACACACTTCCCTTACTTCCTCCTCTTATGGCTGCAGAGGAAAAGCGGCTTTATAGCTGCAGCATTAACAAATTAGCACATTTGACATCCTAAGCTTTCAGCCAACTTTTCACGTCTTTAATTAAATTCCTCTTTAACTTTGCTTTTAAGAGTGGCATTTTGGCACATAAGCATTAAACTTTGTTAAACCTCTATTCCTGAGCGTTTGCACGACATCAAAGGTTACTGCTGTCATCGGAGGAGGTCCTGGCACTTATTATTTTTGGATGAGGCTTCCTCGCACACAGACATTACCCACAATCCTTACTGTTAATATGATCATGTGTGCAGATAGGTGCTGGTATGCTGCTGTGACAGATTGGGAAGGAGGGGGGAGGCAATGGCAGGGAAATTACGAACACATTTCTCCCAAATGTGTTTCAATATGTTCCATGCCGTCATGTGTTAGCACAGCTCCGCTGAAAGCAAAATGTAAATCTTGAGATGCACTGTACACTGCCAGCACAAACCAGACTGTCAAATATATTGACAGGTCAGGGCGTCAAAGAAATGTGTTCCGAAAACGCCCACTTTCCATTAGTTAACACAGAAATATTCACACTCTGCAAGCAGATGAAAGCTAACTCAGTAACTCAATGGAAAAAAAGGACTAACTAGAGCATCAGTTGTTCATTTTAGTCCAAATTAAAATGTGAATGTCAACATTTTTAGGGCTGCGACTAGAATTTGTTGCAGAGTGTTTGCACAAATATATGTTGAGTAAAAAAAAAAAAAGCTGATGCATGTTCATCCCAATTACCCAGACTGCAAGACCACATATTCCAGTGGGATGTTTTGTGATTAAAAGTAGTCTAGAAATCCCATAAAACAAAGAAGAGCACAAAATCCCCACAAGAGAAGTATTCATGGATCATTGCATTCCACACTTGAATTATTATTAAATGGAAAACAGAGGTTTATTACTTTCATATTTACCAACTGGTTGTTTGGTCAACTGATAAATTGTGTTATAAACAGACTGAATGACCTCTGAAGTATTCTTCTGGTCTGATTTTTAGGTTTAAGTTAACTTAAATCTTTGTATTAGTCAAGAGGACTACTTGATATACAGTAAGAACACCAAACAAATTTGTGCTCTAAGTTAAAACCTTCATAAATATAAATGCTGTTTAAAAAATGATGATTACAAACGAAAAAGCCATTTGATTAAGAAAAAGATTCAGGATGAAAACATGGAGCGAGAGCGTGTAGAAGTGAAAGAATCAAGCATCTTCTAATCTTAACAAGGCTTAACTTTAACCCGAGCCTTCTTTATGAATCTTTATCTACATCTCTGAGGGCCTCTGAAGTGGAGCCAGAACCCCATCAAACCAGGACCAGAGGTGATGTCATCTTCATTGGTTAAGGCTGTCCTCTCTGGCTCTGATAGAAGCAGCTGGCTCCGAGCCTACAGAGCTTCATAAAGTGTTGGCTGGAGTGAAATAAAGACACAAAGAGATATGCACACACAAACACAAGGACATAGACACACACAGGATTCTGCTTCCAAACAAAACTAACCACCCTTAAAGACTTGTTTGACATAAAAAATGCTAATTTGCTTTCCCGCTGGTAGAAGATCAATACCATTGTCATGTCTGTAGAGAAGACATGAAGCTAACACAGCAACATGTAGTTAGCTTAGCATTTAGACTGAAAACAGTGGAAAACAAATGACCTTGCTCTGTAAAAAAAACACCAAATCACTCATCAACCCAGTGTATCTAATTATATCTTGTTTGCCAGGAGCATTGCCTTCCATGATGTCCCTTTGCTAAGCTAAGCTACACTAAGCTAACCATCTCAAACTGTAGCTGCGTATAAGACAGACAGGAGAGAGACTGTGGTCAATGTTTTTTATGTAGCCAAAGTAAATTAAAGCAGATCTTTATGATGATGCCATATTTCTGTAGTAGACCCTCAGCAGTAAACAATGTGTAACTTAGTTTCATCAGAAGTCCAGCTCTAATAACCAAATGATAAAAGACAACCCAAACCAAACATCAACATGTCCGTACTCAACACATTTTAACTACCCAGAATCAGAGACGAAACTTATACGTACAAAAAAAGAGAAATGACCAACCTATATGTTTTAGACAATAGATACCAATCACTCTTCAATCCACTCTTTCGTTGAAACTGTGAATACCTCCAATCACATGTAGCATTGATATAAAACTTTACAATGTTAATTCTGCAGTTTCCTTTATATGATATGACTTCTGAGAGCCCCCACATGTTCGACTGTGAGAATCTCAGCTGTGAGGCTCGTGTGAACATAAAGAAACTCAGGCTGTCCTGAAATCCTCTAGAAATTTTGGGAGTGCATGTATGAAAAGTACTTTTGGGAAATTATAAATCAGGCCTCTCACCCATCGCATCAGCTTAAATTGTGAAAGAGATGTCAGTAAATCAGAGGGTGTATTTTAGGACAAACACTTAAAACACTTATTCATATCAAGATTTCCTAACTTTTGTTAAGTTCAGCTCACTCCAGAGTTATTTTCCTATGGACATGAACCAAATCTTGCTTGCATGGGGGTGTGTTTGAATCTCAGATCTTAGTGCACATACATCCACCCCTTCAGAAGAGGAATGTAAAACAACTCTCCAACGACAACCTTTGCAAGCATACAGCTCAGTATGGAACAGGTCATTCATTTTATAGGGGACATTTTCATAAGAAAAAACACATCTTTGAGTCTTAAAGAATTCCTGATATGCATTTGCACTGTATCTGACTTCCTTGACTTTAATCCACATGAGGGGGACCAATCTTTGTTTCCGAGCCTGATCTGAGCTTGGTCACGTTTGTTACAATGAGCTGCCGGAGGAGTGTCATGCTTGTTAATCTCTGTGGGGCCACTTTCCCACAGAACCGGCTCTCTGCTCCGCTGCCGTCTGGGCAGCTCGGAGCAGCTGGAGGAGCCCTGTGGGACAGAATTTCTCCTCATTACACTTTTCTCTTCTTTTCTCTCGCTTCACAGCCTCTTCCAATTCTAACACCTTGTTGTTTTCTGTGCACTCGTTCTAACTTTGTCCCCTCTGTCCTCTCTTTCTCTCACTCTGACACACTGACCTCCTGCCAGCTCTCCCTCCTCTCCTCGGTGTGAAGCAGACTGTGCACTGACGTCAGCCTCTGTCTTTAAGGTCTCCTCAGTTCTGTCTCTTCCATATGGAGGCAATTTTCCTCCTGCTCTCTCTCTCTCTCTCTCTCGCTCTCTCTCCACAGCCATTAGAGCTTGCAAACACATTTCAGCACACGTTAAATAAACAGCCAGATTACTTCTTCACACTCCTGCAACCACTTTGCTCTCAAGTGAACCATAATCTCCGGCATTACAGACTCAGCGGATGTTTTAATTTCTGTGTGGAATAATATCCATGACTGGGCAAATAATGGTTTCCAAAATGCTTTCTTATAATGTCTGTGTTTATTCCATTAGTATTCAAGTGTATTTTCTTAACTTGTGGTGAATTTTGCCCTTCCAAGTGCAACAATGAATAATTCTGCAAAATGGAACAAGGTGCTGTAATTATGACCAATAACAAAACGTGCTCATTGAGGTAACTGTTAATGTTGGACAAATTTAGGCAGACAATGCCAAAGTTTTTCATCACACACAAATCGCTGATGTGTCTAGAGAAAAAGAAAATCTACCAAGATGCTGGGCTGAACTCAAAGATTTTAAAAGAAAGACGTTAAAAAAGCTCTGCATTTTGAATAACTGTTTCTTAGCCTGTGCGGCCTTAGACTCTCGTTAACATGCATCCAAGATGTTTAAAATACAATCTGTGAAAACATGTTTGTCAGTGTGGTTGCAACCAGTGGACACACATATATATATATATAAACAACCTGACTTTAGACCGCCAAACCCTCTATCGTTCTGTTTCTTTAGGCTGACCAGGGTGGCTCGCCCCTGGGTGAAAATGCCTGTCTTTACTGGGATCCCAGTCTGCGGTTTGTGGTATCCAGAATCAGTGCGGCCGAGACTACATCCCACTTTACAAGCTGCTCCTCTGGATGTTCCTCTCAGATTTTTTCATTCATTCTTTTCACTGTTAAAGCCATAATGATATTTAGAGAGACAGGAAAAACAGCCTCTGTGCTGTCTACAGTTAACAGAGTAGAACGTGTGTGTGTGTGTGTGTGTGTGTGGGGTGGAGGGTGGATTTACACACATGTACAGAGAATACAAAGGGAGAAAGTTACAGATTCTAATCCTCTTTCCACAGAAAAGGTGTGAATGCACAGCTGTAAAAGAGAAGGTACAAAAACCACAGAGAACAGGATCCCTTTCAAGTGTTCATTAACTGCATTTAATAAAACAGGCTTTCAATCTTAATTCAAAATAACTCTACAGTTATATCAAAGGCCAACCCCTGCACAGAAGCAGGGTTTGCCAGTTACTTGACTACATACCACCACACATAAAAAAGTGACTGATGTGGGTAAAAGCTGCCTGATGCTGCTAAAACGGCACAGATGAACACATTGCCTTTATTTCAGTCCCTGAAAGGATTTTAGAGAGTTACATCAAGTGAAAAAAAGAAATCAAGAAACTCACCCTCACGACACTCTTCTCCCACAAACCCCGGGCAGCATCTCCACTCCAGTGCAGTGACCTGCTTGTAAGCCACCTTGAAGGACGGCCGGATCAGGGTCCTGTAGCTGAAAACACAACAACACACAGTCACTGACTTCAGGGACAAACACAAATTCACAGACATGATCAAGCTGGCAAATATCAATGTTTAGTATGCTCTTTTAGTGTTTGTGAGGCATTTTTACAGCGTCAGGTCATGTGAGGACAGAAATGAAGAAATGAGAAAGGCACAGAAGGTCCCAGACTAGATCTGAAACAGGAATGATGTAGTTACATAAAGGCTACTTTACCAGAATATTTATGTTTATGCAAATTGTTGCCTCTAATCCAGTTCTACTGGGAGGGAGTTGGCCCTTCTGTTAACCTTTGAAATAATTTAAGTCCATTTAAATTCCATTTGGTGACAGTATCTCATGTTATTTTAGTAAAGAAAGTAAAAAGTATTTGGAATATTTGAACAGAGATGAGATTTAAGCAAGATTATCATTCACCAGTACCAATACAATCTTTTAACTTTGAAGAGGGAAGAAAACACAATCCCATTATCCGTCCCTGCAGAGGTTCCTTTGTAATAAGTGATTCTCTAAAACAAAGCAGTATCAGATTCCTAAACAAATCACAGAGCTGACAGGAGAACTGGATCTGGCTAAAAGGGGCTTATCAGTGGTAACTTTAAGGGTACCTGATGACTTTGGAGCAGGGTCCGGGCCATCGGCAACCCTGAAAAACTCTCTGCACTGAGGTTTCCGTCCCATTTTGCACCTGACATGAAACTGTTTTGGAAACAGTGTACTGACACCAGTTCCTGAAATACAAAATAAGATTTTACATTTAAGACTAAATTAGTGAAATCCCACATTAAAAATACTGTTAGGGAAGAGTGTGTAACAGTTTCATACTTTAACAACAACAAAAAACAAGCTAAGATAGAGCTGCAAAACACAAATACACTTAAAATGTGTCTTCTCATGGTAAAATATGCAGTGAAAAGCTATGTGCATGTGAGCTCACCTGAGTTGGTTGCTGGTCCCGGTGCCTGGTGGTCCCGTGTTGCCGCTCTGCTCCGATTTGATCCGCTGCCGCTGCACAGTGATGCCGGGAAAGCGATAAACAAACCCTGTTCCCAACGAAGCACACACTAAACTCATCCACATGCACAGCGCGTAAAGGAACGGGAAAGACATCATCTCCTTTTGATTGATCTTATTTTGATAGAAAGATATATTTTCGAGGAGACCGACGGTTTTGTAGCGAATCCTGAAGTTTTGGAATCCGTCTTTGACAGATTTAAAGGAATGTGGAAAGAAAGTCTAAGCAAACCCAACTGAAGCCCTTAATAGATTTGTCATTTCATCTCCCGCGACGAGAAACAAACGGTCCCTCTCAGAAACCCAACATGAATGACACACAGCCTCTTCCTATAGAATAATGCGCTTTTCTGACGTTTGACATCGTGCCGAGGACCGAGGAGTCAAATATCCAGCGTGCGTAAAAAAGCGCGCGGAATGTGAAGACTGTGAACGGAGTGCGTAAAAGCGCATCTGGTCCCGACTGGAAATCACGACGATTTCGCTTTCATATAGATCCCATTTCATATCGATGTATCTCTTGTCTATTGTCTCTATCCTCGTCACTCCCAAACTGATGATTTATTTAAGCAGGACCCAACACATTTATTTTGAGCCTGTCTTTAAGCCTATAAGCCAATGGGTTAAAGAAAGAGAGCCGTGTTATTAGCAGTGACATCTGACAGTTTTGCCAGCTATAGTAAATAATTATATAACAAAAGCACTTTTAGAAAACGCTGATCAACAGAGTGGCTATTGAACCTTTATCTGAATAAATTGACTAAATACACAACACATTTTTAATCAACAATGTATGAACAGTGTCTTTGGATCATTGAAATTAGTTAGAGGGTCATTTTTTGTCAGGAACGAAAAGAAAATTAAAGGGGAATTTTAAAATAACAATGGGATATCATGAAGGAAACTCTGACTATTTCTTTTACTCACTATCTTAAAATGTGGATTTAGATAAAGCACTTCATAACTTTATTAAACTTAGCCAACATTTGGATTTGTTACTTTACATTTTAAGCCTTGTATATATTATTCTTTGCTTATTTATGTTTATATCTAATGTTATACTTTTGTACATTGAGAGCACAATTCACCGAAGACAAATTCCTTGTAAGTGTAAACATACATGGCCAATAAAGCTGATTCTGATTCTGAACTTCTGTCTATCTCCTACCTTATTGTTGCATTCAGAAAGCCATGTTTTTGATTATCTCATAACTGTAAATTATTGAGTAGAGTTTTATCATATCCTATCTTATTCTTATTGCTGTTGACTTAACTTAGTATGATATTTGTCTTTTCAAGGATATAATGACAAAAGTGGAAAAGCTAAAGTAGTAGGCTTCACTGTTCTGTTGTGAGGTCTCACTCAACTTGTCCCAGTACCTTCTGGTTCCTGGTCTGCAGCGCCCCCTGCTGACTCTACAGGCTCTGTACAGGCTGGAGGAGGAAGGAGACGTGTCCCAGTCAGAGATTAGCCTGAGTGGACAGATGGAGGCAGACAGCACCACTGGCAACATGGAAGAAAAAGTAGACATTGAAAATGCAGAAAACCCATTTGAGCCTTACATTGAATCTCTTCGTCAGCAGCTGGAGGACCAGGACCCTGTTTTTCTGATCGGAGTAATCGTCGCTTTGGCGGTTGTTGTCATCACATGCGGTGAGAAGTTAGCTTACCGTCAGACTTGTAGTGAGCATGCTAACATAAGCTTAACGTGCAAGCTCTGGCGTTTACTTTTACATGCATGGTTACTGAAGCCCTTTAGGCAGACTGGAGTTAGGCATTTTATCTTACAGTTGACTAAATACTCAAGGAAAAACATGAAAGTAGCCTAAAAAGGGCTAATTTAGCGAGCTAGGAAGCTAATGGCTAAGCTGAAGCAAACGTCAACAGCTTGTACAATTTGTCAGTGTGCCTCCCGGAAGTTATCCACATTTACAGAGTCATTTTCTTTGGCATACAATGTAGTTTTTTAATAACCCGTCTCATTCTCTTTGCAGTTTTTCTGAAGTATTTTCTCTCCAGTAAAACTGTCAGAAGCGCTGTGCTGCTGGTCGGGCTGTGTGACTCTGGGAAAACCCTCCTGTTCAGCCGGGTGAGTTTGTTACCAAAACGTGGCCCCCATGGCCACGTTGTCTATTTCGGGCTTTTACTCTGATGGCAGAAGGATGCTTGGTAATAACCTGCTTTTTAAATGATTCTATGTTTTTGCAGCTGTTGTCAGGAAAATTCAAGCGCACCCAGACCTCCATCACTGACAGCAGTGCTCCATACAAAGCCAAAAACGACAGGGTAATAAAGGACAGTTAACTATTATCTCCAACATAAACCTGTCATGATGGGCATGGTGTATAGTTGTCCTCTCCTTCTTGTACATAGGCCAGCACCTGGACTCTGATAGACCTGCCAGGACATGACAGTCTTCGCCCTCAGTACCTGGAGAAATTCAAATCTGCTGCCAGGTGAGGACAACAAAGCCTGTGCGAATAACAGGTTTTTATTTATTCGTGAGATAGTTTCCTGTCACAGATCCCACCTCATTATTGTTACCCTTTCTGTTGTCTTTCCAGAGCGATTGTGTTCATAGTGGACAGCGCCATCTTCCAGAAGGAAGTGAGAGATGTGGCAGAGTTCTTGTACATGTTGTTGACTGACGCTGTGATCTCCAGGAACGCCCCAACTCTCCTGGTGGCATGCAACAAACAAGGTCCAACAACACTTTTGCTTTAAAACGATGTGATTTGGCTGTTGGTCTTCAATTTCAGCCTGCACCTGAATTTGCTTATCTGTTATTGTGCCATTTACTGGTCTCTATATGTTTCAGATATCACCATGGCTAAATCAGCTAAACTGATCCAGCAGCAGCTTGAAAAGGAATTGTAAGTATTTGAATATTTGGGCTTTGATTCTGTGCGTGAAATGTGTTATACCTGGTTGGGAGCTTTTTGGATTCAGTCTTGTTAGCTCTAGGTTACTTGAAGTGGGAACTGAAAGGTCTACTGATCTACCTCCCAAGCCTCTGGAAAAACGTATAATTTTCCGATTTATAAAGCCTCAACCTTTCCTACTTCTTTCAGGAACACCTTGCGAGTGACACGCTCTGCAGCTCTGAGCTCTCAGGACGGCTCTGCAGGTGGAAATATGTATCTGGGGAAAAGAGGCAAGGACTTTGAGTTCAGCCAGCTTCCTATGAAGGTGGAGTTCCTGGAGTGCAGCGCCCGTGGCAGCAAGGGTGAAGATGGGGATGCAGACATGGAGAGCCTGGAGAAGAGTCTGGCTAAACTGTGAAATCAGCAACATCATCCTAGGGCAGAATTTGCCTCTAAGACACACACCACAGATCGACATAACCTAATCAAAGGAGGGATGACAGATGTATCTCAGTGGAGGATATATTTGACAGGAGTCACCAGTCAAACATGGTCGTAGTTGCGCTGGCTGTAAAGCTTAAAATGATATGACAGTGAAGGAGCATGGAACACGTTGAATCAAACACACCAAAAAGACTCAGAGTTAAGTACTGAAAAGGCACCGCTGATCATCAGGTTGTTTTGCAGTGTTGGTAATGATTTTGTGCATATTCTGTCAATCCTACTGTGAACATCCGCCTCAAAGTGCTTTTTTGGAAAATATAGTTTAAATTATTTTCATCAACTACATCATTTGCTGTTCATAAATTCAATTTAGATCATTGAAGAGGTCACAGAGTTTCAACACTTTTGTTTTAAATTTAAGCTAGTGTGATTTATATGCTGCTTGATAAGACGGATAGCCGAGAGATAGGGATTTGCATTTATTCAAGTCAGCCATGTGCCTTTTTTTTCTGGTATGAGAGTTTTCTGCCTATCTGTAAGAAAGAACTTGTCTGAAAGTGTTGTGTGAATACAGTGCATTTGCATTGAATGTATGGATTTAGGATTTTGTGTACATTTGTACTTGTCTGGCTTGTTTCAAAACTGACAATATAAAGTTTTTGATGATGCAAATTGATTAATAAGCACAATGTCCCTTTTTTTTTAACTTCAAAACATGCACTTGCAACAAATACAGATGGAAATTGCGTTGACTGTACTTCCCACTATTACAGAAGGTGTCTGTCAATGAGGTTCTTCAGTTCCTTAATGGATGATGCAACCACAGAGCCAAAAGCAACTTAGAGATGTGGCTGTCCTATCAGATGCTTCAAGTGTCTAAAGGCTGAGAAATGATCTTTTAAATGCTTTGTGAACAGCTATCACACTTGGCTAAGATTGTGTCTGTCTCGTTTGGATTGAGTAGCTGTTTGTTTTTTTACTTATATCGCTTCATGCTATGTATAAAAAACAATTTCTTTTCTCTCGTGTGGGGGTTTTGCAGTCCTTAAAAATGCATTCAATGAAACACATTTCAAAGGACTCTATAGGACCACACACACGTTTAAAAGCCCCTATTAACCACATTTAATAAGTAGAGCTCACATTTAAATGGCACCCCAATAAACAGTTCCGCATAAACTGTGTTGAATATTGTTTAAAAACACAGACAAATGAGACTTTTGTAACCTTTGTCTGCTTCTGTAAAGAGTACTGGTTTATAATAGCAGTTCATGTTGGTTTCTGCCTGCACAGTCAAAGTTTTATTATAAGAGAGATAGACCTCCTGTGACAATATAAAGCCAGTAAGTAGATCAAAGTCCAAGTAATTAGGTTACCAGTTCTAACAGGATCAAACATAGGAGTGTCTGCTGATCTAACAAGCTTGTAAACTAATAATAATTAAATATAGCATACTGCGAAGACCAGAGCATGTTGTGAAGTGCATTATCTATATTGGAGACAGAGGGTAGACTGTCAGACTGGAGCTCTGATCTGCGACCACCACACTGGGTTCTCCTTTCAGTACAACTGGGCACAACCAGTTCACCTTGTCCCCGTGACTGATGCTGAGTTTGACCCCAGACTTCTCCTCCGTCACTTCCTCTGCTCCTGCTGCTTCTGCCATTTCATCCTCCCCTTCAGCTTCTTCACTCTCAGTCTCACCCTTTGGTGGGGTCTTTGCTTTGTCCCTTGATTGTTCTTTCCTCTTGGCTTTGCTTTTACCCTTCCTGCGAGGGGCTGCCGTTGCTTTGGCCTTTACCTCCAGAGACACTACTGGGTGTTTGCTGAGTTCCCAGAGGACGACCTGGCCATCATTTCCACCAGTGACAAGCCAGTAAGGATGGGAAAGGAAACTGACAAAGTGAGCTTGTGAGGCCCCCTGGCTGTGGGCTTTAACTGCTCCCTGTTGTTCCAGTTTAGAACCACTGCCGATCCGCATCAGATGCACACGTCCATCCTCTGCAGCACAACCCACAATGTTCCCACAACTGGCCACAGAAACACAGTGGACCAAAGGCGGGTTGAAAAGCTGGCCAGGACGCTGCTGATGATCATCTTCTTCCTCTGCTACATCCTGGAGGTTTAATATCCAAAGAGGGCGTGTCTTCTGCAGACCCCACAGCATCACCTGAAGCAACAAAAAAAAGTGAAAACAAACCACTTAACACCAGAAATGTCAACAATTGTAGTCTTGATACTGAAGTGGATGATATGTAAGGACACATTTGAAATTCTTTGTCACCCCTCTCCCTTACCTGCATGTCCAGTCCAGCAGACAGAAGGTTATTGGGCCTCTGTGGTCTAAAAGCCACAGAGGAGCAGATGTTAGTGTGTCTACGAAGAGTCCTGCACACTTTTCCCCCAGGAAGCTCCAGTACCCGAACTGCTCCAGAGTCATCAGCCACTGCCAAGGCTGATCCTGTCTCATTTAGTGCCAAAGCATTGATCTCCTCTTCTCCTGCTCCCTGAAACTCCACCACAGGGCCCTTCAGGTTTCGAGGGTCAAGCACACTAACAGCGTCTCCATGTGACACATACAGTTGACCTGGAGCAGCAGGTCCAAACACAACACTTGTGCAGTCATCTTCACCAGGGAGTATGAGATGGCCTACGATGGTTCCCTCTTGGCTCCAGACTGTGACCTCTCCTCCCTCAGAGCCTGAGGCAAGGAGACCCTCGGGGCCTGAAGATGCCCCAACACACAGGATGGGAGAGGAGTGGCCTTCAGACCACTGCCTGGCCATGCTGACCTTTTGAAAAGTCAGGTAACAAGGGGAAGATAAAGACAAGTTATCTCTGAGAACAGAAACGTATGACTGCTCCTGATTGATCAGAAAATATACAAAAGTTTATTTTTCAGCAAGGTGCATCTAATAATGTGGAAACAGTGATGTTTAAGCAGAAATAAAAGAACTTAAAATGTAGCTACATTTTTCCTTTCCGTCAGAGTGAATTGAAACTTATTTATAAACAAAGGTACTAGCTTTAAGTAGGACTCTGTGTGTATGACCCAGCAAAATGAATGACATAATTTAAAGAGGCAAACACGGAATAAAAACGTCAAACATTAGACAGTCTTAGTTCGACAGTAGCTCTTTGCTAATGTTTTAGCCTCAAAGCTAACACTTGTGTCCACGATCTGCTAAACTCTTCGATGTGAAAATCAATGTTTTTTGTTAATTTTCCGATTGAAAATATCCTTAATCAGTGGTGTAACCTTAACGATAGCTTCAAGACCACAGAAATACGCTACCTTAGAAAGTGCTGTCAGAACTTCTCTGGGCAGCCATGTGCGGCTAAGTCGCGTATTGATGACATCACAGATTTTTTTCTGTGATGATTGCAACCTTTAGGGATTGTAAAGCGGATTTATTTAGCTATTTCGCGAGATAGTTGGACTTTTTACATTAACAATTTCTAAAAGCAAAAATTACCTTTTTATTTACATGTCTTAATTCAAACATAATGCTGTGTACTGCATGACTTGCAGATAATACATAATGAAATATTTTAAGTATTTAAAAGGGTTAATTAGCAGTGCAATGAACAACTGATGACAAGTTATTGTTGCAACCATAGACTGTAAAAACATGAGCTACACATGAGCTTACCTTGGGAAGTTGTTGTGCAGCTTTTACAAAAAAAGACAAAGAAAGACAGCAAAGAGCAATAGCCTATAAACTAGCAATTAAGTTGCAAATATAACAATATAAATGAACAGATCTCCCAATACAAAAATAAGAAATGCCTACACAATCACAAAAATATAGTAGAGAAAAACTTAATAATATGAAATCTCAAGTACAAGTTGGTGAATATGAAATAGCATGTGTTCCCCTAAAATTAGACAAATAATGTCTCATTTCTACAATACACTATTCTAACAGATCTATGCACTATTTCTAACTGAACAACTTTGAATCACAAGAAAATGGTATGAGAATAACTTCCTTCACATTTTGCAGAACATTTAAGAGGAGTGCACACAGGACACAGAGGAGGCAGAACATCCAATCATTGTACAGGGGGTCCCCCTCACCCGGCCTTCATTTCCACAATGGCTGCTCTGCGCTGATTCATCCAAAGCTGTAGATCTGATGAGTGTGGTCCATTTCTGGGTCAGTGAACAGCTTGGCAAGCTGCTGCTCTGAAAAGGGAACAGAGAGGAGAGGCCATACATTTCAGACTCACACTCTAAAAACACACAACAACTAACTACACACACTCAACACATACATAACACTGTGAACCCTTCACTCAAATGCTGACACATACTGTATGTCCTCACAAAGGAGCAGCAGAGTTCACGGAGCACTTTGGTGTAAGTATTCTTCACTCTTTTCCCTTTTTTATGCACATCACCTGCACAAGATTCTACTTTCTCCTGCAGTAACATTAAGCAGTTTCACTAAACCATACTGTAGTTAAGTGTGAAGTGTGATTCTGTAGTTGCTGAAATGTGACCTGTGAATTAGTCAGCAGGTTTAAATGACAGTTAGTGGTGAATCTAACATCTCCTCCATGTGGCTTTTGTAAAAAGTTGCATTTTTTTTTCTCCGTGAGTTTGAGCGAAGGCTGATGGTGACGTTGTAAGGCTCTTAGTAAGGTAAAGGCATATTTTATTTATATTAATTTAAGACACTGTGAAAAATATAATGTATTTGGGTGGTTTACTGACCTTAGAGATGTTAGGATGTAACAATAACATCACTAGAAATAAAAGAAAATCAACATAAAATCCTTCTGAAGTGATGTTTAACATCCTGCATCAGTTGAAGGTGGAAGAAGGTTTGTCACACAGGTGTTCTAGTTGAGATAGCAAACATAATTAATCATTCTCTAACGTAGAACTTTTAGAAAAAAAAGCTTGAAGATGAACCATATTTTGCATCCTTTAAAATAGTAATAAATGACATGTGATTTCAGAATAAAGATGGGCAATAACACTTTATCACCGAACATCTGATATACTTACACATCATGAATATTACTGTTTCATATACCAGTTGTGCAATATCATGTAAATCTAGGATTATTTAATACATCCAACCAAGAATTTTACTGTACATATACAGTATGTGTTAACTTGCATATACTTTACATCAACTAACCATATATCTATAAATCCATAAGAAATCCCTCCCATTCACCATTTAAGTACATGACACTCTGTAAGTAGCTTACAGTTATAGATTGACATGTATTAAACATTTATTTATCTCTAAACAATGAAGCTGGACATTTTTTTGTCTACTCTCAAATATGAATGGACATATTTCCTCAGAGTGCATTTCATGAACGCTTCTGATAACTGCAGTAAAACTCCTCAGCAGCTGATTCTGATTGTCTTTCTCAGAGGATTTATTTTCACACCAGTGAGCATGAGGTCGCCCTATTTCCCAGCGAGGTCCATGCTTTTCCGTAAGGAGCCAAATGGGGTGACGTACAGGGTCCCAGCTCTGCTCTACCTGTCCCGCTGCAGCTCCTTCCTAGCCTTCTGCGAGGAGAGACTCAGCCCGTCCGACTCTCAGGCTCACCTGCTGGTCATGAGGAAAGGAACCTTCTACAGGAACTATGTGGAGGTCAGTGTTTGTTCCTGGGCCTGCAATGTCTCCCTTTTTTAACTTCAGACACAAAAATACTTGTATAAAAGTCTACGTAAATATGATAGAACAGTTATAATGAACAGCCATGTCAACTGTCTACTATGGAAACAAAACTACAGAAGAGTATGCTTGGTTTATTTGAAAAGATTGGGAAGTCTAAACTCCAACAGTATCATTTAGAGAGCTGATTGTTGGACAACAGGACCGGTTTTGTGGGTTCATATCTAAAGGGAGCGACTTAACCTTGATAAGAATCTGATTGTCTGCCGCTCAGAAAGTTGTTGCTATGTACTAATGCCCACAGCATTATTGTAACCTTAAGCTTGTCTTACTTATATATGTTTCATACCTGTTTATGTGTTTAATGTGGTCTTTGAAGTAAAAATGACCTTCTTTCTATTCCTCCTTTTCCCCTCTGTTGTTCTAGTGGGAGGACATGCATGTTCTGGGCACCGCCTTCCTTCCAGGTCATCGCTCCATGAACCCGTGTCCGGTATACGATGAGTTCACAGGTACCCTCTTCCTGTTCTTCATCGCTGTCCTCGGCCACACCTCTGAGTCCTACCAGCTGGTGACGGGGAAGAATGTGACTCGACTCTGCTTCATCTGCAGCACCGACGATGGAGACACCTGGAGCCCTGTCACCGACCTCACAAAGAGGGTGATAGGAGACACTATCAAAGGTCAGGGAATTATTTTGAAATATGCATGATTAAAATAAACTGTACCAATTCTGTGCTTTACTTTATCCCACAAATGTGAATTTTCTCTTGACATTTTATCATGTAATGGTTGCCTTCTTTAATTACTCTACAGTCAAGATACTTTGATTAAAAAGTAATCTAATTGTTTTTAAAATAAGCACTCTGATAACTTGTAATCTGCTGACTTAAAAAAGTTGTCAGGCATATAAATAAGTGTTCTTCTATAGGGGTTGGTGCATTGTTTGCACTGGTTAACAATCTTTGTTATCAACTTCAAAACTGCACTTTTACTATAGACCCATTTATTCTTTTTGTTTATTGGTGTGTTTTTAGTAACATTTAAGCTGTAGGATACTCAAAACGCTTGCTTCATCTGTCCTGGTTACAGAAGCCTGTGGCAAAGGGACTGCAGAGATGTATTTCCTGCAACCACAGCTCACATAGGACATCAAATAAACAAAGAAAGTTACTTATAATGATTGCATTTTTGCACAAAAAGAGGACTGTGGGATTGTCACACATCTCTTACTTTGAAACGGACTGAAGATATTTCTCCCTTAGGCCAGTATTTATGGGGCAAGAAAAGAATACATCAACATGTAGCATATCACAAAATGTTGATGTATCTTCCACGTCTGTCCCTGCAGAATGGGCCACTTTCGCCCTCGGGCCAGGCCACGGTATCCAGCTGAAATCGGGTCGTCTGCTGATTCCTGCCTATGCTTACCACATCGACTGCAAAGAGTGTTTCGGACAGTTCTGCCAGACCACCTCTCGTGCTTTCTGCTTCCACAGTGACACCCACGGGCGAACGTGGCGATTTGGGGAGGCGGTGCCGGGCCCGGAGAGCGTGGAATGTCAGATGGTTTCAGTGGATGAAGAGGATGGGACTAATGTGTTGTACTGTAATGCACGCAGCCCTCTGGGTTACAGGGTGCAGGCGCTCAGTCTGGATGATGGAGCTGCTTTTCAGGAGGGGCAGCTGGTGCAGCGGCTGGTGGAGCCTCGGAATGGTTGCCATGGTAGCATAGTGGGGTTTCCTGCCCCTTTACACTTGTGTAAATCTCTTCCTTTTTACTTACAAAAAAATAAACATCACACCAGACATTGGACATCCTTTATGTCCCACTCAAATCCCCCTACACCTCCCTCTCCAAACACTACCCCCTTGTCATCTAATTTAAGTGCCCCTCCAGATTTCCTCACCCCCACCTGGGTGGCTTATTCCCACCCAACATGGACAACAGCTCGCAAGGACCTAGGTATTTTCCTTAGCCTGTTTCCCCGGGACCCAGACAGCTGGCGCGGCCCCTGGGTGATCTATGAAGGCCCCAGCGCCTACTCCGACCTTGCCTACCTGGAGTTACCGCCCTCAACTGGTGCACCGCCCGCTGTGGCCTTCGCCTGCCTGTTTGAGTGCGGCACCACAACGGCCTACGATGAAATCTGCTTCAGCATCTTCACCCTCTACGAGCTCATTGATAATCTGCCCCAAAATGTGCAGCTAAGACAAAACAAAGGTGAATGTAAAAGTCTGCAGAATGAAAAGTCTGAGACAAGATTTACAAGTGGACATGACGTTCCAGTGGCCCATCAGGGGAAGAAGAGAGAGAAAAGGAAGTTAGCAAAGATGTGCTCTGTGTCATGACTTTAATTTTTGAGCTTGTGGTCTAAGTGTCTTCCAATAACAAGTGGCTATTTAGATTCAGTGTAAACAAAGAAACTACAGTTTAGATAGAGATTAACAAATGTTCTTTCAACGTTAGACACGTTCTAATGCGAGTTAAAATAGTGCCCAGATAAATAGTTTGCCTCAGTTGCTTCTATATGAGTAAAGTGCCAAATCTACAAAAGCCCGTAATGTAAACTGTGACTCAAGAATTGAGCCTTGATAGACTCCTAGCTTTCAAACTGCAGAGTATAAAATAAACATCACAATGTCTTATTGGCGACTTATAAAGCATTCCTTTGTCAGCTAAATAAAAAGCTTGTTCATGTTGTTGAGGGTAAAAAAATGTGAATGTTAAAATGATGCCTTAATGTTCAAGAGGATTACACACATTAAATGTGATTAGGCCACTTTATTTCATGCCATCTTTCTTCATAGATTTTTGTTACTAAAATATTGCAGTATGTTGGTCTGATATAATTGTTCTGCCCCAGAGTCTCTAATGATGCCTTGTTTTAATCGACAGTCCCACAGGTTTGATTTCAAGTCAACATTTTGAAGTCATACAGTTGTACAGGATTGCTTAATGTTCATAGATGCTTCTTTTATTCGGTCCCACACATGATGTATGAAAATAAAGACCAGAGAAATTAGAGACCCCTGTCAATATCATGACTTAAAGAAAAACAACCTCTAGTATCTAGGACCTCCATAATAAGCTGTTCAATTGACACCACCTTAAACTGACCATTTCAGACCACTTAAAGGTAGAATTTATGGCTGAGGTATTTGAGATAAATAGTCCAGGTGACATTTAATAATCTTTTTTTTTTTAAGGTTTATTTTTGGGCTTCTCCATGCCTCCAATTAAGAGACAGGAGAGTTAACAGAGCCAGAAATCAGTGAGAGAGAGTGAGAAATGACACGTGGGAAAGGAGCCACAGGTCGGACCCTAACCCGCCCAGAGGACCACATACTCCGCACACGCACCAACTTCCACGCCACCAGCGCCCCAACATTACTACTTATCCAGCTGATCTTAGTTGTCTCCACTGCAGTGACTGGGGAATCCTAAAAGTCTGTCTTTATTGGCGTTGATTGATGACAATTTTTGGATTTTATTTGAACACATGTAGTGTCCCAAATAACCCTTGAACTTTATTTTTTTATTTTTTACTTGGGACAATTTGGGCAACATTTTTTTTAAGCAAAAACAACTGTCTGCACCTTGATTTCAGGAAAACAAGAATATAAAGAGCATAATACCCTATCATTTAGATTTTCAGTACAACAACTCATAATGACATGCAGAAGAGCAGCATACACTTCCACTGTTTATCTTCATCTCTTCGGATATATACAAAAATGAAGGTTAATTCATGGCAGATCTCTTGATATATGTATTTCAGATCCAGAGAAAGTGATCATTAGAACATCCTGTTAGATGTCATTGTGACACCTTTTCTAGATGTCCTCATGATGTTGCATAACTCGGCTTTAAAGCCTTAAACTGTGTGGATTTTGCATTTTAACTACCCAAAATGGCACAGAAGGATGTTTAAATTGGCTCAGGGAATGTCCTGCTTCTCTACATTTAATCTATCAGACGAGGCTGCAACCCATCAGGCTCGCATAATAATCCCAGCTGTCTCACCAGCAGCTCTAATGGGATAAATGTTCCTCAACTAATCAGCTCCTCTTGTGAGGGTGCTGAAACTTTTGAAGGCTGACAGATTAAGTGAGAGCGTACGAAGAACAGAACCAGATAAAGTGGAGCGAATTGTTGAGTTAAAAGGGCACAAAATAAACAGGAAGACAGCAGGATCTGGACAATCTCTTCCCTCTGATTCCCCTCCCTCCCTCCTATGTTACATAACTTCTCACTGTCAGGAGGGTCATTTCCCCGCCTGCACTCTTTCACAGAAGTGCTCTTTCCTTTTCACTCGTCTTTCGCGGCATATTATAATGACTTTGTGGATCGTCATCGCTCTGGCTGTGTTAACTGGGGTAACTGGGAGCCCCAATGTGACGGTCAGTCCTGAGGTGGACATGTTGGCTCATCCCAACAGCGTGCCCGAGTACGCAGAGAAGGAAACAGAAATCCTTGGACAGGTGAGGAGGAAACAACCCATATCCATTTTGTGTGTTATTATATTTCCTTTTTGTTTTCATTTGTTTGGTGTCTGCAAAAATGCTCTCGTTTAAAAACACTGACAAAAAAAATCAAAAAAATCCAATGTTTGAATAACGTTGAGACAAAAAAAGATCTGCACAAAAAAATCACTTTAAAAGACGGATATATATGTTTGTTGCTTTCATCTTTACATCAACTCCATTCTGTACATAGTACACAAGTCACAACGCAGAGCTTTTCGCCACTTTGAAAAATGCTGACTGCAGAACTGAGAGGTCAAATTGTGCTGAAAACAAAGATAATAAATATGTTTTCCACGGGGGTAAAACATTAGGGAAACAGTAGCTTAACTTGTGACGTTAAAGTAGAATATGAAAGTTTTCCACAGCTCAAAATGTAGAGCCTAAATGTCCAGCTACAGTAAAGGGATGGGCGGGGAGATGAGGGAAGGTGTTCATGTCAGAGTTCAACAGTTTTCAGCTCTTCCACTTGTTCTTCTTTGCAGGCAGCTGCCCCGTAGCCTCCAAGTATTTGTGGATCAGTTCATCTTGGGTGGCTGGCAGGCAGGGCTGGTATCTGCTGTAGTCCATGGTGTACTCCCCTTTTCCCTGAAACACAAACAAACACTGGAAGATTAAAATGTATCAAATGTGTTTATGCTCCTTAGTAATGGGTATCTTATCAATCCATGTCCTCCAGTTTGAGTCTGTTTTCCTCACTAAAGACTATGCGGCCGTCAACCATATCACAGTATCAACATGATCCAATCTGAGTGACCCTCGGCTGTTACTGTCAGCTCCTGGCAGCAGATTTTTGAGCAGCAGAGAGAGATTTGCAGACTTTATTTCCTGATTATCACATCTACATTGAGGAAACTGTCCTTCCCATGACTAGTAAACCAAAAGCCTGAGAAAGACGGCAGACAGCAAATAAAGACTAACAAACATGACGGAACAACTGCAGTGTTGTTCCTGAGTGATGAAGTGATACAAAACCAAGGAAATAGCATTACGAGTGTTTTAAGAAGTGTCACTCACTCTTGTGAAAACCCACTGAGACCATGTCTCTAAAAGCTCTTAAGGATCTGGACTATAATATACTATAAATATTCCCTTAACTCTAAGTTATCTGGACTGTAATGGACTTAACCTACCTCTGTAGAGGAGCGTAGTTCTGTAGCGTAGCCGAACATGTCGTTTAGTGGAATCTGTTGGGAGAAACAGGATGAAATGAGTACATTTAAAAGGTGGTGAAGAACAGGGGAACACATATTAAAAGGTGTTAATACTTTCAGTATATGGAGAAAATAGAAAAAGTTGACTCACATCAGCGTACAGAGTGAAGTATCCCTCAGCTCCGTCCTGTCCTGTGATGACTCCATGCCGACGGTTCACACCAGCAATCACTGTTCCCTGAAACTCCTGAGGTGCCACGACTTCCACCGACATGATCGGCTCCAAGATGGCCGCATTGGCCTTTTCCATGGCTGAGGAGAGAGCACATTAAAAATCAGCGTTATCGAACATCAAATAACAACCTAACTGGAGTCAGCATGGCACTAACAAAGAGTGAAGCAGGGGAGTGGATCCAACATCAAATCCAGTCACCCTCACCTTGTTTTAAAGCTCCCTCTCCTGCTCGGATGAAGGAGATCTCGTTGGAGTCCACCATGTGATTTGCTCCGTCTTCCAGGAGGAATCTGACTCCTGAGATTTTGTGCCCGCTCAGGGGTCCCTTCTCGCAAGCTTCCCTGAAGCCCTGCAGCATGATGGGAAGCAAATGATGAAAGAAGGTGGAGAAAATGACCATTGCTTAGTTTTCTTTTTCATTTTGAAGATATTTCACATCTTCATAGTCCCTTTGAACTGTGACAACAGTAACGACAGGAAAAACTAACCTTTTCTACAGCCGGTACAAACTGCTTGGGGACGTTGGTTCCGACTGTCTGGTCTTCAAACTCCAGCTTGGTGTACTGGTCTGGTTCAAGAGGCTCAAGGACTCCAATTACTTTACCATACTGCCCGGAGCCGCCGCTCTGCTTCTTATGAGTGAAGTCAAACCTGCAGAGAATGGGACAAAATACAAACATTATGAAGCAAACAGGAACCACCTGTCAAGTCACTCTTTTTAAGCAACTTAGAAACTAAAATTGTCAATGGATGCCTCACTGTAGTACAAATGATAGCTCAATTTGGAGTTCTAGCCCAAAGCAATAAAAAACATCATCAGTCTCCACCAAAAACACAAACTATTATGTAGTGTGGAGCTATAACTGCTTACTAAACTAAGAAAATGTAAATTATTTGTTTTTTTTACTAATTAAAATGTTGTAAAATAAAAACAGAAGTCAAAAAAAAGACTGAGTATATTCATACAAATATTACCTTTCTGGGAAAACTAATTGTTTTCCACTTTAAAGATTTGTTACCAGTATTACAAGTTTTGGCCACTTGAAGTGATTTTTCTCAACACAAAAAGTATCTTATAGTTCTTGAGAAATAATTGTATAAAGGCTTTTTTTTGTACCTTTTTAAAGAAAAAGACTACAATTTGTGGTACTGACCAGTGTGAATGAAACATCAGTGTTGTCCTTAAGAAACCTGAACATCTCAACATCACTAACACTGAAATCTGAAATGTCCTTCAAAATGTATTAGCAGATGACAATCTGCATTATTGCAGCACCAAATGAACGATTTATTAGATACACAGAATCGTGTAAGGTAAACTGATTCAATAAGGAGGAGAAATTGTAGAAAAGAGGTCTGTCTCTTTAAAAAAAAAAAAAGGGAAAAAAAGGGGGCGGTCCTCACTGAGCTCTGGTGTCAGAGGAAGAGGGAAGTAGTTTTTCCACTTGCATGAGTCTTTGTATCGGAGAGATAAAACTTTCCACCTGACAGCCGAGTAACAGGCAGGGAGTGGCGGCATTTTCAGTAAGGGGTAAGATTAAATGATTGTCCAGCTGTATGTTTCCATAGACTTTAGTATTTATACTTTCTTTTGAACATTTAATTTAAGGCACTTTTCTTACATAGAGACAAACCAACACTAACTGACACCTGAGGGTCAAAGTCCTTTAGGAGCCCAGCCCTGCTCATGAAAGCAGCTTCTGTTCTGATTTAGTTCCTTTCTCTCTCTCTCTCTCTCTCTCTGTGTCTCTCAACAGCAAGAACAGTTGGTAGATGTGGCGGCTGAGGAGTATATTATGGCTACCGGAGAGCTGAACACCAATCACTACCCGGCTCAGAGGGCGGCCAAAGTGGTCCAACACTACCTAAACACCCGCCACGGCTCTCCATTCAGGCTGTTCGGACTGCACAGGGTTCACAGCGCACACGCAGAGGTCAGCTGAACGTTTATGGTTTACAGATTATTTTACACTGAGGGGATGTAACATCTAAAACTATACTTTCAACAACTGATATTTCTGACTTGTGTTTTAGGATGTGGCAGACTCTGGGAGAAAGTATCAGCTGGAGATCTCGGTGCAGGAGATAATCAGCAACGTAAGATATGATTTTTCATCACGATTGAAGTAAGGGGCTTACGCAGACAGGCTTTAAGTCTAGAGTGACTTCATTAACATATATCTGGTACAGTATGTAGCACTTAAATGTGCCTCAGAAATGATTGAATTCCTTAATTTACTTGAATATTGTGCCTTTACAGGAACAGAACAGTTATCACTTCCCACATTTTCTCTCCTGAGTCAGATCACAGAAAAACCTTCTTCCATCCTGATTTCAAGGTTTACTTTAGTGTTCCTTTGGGTTTCACTGAGAAGACCGTTTTCTTACTTTGAGTCATTTCTCCAGTGAGAACGTAAAGTAAATGTTCTCATGAATAGATGTTGCTTTTTTATCTTCCCCTTAGTGCCATAACAAGTTGAACGTTTTGCTCCCCTACGTCAGGAAGTCAGCTGACTGGCTGCTTTCAGGAGTTCAGGTTGTTGAACTCACAGATTGTTTAGGCAAATCTTAGTTTTTGTTTAAAGTGTGCAGCTGAATAATCCTTGGCTTTAGAGTGAGCAGGTCTGGCTGGGTCAAACTAAACAGAAGATTAAAGAAGGCAGTGTGTTGCAACCATGACTCACGGACTGCTATGGTAGCATCTGGACTACGCCTTGGCTCTCTCTAATCTAATCTTTTTTTTCTCTTTTTGTGTTCTTTTTCAAATGTTTCTAAAAATCCATCCAGACGACAGAGAAATGCTCCGCAGAGGTTTTGTTCCCGAGGGGGGAGCGGCAGGGCTCGGCGCAGGTCCAGGCCCCGTGTGACGAGCTCCTTAAAATCAACATCACCGCTCAAGAAGAGGCCTTATACCAACAGTACAAGAACAACCACAGCCTGCTGTCTGCACAACATTTACCTGGTGTGTATGATTATACATTCTCTGAATACTACTGCTCCTATTCAGAATCCAGAGTCAAACATTGCACAACATCTGCAGCAGAAATGTTAGCAAATTTGGCATTTCAGCACTGTTAGTGTTTGTGGTTTTATATGAACTCTGTGTTCTTGTTTATAGAACTGTACAATGTAAGTAAGTTAATAGCACAGCTACTTTTACACCGACAGATAGCCACGGACACATTGATCCAGACATGACGCCTTTCTGGCACCTTGGCATCGTGGCCTCCAGCGTTGTCATGCTGAACGAATCCAATGAGAACACTCTGTACAACATGGCTCAGGTGGCCAATATCACACAGCTGGTAGGTTGTTTAACCTCTTATTGTATACTCATTAATACTGGATCGATAAATCCCTTTTGTTTGTTTCTTTTACAACAACAGGATCCATTAATTTAGGACTTAAGTATTCCCTTACGGCCCGTCTCAAAGCATATAAGGCAGAAATGAAGATTCAAGTGTGAAAGAAGCCATTCATATTTATCTTGAGCTAAGTTTCTATCCTTTGCTTCATTTTCCTCTTTCTCCTGCAGGCGACTGAAAACGAGCAGCTGAAGTTTGACTCACACATACTGCTGCATGAGATGGTTTCCCAAGTAAATATGAATTATTGTCTTTAAAATATTAGTTATAGTTGCATGTCGCCGTTTTTTTCATCATCCCACTTAAATAAAAACGGATTCTACAGCGCACGTCCAGAGCTTTGGCTTAACGTGTTGTTCAGGCTAATATTAGAGTTAAAAAAAAAGATCATTTAATCACATTACCATGGTTTAAATCAGCATATATGGCATTATTAAACCATTTAAAAAGCTGTACACATTTTCAACATTTGAGAATAACTACTTGATTATGCAGCTGATAATAATTTCAACACTTGTGACGTCTTACATTGAAGTGTTCTTGGATTTGTTAGTTAAGAACACTTCCTGTGCGGTTTTACTCCCTGATATCTGTGTTTAAGTCTCTCAATCTGTGTTACTTTTTCAGGAAATCATTCACTGGAAACTGCAGTTCACCTGGTCTCCTTCAGAGGGAGTTAGAGTGCAGCACATGGAGCAGCTGCCACACCGCCACGAATGTGAAAAACCTCAGAACACAAACTAAAACTGCTCACTGCTATAACAACCAACACAACATGTTGACGCTCACAGTTTGTATTGAAGCACAACGCCATGAAGTCAGTGGTTAGGGCTTTGCTTACATTTTGCATCTTTTTCAGTACCTTTGGTTGTGATTGTATTTTAGCCTAAATAAACCGTTTGTACAGACTGCTGCCTCAGTTAGTGTGAGAATGTGTGTGAGAGGAGATCAGAACTTACGATACAGGACCGGTGATGGACTCTCTGAATGCCACTTTGGGTTTTCCCATCACACAAGGACAGTTGTATTCCCTCTCCATCCTCTGGAACAACATGCCGAGAATGAGCACCAATAGAATAGAAACACGTCAGATGCATCAGACTTAAAGGGAAGTACTTTAGAAAATAAAGAAAAAAATATTTAATGCAGAGATTAAGACAAACAATGGTGGAAAAGCCCTAACAGCACTGACAACACGTAGTTAAAGAGAGTTGCTCTTAACTTCTGCAAATCAAAATTAGCTACATCTAAAGCACCATCGTTAAAGTAAAAAATGTGTCCCTCCAAAGCAGCCCCAGCCCTGTCTTGTTTATGGCAGGATCCCTTTTATTAACCATGCACAAAATGTTAGTGTCACTCTATCTCAAAGGGTACCTGGGAGTAGATTTCAAGATGCAGCTCGCCCATCCCTGAGATGATGGTTTCTTTGCTCTCTGTGTCAAAATGCACTCTGAACGTTGGATCTTCTCTTGTGAATCGGTTAATACCTTTGGAGAATTTATCCAGATCATTCTGGAAAGAGGGGAGAAGAGTTGATAGATACAGTACAGGCTTTAGAGTCGGATATAAAAAGTTCATATGTGTAAATAGAAGTTGTTGTTTCTTTACCTTGTTTGTGGGCTTCATTGCCATGGAAATCACAGGCTCTGGGACATGAATGGACTCCTGTGGGACAAAATGATGACAAATGAACAAAAGATTCCACAAGAATCTTATAACTTTTTTTCTCTTAACTTGAAACTTAAAAAAAAAAAAAAAAAACTCACCATGGAGAGGTTAGCACTGGTCCGGGATGTAAACGTGTCTCCGCTGGCACAGTCAATCCCAAACAGAGCACAAATATCTCCTGCGTAAACCTCATCCACATCCTAGAGCAGCAGGAAGGGAAAATAAAGGATGGAAATAGTAGAAAAAGATGATACAGCTGATCAAGGGATGTTGTTTTCAAAAGTAGAAGCACAAGACAGAATATAAAAACGCCTCCTGTCTTGTTTTGACGCAAGAAGGATGGAAACATCTTACTTTGGTATCACAGGGGATGTGGTCGACTTCTACACACTTCACTATTGCAAAAAGAGGAACCTAGCGATTCTGACCGGTCATGTTCATCTGATATTTAAACTGCAAACCACAGGTGGAATACTGTGACCTCTGACAACCTGCTGACATTCTCACCTCCAGCTGATCAGCGTGGAGACGAACGAGCCTCTGAACTCTGACTTTTTTGCTTGTGCGTGTGTTGAAGATGTACTCCCCCTTCTTCAGACAGCCCTGGTATACACGCACATACGTCAGCTGGCCGAATCTCCCTGCCTGTTAATCGGAGACACATCAGGAAACAACAACAAGTTAAAAACATTTTGAAACCTTCCTGTTGAGCAAAATTGCAGAAGTAAAAATCAAGCGCAAATTTTCACCTCCAGTTTGAAGGCCAGACCAACATAAGGCTTTTCAGAGTCTCTTGTTGGGTCCATTTGAATCTTTGTTGATTCACTGGAGTCTCTACAAGGGAGAAAAACACTGAAGTTACATGCAAAGTTTCTCAGGAAGGATTTAACACTAATATTAATTTAATTGGTCATTGGTTTTAACTAAGTAGACAACTCCGGTCCATACTCACTCTTCATTTTGGATAGCATAGTTCTTAACTTCAGTGGGGTTGGGCAGGTAATCGAGGACAGCATCCAGTAGAGGCTGGACTCCTTTGTTCTTCAGTGCTGTGCCCACCAACACTGGACTGAAGAGACGCTGCACTGTGGCCCTGCGGATTGCAGCCTGGAGATAGTGCAGAGACAAGAGATTCAGGGGAGTGCTGGGAGACCAAATGATTTGAATTCTTCACTGTTTTCATAAACCTTTAAATGCTGTTGCTGCTGCTAGTGGGTTTAAAAAATGCAAACCTTCAAGTCGGCATTCGTTGGGACCTTTTCCTCCAAGAACATCTCTCCCAACGTCTCATCAGCATTAGCAACACACTCCACCAGCTCCTGTCGTCTGTCAGCAGCTTCAGCCCGGAAATCTGCCGGGATCTCATCATAGCGGATACTTTGACTGCAGGGAGAGAAAAACAATGGAATAAGCATCATGTTGTTCAGGGATCTCGGGAGTTATGAAACAGGGAGAAACCAGATGTGGATATTTTTCACTGATATCTACAGCTCTTTTTTTTCTGTCACCTATCAGCCTATATCATGGCAAAAACAAACTATTACTTGCTACTGAAAACAGGGGCAGAACTTAGGAGAACCAGCAAGAATAAACATGGAGCTATTAAATCTTCCTAGACTTCAGATCAAAATGATCCATTACACAGTATAACAGAGAATAATCTCTTCTTTGTGTGGTAAACACAGGTTGAATCCCTCACCCAAAAGGTCCGTCGAAGTACATGCTCCGCTCCTCTACAAGGTCAATGATGCCGCTCATGTTCCCCTCCAGGCCGATGGGGATGCTTACAAAGGCTGCATTGTGGTTCAGTTTGGTTCTGAAAAAAAAAAAAAAAGGTGTGAAAAAACTCATCAGAAGGATGGCACCGAAAAAAGGAAGGAAAACAGCTGATTACAACATTGTTTTGGAATGTTAACTTAATATTAAACTGAAGCCTTGGCCTTTGAGCCTTGAATTTCAGCATAAGAACAGCCCTGCATGCGTCAGAGTTGATTTCCCCTTCTCACTGACTTGCAGCCATGTCAATTGCTTCATTTTTCTATAACTAAAAAATGAACCAAAATCTTCAGGAAAAGCAAACTGGACACATGCAGAAGTGACTATCATGCAAACAATGTGGGAAAGTAACTGATCTTAATCTACACTGTGATCTAATCAAGATCAGAGATTTATCGTGTAATATCAGGATGCAGTTTAACTGTATTTTATTGATTTTCACAATATTTGTTATCAGTTTACAAAACCTCTGATTGTGTCTGCTCAGTTGAGTGAAAGAAGCCATAGAAATATAGCACATGTCATACTGTTTTTATCAGCTACCATACCTCATCTGCTGTAGGGCTCTGCTGGGGTTGGCGCCCATGCGGTCCAACTTATTGATGAAGGTGAGGAAGGGGACGTTGTAGCGTTTCATCTGTCTGTTTACCGTCAAGGTCTGACACTGGACTCCGCCCACAGCACACAGAACCAGAACGGCTCCGTCCAGCACACGAAGCGCTCGCTCCACTTCAATGGTGAAATCCACGTGACCTGGAGGATACAGAAGGGACGGTGACATTTTGAAATGAAGTCAGTTCATGTAATATAGGTACAATGCTGGAACTGGTACAGTCTTCATTTTAGTCACTTACCCAGTAACATAATGCACAAGATAGATAGTACATATAAAAACCACTGTTTAAGAAAATGCATCTCCAAAGTACATGTTAAGGTGAAATTGTCCAAAAAGGGGCAATCCAGTTTTTTTTTTAACCCATGGTAAGTTTACTAATCAAGGTCCCTTTTTCTCAGTCAGTTAAAACTTTTGTATGATGTCTTAGAGGCCCTGGAAGGGTCTTGGATATTATTCTTCATGAGGACATCAACAGGGTTATCTTTGCTTGGGATCTGCATCAAAAATAAACACGAGAGAACCCGTGATACAGAGCCAAGGCATTTGGTTTGAATGACATCTTATACAGAAAGATTATCATGCTGCATCGCGAGAAGTGCACAAGCCAATAAGGGACTAAAAGCCTGGGTAATTCAATCTCTTGCTTCTTTTTACCTCCAAAATGAATACAAGATGGGGGGGGGGGGGGGGGGGGTCAATGTTCTGGGTTCTAAAGGGCCCTAGGTCAACTTTTATTACCAGGTGTGTCAATGATGTTGATGTTGTGATCCTTCCACACGGTGTATGTTGCAGCTGACTGGATGGTGATGCCCCTCTGTCTCTCAAGTTCCATAGAGTCCATGGTGGCCCCAACCCCGTCCTTCCCCTTCACCTGAACAATAAAGACGAGGAAAAAAGCACTTAGACACTAATCACATGTACACCTAACGTGATAGCTAAAGCCCCAGTAAGACAGAAAAATCTGTCCAGCTCTCACCTCGTGGATCGCTGCTATTTTGCCGGTGTAATAGAGGACACGCTCGGTCAGGGTGGTCTTCCCCGAGTCGATGTGAGCTGAGATCCCGATGTTGCGGATCCTTTCGTTGGGAAAGATCCCGGAGGAACATGCCCGGCAGCTGTTAATGAGCAACTGTGAGGGTGAAACAAGAAGAAGATCAATATTCAGTCCCATTTCTGCTTGTTTACCGATTGTGAAATGGAAAGAGGTGACAGCAGAGAATCGAGGCTTCTTGTCGCATAATGTTACCTTTTTGAGAGTGACGCTTCCTGGTGCCAAAAGATGCTTCTTGCCCAAAGCAAGGCCCGCTTTTAGTACTCTCATTTTGACAACTGCTTAGTCGGACTTAGGGTTGTCGTGGTCCTCCGTTTACACAACCCCCCCGACACTGACAACCCGGTGAATGTCACGCCGGGGCCCTGCTCGTTGTGAGACACTACTTCCGCTTCTACGGACAGCCAGATGTACCAAAATTAAGAACCGTTGCGTTGAAGGATACTGGACTTGCAGACATCTCAATGGACAAAGTGGAAAAAAGGGCAGGCCAAACATTTCGACGTATGAAGTTGAAGATACAGTTGAACACATCAAATCACAAAATATAAGCGGCCCGAGTCGACAAACGTAAAAGAACAAAAGGCATATGCTGCTTTAAGGTACAGTCAGAGAACTGTAAAGAGGTTGAGTAGCCTATGATAAAGTGCGAATGTAGTATGCCCGAAGTTGGAAGACACTTTAGAATCAATTGAAAATGTACTGATCCATGATACATAATATGTTTATAAACATATGTAATAAATCACTTAATCCAATTTCTGTATGTTTGTTTGTTTTATTCTCGCATTTTCAGGGGTCTATATTCCCGGGAACACTTGAAGGCAGCACGGTGAGATCCCCTCACATGCTGTGCGATAATAACTGGAAAAAAAGACGAAATATACACATTTTGCTGTGTAAGTAGAATTTTCACCTCTGCTAAATAAACAAATGTCTCGGACTCGGTCTTGAATATTGTTTTAAAGGGATTTCTCATTAAAACGCCACCCTTTATTACCTGGGTTCAGCTAGTTTTTCAGAGGCAGCTAGTTGCTAGCGGTGTCACTTGAGGTATCGGAGGAGGAGGATGAACGTTCACTGAGTCCTGCCTCTGCTTTATCATGCGTTTCCTCTTTCTCTTTAACCACATGCTGACAGCATACTACACAGCAGCTCTGAGCACAGTTGTTAAACTGATAAGTCTTGGGCACATCCCCCAACCCTGCTGTGAGGTTTAAACCTCCACTTTGTTAACAGCTGTTTCACAGAGAGACACCAGAGGAGCAACTTTGAATCAATCGGGTAGGTTTGTGCTTAAAGTTTTCACATATTTTACGTTTCAATGGTTTCAAGCTGTCGATAGACCACATTTTATTTTTGCTACTTCTTTCCCACAGTAATACAGAAACGTCGGATTTTCTTTTGATGATTTTTAGGTTTCTTTCAGGAAGTGATGTCTCTAGGTTTTTGCAAAGCAGATTTCTAATTAAAGTAACCCATTTTTGAAGCAATTTCTAAGTTAAAATTCAGACAACTGAAAGAACTAATCCTATCTTCAAAGTGTGAAATCATAGTGTAGGTTAAATATCAGTTGATTAACACTCACCTTAAGTGCACACTGTCTGTTCTTTTCTTTAAATGTTTTGTTTTTTATCATGTTATTCAACAATTTAATTGAAGTGCTTTCCACAGTGGCCACATAATGTGTCCCTTAAAAGATGCAGGATGTATAGGCTATAGAGGATATAATATGTGGCACAGTGTCTGAGTCATTTATTACGGACCATAAATCGTTTTTTAGTGTTTTATATGTTTGACCATCTTCCTCTTTTGGTGTGTGTTGAACATTTGACTGTGTTCACTTGTGTTAAAAAGAATGTGTACTCTCTGTCATTCACCCCAGTGTGAGTCATTAATGATTATTTGTGATTTTGATTAAATCCAAAACATGTACTGGAATTTGAAGAGGGTTTGTGTGTGTAGGGGGGGGGGCTGTTTTTTCCATTGTTATCCTTCCTGTTTCATTTCCTTTCTGTGAGCATTCCTCTCTGACAGCACAGTGGCTGCAGTACTGTCACAGTAAATAACACTCAGCTGCTTATTCTGAGTCATTTAAAAGGCGGGGAATGTTTGCAAGATTTCCTACTCCTCAATGAAGGAATATCGGAATTGTCTTTAATGGAAGAGAAGCTGCCCTTTCACAGTTTGGGTTTTCCTGTGTATGTTTCAATGTAGGCCTTAATCATGATGTGCGAACAGAATCTGTGACCATTGTTTCATTTTACCTATACTTGACAACAATCCACCCAGACTAACAATTGAAGATAATATACTCCTGTATTTATCTACATTTATCGCTAAAATGATCAATCAATTAGTCATTTTTTCAGTCCACAAAAACCCACTCAACAAGTTTAATAACTGGTTAAAGGTTCAAATTATTTACCAAGAAAATTATCCTGAATTAGGGAAATTGCTTTGCATCATATTTGATTCAGTAATTTTTCCTTGACACATTAAGTCTTTTACACAACATGGCTACACCTTGGAGGCCATATGTTTAGTCTTCTTGATTGCATATTGAAAATTAGCCTTCACATTTCATATTGGTTTCTTGGACAAACAGACTGCAGTATAGTGTCTCGACACAGGAGGGCAGTATCCTATTACACTGAATAACTGGAGAAACTGTGTTTTCTGAATTTCTCTGCACTGAACTGTTTTTTCCTGAAGGCCTACTACTTAATCAATCAATCTATGTGTCATACTTTCCTGTTTATATGAATATTTCCTCAGTTTTTATACTTGTCTCTGTCAGTTTCTATGTCATGTAGCTTACCCCAGGAAGGTATATCACATTAGTTGGCATTCTTTTGCAAGACTTTGAGATTATTCAGTTTACTAGGGCTGTTTTTGTGTGCTATAATTGAAAACATTGTCAGTTTCATTCAATTTAAGGGAGTTTTTAGAGACAACTTGTGTTAAAATTATTCGTTCTTTTTCTTTTTTTTTTCACAGATAAGAAAATACGAACGGGGGAGAAGGGGTGGTTTAATTTAAGATGTCCCAGGCTTAATGATGGATTGTGAGACTAAATTACTGTACATTGAAGTCGACGTGATCACAAGTCTTTTCAAAATCAACCATTGAGGGTGTGTCTGCTTCTGTGTTACTACTACGGCATGCGGGATGGGCCAAACTCGCTCAGCTCTATCGCATACCACCACCACCCCAGGCAGAGCGAAATGGAAAGCAGGCGAGACAGCTCTGCGACTCCGTATTCGTACATTTAGGAGCGGAGAGAAGCGACGAAGTGACCAGCTTAACAGGAATCCAATGAAAAATAAAGTGCTGTCGTGTTTGGGAAGGAGAAAGCGAGACTCTAGTCAGACAGAAGCGGATTTTGGTTGCGGAAACGGAGCCGGAGATCCAGCAACGCGCTGCGATCACAGAGTAGGAAAGTTGCCGAGGGACGAGGTAACATCGGCGGTTGGGGAACGCCGAGCACCTCCGGGTTGTTTTGAGACACGGTCCGGCCTAGATGATAATACGGATGGTATCCAACACGCCGTGAATCGAGAGGCACGGGCTGGCTCGCCCGATGCGTCCGGTTTGGAAACGCGGAGCGGTGAAGCCAGCGGTGCGGGCTGTGAGAAGCCGAACCCCAGGCGAGAGAACAATGCCTCGTACCCCCCCGACGAGGGCCATGGAAGACCAGACACCGGTGGGAAACAACCAGGGACGTGCTGTGTGTGAAGTCAGGGAATTAACGGGGACCAGCGTGAGGTCAGACCCGCTGTCCACCTCTGACCCAGACACCCGGACTAGCTTGCTCGCGGATCAACATCTGAATAGTGGACTGCTGTTATCAGCCAAGCACGCGGAGGCTAAAATGACTAAAACTGACGGTAGTACTGATTGTCCGCCAAAAGCGGTCGGTGACCAAATAAACTGCTGCCCAGTTGATAACGAGAGCCGAAAGGACGCTGAGCAGCCCCATCGAGGACCCCTAGAAGGCGGCCAAAGTTTTCCCGGAACAATACCAAAACTCATCATAACCAGAGACCCCAGTCCGTCTCGCTCTCAGGACACATCGGCCCTGCTGAGCGTCCGGACGGACCTCAGCACCGGCCTATGCCTGGACCTTCAGCCAGAGGACGAGTCTCCCTGCTCGGACAGCGGCTGCGGCGGGTCCCCCGCGCTGATGCGACCGCTACGGAAGCTGTCCAACTCCTCCTCCATCGGTCTGTCCTCAGCCTCATCCTTTGAGGAATCTGAGGACGACTACACCGGGAGTGACATCGAGTCCAGTCTGTCTCCAGCCCGGTCTCTGTGTAGCCCGGACGATGGGACAGGGGTGAGTGTCTTTTTCATGGTTGAGATTGACTGTGCAGTTAATAACCATGTTTATGAACTGTTAGGGAAAAAACATAAACAGGTCTGACTGCTTTGGTTACCAAATAACTAACAAATATTTCCCAATTGGTAATAGGCTATATCATGTCAGCGTTAAAGTAGCAGCCCATGTGTTTAAATGCCACATCAGCTTAACAAACCATGCTGCCAAACTACAGAAGAAAAGGTTTGATACAAACATTGGGATAGATTTGATGTTTATAAAGACAGATAATGCACACTTCACACAGGACTTCAACCTGTAGCTCTTGCCAAAGGTGCTATTACTCACCAGATGTCTCAGAGGAGCATGACAACACACACGTTTGTTTTCACACTAGTTGTTTTAAAGCTTGTGTACTAAGACATTCATTGTGCAACAACAGTTGCATCAGTTGACCTGTCTCATCACCTCTATCATGTTGATACTTAATGTCCTGCATATTAATCTCATTAAAGTGATTTTGCTTATCAAGAAAACAAGGCCCAAGTCACTCAGGAGGTCAACTACGAAGCATGTGTCAGGGGTGGTTTGGAGGATGTTTCCTTTTTTTAACAGCTTACAGTTACAAGATTGAGAAGCATTTCATTTCTTACATGTGTCTGAATGACTGAACAGCTGGAGTCAAATTGCCAAATCCAAACAAATATAAATTAAGGAGGACACTGTCTTTTTCTCAAACCCCCCACCTGTGTGTCCCTCCACTCCCATGGCTCAGGGTCACATGGCTTTGATGATCTCAGCTGACCATGCATACACTGCCTGAAAGCATTTTGATATCATTAGTCATTCTATTGCTGCTAACCCTCAGCAGTTCATTAAACTAAACCTTGCAGATGATATTAGTTTACTTTCACACAGGTTTTAGGTTTTCCCATCCTCCAAACATGCGATGCAGCTTAAAGTTTCCAATCAGGAAGTTGTGATATTTCTCCCCTCCTGAGTCAGGAGGTTTTGGACCCCTGTTGAATAGAAATGGTCAAAATGAGTCTTAAAAACAGGACGCCTCTCATTGGAGATACTCTTCAACTCGTCTTCTCAGCAGAATGTGAATCCTGTATGTCCAGGTTCAGACCAGATAACCAAAAATGCGTATCGGAAGATGTTTAACCGGCAGCATTCATTCATATCGCCTTGCCCAAAATGGAAACCTGGCTAAAGTCATACAAGTTTATATTTTTTCATAGTCTAGAGACCGAGCCATCTTCCACAGGGGACGGTCCACCCCTGTCGTCTATTTAATTCCCTTATTCCAGAAAATGACATGACACAGAGGAAATAGGATATGATTAAGCTCCAGTCTGTTTTAATGGTAGGAGTTTTGACCACCGGTAGCCTCCACTATTTACAGTATCATTGTCATGATGTGTTAACCTAAATGAAAACATCAAACATAGATCTTCACATTTAGTCAGCTTCTCTACTCAACCAGTTGAAAATTGATTTTTTTGAAAGATTTTGGCCTAATTATTATGAAATTTAAATTAAATTATGTTTCTAGTAAAATCAAATAGTGAAATGCCCTGCATTGACATCTTCAAGAGCTAAATGTGACATCTACAAATATATTACAAAGTAGTTTGTAACACATTAAGGTGTGTTTGTAATGTTCTAAACTTTTTTCTCAAAACTGAAAACAAAATTTTGGTGTTTTTGCGATCATGATCCAAACAATCAGTTGTTGATTATTTTTCTATATGCCAATAGTTTCATGTCAACACAAAGCTCTCCTCCCTAATCAATGTCCTCATGATTGTTCCTTTTTTTCCGTTTGATATGTCAGAGGGTGCTTCTATTTCCAGAGTTTGTTTCACAACTGAGCAAAAAAAAGAATAATCAGTTTCACATCAAAGCATTCATAATGTCTTTCTTTAAGCCAGTCTTTTATTTTGAGTAAAGTCATGAGAGTCTATTCCATCAAATTCCTCCACAGGGCGCATTAACAGATTGGCTCCCAGTTAAAGTAATGATGATCAACATGTCCGTGGACAGAGTGATTTCCAGGCTATTACACTGAGAGCCAGGAAATGAGCAACCTGAGGAGTTGCACTTGAGCTGTTGTAACCGACAGGATGACGCTGTCCTGTGGTTTCTGATAAGAGCTGAGTTTTAATGGGCCTGTTTTGTCCTCCTTTAGATGAGTTGAAGCTCTGTTCTTTACTGTACGGTAATTCATAAAACCAGGGTGTGCGTTTGTTGTTACTGCCTTTAAAAAGCAGTGGCCACGATGTCTGCTCCCAGCCAAACCAGTTAAGATTAGTACACTGGATGACGTGAGCAGATACTCTTGCTCAAACTTGCATACTCAGAGAGACGCACACACACGCATGCAGCGATGGCGTCTTGCATTCAGAGTTCAGTGTGTGTCATGGAAAATTGGGCTGAAGGCAGAGCTGGTTGCTAAGCGACGTCTTTGCCTTATATGGTACTTTTTTTTTTACACTCCTTGTTCTCGCTTTGTGACACAGACAGTGTCTCCTCTGTCACTGATGTTCGAATGTTGGAGTAAAAAAGCAAACATATACTTGTATTATATCTCATCGTCAGAACACTCCTCCATTATGAGACACTCTTTCTCTCCCCACATTCAGCCGAGCACAAAGCTTATTAATTTTTCCCTGAAACCTCCTGAGACAAACAGTGGAACAGATGTACAAGAGGAAAATACGAGTAGAGATGGACACAAACATTCACAGAAACTTTGAACACATACTCTTCACGTGACGATTCTTCTTATCTCTGCCTGCTTATTAACATAAGCCACAGTTGCAGTCTTGTTTTCTGTGGTGACCATAAATTCAAAGTCCCACACAACCCTCCCACAGCACTTGTACACAAAATCCATGCTGCAGAGGAACAGACAAAGATGTTTTTTTTTTGTGTGTCTGGATCCACATTTCAAATACATTAATGTCTACTACAGTATGACAGTAGAAATCAACTCTGAATGCTATTTTATAAGTACTCATGTACTATCTTTATTAAAGTGGTATTGCTTTGTCTAAATAATAATCCATTACTAGCAATCCTGAATTCAAAATATAAAATTAACATAAACATATCAAACTAATTCCATGAATAGTTGTGGTTTGTCTCTTGTCTCAAAACTCAAGATGTTCATTTGATGGTAAAAAAAAAAAAAAAAAAAAAATCCTTATCAGAGATTTGCACATATGATGGAAACAAATGAAAAAGACAAATAGATAATTAAAAGACATTCAGTTCTATCACTCTTTGAGTTCAGCAAGTCTCTTTTGTGAAGAGGATTTTAAAGGTGTAAAATCTTCTGAAAGTTCAGCCCACCACAGCTGAGCTGTTTGAACATTGAAGTCTTGCGTTAGGGGAACGGGATGTGGTTTTATATAAACTAGTTTTGAGAAAGGAGCTCTGACAGTACCTGAAAACACCCTGTAGTGCACATCGAGTCACTCCTGGAGTTGTCTGACAGGTTCTGCTTTGTCTTCACACACACACGCGTACACACACACACACACCTATGTAGGTTACATGGCACAGAGGAATTTGTCATGAGGACAAAAGGAGAGCACTGGGAGGGTATGGGAAGCTCTGCTGTCACCCCCCCCCTACTGCCAGTCAGTCATGAATCTGGCAGGAGATTGGCTCAGTGTGGGGCTCAGGATAGGCCCTGCAGGGATTAGGGGATGAAAAGGACAGAGGAGAAGAAGAAACCAGAGAGAGAGAGAGAGAGAGAGACGGATCATTGTGTGGACGTTTGTACCTTCAGGGAGAGACATGGAACGAATTAGAGGAGGAATTTAACGGAAAGGGGGCTTGTTCAAACAGGCTGATGGAAAAAGGGAAAAATTAGAGTTTAAGGTCAGCTTTTTGACAGCAAAGAAGATTTAAGTATTGAGAAAGTGTATAGAGTCAAAGGGAGTAGTAACAGGATGTTGAAACAGGAGAAATTTTGAATTGGGTTGTCGAGAAGCAGAAGGGGGTCATTGTGAGAAATAAGTAGAAGGAGGATTATTTACCAGGCAACACAAGCCTCAGTTTGACCGACTGGAGCTGGAATAAGGCTGAACGTTAGCTAGAAGCTAACTGCAGACTCAGTTAGAGAGGGTTATAGATGATTGTGAGGGATCTCAGGACAACAGGGAGGCACACGTCCCTGTTGGTGCTTGCCTTAGGAGACCCTGTGCTGATGGTGCGGAGTACTTTGTGCTGGCTGCGATCCAGATTCGTCTCCGGAGCCGTGTGTGCGTGTGTCTGCGCCTGCCTCCTCCTCCACTACTGCTCTGTTTGCCAGGTAGGAGAAGGAAAGTGGCAAATGTATCCACTGCAGATTTAAATTCAGTCCACCGTGGCCCTGAGTTTTTTTCCAACATCACGCTGGGGAAAGGATAGATTAAATCAAATGCTGGTGACAGGTTTGCATATTCAAATGTCATGTGATTGATATGGCCGTCTGATGTTGCTGTTACAGTGTGTGACGCTTGTTGGGAGCACAGTATGCAGCTAGTCCTGTGTGATGATCTCTCTATCTGGGTTAAGTAGTGAGTAAGCCAACCAACGGGATCATCATGCTTCAGGCCCTCATAGTTTATAAAGTCACACACTTGAATTTTGTTGCTTTCGTTTTACCTGACAGTTTCTCATTTGTGTGCATGAACAGTTAAATAAACACCTCAGATGTACTGAAGCACTGTTGCCTTTACTGGCAACCGAGTTTCTTATTGTTTTAACATCTGTTTTTATCAGACCAGGGAGCAGATGAAAAAAGAGCCCATTAGATAATCATTGTCTACCTAAATAAGCCTGAATCCCCGCAGTACAGTGGACTAAACTTTGAAGGCTAGAAGTTACAGGTAACATAATGAATAGTGTTACAAACAGAAGACGCATTTTGCTATATTTGTGTTAGTCTGACGTTTCACACATTGTTTTGTTTGGCTAATTAACACCTCCGCACTGTGTTCCTTTAAGAGACGCTAACTCAGTACAAAGGACATTGTTTCCACTCTTTTTCTGTTAAGCTGTCAGGTTTCTCACTCAGTCATTTGTAAAGCAACTCCAAGTAAAAACTGTTCTAGTTCTTGTCATGTTTGGTAGTACATGACATGACTGAATGAATTCTTTTCAAAGTGATGTCAAAAGCTATTTTACATTGACGCATCATTGCAAGCACAAGAGACATTCTCAGCATTCCTCAAATTCAAGAAGCGAGGACAAGCGTAAAAAAAGGTCCAAGAGAATGCAAACAAAATGACATTTGACTTTGAGATGAGAAGTAGTGGTACTTTCGTTTGATTTAAAGAGGGGAGGGAGTATAAAATAACCTGTTTATAGGAAGGCTGACAGCACAGTCATCTGCATTGGAGCTGGAGAGAAAAAGAGAGCGCTTATAAAACAAAGCAGGATGAAATATTCTGTGCCTGACGCATTTTGTGAGTTATATAAAAGAGAGCGCAGAGTTGGCTGAGGTTCGACTGTGAGAGGTTATATGTGACCTAAGTGTTTTAAAAAGCTCCCGTGTGTGGGATGAAGACAGCAGAGACTGTTCTGTTTGCTCAGTTTGAAAATGAAAACAACAGTTCAGTTGTCTCACATTATCTTTAGAGATTCGCAGCGTTGATCATCCTTTTGTGTCCACAGGAAACATTAGCTGGTTATTTTAGTCCCATACACTTGGACCCCACAGAGGAAACCTGTTAAGTTTTCAACTCAAAGCAATTACGGAGAGAGCCTGAACGTTGAAAGCAGAGAGGCTGGAGGTCTGGGTGTCTGCTTCCCCTGTCACCCCCCCTGTTCTTTCAGTTGTCACTGATGAGGACAAATGACAAGAAAGCAAGGTTAATGTGGTCTAGCCGCTTAGGGATTTGTTTTGACTAAAGACAGAGGATATTTATGGAGTTTTTCTTTGGATTAGAGTGTTGAAGGTTTTTGTCTGTTTACAGTATATCACTCCCGCAGGCAGGACACATGATCACATCTGCACAACATTTGTTATGTCATACATGTGATATCTTAATGAAGTTGATGGCAAAGCACTAAAATGCAGAACATTTCCATATAATCAAAGGAAAGATGATAAACATGAGCCATAAATGCAAATACAGCGATCAAGGCTAACGCATGTTTGTGTATTTAAGAGAAAAATTCTGCTTCTTATTGGTCAAGTTTGATTCTGGGACTTTTAAGAACTACAAAAAACTAAAAACTTGTGTTGAAACTCTGCAGTACGTGTGTCTTCATTAAGACCATTGTGTTATGAACTGTACATTACAGGTTCACAATAAAATATTACAGCAGCACGTTAGAGGCTACACAACAACACAGGCTGCAGGTTTACTGCACTGAGTGTCTGCGGAGCGTTATCTCTTATGTGGTTAAAGGTTATGGAGGATGTCTCTACAACTTCCCTGTCTTAAAAACAGCGTAGAGGATGCATGCTTAAAAAGGATGTTCACTATAAGATATTTGCAGGCTAAAGAGTTCAGAAATAAAGGTCATCTTTGAAAAAAAGCCCCCAAAAAAAACCTAGAAAGTTCAACTAAACTCGTAGCTTTTACACTGAAGCTTTTTACTTTGGTCCAATGTGGTTCATCCTCCTGGCCTTGTAACCTCTTTTTATTTGGGAACACGTGTGCATCAGTGCTGTATTTTTCCTTGTGCTTGTATTTTGCCCAGTGTACTTTGTCAGTTCATTGAGTGCATTAAAAAGTAGGTGACAGCGAGATCGCCAGTGATTACCCTCAACTCCTCTGTTTATAAGATGCCTCCCGTTACCCTGTCTCTGCCTGTTAGTCATTACTCGTAATAACAAGCCGTCGGTTTGCAGAGTCATGAAGCATTAAAGTGCTGCATAAACTTCTGTCAGTTTGTTTTCAACATGCGGATCCTGATGATGCACTGATGACTGAAGACGACCAAACTATTCGTACAAAGAGTGAACTATCAGTCTTCATTAAAGTTCATGTTTACGCCTCTTGGTTCATTTGTTAAAGACAATGTGAACCATTGACCTCTCTGTGCGGAACCAATGAACCAAACTTAAGATGTGAAAGCACCCTAAGAAGAGGCACATGCTAGTCTTCACCCTTATCCGGACAAATTGGTCATTGACGTCGGAGGAACATGTGTCCTTAAAGGTTCTGGGATTCTCATGTAAGGCTCAATGGAAGCCAGTGCTGTCTTGGTTAACCCGTGTTTAATGAAACGTGTTCAAATGATAGACAGGATGTGATCTCATCTTGGAAATTGCAGCTTCCATGTTGCAAATGTTGTTGAAATGCAAACTGGCATTACCATGTTTCATCACTGTTCTTTGTCCTGAGAGAGCAGAGGTGACCTCGGGGTTAATCTGTTGATGCGATTGAAGGCTCAGCTCACAGGTGTCTACTAGTACTCACTCTCATTACTCTCTGCCTCTTGTGTGTCTAAAATCCTGAAGTTCACCAGCTGTCCGACGGAACACAAACCTGTTGCACACAGTTTCATCATGAGGAACCAGCAGAGGAACAGCAGCTGTTGAAGGCAGTCGGAAAACCTTATCATGTCCCCTCCTCGTTCTCATTAAATCCAGAAGTTGAAATCTGGAACTACATTTGTGTGCAGTATATACAAACCCAAATTCCAAAAGAGTTGGGACGTTTTGTTAAATACAAATAAGAACAGAATGTGATGGTTTTCCAAACATTGAAACCCAACAACGAATTGGAAATAGCACAAAGACAACATATCAAATGTTGAAACCGAGAAAATTCACATTATTTGCCTATTTTGAAAATTTGGCCGGCAACATCTTTCGGAAAAATTGGGACAGTGTCAACAAAAGACTGAAAAAGGGTGAGAAACGCTGAAAGAAAACTACTGGTGGAACATCTTACAGTTAATTCGGTTGAGTAGCAACAGGTTGGTGACATGATTGGGTATAAAAAAGAGCCACCCAGAGAGGCTGAGTGTATCTCAAGTAGGGATGTGAAAGGGGCTAACCACTCAGAGAAGAACCAGCATTGGGGGGTCGTGACCTTCAGGTCCTCAGATTAAAAACAGACACAATTATTTTATGGACATCACTGCATTGGCTCAGTAATACAGGAGGTTTCATCCAATATACAATCATCTATTTTGTGTCTCATTAATCCAAATATAACGGCATAAGTAGTATTTACACAGCGCCAGCTCCTTCCTGTTTTAAATCTGCACATTTAAAAAGCTCCCAGTGTTACAAAACAGCCCCCTTTAAACACTGTAATAACTGTGTTTGACTTCTAAGTTAAACACGGACTCGCTGTCTCCGCCGTGTGTGTGTGTGTGTGTGTGTTCTTGCATTAGGACTGTTTTGTTGTGACAGAGTTTCAACAGAGCAGCTGTGGAAAGAATGCATGTGATGATAGGCTGACATGTAAACATGGCAGAGATAGACCAGGCTGCAATCAGCACAGTCATTCACAGACGATATATAGTTATAAAAAGATAAGCTTTATTATTGGTACAGGCTTATGTCCCTGCCATTTATTACTCACAATTGTTCCTCTGTCACACACCCGTTTTGACATTTTACAAGTGCTTATGTAAAACAATTCCGTGTACATAACAAATTGAAGGAATGAAAGGAAATACTGCACATTGAGAATGCAAAAATAAATAGTCCTTTATATTGTTATTGTACTCCTTTCTACAGTGAAATCTACTCTAATGTAACACACTCACACAGGCACACATACCGACGGACTCCCACACGCACATTCCCATCCTAAACTGGCTGTCGGTTTGTTTTGATTTCCCACACGCTCATGTTCTAATCAATCGATGTCATGTTCCGCTCAGATTGCTTGCGTCAAAGAGCCCCTGTTGCAAACTGTCCTTGCTCTGGTGTTTCCCAATGCAGATAACCATTCTGCACCGACACCCATAAACACACACACACATACACACGATTTTGTTTTACGACAGCACAGTTGTGGCTCTGGTAAATGGTTTATGAATGGGCTTTGTGTCACGTAGGTTGTGCACCTAACCTTGGCCAAAGGGGCGGATCTGTCCAATGTCTACTGAGGTGTGTGTGTGTGTGTGTGCTATGTGCACAGTACAGGGTGTGTTTTCCTACAATGAATAATCATCCTACTGGCTGATGTTTGGCAGAAAAGAAAGCACATGTCTGATTTATTACAGCTTTGAAGCATTAGTGAAAACCCGAACCACTTTTAAACACGAGGATGTCGTTCTTTGCCGTTTTTTTATTTTCCAGAATAAGTCCTGGCAGAAATTGAAGACCATGGTTCACTGGTCGCCCTTTGTTGTGTCCTTCAAGAAGCGCTACCCATGGGTGCAGCTAGCCGGCCATGCAGGTAACCATAAATATTCATAACCATGTACTCTCCTATCCTACACGTGTGTTATTTTGTCAGCAGTCTGTAATCTTTATTCTGATTCCCCTTCTCCAAGGTAACTTCCAAGCTGGGGAGTATGGACGCTTGTTGAAGAAATACTGTGAGTGCGAGCAGCAGTGTCTGCAAAAGCTGATGAAGGACACCCTGCGGCCCTACGTGCCTGGTTACCACGGTGTAGTACAGAGAGATGAGCAGGACTACAACCTGATGGATGACCTGCTGGCTGACTTTGACTCACCCTCCATAATGGACTGTAAGATGGGCAGCAGGTAAGACCCAGTACAGGACGAAGAAAGCACAAGTGCATGGTAAACATCTCAAACATCATATTTAGAGCAGTAGCCATTTTACCAGCGCTTATCTTGTGTTTTTCAGTGAGCCTTGAAATGAAAAATGAGCCTTGATACAGAGTTTACGCCCACAGTTATTTTGTCTTTTTATCACATTTGTGTAATAATAATGGCAGTTTATGTCATTAATAAATGCTTTAAATGATAAGTACATGTATAGGTAGATAGATAGATTTGAAAATCAAACTAAGAACTGTTGTTTTTCCAGGACATACTTGGAAGAGGAGCTGATCAAAGCCAGAGAACGACCCCGTCTGAGGAAGGACATGTATGAGAAAATGGTGGCGGTGGACCCCGGGGCCCCCACCGAGCAGGAGAAGGCCCAGCAAGGAGTCCTCAAACCCAGATACATGCAGTGGAGGGAGACCCTCAGCTCCACAGCCACCATGGGCTTCCGCATCGAAGGCATTAAGGTGAGAATTCATGCCGGAGATACAGATAATTTAACCAAACAATGAGAGTAAATATTTATCAAACTGCTCACTGGACAGAGCCAACATGCTCGAGTGGAAAAGGAAAAGGCATTCTATTACAGTATTGGCTGCACGTGTAGCTGTAAAGAGAACTGTTTGCTCTGTCAAAAAAAAAATCCAGGGCTTGTTATCAGGACGGACCAATAACTGTAGATTTGCATGTTACTCAGTCGGAATGGAAACATCTGATCACGCACTGTGAACATTTAAATCACCTGCTGTGGCTTCATTTTCCAGTGGAACAAGCAGCCATCTGTGGCAGTGCAGTTCATTTATGTCCATATTTGTTGTTTATTCCATAAACATGTATGTATTACAGAATATTACTAAAATAAACTAGAAATGGGTCAAATCATGGAAGAGCAAAACAATGTTTGCTGTGTTGTTTTTCTCACAGAAATCTGATGGGACTTGCAACACCAACTTTAAGAAAACAAAGCAGAGGGAGCAGGTGATGCAGGCCTTGGAGGACTTTGTAGGCGGCAACACTCAGATTCTGGTATGTTCACTGCTTATATTCTGTTTTGAAAAGGATGCTGAGAGCAGGATGAATAAATTGACACCGCTCACATGTCTATAGCTACAGCAAGATACTGATTACCGGTAGCTTAGCTTAGCTTCTTTCAGCAGGTAACAAAAATCCAGGTACCGGCACCTTGAAGGTCACTATCTAACACTTTGATCTTGTTTGTCTGATCAGGGACCAGTGATTTCTTAAGAAACTGGACCTGACCAAGAAATAGTTTGGGGGAAAAAACTCCTAAAACAGCAATTAGCTTTTTCAATAAAGGCTCCTGTGAGGAGTTCTTAACTGGTACTGAAATGAATATTGAGGCCTTTCACATGATATAAAAAAGCAGAAAAGGCCGTCAGAGAGAAGATTGGTCATTTCTATATGAGTGTTTTATATACCTGACCTGCATAGAAGGCAAAGACAGCCCCCTTTACATTCTCCACACCAAAGGTTCCTTAAAAGCTGTATGTTAGACTTTTAAAATAAAGAAGGATGCCTTTTTGTTTTTTGAAATTAGTACTTAGATATATAAGTACTATTACTTAGGTAAATATCTGCTAAGAGATAAATCGTCCTGCTTTGACCACAAGGGGCGCTGTAATCAACACAACCTGAAAGTTCCTCACGGGAGCTTCAGTTAATTAATCATATGTAGTGTTTTGGTTTGTGAGGTTTAGAGGCTGCATGCTTTGCCTCTGTGCACTTCCTGTCAGCACCTGTGTGTCAGATCAAACTGAAAGCTGTGTGTTGATTCTTATTGATGCTGTTTCCTCCTCTAAAGAACCTTGCTTGTGTTGTACTTACTCTCAGATGTATGTTGCCTTGGACTAAAGCGTCTGTTTAAAGAACTGTAGAATTGTAGGTAGCTGGCTTCTTGCAGTAGCTCCATATTTACTTCACAGACAGAAGTTTTTTAAATGTATCTATTGTCAACTGCATTAAGCAAGAATTACAGGTGTAGTTTGTGTTCTTGCTTACTAATGGCCCTCATCTCTTTATATTTCTCTTTTCTTCAGAAACTGTACCTGCAGCGTTTGGAGGAGCTTCGATCAGCCCTCGAGCAGTCACACTTCTTCAGGTCACATGAGGTGAGACACACTGACACATGGTTTTCCAGCTTCCTAAACAAACCTGTTTTGAATATCATTCTGTCATTAGCTTCTCTTCTGTATTAAAACACCTAAATTCACCGTCTCCCCGGTTTCTCCGTCCCAGGTTGTGGGCAGCTCCTTGCTGTTCGTCCATGATGCCTCGGGAAAAGCCAGAGTGTGGATGATCGACTTCGGGAAGACAGTGCCCCTGCCGGCCCCTCGGATGCTGGACCACAGGACGCCCTGGGTGGAGGGCAACAGGGAGGACGGCTACCTGTGGGGTCTGGACAACCTCATAGACATCTTGAGCAGTATGCTTCCAAAGACGCCTTGAGAGGGGGACTCAGAGGAGACTGCACTGAAACATTGATCCATGTCCAAATGGGGGAAGAAATCTGCAGACTTTGAAAAATAGGACTGAAGACTGAGGGAGGATTAGGAGTGCTGCCACCAGTATGATAACTTTTTCATGACCTAAGCCATGATCCAAGTGTCTTTATCAAGTTTTTGAGTGGAAGATGAACAAAGACAGGAGCAGGATTTCTAATGCAGAGTGGAATTTGCCAACATCATGCATCATGCTCAATTCATGGGACTAGAAGGAGAAAGAGAGGGAATTTAATGCAGGATTTAAAGTTGTGTCACAGTTTGTGGCTTCATTTGAGAGAATACAGTTCTCTGAACATTTCCCTGATCAAAGTTGCTCTTCTCCACCCCCCACATCAACCCCCTCTGCTGGTGAAAAATGCACATAACACTCTGAACATGATGCAGAGGTATGAAACTTCTTCTCGCAGCCCTGGAGGAGCATTTAGTAACGGGCGTTTTGTTTTTTTCTCATGGACCACTATGGATGTTTAACTATTCATTAACACTAAAACACTGGTCAGACCATGTGTTGACTAACTTGGTGTGTACATACGGTTTAATTTAATTTTTTTTCTGCCTTGGTTTAACCTCCTTACCTTGTTTGTACAATTTTCTGTGCCTACAGCCGTTTGATCATTCCAGAGCAGTGGACTCCTGCTATTTTTCTTCCAAAGAGTTCACAAAAGTGGAGAGTGATTTAATCCCAAAGTTTAACTTCTGGTGGGGTTTTTCCTGAATTTTGATTTTTATGACAATGCAGTGAGATTTTTTTCCCCATCGTTGTAGCTGTACTGTAAGCAGCTTGGTGGCCATGTTTGTCTGGAAAATGTGTTGCACTGTGGATCTTCTCAAAGCCATTGAACAAATCGAGCGGTGCCTCTGTGATTCTTACGAAGGGAAGCAGCAGTTGAGTGCTGGGTTTACAGATGCTGTCATTTAGAAGTTGAACATGAATACATTTAGGTGTTATCACCTCTCTGATCAGTGTTGCTTTGGATTTGCACAGTCTTACAATGAAACCGTAATGAAAAGAGTGACAGGAAACTGGATTTGTGTGATTGAACTGATCAGTCTCTTAAAGCTTTTGTGAGGTTTCAATTACAAAACCACTCACACATGATCTCAAACTGGAATGTTTTAGTGTCTTACAGAATGATTGAAAGGATGACGTACAATCAAATACAACAATAAATCCATTTAGTTACACTTAAGAGGATTTGTGGGAATATTTGTATGCATGATGGAGAGTTTACAAAGAACTAATATTGTTATTTTTGGATATTAGTCAGTGCTTCATATCCGTCATTCTTTGACTGGAATGTGGCAGGGCAGCAAACACATCAGGCTCGAGTCTTCCAGATAACTTCAGTCAGTGTGAGGCATCACTGTGTGGGTGTGTGAAGGTGTTCAGTCACTCAGAGGAGGTACTCGTTCTGCATGAGTGCTTCAGATATCTGACTGCATGAAATTAGAATTCTAATTCAGGCAGTTTTTTAATTTCTGAGAGAAAAGACACCTGGAGAGAGACGGGAGTAATGACGTGTTTACAAGGTATTATAATTATTTCTTCCCCCCCCACAAATCTTCTCTATTTGTAAACTATCAGGTCTCAAACTGGATGCTGCCTCATGAGTAGGAGAAAACTGGATGCATTACCAAATTTTGTATTTTTTAAAAATGGCAGTGTATTTTAAGTTACAAAACATGCTGTAAAAGTGATTCATTCCCAGGTCTTGGATGCAATAAACTGGAAATATGACACGTTTTCAGTCTGTTTTTTTTCTGCTCAAAATCTCCTAAATGTTGTTTTTTAGTATTGAAATATTTGTTCTTATTATCCCAAAATATGAACAGGTCAGCGGTGAATCAAGAGGACATGAAATGAAATCAGGAACATGCTAAATGTATTGTAAAAGTATCAAATTCTGTTTATTATCTTTTCCACACCAACACACTTCTTTTTATTGATAATAAAAATAGAACTGCTTTAAATAAAAGTAATGATTGCATCATAGGTTTGGCATTATAATTTACCTGGAAATTAATTTTAGCCCCTGAATAAAAAAAACAAACTCGTAACTCCTATCTTTGTATATGCAATAAATAATGTTGCTGATTTTGCAGTCTTAAAGGCATTATTGTGTCCACAGCAGTAACAGCCTTATACAGCTTGAAATGTTAAAATGAGAGAAAAGAATATTCATATCTCATAACAGGATCCACAATGAACCAACACAGAACTTTAGTCACTAACAGTGTCATTGCTGGGATGTGAACATTTACATTTTAAAGCCCTTTCAGAATGATAAGTCGGACTGTTCAGCTGTAAAACATTCTGGAAATGTGTTAAATATGTAGATGTATCCACAGAGCACCGTATTCATTCACTGTGATGCTTCAACACATGACAGCCTCTGCTCCTGTGTCATCGTGTGGATTAACACCGCCTTTCCAGCCAGCCCGGCTTCCACTCCACCAGGAGGAACAACATACTGGGACCCGTCGTTAGCCCTCTGAGGGTCCATCGTCCTCAGCTGCTCGTTGCTCTGGGCGACGCTGTCCCAACTCCACAGCTGGTAGCGCAGGCTTTTACCCTGCTTAGCCAGGATGTAGACCTCCTTGACTGCTGCTCCAACAGGACAAGAGGAGCTGCTGTCAGTGGTGAGGTGGAGCCAAGGCAGAGTGGGATCAGGCTGGGTGTGCTCTTTGCTCACACTCCCCTGGTCTAAACCCAGGAGAACACCTGGAACAAATAGACATTGTTAAAGTGGCATGACAGGATTTATTAAAGTGCAGAGATGAGTTTAAAACATATAAATTAATGTTAAAGGATTAGTTCTCCCAAAATGTGTCCCATTGAGCTGGTTTAAATATCTGTTACCTATTTGTTTTTAGCTCTGCTGAGTAGCTTGATCCCGGTCAGGCTGGTTTTCAGTCTCAAACAATACATTCATTCTGCTAAACTGTGCTTTTTACAAAGGCTCCCCTTTCACACATGTCGGTTTCCATTACGAATTCATGTCACAACATTAACATAACAAGATTTTGTGAAAGAATCTGAGGTCCCAATCTTCTCTTTTGTTCTTAAATTCCCAAACAGTACTCAAGTAATCTTTGTGCTTTAAATGTGCACCAAAACTAGAATCAAACTAGTAAAGACCTTTGAAGCACATGGCTTCTACCTCAATGAAAGAAACATTTTCACCATAATTCCCCCGTTACATTTAAGGACAATGCATCCCGGAATGAATGCATTAATCATGCAGAAAGTGTTAGACATTAGATGCATAAAACTGTATTTTTGACTCCATTATATCTACAGCTAGTTGTTAATTTTCAGCACTATTAAAACAGTTAACATTTCTCAAAGCTGGACTTTCACCCACAAGTAAAACGACGACAGACAGAGCCAAAACATCTGAGTAGACATCTGGTTTGAGACTGTCTCAACTTGAGACAGTTGGAGCTCCCTGTAGGTACAATATGCTGCCTAATATATTTTTGTGCAATGATTTGATTGGGTTTTGCTCTTACATTGTACTCCTCATATACCATGATTAAGATGTGATGCTCTATGCTAATGCAGTCATCAGTGTTTCTGCACTCTGGATTGTTGTGATCGATGCTTAATGTGTCGGCTCTCTTCACATCAGCTCTATAAAACCTTTATTAAGCAAACTGATCCAGGTTCTGTGAGTGAGTTCTTTAGTCTTACCTGAAGCGACCGCCCAGTGCGCCCTGTGACCACTGCGCTGGCACGGCTCATGGTTGTAGTCTTCATCATATCTGTTCGTTACTGTCAAGGAATTCTTCTCTTTAATCATAAACTTCTCTTTAATGGAGCATCAAAAAACAACCACAAAACTAATGATTTTTCTTTGGAATCCTCCTCATGGCGGGTCTGTTAGTGCGTTGGATACGGGATGAGAACAGGCTGTCTGCCCCACAGGTGTGCAATGATGGTCGCAGCATTGTTACCACTTAATCCTCCTGACAGCAGTTCTGCCCTACAGCCACAAACCTCCTCTGCCAGGAGAGCCATGTTGTCAGCTGGCAAAATAAAAGTCATAACAAGAACATTAAGAAACTGCCATAAACTCAATATAGTGTGAAACTTCATTTTATATCCTGCATCTTTTTTTCTGGAGTATAATGTTTGCACTTCTGGCGCTACAAAGTGAAATTAAGGTTTGTATTTAGCCTTCTCTACTGTCAAAGACAACACATTTATCCATTATATTTCTCTACATATAAAATAGGAGGGCCCATTCCAGTCTGCCCATGTCTTTTTACCTGAAAACATTTCCCCCTGAGCCGTGTATCCCCTGCTCAGTGCTGTCTGAACAACAGTTTCCATGTCAACACTCAGCTGTGACTGACGACGCTGAGCCGACATCCACAAAGCCACCAGACCACACCTAAAGGGTAAATGAATGACATACTCACAGTCACACCCTGGCAAATATGTCACGTTTAATTACATGAACGTGAGTTCCTTCAGGTCAGACTCATAACACAATAACCCCATTGTTCATGTAACAGTAGTGGTAACAGTTTGATTCGTGTTATATATCAGTGTTTTTGTAGATCAAGGTGATACTGTAGTTGAAAAGTATTACACTGAGTCAGTTTACAGACTTACTGTGGACCATCTTGGATAAGGGAGGGAACATATGTGTTCACAAGTATCCACTGCAGGTCCTTCCTAAAACTGAAGCACAGAAAAAACACGCTGTGTTCAAACATTACCACATAATCATGTTCAACAGCTCTTCAAAAAGTTCCCTTCAAGACACCTTCACATGTCAAAAGTAGGAAAAATAGTGGATGAATGAAAAAATGATGCAAACTGAATGGATCCATATGTAATGTAATAAGTGAGAGCAACTGTTCTTTTCTACTTTGACCAGTCCAGATGTCTCCTGAGACAAAGAGCTTTCAATCATTTCTTTGTACGCTCCGTAGCGGACGGATGTTGATTCAACTCTGTGTTACTTATGAGGTTGTGATTATTGTTCATGCAGGATGATTTTACATTGTATTGGTGTTTCCACCTACATATGTTTATGCAAATAGAATGGACAAAATATCCGCATCACGTTTTCAGATAAGGCACTTGGCAGTATAACAACAATAGAGCTTTGAAATTCAGTTTATTTAAGCCTCAGGTGACATCAACTGTTAAAATGTAAAGATATTTTAAAGGATAAAAAAAGCAAGAGATCCTTTCAGCTGGGATATTTGCCATTTGTTGATGACACTTACTTGCATTATAAATTAATTATAACAATAGTTGTAGATTTTTCTTTTAAGAATTACCTTTTCACCTGACCTCAAAATAGATAAAAACACTTCCATTGGAATTACAACAAAATAGTAAATATATTAACCATCACAAAGTTGTGAAGGTGTAAGGAATGACCTGAGTCGTCATGCTCAAATGTGTTTGCTGCAAAATGAAAATAAAAAAATAAAATAGAGGTATGTATGTAGAACAAGCATGACAACGTGTCAGATTTTGTGTATGAAAATATTGCCAGACTCATAAGAGTTTTGAAAAAATAGTCTGTGAATAAATTAAGCTGTTACAAGAACTGCATGACCCAACAGTTTTAAAAATGTCTTTCAGGAGCCTGGGAGGACTAATGTCTTCAGAGTATTGTGCAGTCCTCAGCTGAAATTCTAGTCTAATGCAATGCCCATGTTCACCATAAAAAGGTGCACACAAAAAAGTTGGTCTTTTAATTTTTGATCTCACCTGCTCTCTCGCTGACTGAGAAGTAAGCGGGCCTCAGTGTGGTCCCCTTTTAAAGGACTCCTGCTACTGGCTATAGTCTGATAGAGCTTCTTCTTAGGTGCTGATGCAAGAGGAGGAGGAGGAGGAGGGCCTGGAGCAGGAGGAGGAGGAGGTGGTGGAGGAGGTGAAAGTGGTAGTGATATTGAGCACTCTAATGACATCCTTTTGATGCTCCTTTTAGAAAACATAAAAAAGGTAAAGTGGTTAGCAGTTTTTGCATCTTTGCATAGAGAGAAGTTGCATTAGTTCTTGACAGTTTATAAAACAGATCACCAACACTTAATCTCACAATCGACCCGCCCACCTTTCACTCTTCCTACCTTCAACAACTTAGCTAACGTGAGTAGCTAGGAGCAGGGCTAGCATCTTGCACAGATATCTTTACTCGTTTTGCTGTGCTGTCTGTTTGCCGAAGTGCAACAACTTTTTCCTGTTAAAGATTATCCCTCACACAAATACAAAAAAACCTATCCTCCAACCCTCCTGTCCAGGGAGTAGCACAGCTAGCTAACCACACCGGTGTTTTAACCATATTTGGCAGTGTTTTCCCTCCATCTTCTTCTTCGTGTTTTTTTTTGTTGGCTTCCACGCCGACTGCACAGCGTCACACCACCCTCCACTGCATGACTTCGGAGTACTTAAAGTGGATTTGTTGTCTGTGATTATGGCACTAAATCATGTAAATATTCGCTCGATCGTTCATATTCACACATAAGGCCACACAGGCCGGAGAGACGAAAACGTATTTTAAATGGGCGTGAACAGGTGCATGTTTAATGACTCCAGCTAACTTAATTTGTAACTCACTGAATCTTCTGGGTCTTTTTTTCCTCACAGCCTTCAAACACTGTGGTCATATCAAAATACCATATGCTTAAAAACAGAAATTATCTTAATATTGATAGTATGATTACGGTTACTCAAAAACGTGGTCACATAATCTGACGGGGAACAGAATAGAATGTAACACCGGAAACTGCTACATTCTTGGTATATATCGCGAGAACAACGCACGGGATTTGTAAGGACCGGGGTTTTCGTTCATCTTTCCGCGGTGAGTATTTCTTCCACATCTAGCTAAATAAACCTTTCGTTTATATATCTTAGTCGTGTTTTGGTCGATTGTGTGGCTTAGGGACTTCATTTTATACATTTTGTGTCAACGAGGAAGCTCAGTAGGGAGCTTTTACAGCGTAATGTTAGCTAGTTACTAGCTTAATGCTAGTAGTCAGTTAGCGTTTAGCTTTACATACACTCCCCACGCTATTCAAGTTTGTTGGTCGTTTGACAACGATTTTGTCACACTGGTTTGAAATGAATAGTTTTTTCCTAATCCCTACCAGGTTAAAAGATGGCCACCACGGACGTACGGCTTAATCATACAATCTACATCAACAACTTGAACGAGAAAATAAAAAAAGATGGTAAGTTTATCCGCAGCTCTAGCCTTCGGTTTTCAGTCTAATACACATGGTCTGGAACTCATTGCTTCTCAATCTTTTCTTGTTTCTGCAGAGTTGAAAAAGTCTCTTTACGCCATCTTCTCACAGTTCGGACAAATTTTGGACATTTTGGTCGCACGAAACATAAAGATGAAGGGTCAGGCCTTTGTTATTTTCAAAGAGGTGAACAGCGCCTCCAATGCTCTGAGATCCATGCAGGGCTTTCCTTTCTACGACAAACCAATGGTAGGTTCATCACAATGAATATCAGATTATTGACAAGCTTTCCCCGAGAATAACATTAGCAAAGTATCGTGACAAATTCTGCTGACCATAAACTTCAGCCTTGTCTGCTGGTGCTGAATTGTGTTTCTCCTTACAGCGTATCCAGTATGCGAAGATGGACTCGGACATTATCGCTAAGATGAAGGGGACTTACGTGGAGCGTGACCGTAAAAAAGAGAAGAAGAAGATCAAAGGACCAGAGTCCTCTGGAGTTAAGAAGGGTGCAGCTGGTGCACCTATGGTTGCTGGGGTTCCTGCAGCTATACCTGTAAGTGGGGCAGTGGATGTTTTATTTAAATGGTAGAAGAAATGACAAGAGTTTCTCTACTTGAACTGCAGTTTCAATAACAGAATGTATTTAATTATCAAGTGAATAGCGACCCTGATTACACAAATTTAGACAGAGTATCAAACGGTTGTGATTTCTGACTTACTTGGATTTCTCCTTTTCTGTCCCCCCTTAGCTGTTTGAAAAGTGTTGTGGCATTTTGTATCACCTTATGTCTGAAGTGATTTTTTCCTTAGCAAAGGTGCAGTGGCCTTGGAAAGTAACACAAGTCTATGTAATTAAGACAGATTGACAGAAGTCTTAATGCGTGATTAAGAAAGCAAAAGAATAAGAATTTCAAAGATGAAAATGTGTATTCACTCGAACCACTTTTAACTGACTTCTGTTTTCTATGACACTGTGCTGATGAAAATGGTGGGCTGCTCTTAACTGTTATACATTTGTATGTCACTCTGAAGGGAATGCCGCCCATGAGCCAGGCTCCCCGTATGATGCACATGCCAGGACAGCCGCCCTACATGCCCCCTCCTGGCATGATGCCTCCTCCAGGGATGGCCCCTGGTCAGATGCCCCCTGGTGCCATGCCTCCTGGCCAGATGATGCCAGGACAGATGCCTGGACAAATGCCCCAGCAGGTAGTGCACCTTCTGTTGCAACATGTTGTCTTTTATTTTTCTAAAAAAATAAGCTGTCATTATGTCTTGGTATTTTTTTTTCTGACCTCTTCAGTTTTTGTCGACACAGGTTGCAGAAAATCCTCCCAATCACATCCTCTTCCTCACAAACCTGCCAGAGGAGACGAACGAGCTCATGCTGTCTATGCTCTTCAACCAGTCAGTACCCACTGCATGTCTGCACAAGATATTTAAGTGTGGTTTTGTGTTAGTTGTCATTGCCGAACCTGACTCTATTGTGGTGTGTTTACAGGTTCCCTGGGTTCAAGGAAGTGCGTCTGGTCCCAGGTCGTCACGATATCGCCTTTGTGGAGTTTGAGAATGAAGTGCAGGCGGGTGCTGCACGTGACGCACTGCAAGGCTTTAAGATCACACAAGCAAATGCCATGAAGATCTCATTCGCTAAGAAATAACTCCTCTCACTACTGGTCTTTTTGTAACTGGCACAGACAACCACCGAGGTGTTTTATTTTTTATGTTGCCCCTGGCCTGATTAACCCATGTTTTAACATTGACATTCGCTGATCAGTGCAGCATTGAGAGTTAACCTTTCTTCAGGATTTCATGTAAGTATACACTCTATGCATCACAATTGATGTTTCAATCAGCAGTTCGGTTTTTCTTAGTAAATGTTTTTGTTCTCTTAATGAAATGTATAACTGTCTGTCATAAAGCATTGCACCCAGAGTCTGCTCTGCCAGACACTGTACCTGGAGCTTCTTTTTTTTTAAATAATTAAAACTGTTCTTTGACAATGCTCTGACTCTTTCCATAATTGTCTGTTGCAGTGGCAGTATAAAGTCAACAGATGGTGCTATAAATCTTCTTTCTTCCACCTGTGATGTTAAAGGCTAGTGCACAGGGGAAAGTTAAGGGATGCCCGGCCAAAGAAAATTCTTGATATTGATTTTTTTTTTACTCATTGTGCCAACTACTTTTGGCACTTCCTTGGTGTCATGACTTTTGCTAAAAGCTCCAAAAACAATCGTCTACAAAGGACTGGGAACTGTCAGACTTTTGTTACAATCAAAAAAGTAACTTCAACATATAAATCAGGGGGAGTTCTACTGTTGAACATCATTAGCAGAGTTTGGAAGAATATGTGGGAAAGGAGAGAAAGGCCTTGCTGTCATGGCAACAAAAGGGTCTGGCTGCACTCAACTACTGCTTGTTGAAGTGAAATATTTTAAAAACTTAATTGATAGAAAATTGGATTATTTTCCTCATGAAAAAAATAGATTTCCAAGTGCACAGAACATGCCTGAACTAATCATTTTTGAACTATTTGTGGCCTCTGTTCCCGGCTCTGTTCCCGGCTCCATGCAATTTAACCATGAAGAATAATCATATTTTAAAAAATCAATTCGATGACACAAACTAGCTGTTCTTGATCTTGCGTGCACTGCATTTTCCTTCATCAGTCCTATTTTAACAGCTTCCCCCCCCCAAGACCAATTCTTAAACTGGAGAACAAATACTCAGGTTTCCTCAATCATCATTGTGTAATTGCTTGAACTGCTTGACTGACTCTGAATCAAATCGTTTAATCAGGAATTTATGAATTCAGCCATGGCAACAAGCCTGCAGCACTGCAGCAGATGTATTTGGAAATGTTGATTCCACTTTAATAGAAAACAATCTGCTTTCTAGCCTCTGGACTTCAAAATCTGAACCATGTTCTTTGACATAAAAAAATCCTAAGAATGCGAGGAAACAACTTAGCTCTTCTGTAATGATCCTTTATGACAGCTTAACCTGATGGAAGAAGTGCTTATATGAATAAAATCACCAATACTGCAGTGTGAAAATGCTCATTCTCAAAAGATAGAGCTTTAAAAATAATCAGTAACATGTATCAACAAATGAAGTATTGATTATGTAGGCAGGCTGTTCTATATGTTCTATAACTGTATATATACTGAAGCATTACAATATGAGCAGCTTTTCAGTGTGTCTCCGTTAACTTGAAGCTTATTGACCTTGGAACTGTTTTAGTTCATATACCCACTAAGTTTTTTAACATTATCTGCAAAGTGACGTTAATTTAAAGCTCTCAGATGATGAAATGATGATCTTAAAGTCCTCATTGTAGAAGTACTCTGAGTAATTAGTGTTTAAACAAATTTAATGAATGCAAATGTGTCCAATATCTCCCATGTATACAGTTGTCTCCACTTTGCCAATTAGCAAATGCCGACTGTATGTTTTGCAGCAAATCCTCAAAGGCCCCTGGCAGCCTTCACACTCTGTAGGTTTGTAGAGTAATTAGATGCCAGTAAAGAGCACCACCTCGTCTCAAAGGCTGGATTCATGAGTGTTTGGGTGGTTTTCTGTGTGAATTAGGCCTGAAAAGCTTTATTTAGACTCACACTATCAACTGTACCCAGTGCACACAGGGGCCTCCCTGTTGTGGACTTAAACTGTGCCCTGAGTAATTGTCTTCAGGTCAGCTCAGCAGTGTACACAGCAATGCACATTCTTCTGTAGATTCCCAAGCCTTTCCACACTCCCTTATTTTGCCTTGAGAAAGCGCTGACCTTAGCCACCAGGGCGCCGTGTATGTGTGTGTCGCATGCTGTTGGCAACTTGCCTGGTGCATTCCCATTCACCAACACAGTGATCTTTCATTTGTAGGGATGGATTTGTAGGACTTTTCCAGTGAGCTGAGTGGGAGTTGTGTCTGAGATCAAAAATCACCCCTGAGATGATATCTGCGTGTGATGGTGCAATCATATCTGCATGCATGTACACAATACTGTATATAGAGGCTTGTTCTATGGGATGGGAGCTGTTGTTCTATTAGGGTCATAGCTCACTTGTAAAAGCTGAGAATCTGCCTGAAACAGCTGCTGTTTGGTTTAAAGAAAAAAAAAATCCATTTAAAATTCTGAAGAAAATCCTATGTGGATAAATATTGCTCCATAACTTAAGTAATGGCATTCTGAAAATGTGAGCATATGTAAATAAATACTGTTTATTTCACAACAGTATTTCCATTAAATTCATTGGTTCAGCCATATAACAACATTTGGGACAGAATTTGATGCTTCACTGTTTTTCAGCATTTCAATGAAGGCTGTCAATTTGATACAAAATATCTGATTTTGTGAAATGAAAGAGATTCTACAACTTTCAAGCTACTTTATAAAGAGTCACACGAGCTTTAATGAAAGTTATGAGACAATAGTAATGTACAAAATGCCTTTTTGTGTTTACATTTCTTTATTTCTCATTTTAAGGCTTCGTGGCTTTGGACAGAAAACCAACGTTCATGTTTTGCCTTAGTGATTCAGTTGTAAATGCTGGAACTGTTTCTGAGACATTTGGACGCTTTATTTAATAAGTCATTATTTATTTTAGTAATGAGAACCCTGAAGCTTGATAGGAGACGTGTTGATGGAACACGTGGGGAGAATCAAACCTGAACCACAGCACGAGCAGTAGGTGAGTCTTCTGCTCAAAAAGACACACGTGGCCGTTAGATGGCGCCAAATACACAATAGGCTTACACAAAACTTTCACTTAGGAAACGAGACCCACAAAGTGCAAGTATTTTGTCACTCCTCAGGTGATCCACTCACACGTTGGCCTCTGACCACTTCACTCAGTGCAGTGACGTCTCTGCGTTTCCGGCTGGTTGGTTAGAATTCAGCTCGTGTTTGGAGGTCAGTGACTCCTCTATGCAAATCACCCCTCTGCTCCTCAAGAGCCCTCTGTTTTGCTCCGGGGTCACTGCAGAGCACAGGGCCGCGGAAACACCAGCGGTTGTCTGGGAAGCTCTTGAGCAACAAGCTCATGATAGACCATAAGATGAAGGAGGAGGAGGAAGGCAGCATCTCATTAGATTTACTCCAATGAAGAAGGTCTACATTGTGCCGAGGTCTTGGGTCCAAGAGAACGAGCACTGGGAGTAAGATGTGGAAAATATGCCATGTGACCGGTGCCAATACTTAGAAGATGCCTATACACTAGCTTACAGTTCTCCCTTGTATTTATGCGCTCAGCCTGTTATTTGCAGCCTGCGGCATCATTAAGCAGTGGCATGTGCGCACATACACAGGCCAGCAGCTGTCGGAACAAGCTTAATCTTAAATGTGGGTTTGACTTTTTCATTTCAGAAGAAGCGATGCTGTGGGAAGGCGCGTCTGGGCACCTGCGCCACGTGTGCCAAACGCATGCGCGTAATATCTGATCACTTCAAAGAGAACACACTTCCCAAACTGATTTTTCGTATTTTCTTACTGTGAATAACTTGAGAGACATCATCCGTTGAACGAGCGGTATTTTAATTACGTCGGCCTACTGAAACTTTCCCATTCAGGGGCCACCCGAGCACGTGAAAAACCGAGAAGAAAAAAACAGTTAATTGGCGCGGCGGAGCTTTGAAGTAGAAAGTGGACTGAAACTGGATGAAGGAGAAGTGGGAAAAAAAAGGTGGAGATGTAACAGAACACCGAGAAGAGGAACTGAAACTTATACAGGATAATTCAATCGTAGATGTGACATATTTAAAGAAAAAAAAGTTGAAGTAGGCAAGTGTGTAGAAAGGGAGAGAGAGTGATGGGAGCATTACGCGCTGGGAACCGTCCGAACAAGAGCATAAAGGCGGATATACCCTGCCTCAGGACACACCCTCCATGCTCTCTCTCTCTCTCTCTCTCTCTCTCTCATTGTTTCCCACACTGACTCTGTCGCCGCTGGGCTTCATTTCGGGTTGACAAATGACCATTAAGCAGCTTCGATGAGAAGAGCGCACAGTAAAATCATTCCGCAGGAGAGAGACAACTTCGGTGGACGCATCGCGAACAGGCTCACTCCAAAATAGGATTTAAATAGATTTGATACATATTTTGTTTGCGTACAAGAGACAGGAGAAGAACGAGAAGAGAGAGTGCCAGCTAATTAGGATGAGAGTTCAAGTCAACTGAGCCGGCAGATTGGACCCTTAAAGCCTCTTAACGCAGGTGGTGGGAGGAATACAGCGCGAGGGGAGAGTGTTTATGTGTAGTGTGTTAGTGTGCATGTGTCACTCCCAGTGGAAGTCGAAATACACTGGACACGGCAGTAAGGGGGTGATCAGGTGTGTTTGTGAGAGTGTATGGGTGGATGTATGGGGGATAAATCCAAGCGGAGACCGAGGTAGTCATGGTTTATCTGACCAGGACACGATGAAGAGGCTCAGCGGGAGTTTCAGGGTGTAACATCGGAGAAGAAGAAGAGGGAAGCTGGGAAGACGGACGGACGCAGGGCGCAAGAAGGAGGAGGAGGGGGCAGAAAGGGACACCAGCATCACCAAAGCGCACAACCGGGTCCCCAATCCCTTGACGCAGGGATGGAGAGCACGAGAGCGCACGGGGAAACTCGACTTGATACCAGAAACAGGAGGGGAAAGATCACCAGATCACTGGCCATGATGCGTGAACCACCCAGAGGACACCTCCACCTGCGGCGTGCTGTGATTTTTCTTCTCGCGCTCACGATACAACCGCAGGTAAGCCACTGATTAAGTGCTATTTCAGGCACTTAAACCCCCGAAGCTGACTTTTAAATGTGGTTTCGCCTATTTTTCTGCAAACAGTCAATTGAGTCTACATATACTCTCTCTCACACACAGACACCCTAACACACTGTCCAATCCCTCTTTGTGCTGCCCTCATTCTGCTCCTCCATGGCGCTGTGCCCACCTGTTGTTTCACCCTGCTGTGTCTGTCAGCCAACACAACACAGAACTACAGTAATCCTGATCTAGAAGCCAATATTAGTGCAAAAATATATCACCATGAGAATGTTTAAGCAAAATCTAATTTCTTAGCCTTGTGAGGAAGTGACTATTTATTATTCCACTGCTTGTATACCAAACAAAGAGGTAATGAGGCTGGCAGACAAAAACAAATGTAGCTCAGTAAAAGCTCACAGCTGCTGTGTAAGATTTGTTTTTGTGTTATAGTGGCAACTAGAATAGCTTGTTCACTGAATTAATGGACGATGAGTAATACCCATACTCGTCACACCCTCAGTTCAGCATCCTGTCCTTACCAGTAAGCATGGATTCATCTGCATCCCTCTGCATCTCCGTCTTTGAAGGTTTTCCTGCTGGTGCTTTTCTACTTTCTGACACTTTTTAATGTTTCTTTTAAGAGATTCCTTTGTGTTTGATATGGGCTTGTAAATGACAGGATGGCTTAATAGGCCCTGCAAGAACTTGTATGACTGATTCTGACTCACTACTTTTCGCATCATGGGGATTTCTGCTGAAAAATAATGGCCATGAAGCTGCAAAACTAAAAATGTTCTCCATTCTCCCTCTGAGCTGTCAGGCAACTGCTGATGATGCCTGTGATGTGTGACAGGACCCAGCAGTAGCTCGAACAGGCCCAGAGGTTCTACACAGTGTGCATGTGTGCAGGTTTGTGTGTCTGTGTTTGTGTGTGCATGTGTTTTCTGAACCCTGAGCTCACATCCAGCATGTGTTTCAGCATGTGTGGAGTCCGGGGCCACAGCAGAATAAACTCCGGGGCGTGTGAATGTTGAACGTTCAGGCGGCTCTGTGTGTCTCTCGCTGCACCTCTGCAACCCCTGCACAGCTGAGCAACAACACACTCCACTCCCTCTGCGCTCTGACTTCACTGCAGTGTGAAACACACACTCTGGATCCTCTGCTGCTGTTGAGGACGATGATTATTAATGTGGGGGACAGGGCAGCATGAAGATCCAGAAATGCACAGAGAGAGAGAGAGAGAGAGAGAGAGAGAGAGAGAGAGAGAATTACAAGAGAAGCTTGTCCCTACATTTTTTCTGTAGTGCAGCAGCACAGAATGAGACTGCGAGACTCAATTGAGACACAAAAAGATCTCTCGACTATTATGAGTTTACTCATAATCGGTGATCAAAATAGTTGCCCATTGATTGTCTTTGTAAAAGCTGATACATTTCTTGAGCACTACAACCAAAAAGGCAATAATATCTTTGATAGTTAGACATTTAGTTAGAAAGGGAAACTCTTAATAGTCTTTTTGATTGTGCAACGCTGTTTTATTTGCATTATTTCATGTTGAAAGACACACACGTGTGACAGAAGAGTTTCATTTAAGTTTAGTCTGTTTGTTTTTGCAAAATGTGACTGTTGTTTAGTAAAAATGCAGTAAAGCTTACCAAAATAAGTGGAAAATGTGTGCTTTAATATTGTGTTTTAATGGCTCAATGTTTAGCCCTATATGTTCCTGTTTAAACTACCAGTAAAAGTTTCACCTGCTTTTACACAGATAGCTCAGTTACTGAACCATAAATGTTTCTTCAGATAGAGAGGATTTGTTGTGATCCATCCTGAGTTTAGGTCTAAGTGATCCTTTTAACCACCGTAGCTCTCCTGCAGAAACGGTCTGAGCCTAGGCCTGATCTCCCTCTATCTGTCTGTCTGTCTGTCTGTCTGTCTGTCTGTCTGTCTGTCTGTCTGTCTGTCTGTCTGTCTGTCTGTCTGTCTGTCTGTCTGTCTGTCTGTCTGTCTGTCTGTCTGTCTGTCTGTCTGTCTCTCTCTCTCTCTCTCTCTCTCTCTCTCTCTCTCTCTCTCTCTCTGGTTGGACTGGGCGCTGAAACGCTGGTATGTCGGGAATGATTTGGGCAGCGAGAGGAGGAGAGGAAGAAAGGAGGATGTAGAGTGATGAGGGCCACTGTATCTCCACAAACCTTTTGATGTAGTCGAATTAAACCCCCTCCTCTCCGCCCTTCCATCCCGCTGACCCCTCCCACCTCACCCCCTCACCCTCTCTCAGGCTGGGACAGGGGCAAGAGAGGGACACGCAGACAAACACAAAGGAGCGACTCAGATTGTGATTCTCAGATTGTCGACATTAGACACATCAGAGCTTGTTGGTTTGTGGTGATTTCTGTCCATGATCTTTACACCACTTTGGGGAAACATGACTCTGATTCTTGGACTTAATGAGCGATCATTAATTCCAGTGTAGAGCAAAAAAAAGAGCTAGAATTATTCAGATTTCTCTATCAGGTTTAATGGCAAACTGAGATAAAAGTGAGGTTTTTTTGTGTTTTTTGAAGCCAGTCATTATTTCGTCTGCTATGGTGACACACATGCATGCACGCACATACCTGACCCTGGTGCTCCGAGACTCTCAGGGGGTCTTGTTAACTCGCAGTGTGTGTGTGTGTGGGAAGGGATGTGTGTGTGTGTGTGTGTGTGTCTCCTCCGCCCATCTTTAAACAGGGAAGGAACACAAAAGAAAAGAAAGGGAGGCAGATGAAAAGGAGAACAGCAACAATATAGAAAAGGGCTGATGGCCACAGAAAGAAATGACAGGAGTGATACAGCTCGTTCCCAGATAGAGAAAATAGAAGGGAGGAGGAGAAGGAGGGGGAGGAGGAGGAAGAGTGTGAGCAGGTTCTCAGTGTTATTGTCCCCAGGGAGGAGAGAGTGAGAAATAAGACAGGAGTGGTGGTGACACATAGGAAGAGGACAGAGAGAAAGAAAGACAAGGAAGTGAAGAGATAAACAGTATTAAATGGCAGCAGTTAGGGGGTATTTTTCCATGATTTGGGTGGAAAAGTTGTGGGAATCAAAGTTTCTGTTTAAGGTCTGTTGTGTGGTAACAAACTGATAAACAGATGATGCAGAGGCGACAGCCAGGCTGCTGAAGATTCCCTGGAGTTACATTTCAGGAAACATGATAGTCCACTCTCAAACTTTCTCGAATGTGTTTGATAACCCTTTCTGAATAGAAACCAAATATCACACAGAGTTTACTAATTGCATAGTCGGGATGTTTTTTTAGGCTAAATTCCTTATCTGTCTTACTGTACCTATTTAATATCTACAGGGAAGCTGTTTTGTGTTAAGCAAAAGTGGTCACCAATATAAAAAAAGATCATCTATTTGTTTATCACATCCTCTGTGTCTCACACAACCATCAATAACCTTGCTTAATTGTATCTTTTGAAGTGACACTCAATTTAAACATGGTTTGCCACAAAAGTAGCCAAACCACTACAGATGAGGTTTTGGTTATCTCTGCATTAAATGCAGACATCAGTTGTATGCAGACAAACAATCCGCATGGAGACCAAAATGGGCAAAATACAATCTGCCATAAGTAATGCTGGACCCCTCATCTAAAACATATTTAGCTCAAAATGAAATCTTTTAACTGATTTCTGCATGCAAGTGCAGCTAATATCTGTTACTATACATCTCTCTTCTTATTGTCTACTCAATTTTCGTTATACAAGTTGCTAGTTGTACAGTTAACAAAGGCAAGGCTTTGTTGGAGGTCCTTTAAGCTATACCTGCTGGCTATATTGGAACCCCTGAAAAGTCGGCCCTTGCATCCTGGAGCTATATACTCATAAGCTGATAGCCAATTTGTTCTGAGATAGATGTTTTGGTGACAGAAATTGGATGTAGTTTTCTGGTTGTGCAAAATGCTGCTGTAATTGCAGTGGTGATCAATGACAGTAGTTATGCTGATCAATGCCTCTTTTTAAATTTAACATTCAATAGAAAGGTTTACTTGGCTGGGCCAAGTGATTTGGGGGATTTTGTGCTGAAGAGTGCACATTTTCATCCAAGTCGAAGCAAGAAAGCTCTTCAGGGTACTTCTAAAAGTTTAGCATTATAATTCACAGGACTGTCTCCCTGAGAGACTTGATATCCCATCCATTTTTTGCTTAGCTTCTGTTTGCCTATAGCTTTCATTTTTTCTTTCCTCTGTCTTTCTACATTTTGTTCTTTATTTTCATGCTTAACTAATATCTAATGTTTTTTTTCTATACAGAAAAACGTATATATCTCTCCTCTTTAAAAAAAAAAAACACATTGCATCAGCCTTTTTTAGCTACGTCTGCTTTCTCATCCATGAAGGCAGATGTTTTTAAAGAACCTGGTTTTGAAGTGTGAACTGTGCAGGGAACGTACACACGTTGTTGCATGTCTTTTCATGCCCTGAGTTTGTTTAATTATAGTGAAGATAATAATGTAAGTCTGTCCCTCCCTCCCTTCTCCCTTCTCTCTCTGGACTCAGGTTGTGTATGCTGTCGGGATGTTCGAGCTTCAGATCCGCCACTTTCGAAACCCACACGGACTCCTGCAGAGTGGAGACTGCTGCGACCCCTCTGAAATCGGGGGGCAGCGCTGCTCTGCCAGGGACCAATGTGACACTTTCTTCCAAGCCTGTCTGAAGGAGTACCAGGCCCGGGTCGCCCAGACTGGAGCCTGCACCTTCGGGTCAGGCAGCACAGGGATCCTGGGTGGAAACTCCCAGGCACTCCACCACCGAGGACACGAAGGAGGAGGAGAGGATGGGACTAATGGACACATTGTCATTCCCTTCAAGTACGCCTGGCCAGTAAGTACAGGGGGCAGTGCTGGTTATCAGTATGGTTACCAAGGGAACAGGCAAAGCTTCAAGTACAACAATACACTCAAACTGAGGCTAGAGTGGAATAACAATGACACTCAGAGTTCATGCTACCATGCTTTTAGACCCTCTATGTGTGGGTGGAAATAGTCCTACAATAACCCAAACTAACCACAAACTGGATCAGGACCAAGTATGTTCTGATGACCAGAAGACCTTTTTTGTATATATAAGATATTTCACTTTAGGGATGTGTGTTCCTCACATTGGTCTGCCTTTTGAAAAGCCAATTTTAAGCAATGTTTTTTTAATTTAAAACCATAACTCCAAATAAGGAAAAGGCAGAGGAGCCAAACATCACATGTGTAATGAGTTTAGGTATTGTTGCTGTAGTGTGGACAGGAGATACAATTTTAATTAATCCAAAACTTTATGAACTGCATAAATTAATCAATTAAAAGACATTAGCATGCCTACACGCTAAGCTAAATATGGTAAAAGTTATTATGCACACATTAGAATGCTATTGGTAGCAGTCAGCTGGCTACTGCAATGATCTGTCTTCATGTATCGTAAAATCCTGAGCTTTGTGTTTTGTGTTGATTCAGGAAATTCTGGCACACTGAACACACACTGAATTAGGTTATCAATTTGGCAAATGTTTAGCCTGTATTTAGTCACATTAGCATGCTGTTGTTAGCACTTCAAGCACATGTCAGCATGCATTGTATATGGTTAACAGTACTTGTTACGCACTAGCATGCTGCTGGCAGTTGGCAAGCTATTGCATATTAAATGATTCAGGTCTCAACTCCTCGAGAGGAGCAACACATTGTTTGGTAAGGGAAGGCCTTGTTCTGCAGTGGTTAGCAAGGTCCTGGATTTGAGTCCAGAGGGACATTGGGCTACTCCAGATTCTACCACTGACCAATAACTAGGTGTTGGGTAACTTGGATGTATGTGTGTGAGATGTGAACCTTATTGACAGCCTTGTGTTTGACTGGCGAACATGCTGGGTGTACCCTGAAGTAGATAATGAATGAATAGTCAATCTGATAATAACTCATGTTCACAATGAGGCAACAATCAAGGGAACAAAAGCAGTCTTTACTTTTATTTTAAGATCTCACACAAGCAATAAAGGTTATGAATGTGCCACAAAGTGTTTGCTTTACCACCTTAGCTAAACATCCCATGATGTGATTACAGATGATCAAAGAAATGATGCAACAGTGTTAGACTTTTTATTGCTGTGGGCCTATTCCATGATTACACTGTCTTGTTTCTCATCTATTTGTCTCGTCAGAGTCACACCTTCTTCGTCTGCATTTTGCCTGTCCTCTTTCTCTTTCCTTTCCTCCATCAATCCTTTCCTCTTTTCCCACGAGTAACACATTTCTGGTCATTTTGCTGCTTTCTTCGAGCATATCGAACATTCTTCATCTTGATCAAACATCACGCTGCTTTCTTCTCCATCTCCGTCCTCATTAAAGAGCAGAACAATTAATCTGCTTTTAGCACAGCAGTTGGTGAGTGTGGCCAAGAAAGAGATATTGATTACTTATTCAATCCTCCTTTCTCTTTTCTCCTCTATCCTCACCTACCTTTATCTCTACATCTTTTCCCTCTTTGTGTAGGCTGAAACTTGCTAAAAACTAACACAACATTAGTTGTGGGTATTTTTCAGTGCTTTGACAAAGAATAGGCCTCTTTAGTAGACAAAAGTAGTCGCACACAGAATTTTGATTGAACAAATTTTGAGCATGTTTTGATAAGGGTCCTGGGAAGTTAGGGTGGTTAAATCTTAAATTTTCTGGACATTATTTGAACCATTTTTTGAATGGCAGCTTGTATTTTTTAAATTGAAAAAAACCTCTGCACATCCATTTCATTAGACAGGTGTGTAGATGAGCAATGTGTCCGTCAAAAACCTGCAACCAATCATCATTATTATTAATGATGTTTTTTGCAAGTCTCCCAGTGTGCAGGCGTTGACTTTTAATCTCTAATTTTCAGTCATTTGCTAAAAATTCATTAGTCCATACCTCCATCACTATAGCCATACGTTATACATTTATGCTGATCTTGCTATAAATGCAATATCAATAAAACTACATTCAGTGAGTAACCTTCTTTTTTCAAACTTGGCAAGGACACATTTTTTCTGAGGATTGCAGAGGTTTTGTTTGTTTCTTAGTTTCAGTGAAAGAAATCCTCCTGCAGCCTCTCTTTGTCTCTTTGAACGCTCACAGCATAGTTTATCTATAATGAAAGTATTCCAGAAACTGCATCAAAAAGGCCTCGTCATTATATTTTGTTCTCTTGTTGTGTCTGATATCGCACAAAACCCAGATGACATTTCATGAACACAAACACCCACACACCTAATACATCAACTCTGACCTGGCTACACACATTCACAAATACCTCCACATAAATGCGTACACACACAAAAATGTAACACACAGCTGGCTTAGGTTTCCTCTTTGTGATTAGTATCAGCCCATTTACCTGTGAGACTCTCTGTCCCAGAACCAATTATCGTCCCTTATCTGTATACAGTACTTTCATGTGTGTGTGCTATGCCTACTGTGTGTGTGTCACACTTTCCTTGATTTTTTTCCCTGCTCCTCCTGTACATTTGGGTAGGTGTGTGATTGGCAGGTACCTGTGTGAGAAAGTTTCCTGTCAGAAAGCCTACCTGGATCAGTTTCAGGGCCGGGCTGTGGGGCAAGCAAAGGCTGGACTGCAGGGAGGGAGGGAGAGAGAGAGAGAGAGAGAGAGAGAGAGAGGGAGAGAGGGAGAGAGAGAGAGAGAGAGAGAGAGAGAGAGAGAGAGAACACACTAGGGTAAGCGTCAGTGCATCTCACGCTGAAAGACCTGCTTTATCTGGCCATCTCTGGGGTGGGGGAGGGAGGGGGAGGAGGAGGGAGGGGCAGAGGGAGGGAGGGAGGGAGAGAGAGAGTGATCCCCCTGCCCCAGGTGAGGGGATGAACAGGTGAGCGGAGTCATTATGAGGGAAAGGTGAGCTCTCACTCTCTGTCCCCTGCCCTCCCTTACTTGTTCAGTCATTCTTTCTCTTTTTCTCCCACTAATCTCTTCAGGGAAATGTGTGCGTGAGAAGTTTGGTGTGTGTGTTGTTGTGTGTGTGTGAGTCTGTATTTGCTTAGGAATACAAGCCTTGATGTTATTCTTTGTGTTGTGTTTGTTTTGTGTATAATGTCATCAGGATTACTTGAATTTTTACATCCCTGTGAGGCTGCTGTAAAGCCATGTTTTGATTTCTCTGGCTATAGCACCATGTGTTTGTATTTTTACCAGACAGTTATTGTAATCTGGATCAGTTTCTGTTATTGTTGTGTAGTTTTGAAAGCAGAGTTTCCAGTTCAAACATCAAACAAAAGATCCAGTACCCTAATACAAGGGGGATTAACGGCTAATAGAGAGCTGTTTTAAGTATAATCAACATTAACAGACAATAGTATTGATATTGTTTATGAATACGTCATATTTAATAATGGCTGATGACTGTTTAAACACGCTTGGTAGATATGTTCTACCATCAATGGGGAAAAAAAAGACAAAAGTTGTAAACACTGAAAAAAATAACAGCATTTTATTTTTAAATTGTTTATAATTCTAAATTATTTTAGTTCGGCCTCTCATGGACATCATCCTAATGAGTAGCCTTTCTACACCAGTGATTACAATGACGGCTGGGATCACACAGAGAAATCTGTTTTTTAATCCAAAATGTTTTATTTACAAGTATTTAGTTGAAACACCACAAAACTACTACTCCAACTACTAAAGTGCTAGTTTGATATTTTGTGTTATAAGCTTGTTTCCTTTCTGCGCTTTAGAGTAAAATAAGAGGATTGGCACCGCTATCATTCCTTTGTATGAAGCTAGCTATTAGCCATAAATAGCAGATTTTGCCAGGGGGAAGCAGCTAGCCAACTTCTGACCAGAGTTTAAAGATACACCTACAAACACAAATAAACATGTTTGTGTCTATCTCAACAAGGTTAAAATGATTTCAGAGGAGATATATGTTTGAGAAGAATTTCTTCAAACGTTGATAAAGTTTTTGTTTGTTTACTTTACAACATTGGGGTGTCTGCACAACTCCCTCTCATACCATTATTAGTCATGTCTTGCATATCTGTATGTAGAGGTAAGGGAGAGGTAAGGGATTTAGAGATTTTGTCGGGATATCTTGTAACTTTTGACATAGCTTGGTTCCGGTTACCCTTGCCCCCCATAGTTATGCTAAAGCTAAGCTATGTAGCAATAGTTCCCAATAGCCAACACAGACATGAAAGAAGCATAACTTTTGTTATCTTCTCAAGGTTAACTTTGAACCTCTTGAACCTAACTTCTAAGCAACATTAGCAACACTGGTGAAGATAAATCATCCATGTTCGAATTCTAAACTAAAATGAATGTAGAGGATGCAATACCATGTCACTGCTGATCTCCTGGTCTAGTTTTCAATGTTAAATTTTGATTTTGCTTCAGTGATCAGCAATCTCACAGACCTTCTGAGGGACATGGCTTCATTTTAACCCTGGCAGTGGTATCACAGACACTCAGCGGTCTGGGATATTTTAGCTGCGGCGCCTCCGCAGAGATGGGAAAAGTTCAAAGACTTCATAACTGCGAGGCCATTTGTTCAAGGCATCTTTCTGCTGGTGGTTTCACTGTTGATTCTGTTTGGATGTTGGAGGAAAATCGAGTGAACTGCCAAGAAAGAGTGCTCTGTTTGTGCCTGACCAATCTGTTAATCTGACAGAAGTGGGAACAAGTCCGTAAACAAATGAGGTGGATGATATAAGAACAACATTAGATATAAGTCAAGCAAGTTGACTAGAACAAAGTGCACAACTAATGACCAGATAGTGATAGCATGCAGAGAGTGCTTATTTCTCCATAGATGCTGTGTAAAACTAGTTACCAGACATTGTAGGAACATAATGTGATGTTTTCTGACCTTTTGACAACCTGAGGTGGTTCATCATGGTCTGCTCTCTCTTTTGTTAAATCAACCTGTGACAAATGACAATATGGTAGATGCTATAGAAATATTTTGAACGCAAGTGAAGGGAGTGAAGTCCCCACGGTTTATTATCCTCATGTCAAGTGTTCACTCATTTATGGTCATGTTCACTGCCAGAGGCCATCGCTGACTGATCTGGGAAAGACATATGGAGCTGAGAGTGTGTGAACAGACACAGTATGTGCACCAACTTTGTTCCGGTTGGCTTGTCTCTTCTCATTCCTGGTGACTGTCTTTCTTGTGTTTGCATATGTCACTGTAATATATTTGTATAAGACTATCGCAAGCTGAGCCAGATGCCAAATCATACATCACGTTCAGATCATGAAGACGATTAATACAGTCAACAGATAGCCTACTTAATTTGTTCTGATGTTTGGTATCCATCAGCCTAAAGGAGTGTGAGCAAAAGTACCCTGCTTCTAATTTCTAAAATATTAGTGCAAGTGCATCATATTGTTATATAGTTTGATTTCAAAGAAGCTGTGCTGCCTTTTGTAAGGCACTCATGATGATATCAAGTCAGTACAGTTACTGAGAGTGTAAACTAAAGTTTTACTTCTGCTGGAGAAGTACTCAGGCCTTAGCTTGTGCTAAGATACCAAAACATATTCAGTATTAAACACAGCATTACAATCTCCACTTAAAGCTGCTCCAGTACCCTTAGCTTAAATGTGTAAGCTATGATATGCGCCATACTGTTATAGCAGTGAGTTAGCTGCTAGCTGCTAAACATGACGAGATTTCCCTCTAGAGGGACCAAAACTAGAGTTTAAAGAAAGAGAACTTTGGACTTTAGATTCATCAGCTGACGGGTGACACAACTCTACATGAAAGCTAATGTTGCTCCCGTTGTATTTAACCGAGGTGAAGCAGATTATTTTGGCTTTTTTCAAGTTTAATCTGTAACACTGTCGTATTGTATAAAATGACGATATGAAAAAATGACATCCTTCAAAGTTACTGTAAGATAATAAAGTAAAATGTAAAATTGTTCTCTCTGCAGTGGATGGAGGTCAAAAATACAAACAAATGGATAAACTCAAGAATCACTTGTAGTTTTGCTTAAAAACTTGAACCTTTAATCGTTTTTCCACAATTTTTCTCCAAATTGTCAACTATCCAATAAAGGTGGTACTGCTAACTCATTCCTCTGAACAACATCAAAACTGAGATTTGCCAACATACAATTCGACCAATAATGGAGGATCTAGAAATAAGCTTTTCTAGAAAATGTGGGCAGTTTTCATTGGAAAGCTCAATCATTGTAATGTTTTAGAAAAGTCCTATTTCTTGTTATTTAGTTTCTCTGCAGAATGTTCTATGCTCTCATCACCACAAATTACATTCCTTTCACTTGTATTGTTTTGTGGTGGTATCAGCCATAGAAGCAGATAGCCTCCAAACGTGAATAGAGAAGAAAAAGGGACGCCATTCAATAATTTAGTTAATAAGAATGCATTTAGGTGAACAAAGCCCTTCCTGAACAGAGAAAGCCTTTTCAGGTGGCTTTTATTCTTTTCAGGGCAACGAGTTCAACATGCAAAGTGTGGCTGTCATGCAAATATGTTCCGGTGTAGCTGCTGTAGTCTTCACATGCGTCTCTGTTTTATCTACTGTTATTCTGTCTTAAAGACGGCATCATGAAATGCCCTGTAAGATATATATATATATATATTTAATATGAGATAGCCAATACTGAATTAAAAGGTGTACACTGTTAGTTGTAGGTGGTTGAGGCGGAGTCATTTTTAATTACTTTGTACGTTCCATAATTTAGTCCAGTTGTTCATAACTGAGGGAGTCAGCCCTTCGAATTGATCACTAGAAGAATTGGAGGAATGGTGAGATTATTTTGGGGATAGAGGAGAAGAAAAAATTAGTTCTTTTATGTACATTTTATATATACTTTGTACTTTAGTCAAATCTGTGCTGTTTAAAGTAAATTAAGTTGGGCATCAACACACTTTTTTCAATTACATCTTTGAAGGGCAAAGCTGTTTATAGGGGAACTAGCCTCAACTCATTCTGCCTTTTTACTCGCAGAAACTTTAGCTCTACCATTACAAACCTGTGTACTTTTACACTCCAATCAGCACCGTCATATCTCTGTCCGAGTGTGATTCTACACAGGGTTATAGTACTGCAAAAGAAAAAGAGGCTCAACGTGTTAACAAACAGCCAAACTACACATACACACGCACGCACGCACGCACACACACACACACACACACACACACACACACACACACACACACACACACACACACACACACACACACACACACACACACACAGCGCTTTCCATTCTGCAGACATGATTTACACAAACTTCTTTCGCCCTTGTTATGCAGCCTCCACTGCTGGCTTAGTGATGGAACATCTTCACCACGCCGTTCTGACTCGGTGCTTTTTACACAGTGTGTGTTTAAGGGGCTGTAGATGTCTGAACTATGACATGTGGATACAAGTTAGCATATTTTTTATGGTGACAAGCCATAATTCATCACTATGATTTGTATTTAGTGTTAAAATCTTAAAAGTATATTTAAGGTTCAGAGGTAGATAAAAGTTGAAATTTGCAGATCTATGCTTATTTGCCTTTTTGCAGGGAGTTAGGTGAGAAAAGAAAACCTCTTTTATGTCTTGTCTGATAAAAGTAAATGTTATCATTTAATAACTGGACTAGGGCTGCACTATTTCTTGGCCCAGCACAGTTACTTCCTAGTTCTTTACTGAAAGACGAATAATAGTCCATCTCATAGCTTCCAGTTAAAACTGTGAACAGTGTTTTGTTACCCTATGTTTTTCTGTACTAAACCAATAAGACAAGTTATTTAGTAAGCATAAGATGAGAAATACATTGCTATTGTTTACTTTGAACAGAGCCAGGCTTGCTGCCCCCCTCCTACCCCCCCTTTAGTCTTTATGCTAAGTAAAGCTAACTGTGTTAGTGATGATCTTTTCTTCTAATTCTCAACATGACAGCTAAAACATTTCCCTAAATGTTAAATTCAAGTTGTAAGGTAATTGTTGTGAAGTACATATTCCCCATGAAATGTAGCAAAGTTGAAGTTTAAACTATAGCTTGAAATAGAAATACTCAAGTAATGTAGTTGTACCTCAGAATTGCACATTAAGTTCATGTGATAATTTTCCCCACCGAAAGTAACCAGAAGGATATCTCTCTGCCATCGTACAGGACACACACACAAACACACACACACACATACAATCTCTCACACACATTGCGTTGTAACCGATGCATTCCTGCTGTGTGGGAGCCGAAACAGGGGGCAGTTAGTGAAGGGAAACTAAGGAGAGCAGCATAGTCTGAGCTTTCTTTCTCTCCTGAGTCTCTCTTTCACTCTTTCTCTTCCCGCCGTTTGTGCCCTCCTCTCTTTTGTCCCCTAATTGACTCACCTACACAGCCCTGCATACCTGCGTGTACGCTGATACTGTTGTATCGTTTGTTCACACAGACCTGCAGGCTTGTACATAGACACACACACACACACACACACACACACGCACGCACACACACACACACACACACACACACACACACACACACACACACACACACAAACACACACATACACAATTTACTTTTGATAACCTTCTCTCCCTACAGACACTTGACATAAACACACAAAAACACTAAGAAAATTAATACCAGCGGGATCTGGAGCTTGTGTTTTTAGAGATAAGTTAATAACCGGGGGTGTGAACGTCTCAAGGGAAGCTTGTTTTAATGATTTCATTTGTGTGCAAATTGGATTTAAAAGTGGGAGTCGTTCTATTAGAATAGAAAAGAGGTAACAAAAGCTTAATTAACATGATCACTGTGAAAATTCAGTCAGCGGATGCCATTGTGTTTCATTTAACGCAGGTAAATAATCATTAAGACAAACACAAGTGTGATTAGAGCAAATTGTTTCCTTTTTGCCGCCATCAATATTCTCCTCTTCTTATCATCTCGCCGTCCTTCCTCAGAGTCTCTCTCCAGTCATCTCTCTCTCTCTCTCTCTCTCTCTCTCTCTCACACACACACCCTCTCTCTCTCTAGTTTAAATCAGTCATTGTAAACCTTTTGTTCTCTGTGTGACTGCCCTTCAGTCATGTCGTGTCCCTCTGGATTACACAGAGAGGGCAGAGTTACAGTACAGTTGATCATAAATCCTCCCTATCCTCTCTGTGGTTTCTTGTGTTGCCGAAGCTCAACGGGAGCAACCACAAACATTTTGAGTCATCACATTGAGAAACATGTTATGTTTATGATTCAAACTGTCCCATGATGCTTTTCCAGCTCTGGTCTCTGTCATTTCATCCATGAATCGATAGTCAATCTAACATGCAGTATATAAAAACAGCTATCACAGAATAATCCATCCATTGATCAAGTGATCCATTGATATATCTATCCATCCATCCATCCATCCATCCATCCATTGATCTATTCATCTGTGGATACATCCATCCATTTATCTATCCATCCATCCATCCATCCAGTTTAAACAAAAAGATACATCTGAATCATCTATATTTATGTAGGCTGCATAGAGTCCAGATTGTTTTTTATTCTGATATATTTCATTAAAGTTGAGTGTATGTTGTTCACTCTAAAAAAAAGCATATTTGATACAAGTACCCTTGTACAAGTCCTCAAAATTTACTATAGTCCAATATGACGATAACTTCCATCTCATTTCAGCCAATTACCAAAGTCATTTCCAAACACATGCACAATATTTTCACCTAAATGCAGAGTCCACCAAGTTTCTCTTGTAGTGCGATTAACATATTGTTATGCATACTCTTATTGTGACAGTCAAGGTGCAGATTCAGACATGCAAAACAAAGCTTCTAATAAGTCACTTTATACCTGGAAAAATATAAAAAACTTCATCCACTTGTGTTTTGACTTATAAAACCTGCAACATATATTTATGAGTAACATTTTTTAAAGGTGAATACATTACCCACTGTATTGGAATGTATTGCTGCATTAGATCAACTGAACGGCTTGCATCATGTCGGCAAGATGACGGCGTCTCCTCTTAATATATCATTGTGCCATCATAAGCAACACAAGTACACTTCTCTATAGTGATGTGTGTTCATTGATAAAGAGATCATTTCTTCCAGCAAACTTCTTACATGTTTGGTGCTTTGGGAACTTACACTTTTCCGTGTCTTTGTACCATTGTACATTTTTCTTCTGTCTGCAGAATTTATCGTATAAAGTGAACATTAAAATCTAAAATAGACTTTTTCTGTCATGCCCCGCCTTGGAGGAAGAACATTTTCCGCACTTACCTGCGCTCAGGTCTGAGTTAGAGAGTGCTATGCTGGAAATACATTATGTCAAAACAAAAACTTAATTTCCAAGAATACTAGGTTAATTAAAATATCAAAGAACTGCACTCACACTTTTTATTTATTTTAAGTTATTAGGGTTAATTAAATGACCTAATTTATTGTGGAGCCCTCCCCTTTTTTTGTCAGCCAACAAGCCAGCACCTTTCAGATACAGAACCTGTCCTCTGTCAGTCCTTAACAGATGTTAGTTGGAGTATCTTTGAGCAGCTGTGAGCAACTTTTCCTTTTGATTACTAAAAACTACTAACTCAAACTCTCAGATAGTGTCATTAGAAGAAGCATGAAAAGAAAATACACAAGTAGAGTGCAAACACTTCATAGTTGTACTCTAGTACAGTCTTAACGTCAATGTACTCAGTAACAGTCCACCACTTGTGTGTGGGAGTCCTGTTACAGCATCTTTCCATTGTTATTCAGTTGTCATTGTCCTTGTTATTCAGCATTCTCTCCAATTTATCACACACCAATTAAAGACCTACATGTCTGGCTGTGTTGGCATCTATGAAAAGGTCATACAAAATGTATTCATGGTTTTTGTGACACACATGAAGTGGTGGGATTTCAAGAACAGATCTCCTAAGAAGAAGATATTTCCAGAAATCTGAAGTTTCCAGATGATTCATTAAATAATGACCATTTGTATTTGCTGAAACCCACTGTTTATTCCTTTATTTTTTAGGGACAATTTATTGTCATGACTTAAGTAATCTGAGAACACAAACTCTTAACCAACATTACTCTGTATAGACACATACCACCCCCAGACTAGTTCTATTTTCTTAGTCATATTGCCTCTCTCTGAAAATGCAGTTGTGGATGTGAAACGGCTAGACAAGGTAATTTCCTGCGGAAGTCAGAGATGAGGAAGGGGGGAGTCGAAGGGGACAAGGGCAGTCCGTCTGGGTTGTGATGGGGGATGTGAAGGAGGGGGGTGGAGGGTGGTAGAAAGAGCAAAAGGTTGACATTGATGTCAGCGCGGTGGAGGCGAGACTGAGGGAAGTGAGAGTCAGGAGATGATCTCAGCATGAGGCCCACAGGTGTTTTGGGTGGGAGGCTCAGAGAATCAGAAGCAGTAAGGGAGGGAGAGCCGACGGGGGGGGGGGCAGGATGGCGAAAGGGCAGGGCGACATGGAAGATGAGGGCCCGTCATGTCAAGAGGCCTCTGTTGTTTGAAGTGGCTGCATAGTTTAGTTTAAGCCAATTAACCCTGCAGGAATTTGACAGAGGGAGAGAGAGAGAGGGTGAGGAGAGGGACAGACAGTATATGGTGGACTCTGAGTTACTTTACTTGAATATGTTCACAATGTGCTTCTTTTACTTCTCCACAACTTTCCAAAAGGAACTGTTTGACTCCACTTCATTTATATGACACCTAAATTGACGTTACAGATTAAAATGTTTAATTGCTAAACATACAACAATCTAATAAAATACAATTCTTAAGGCTGCAGTGAGGAGTTTTTAGCTGGTTATGAAACATACATAAATGAATACTCAGGCCTCTATATGAGCTACACAAACAAACCAGATCATCAGCAACAACATTAGTTATTTTCATAAAGCATGTTTTGAAATCTGTAATCGCTGCAGTGGGGTAGGTGTCACATGAAGATGAGGAGAGTAACACCACCTGCTTAAACAGCAGTTGTTTCAATATTCCCCTGGTGACGATTGACAGTGGGGGATAGGTTTGATTGTAAAAAGGAAGCTGAATTAGATTTTTCAACATAAAACACAAATTACACATGTTGTGGGGAAGATCAGAAAAGAGGTAGAAGGTATCGCTTTGTCCACAGGGGGCGCCAAAATCACCACAAACCAAAAGTTTCACACGGGAGCTTCAAAGATCAAAGCTTTAATTCACAACCATTGAAGCTTGTGACCTCCTATAAAATGTGTCCAATAGGGGTCCCTTATCATACATGTTAATGAGTTTTTCAGCAGGTCCACCAAAGTATATTTCTTTTTAAAATCCTCTATCCCCCTATCAAAGTTCTTCAACTTTAACAACCTTCAGATCAACACATTGGAGTATTTACTTATCTGGCTTCAGGCAGCACAACATCATGTCATTGTTTTTGGGAAAGAGAACAATGTGGTTACGTTTAGGGAAAGATCACAGTTTGGGTTCAAATAAGTACTTTGTCAAGACAAGGGGACTTTCGTCACCATCAGCTTTGATGGCCTTAAACTGTTCAAGACGCAATCATTTATGTCATTCATTAGGTATTCCACAAATATAGAAAAACTATATACACATTTTTTTTTTATTGCTGTATATTTTGTTTTAGCTTCCTGGCAAACAACTACTACACTCCTACCTGTTAGTGAAATCAGCTGTGCTATAATTATACAAATGTATGCAAATCATAAGCCTTTCCATAATCAAGATGAGGAGTTTTTCCCCTTGTACCTAGTTTTTTTTTTTACCAATAAAGAAAGTAGCTATAGAGACCTAAAGTGTTTTTAACTAGACTGCAAACGTGTATTTCTGCTGAAAATGAGCATTTATGGGCTTTACTCTGGATTTCTTGGCTTTTGCAGCCAGACTCAAATAGACACCAGAGGAATTACAATTCTGTGCTGTTTCCGGGTGGCTTAATTTTTCACCTCCAGAGGTTACTGCTTGAGTTAAACACCTCATAATGCTACAACAATAAAATGATGTGTACAGTGTTTAGCATCAAGAACTAAGAATATATTATTGTCATTAAGATGTATTCATCACATCTTTACTGCACTTAATCAGACTTTAAATGTAATATAAACATGTACTCTTACATATGAAGGAATTGAAATGCAAGGTTTTTAATGGATTTTTACATTCTCTTATTCTTAATCAAGTGTGAGTTTGAAGGGAAGATGAAGCAATGAAGAGCTGCTGGTGGTGGTGGTGGTGGTGATGATGGGGAATTAGAAATTGAGTAAGGGTGAAGAGAGGAAGATGAAGTCTAGTGCTAATCATGTCAAGAATGAAAGAAAAACACAAGAGACAGCGAGAACAGAGACATTTAATTATAGAGACGAGGTCATGGGAGCAGGGTGGAGTAGACTGCTGAACACCGGGGGTCTAATTCCATAGTGCTGTGTGTGTGTGTGTGTGTGTGTGTGTGTGTGTGTGTGTGTGTGTGTGTGTGTGTGTGTGTGTGTGTGTGTATGTGTGTGTGTGTGTGTGTGCGTGTGTGTGTGTGTGTGTGTGTGTGTGTGTGTGTGTGTTTTAACCTTAGGGCAAGTTGATGACCGAATAGGGTAATATCCGCAGAGACAAATGGAAATGTGCAAATCACCTACCTCAACGTGACGTCTCTTGCCCTCCTGTGGTCTGGCCACTGTTTGATCCAAAGAGAGTGATTTCTTTTCTTCGTTATTGCCAAGAATCAAAGCATGTTTGACCCAAAGCTGTTCAGGTCGAGTGTCTGGTGAACAACAGTGTCCAGATAACATTTAACTTTTTCTTCAGTCAAGAAGAAATCAATCAGATTAGTTAAATTATTTCACCTTTTTGACTTTGCAGTTCGCGTTACAGTCTATTATAAAGGAAATTAAGCTGACATACTGTATGTACTTACAATGATTACAGCTCTGCCACTGGAATAGTAATGCCATTGTTACTGTGGTTACTAATTTGTAGAACAGGTGAGTTGTCAGCCATCCAATCTGGTGCAGGCACAGCCGCTGTCATGACAACTGTTTGCATGTTTGTGTGTGTCCATGTGTTTGTGTTTGTACATGTGTGAGTCTGTAATTACCGCAGCTCTCTGATGTAAAGGGCGAGAGTTGGCAGGTGTGTGAGAATAACAAATGTTGAGCTCCAGATTATGAATATTGACATTTTTGTGAAACAATCGCAAAAACATGTTTTTTCCGCCAACCAGACAGAGAATGTGAAGAAGTCCATTGGTCTCCTGCTTGTATGTGTGTCTCTGTAGAGGAGTTTTATTGTGATATCTGCTTGCATAGAGGCTTATGTGCATTTGATTTCTGCTAGGATTTCTACTGTTTGGTTATTTCTAGAGACGGATCAAACGTGTCAAAAATATAAACTATACTGTCAGTTAGATACTGCCTTTAAAGTCTGATTAAGTGCAAGTGCAGGGAAGACGTGATGAATGTGTTTTAATGACAATATTATGCTTTATTCTTGGTGCAAACACTGTACACATCATTTTGTTGTAGCTTTATGAGTTAGCACCTCATTATCATCATTATCAATTAGAATAGTAATTATGATGGAAATGTTGCATGGAAAATAAAGTACGGCGTACAGACAGTAAACGATTGGAAGGAAAATAGTATGAAGAGGAATCAATATAATTTGATGCAAACTGTTATATTTTGGACCTTTGTCTATTTCGAAATAACATTTTATTTTGAAGAAGGACCTCATTTATCCTGAATTTGTTTGTTTTCTAATGAAGCTTCAATGTAATATGTTTCTTATCATATAGAAAATAGAGAACAGTGTTTGTTTGGTAAACTTCCAGTTAATTAATTCCAGCTAATTACTCGCATAGCAGGTCAGCCGAACAGTCAACAACGTTAAATTAGTCTGCAGGCAGCAATATTAGAAATATTCCAACTACAAAGTGCCAAAAATACATGACAGATGATTAAATATGTTTTTTTCTTTCATCAAAGTCTTTATAATTACAACGTTTTAAACCACAATGTTAAATATGAATCCTAATATGAAAAGCGTGAAGCTGCTTGTGATGACCAAAAGGAAGAATATCCTGAATCTGCAGCTCCTCTCAACTCAGAATGCTGAGTTTCACCTTATTATTTAGTTCATTTTGTCTCATAGTGTCGCTAAAGATGCAACAGGCAGCTGTTGAATAAGCTTTAAAAAAATACACTGAACAGTAACTAAGCAGACAGATACAGCAGCTAGCTGGTTAGCAAGATGCATTTGGCAGCTGCAAATTCAGATTGACGCCGGGACGTTTGCTAAAAACATTTCTAAAAGAGGCGCAAACACAAAACCCAAACATATAAAAATGGTGAACCTAGTGAGCAACTTATCAGCTTAAAAGAAAATGATATGTAACCTTTGTATTCCCCCAAAGAAACTTTCTTTAAAGTCTTGAGTTTTCTAAGAAAGTCAAAAGCTGATAAAACATTTGCTTTAGCTCAAGTTATCTCAGAAACAGAGTAAATGATAACTGCAGATAGATAGAAGCTATTGTTAAATGATTAAAGCACACAGTCCTGCTCCCTAACATGATAATGACACTTTAATAGACTACAATCTCTATTGTAGTGAGTGCAATAATATTTTCAGGGCTGAATGAAAGCATTGTATACGGAAAAAAAAGATTACTTCTCACTTATATCGTGTGTGTTTGTGTGTGTGTGTGTGTGTGTGTGTGTGTGTGTGTGTGTGTGTGTGTGTGTGTGTGTGTGTGTGTGTGCGTGCGCGTGTGTGTGTGTGTGTGTGTGTGTGCGTGCGTGTGTGTGTGTCTGTGTCTGAAATGCATGTGCATGCAGGTGTGTGTGTGCGCATCAGTGTGAGCTCGGAGGGGAAATTCCCCTCTCAGGGCTGGGAGTTCTTCCTGTCGTAGAGCTGTGTTTGTACAGCCTGGCTTTGTCGGGATATCCTACCCTGCCCATGTCTGACAGAGAGAGTGGGAGAGACGGAGGGAGGGAGGCATGGCAGGGGAGAGAGTGAGTGAGAGAGGGGCACCAATATGGGGTGGAGTGAGGGGGTCAGGCTGAGGAGTTTGGACATTGGAAAACTGGGCAGGTTTTTTGTAAACCTTCATTTAATCAAAAATGTCATGCTGTAATAAATGTCAGAACAGTAGTTTAAATAAGCATAGCTCTCTGTAATACTGAGCTTTATCGCCGTTAGACTGGTGAAAGGCTACAGAGAAAAGACAGGGCAGACATCCTACAGCCTGAGGGAACGGGCGATTTATAAGCAGGACTAATTCTCTGTTTCGATGCTGTATTGTGTTTTTGACTGGAAAACCCACGTCAGCCTTTCCAGCCTCAGACCATCTGCACATGTCATGACAGGCAGCAATCAGAATGAGAGCTGTCTTATAGTGACCTGAGGTCACAGAGGTGTTATTAAGGCTCACAGGTCTCAGAGAAATCAAGCCATACTGATGTAGATTGGAGCTGGTTTAGACAGAAAGACAAGGAAAGAGACAAGAATTGATTCAAAGCGTTCATGGATGAAGATGAATCAATATGCAGGTGACCACATAAAAAAGTGCTTTCTTGTTTTCTGTGTTCAGCTACAGAACAGCACAAAGCTGATTATAGACAAAGAGTATCTGATGCTTTATGTTTAAATTAATAATAGGACAATATTTTATCAAATTTAATTTATATTGTTTCTTTAAGATTGCGCAGCATTAAAACAGGAAATAAACAGTTTTCTGATTTAGGTAATATTTCTGTCCTCCACTAAACCATCAACCAAATAAGATGCAGCGAAACATGAACCCCACAGTTGAATCCAGTGCATAGACTGATTAAAACATGGACATAGATTCAGTGACATTCCCTTTGGGTGTCTGAAGGGCGCTTTTGAAGCTTGTCCATGGAGGTCGCCACATTGAAAAGAATGTCTCAACCTATTTTTGACATTTCTAATCTGACTTCTGGTCCTTTTTGAGCCAGCGTCAAGTGGACACTTGAGAAACTGCAGTTTGTAGGCGGCTGTGGCTCAGTTGGTACTGTAGAGTCGGTCGCCTCTCAACTGGAAGGTCGGGGGTTCGATCCCCAGCTCCTGCAGCCACATGTCCGATGTGTCATTGGGTAAGACACTTAAACTCAAGTTGCTCCTGCTGCTTCGTCAGCGGCGTATGCATGTGTATGCATGGGATTAGTTACTTCTGAGGGTCACTTTACATAGCAACCACTGCCATCAGTGTGTGAATGGGTAGGTGTGACATGCAGTGTGAAAGCACTTTGAGTAGTCCATACTACAGTATATCTATACAAGCTGAAGTCCATTTACCAGTCCTTTTACCAGTTTTTTACACTTCTGCAATGGCTTCATATTTTGCCATTTGATTCAGCGTCAGCTTGTCAAGGATGAGTCCAAGAAAGGAAAACAGAAAACTTTCTACAACCGTCAACTAACACAGAGAATGTTTTACACATTACGCAAAACAACACGCAGTGTCAGTTACTAGAGAAAAACTCAGGCCTCATAAAACTTTTTCCACAGTGAAGAACACATTTTGCATTATCACACTCAGGTGTAACTAATTAACTCATTATAAATACCTGCATTGCAGTACATTCCAGTAATTGCTGGAACAGAGATGTTGGTGATGTCGTTAGTTCCACCTGTGCATGTCCTACAAGGCAATTGATTCCTGTGAAAATGGTGTGAACTGAATTCATTACGAGGATAATATAGAAAGAAGAGTGCTGTAATGGTGGAAAATGCTTCCAGGATTCAGGTGTGTGAAATTTATTGAGAGTCAAAAAAACACTTAGTGTATAAAATCATTAGCCTTTGTATCTTTTGTGCCTCCCTTCGAATCCCAAGTGACTTTACGTGTTGATAGAAATGTATAGGTTACACATCAGTTTTTTACACTTCTGCAATGGCTTCATATTTTGCCATTTGATTCAGCGTCAGCTTGTCAAGGATGAGTCCAAGAAAGGAAAACAGAAAACTTTCTACAACCGTCAACTTGGTTCAAATCAAGTAAACAATTTACTTTTCAATTTTGAAAGAAGAAAAAATAATACTTGCAATTTTTTCATGATTTATCCTTTCTGTTGAGGTTGACTATAATCTTCTGCCAGGCCGTCTCCTCTGTGTTGATAACTGCACAAACACATGAGCGCGCACACAAGAACACACACTCTCTTTTCCCATTATGTCATTTCCCCGCTGTCATCACTTTGGCCATTATCTCCACAAACGGCAGAAATAACACTCAGATGTCAGATGTTGTTTGTAACAGAACAAGGTAAAAATATCAGCACACTGTGATCTTATCAGCCTCTTCTCTGAGATGTTTACTGTGTGATTTCCCTCTCTTTGCGTGCTGTTTTTTCTAAAACACACTAAGAGGTCACGCTGCCTCTGCCTGGCCTCTAATGAAGCCATGCACGTTGGGATTGCAAAAACACATTGCTATGGTTACCATGTGTGTGTAAATGTGTGTGTGTTTTGGAATTTTTTCAGGAAGGGTATGCCAGTGGGTGATTGTCTTGATTTTTTTAAACACACATATACCGACTTCTATTAGTGGTTGTTGTTGTGATTTTAACTTGGTAACCATGGTCAGTTTGACCCTTCCCTGGCTACCCAAGCTGTAGAAACGGGGCTTCCTGCAGATCCACCCTTCCTGTATCAATGACTGTATAATATCTTACCTGGCTGTGAGCAGTTGTGGGTGAAGAGGTGATTGCAAAGAAAAAGGCTCAGAGTTGGCAGAGGGTGCGGGCAGCAGGAGGGAGAGGCGCATATAGTGGATGGAAGGAAGGGTGAGGAAAAAGGGAGGGGAGAGGGAGGCCGATTGGAAAGATGATAAGGCTAAGAGATCTGTTAGGCGGCCAGCCGTGAGGTAATGCTGTGTGTGCGTTTTGTAGAAGTGGACAGTTCATCATAACAGGCGTGATACTGAAGTCACTGCAACTCCGATTGTATTTTATCCTCTGAATGTCTATCAAACTGCTGCAGGAGAACAACTGAGAGGATCAGTTTCTTTCACACAACTAGTTTACTTTATTATTTAATTGCACATTGTATCTGCATTTCAAAAAGTCACCTTTGGCACTCCCATATGGAAACTTGTTCAACAGTCTTAGTTCATACACCAAATATCACCCATTGGATTCTGAGGAGGCATTTTGAAGCCAAAGTATAGCCGCCATAATGGAAATGCTATCTCCACCTAACTTTCAATCAATCTAGACACAGACAAAGAGTTGAGGCGGGCCTTTAGCTTCCTTACAAATAGCAACAACTCGCTTACGTGTCAGTCAAATCAGCAAACACCTAATTGTGTAAACTTCTGCATAACTCTTTTTTCTTCTAAACGGATGAGTAATTTTAATTAATAAAAAAATTCAACCAAAGTACAGTCTTAGCCAATAAAGAAATAATCTGTCCAGACCAAAATCTTGGACATCTTAATATTTAGAACTGCACACTTCATTTTCTAACACTGGAGGTTTGTGCCGGGAGCAAAACACCCTCTGATCTATAATCTACATACCAATTAGACCGATAAGTCTCCATAGATCTAATGTGATCATAATCATCTGCAGGATTTGGTGTTGTAAAGATGTAAATCATGAATACTAAACATAACTTCAGGTGTGAGTCTTAGGCTGAACCTTAATGACTCCAGCTGGTCCGTCTCGGAGCTACCTGCTGTCTGCTGGTCTTAATGAACTGGCTGCTCGCCCTCCGCAAGCCAGCACATCTCATTAGCCCCATGACTTCTATGTGTGATGTGTGTGTGGGAGGGTGTGTGTCTTACACTTGCCTTCACTATCTTTTTTCTTATCTTATCACTCCTCCTCTATTTCGTGCTCTGCTCTAATCTTACCATGCCATCATCCATTTAGCTCTCTCTGACCTCTTTGTCTCCATCACACATCTGAAGAACGGACAATCTCCAGGAGTCCTGCAATAGTTATCCCACCACAGCTGCCTTACTTTTGCCTTTCTGTGCCCTTTTTCTTAACATACTCCCTCTGTAGTTATCATTTGTAGACCCTTTCTCAGTCATTTTCTCCTCTCTCTGCTCACCTTCTCTTCCCATCTGTTGCAGCACAAATACGCTGAATGTGCCTCCACGTTGAACAAAACCCCTGACTCGGTGTTTTCTGACACACCAATTTTCACTCCCCCTAACATTTTGCACCTTCACTGCAACCCTTCATCTTCTCTCCTCCGTCAGTGTTGCCTCTTTTCTCCTCTAGCTAACATTCCAACCTCGTACCTTTAACCTCCACTTGAATCCATCTCTCTTTTCCTTCACACCTCGCTAACCACCTGCGTCCATCACCTGCTCACTATTTCTGTACCTCCCACAGCATCTCCCCTTCTCTCCTCCCCCTCTTTAGGCTCTCACAGCAAAGACGTGACTACACATCCATGGTGCCCCTTTAGGAGGAGAAACCATACCCACAATGCTCGGTTTGGAAAGATTTGCATGACAGGCACTGATGGTGTGTTTCACTGAGGGAGGGATGGAGAGAGAGAGAGAGAGAGAGAGAGAGAGAGAGAGAGAGAGAGAGAGAGAGAGAGGAGAGAGAGAGAGAGAGAGAGAGAGAGAGAGAGAGAGAGAGAGAGAGAGAGAGAGAGAGAGAGAGAGAGAGAGAGAGAGAGAGAGAGAGAGAGAGAGAGAGAGAGAGAGAGAGAGAGAGACAGAGAGAGAGCAGAGAAAAGTGTTGATCTGAATTATTCATAAATGGTCTATATGGACTAATGCATCAGAAACACTTGTCCTCTGTTATCTCTCCAGAGTGTGATATCTTTGTAAGCTCAAAGTCATCATTTGAAGATGTCCAGTGTCCTCTGCTTGTGTACTGCAGCACAGCCTTGTATGGGCTGACTTTGTCTTTTACACAAGGCTCTGAATTTTAATGAAATACTTAGATTAAAAACATAAAACTTCTGTAAGCAACTCTATCCAGGATTAACCTGCGTGCAAACCTACAGGCCACAAAGACTTGTCACACAGTAAAAAAGACAACAATAAAGCATCCCACCTGCTCCAAGAGTGTGTTTATAAAATTGAACAGGAGTTGTAGGATGTCCTCCCACACCGTGTGGCTGTAATGGCTGTACTTTTTCTTCATCTGTCTCTGATTAGCTGCAGGTTGAGGTTTTCTTGATTGAGTATCAAGCTGCAACCTTGGCAGTGAATCATGCTTTCCTTTTTATTCAAGGCTCAGGGCAAGGAGAGAAACACACACTTTCTATTCTGCTGGATACAAACTGGGAACATTTACTACAGTGCTGCAGCTAAGTTATAGTTTTGACAAAGTGGTGCTTAACTTGACTGTTTCAATGTTATGCTCCATTATACTTCTTGTACATGAGCCTTATTTCCCTGCTGGTAACTATTAACATTTCTGATCAAGCTTTATAAGAAAACTATTATCTGTGTTTGAACTATTATCTCATTGTACCAATTACAAAACACAATATTTAAATATTGCTGAAACATTGATGCTCCTTCAGTAATAGCCTACTTAGGATAGATATAGCACTGTATGGTTAAAACTGAGCACTTTTGCTTTTGATACTATAGGTATATACAATGCGGCTGCTTATAAGTGCACTTTTTCAATGAGAATAACTTTGAATATAAAACATTGACTTGGACGGAATAATTCAATTCAGTAGTATTGCTGCTTAAACTAATTTTTATCAAAAGATCGCCAAAAGTCTTCAGCCTTGGGTTTTCACTGCTTGCTTGAATCCACTGCGGAGTCATTTATGGACTTTTTGCATAAGTTAACAGAATTCAACTATTTGGCAGAGATCATTTACATTTTTTGAAACCCATGAGGAAAGAAAACACTGCATGCTTCACACAGCCAGGACCTGTTATAGCTCTCTGTTTTTTTATTTATAAATCAAAAAGCGAGATATACAGTGTACAGTATTTCCTCTGCATTTTATGTCTTAGCATTAAACTTGTATTTACAACAACATTGCTAATTCAGTTTTTCAGGGAAATCCTCATCCATGTTCAGGTCAAAAACTCAGCTTATCTATAGCATTAAACCTTCATGGCCGACATAAACAAAAACAGGGGTATTTGTGTGACATCGCCTCCACCACGTCTGGCTCGTTGGTGTTTGTGTTGGAGCAGACTAGCTTGTTTATTTGTAATTGTGTTAAAATAAGCAAACCGCTTTTTCCCAATCGTATCTGTAATGATGGAGGCAAGGAACTACATAAAATACAATAATATTTGCCCACAGAAAAGAATCCACAGCAGATAAAGACTAAATATTGTGATTCACCGCTGCAGCAATTTTGTTGTCAGCTATTTGGTAAATTACTGTGGAGCCACCGGGAGAATTTCACCCTCATTTGCATGCATTGCTTGCTTTCATTTTTTCTTTTATTAGCATTACTGGTCAGTGTGATGCCACCGGACATCCAATAGTAATTTGCTCGATTCCCACAGAAAATTTGTGAATAATGTGCAATGACGTGCGACTCAACCAGTATTCACATATAGAGATGTTACAAACTGTGCATTAAAGATATAATAAGACTACATTCATATAGAAGTTTGTATAAATGCTTTGGAAGTGGTTAAATGCTAAGTTCACTTACAGAGCTGGATCATGAATTGTTTTGTAGAGTTTCTGACACTTCATACTTTTAGTTAAATTACCATGAACATGCATCAAAAACCAAAACATATTTAAGCTCTACAGCATAAACAATGGTCACAAGGAAAATCACAGGACACGAGTAAGTGGACAGATGAAACTGTTAAAATGGACAGAATCAACTTTTGTTGTTTGAAATGAACACATAGGTGTTTTTACTTTTTACTCTTTGCACGTCTGATTAATGTTTCCTCTGCGTTTCCTTCACAGAAGTCCTTCTCTCTGGTGTTGGAGGCTCTGGACTACGACAATGATACGTCTGAATCAGGTGAGGCTGCAGTGTCTGATTTTCTTTTAATCATGTCAGCTACACAGAAAAAAACAAGCTAAATTAATTATCATTAGCATAGCTTTTTTTTAAATAGATAATTTAATTCTCTTCCATCTTAGATGTACAGTAATTCTGCTACTTTGGAAGTTTAGTAAGCAAAATTGTGAAACAGCAACTATTATTTTATAACTTAATTTAATGGCCTCTGTTTGCCGGTCTCTGTGAAAGATGTCTTAGCTTAATGCTTTAGCTTGTAGCATAAGTAGGCTAGTTGGTGTTTATTCTAGTTTTATGCTGATTTGGTCAATGCCTTTATAATGTGGTTAAACAAACTTAACACACAAGATGTTGGAAAATAGGATCTATAAGTACAAATTCAGTTAAAAAAGATGGTAAATTAGCAAATGTTAGCTCTAAACCTACAAGCTACAGCTTACTTGAAGTAGCTAGAGTAGAGTCAGCCCTAAATTAGCTCTAACACTATTAGTTGTGTGTTAAGTATGTCCTCCATTGTCATTTTATTACAATACTAAACTGATATGATGGTAAAGCATCAAAGTGGGGTTTCAAGCATAAAGGCTAGCGTGTGTTCAGTGACAGTTTGTTCTTTTCTTCTTCAGTTGAGTAGGTTATTGGAATTTCACAGTTGTTTTTTTTCATATTAAACATTTTTGGCACATTTTTTTATGTTACAAAACAAATGTGAAGATTCTGGTCTTTACTTATCTTTAACCAAATATGTAGGGGAGAGTGGGGTAATTTGTGCCAAGGGGCAAGTAGTGCCACCCCTGTTATCTAGAAAACCATAGAAGAAGTTGGTCATGTGACCACATATTTTTGAAGTGGCATGCATTTCACTCATCCTGCAAAGAAGGGAGACACATGGCTTGAGAGATAAGCACATTTAAGTTCAAAAAACTATTTTTTCACCTCCAAAGTAACATTTCTATGATCAAGGTTTTTTGATTGCTGTGTTTGAACAATTATAGACAACTTTGAAAACAGTTCACACTTGTTTTAGTGCTTTATTAAGCTACACCATGAGTCTATACAGTTATCATGATGCTTGCTCAAAACAGCTGGGGGATGCATTTTTTTCAAAATGGTGGGCTTGGGGTAATTTGTGCCAAAGGGCCTGGGTTAAGTTGTGCCAGTGGCACAACTTAAAGTGAATTTATGATTATTTACTATATATTACTTTATTGTATTTTATTATTATTGTACATTGTATTCTTACATTTGATCAGTAAAACTATGTGACATTCTTAATTTTAGACCAAAATCCATCATGCCACGCAAATACAAAAGGAAGACAGACAGGGTTCCAACTCCTCTTGAGGAGTTGAAAAGAGCAGTGGAAGAGGTGCAACAGGGGAAGACCATACGTCAGGTTGGAAAGGAAATGAAGATCTGCAGGATGACCATAAAAACATATATGGATAAGAAAAAAATAGGAGAATCAACAAAGCCAGGCTATGAAAGAACAGCAGTCGCCAAACACGTCTTCAACGAGAACTTGTTTGGCCAGAAAGAGCTAGCTGACCATACTAAGACACTAGCAGCAATGTTTCATGGCATAGGTGTCATGAAATGCCGGGAACTGGCTTTTGAGTTCGTACAAAGAAATAACATTAGCCTGCCAGATGGTAACGAAAAAGCAGGTTAGATCAAGTATGCTATTGGATAGGTATTTGGAGCAATATTAATGTTGTTATAACTTTAAATAAACGTTAAATAAGTAATTTTGTATTGAATTTGTCTTGCTTTTATATAGCATTATCGTTTGTGAGATTAAAATTATCTGTTTTACTTCAATTATCAATGGTACAATTTACCCCAGTGTATTCTCTCTAATGGCACAACTTACCCCGCACCGGGGGCAAGTTGTGCCACAAAACCACTTTTTTTTCTAAAGCTATATTTCTCAAGTTATTGTTCCCAGGGATGCACAACATTCTAAACTATATGTACATATTTTAGTTGGAGGTATTACTGTAATCCCCTTGCTTTAAAGGCACTTTAAGTAAATATTGGCACTACTTACCCCACTCTCCCCTAGTAGTTGTGTTGTGGCATAATTTTATTCTGCCCATTGTGTCTCCAAGAAAACCCATCTGTTGTATCTAGCTAAAAGTTTAGTTTTCAACAAGCAACTTTAGCCTGAAGGCAGACAGTTCATTGTTGTTTACGAGGTTGAACAATGTGAAAATATCCCCTGTGTCTTTATTTCAAGGCTAGAAGGTTTTTTATCCAGACCCTTTAATTTCCTGCTCGTCTCCTTTATGTTTCTCCTAATAATCAGGAAAAGCTCCATGACAGGGAATCAGAGCTGTATGCTATAAAAAGCACAACACACACGCACGCACGCACGCACGCACGCACGCACACACACACACACACAGGAGACAGATGTTCCTATGCCTTCCTCATTCCTGTCATACCACAGTGGTTCCTTTCATCCCACCATCCCCAGTATCCAAAAGATGGCTGAGATAATGAGAAACTGGGAGCTGCAACAGAGCTGTGTCTCCTTCACTGTGTTCTTGTCTCCTGTCCTCCTCCAGTCCTCCTTCCCTGTGCCCTCCAGCACTACTCTTACATCTTGTTTGCATTATGTGTCATTTCCACCTGAGCTCCTGACAGCCCATACATTGGGTCTAAAGCCATTCAGCTTAGCTCAACCCAAACACAGGCGTCCTGTAGCAGTCTGAATGGACTTATCAGGCCCTGCTGCTAATCAGAAGAGATTACCGAGCTCGACTGTGCCTTCGGAAACAGTCTTTTGGAAACTGTGAGAAAATATAATGTCCTTCGAGCAATGACAGTATGACCTTCAATTAGTTTAGTTTAAATAAAACGTGTAGTGTTAACTTGAAGGGTGTACCTTTGTTTATTGAAGGATCATTTCCATTTATACAACATTGGTCTTTTAATAGTTTGGTCCTCAGTTTTTATTTGCAATGATTGCATTTTGTCTACCAAAGTAGTCTGCAAAAATGGACAGATTATTTAGACAGTTTTCACACAGTAAGCAAGTTGTTGAAACAGGATGTCTGTCATCATCACCATTACTTTGGTCTTCTGTTTCACAAACATTTGAATTATCTGGGGCTAATTTCACAAACATGAGTTGTTAGTTTAGTTAAGCCTATTTTTGTCAAGGCTGGTGAAAACAGGGAACTGGACCCAATTGCAGATGAACCAAAAAACATTTATTTAAACTAACAACTGACATCCCTGTTATTTTAGTGAGTGCCTATGCCCCTGTATGGGATGATGACAAATTTATAACCCATCTTTTCTCTTCTCTTCCTGATATAGATAGTCATTATCCGATTTTAGGGGGCGATTTCAACCTTCTTGACAGGTCCTCCTCTAGGCCCTCTGCTTTGTCCAACTCTGCCGCTACATTGAAATGTTTTACAAGCCGGCTTGGCCTAAGTGACCCTTGGCGGTCTCTTAACCCATCCGCAAAAGCTTTTTCATTTTTCTCACAGGTTCATCGCACATATTCAAGAATCGACTTTTTTTCATTGATGATAGGCTGTTGCATTGGGTCGGCGCAAGTGAGTATCACAGTATAGTGATCTCGGACCATGCTCCTACTTCGATTGTCATAAATTTCCCTAACCACAGTTCTCCACATACACAATGGAAACTTTCCCACCTTTTATTGAGTAATCCACGTTTTATAAAATTCTTTCAGGAGGAGATAGCCAACTTCTTTCAGATAAATGATACTCCAGACGTTACAAGAGGCACTCTATGGGAGGCGGCTAAGGCTTATCTGAGGGGACAGGCGATCTCGTTTGCCTCTCGCCAGAAAAAGACAGATACGGAAAGGTTGGTCTGGCTCTCGGAACAACTATTGAAAGTTGACACACAATATGTTGCCGCCCCCTCTCCCTTTCTTTACGACCAACGTCTTAAATTTCAGGCCGAGTTTGATCTTCTGTCTACGTCTAAGGTTGAAGCCAAGTTGTTAAAAACGAGGCAACGTCATTTTGAAATGGGAGATAAGGCAGGCAAACTTCTCGCCCATCAGGCTAGATCTGCAGCTCTCTCGAGACTGATCCCTAGGATAAAATTGCCATCTGGGGCCGTGACCACCGACCCCAAATTGGTAAACGATGCGTTTTTAAATTTTTATTCGGATCTGTACACTTCAGAGTACTCGCCTGAAATTTGGAAGAGCTTCAACCCCCTGGAGGTGCTCACGTATCCCAAAGTTGATAGCGGCCTGGCTGATAAATTAGGTGCACCGGTCTCATTGGCGGAGGTACGGGAGGCGGTTGGACAACTGCAAAGTGGCAAATCCCCTGGCCCGGACGGGTTTGTTGTGGAATTTTATAAAGCATATTCAAACCTTATAGCCCCACATTTGGTTAATGTCTATAATGAATCCTTTACTGGTGGCAGATTACCCCCAACCCTGTCTGAAGCTAACATTTCTCTTTTATTAAAAAAAGACAAGGATCCCCTTGAGTGCGGTAGCTATAGGCCCATCTCACTTTTAAATGTGGACCAAAAGATTCTTGCTAAGGTCCTAGCCACTCGTCTGCAGCAAGCCCTACCTGCTCTGATTTCCACAGACCAGACTGGGTTCATGGCTGGAAGGAACTCGTCATTTAACACCAGGCGACTCCTTAACATTATTGGCTCCCCCAACCCTGTCGTGCCTGAGGTGGTAATTTCTTTAGATGCAGAGAAGGCGTTCAACAGGGTTGAGTGGGAGTACCTGTACTATGTCCTGTTAAAATTTGGTTTCGGCTCTGACTTTATTGCGTGGATTAGACTGCTTTATGATTCCCCAACTGCCCATATCTTAACTAATGGTGTGAGGTCGCCCTCCTTTGCCCTTCGCCGGGGTACCAGACAGGGATGTCCCCTCTCCCCCCTCCTATTTGCTCTCGCTGTCGAGCCGTTGGCCATTTGGCTTCGAGGGGAGGGGAGAGTCGAGGGCGTTGCCAGGAACAATGTCTCCCACAAGCTGTCCCTGTACGCGGATGATCTGCTATTATATGTGTCAAATCCGGCCTCATCCATCCCTGCTATTACAGATATTTTAGCCCAGTTCGGCAGGTATTTTGGTTATAAATTGAATTTTAATAAAAGTGAACTTCTCCCTATCAACCTCCTGTCTAGGAGGATGCCATCGTCCTCCTTCCCATTTAAGGTCGTTTCAGAGGGGTTTCGATATTTAGGAATATTTGTCACTGCTTCTTTTGACGACCTTTTTAACAAAAATTTTCGGCCTCTTATTGATAAGTGTAAGCTTGATATGAGTCGCTGGTCCTCTCTCCCCCTCTCCTTATCTGGCAGAGTTAACCTGGTAAAGATGATGATTCTTCCTAAATTCCTTTATTTGTTCCAACATATTCCAATTTTTATGAGAAGATCCTTCTTTCAGCAGCTAGACCAGATGGTGTCGTCATTTCTGTGGTTAGACAAGCCACCCCGTATTAAAAAAGCTGTTTTACAACTCCCTAAAAACTTGGGCGGTCTCGCATTACCTAATCTTATACAATATTATTGGGCGTGCAACATTAACAAACTTAGTCATTGGCTTGACAGGGGAACTGATGTGGGTCCCTCATGGGCTCAGATAGAACTACGGTCATCGAAGTTTTCTTTACAATCCCTCCTCACTGCGCGTCTGCCGCTCAAGATTCATAATGTCTCACAGAACCCTGTTGTAACCAACTCTTTGAAAATTTGGACGCAATTCCGTAAATGCTATGGTTTGAATGAACCCTCAACCTTAGCCCTGATTCTTAAAAAACATTTATTTCTACCCTCCCTATCTGACCCTACTTTTATTACCTGGAGAAACAAGGGGCTGCTGCATATCAAGGATCTTTACAAAGATGGTGTTTTTATAGATTTTACAGAGCTTGCAGCCAGGTTCGAATTACCTCACTCTCACTTTTTCCGTTTTCTTCAAGTCAGGCACTTTGTCCGAGCCGCCTACCCTCGCTTCCCCAATCATCCGCCCGGGTCTTTGATTGATTCTCTGCTTACCCTCGACCCTGACCAAAAACGCTCTATTTCTGTGATCTATAACTCCATTGGTTCCCTTAACCCTGATCAGGTGACTCGCCTGAAGCAGACCTGGGAGGTGGAATTAGGAGTATCAATTTCAGATAGCCAGTGGGACCAGATTCTCAAGCTAGTTCACTCGTCCTCCTTGTGTGCTAGGCACGGCCTACTACAATATAAGGTTCTTTTTAGAGTACACTACACAAACGCTCGGTTGGCGAAGATTTACCCAGGCACCAGTGACAGTTGTAATAGGTGTAGGCAGTCGCCTGCGAGTCACACACACATGTTTTGGTCTTGTCCGAGCCTTGCTGGCTACTGGCGCCACATTTTTGACACTCTTGCGGTGGTGCTTGGCGTGGATCTTGGCCCTGAGCCTTGCATGGCCCTGTTTGGTGCCCCCCCGCTTGCAGCACCCAATTTCCCTATGACAAAGCGGCAGGTATTGGCTTGTACAACTCTACTGGCTAGACGCCTTATCTTGTTTAAATGGAAACATGCTGGCTTAAGGAGGTCCTAATTCACATGAAACTTGAGAAGATTAGACTCTCTCTTGCAGGTCCTAGTAATGTTTTCAACAAAACCTGGCAGCCCTTTATAGAATACTTAGACAGAACTATTATTCACCCAGAAAGTGACTAGATGATGCCTCCCCCCCCCCCCCCCCCCCCGTCTTTTATTTATTTGTATTTATTTATTTATTTATATATATATATATATATATATATTTTTTTTTTTCTTGTTGGTGTTTGTTTGTTTGTTTTTGTTTTTTGTCGACTTGTCTCAGTCTCTTGCACTTTTATTTGTGACTTCAGTAGTGGTCGTGGTTTTTTGTTTTGTTTTATTTTATTTTGTTTTATCTAACGGTGGGTGGGAATGAATAGTGGGTACTTATAGTTCAGGGGCCCGTTTCTGAAAGACGGTTCAACAAACTCTCAGTCTAATTCTGAGCTCTGAGTTGATTTACCCACAGGTGGGAAACTCTGGCTGTGTCCAAAATCACTCACTCATTCCCTACTCCCTACTCACTATATAGTGAGTTTAATGCAGTGGACTATATAGTGCACTCACTCAGAAAAATTAAACAACATTTCGGACACTACTCGCTCACTCGCCGGCCGCTGACAGTGACGTCATTGTTGTCGCGCATCTAATGCTGCGTTCCATTTACCTCGGAACTGGGAAGTCGGAGCTGGGAATGACGTCACACCTGAGTTGAGCGTGTTCCAGTTGTATACGTACAGTCTATTGTTGTAAATCGGAAAAGCAACATGGACACCTCCAGGAGTACCTTTGTTTTGTTAGCTAATTCCAGACGATAACATCACACTGCGTGATAATTTGCGCACAAAAATAACATGACAACATATCCACAGATAGAACTTGCATGATACTATCAGTGTGATTGATTTAATCACACAAAAAGAGGAACATTCGGCTAAAAAAACACTATAGTTACAGCTTTAACGTACGGTTGATGCACGTAGCAGCCATGTTGGATTTTAACTCGGGCTCCTCCGACTTCTCCGAGTTTCCGACTAGTAATTACGACTTCAGGGGGCGTTCCAGTTGACATTTCCGACTGGGAACTCGGAATTTCCCACTTCCCAGTTCAACTGGAACGCAGCATAAAACGTGCAGGTTAACAACGGCCGAGGATCAATAATAACGGTAAATAACGGCATGAATTTCAGTGATAACTTCTATTAAACTGAGTGGATTTTCAAGAAAACATTTACAAATAATAAATACATATAAAATATTAAATTTTACATATAATGAAACATATTTTCGGACCAAAACTCATTTATTTATGTTCACAGACCCTCCTCTCGTGTCTGAAATCATCACCAGGACAAACTACCGCTACAAACGTTAACGATATTTACTCTTTATTTAAACAGATCAAAGATTTCAGTCAAAACGCTTCAAATATGAACTTTATTGTGTTTCTGTGTTCTCACTGGTCGCTCCTCTCGTCTGTCTGAGAGCAGCCGAGTCAAACGCCACTCTCCGCTCGTAAAACCGCAATGCATGATGGTATATATTGCTCGGATAGTGACCATCGCTTGTTCAATACTTTTCATAATGCATTGTGGGATACATTGAGTGGACTATATAGGGTATGACCATGCTCACTATGAATTCGGACAGCACTACAAAATGGCGTGTTCACTATATAGTGCACTATATAGTGAATAGGGAGTGATTTCGGACACAGCCAGAGGCCTAACGGTGGGTGGGAATGAATAGTGGGTACTTATAGTTCAGGGGCCCGTTTCTGAAAGACGGTTCAACAAACTCTCAGTCTAATTCTGAGCTCTGAGTTGATTTACCCACAGGTGGGAAACTCTGGCTGTGTCCAAAATCACTCACTCATTCCCTACTCCCTACTCACTATATAGTGAGTTTAATGCAGTGGACTATATAGTGCACTCACTCAGAAAAATTAAACAACATTTCGGACACTACTCGCTCACTCGCCGGCCGCTGACAGTGACGTCATTGTTGTCGCGCATCTAATGCTGCGTTCCATTTACCTCGGAACTGGGAAGTCGGAGCTGGGAATGACGTCACACCTGAGTTGAGCGTGTTCCAGTTGTATACGTACAGTCTATTGTTGTAAATCGGAAAAGCAACATGGACACCTCCAGGAGTACCTTTGTTTTGTTAGCTAATTCCAGACGATAACATCACACTGCGTGATAATTTGCGCACAAAAATAACATGACAACATATCCACAGATAGAACTTGCATGATACTATCAGTGTGATTGATTTAATCACACAAAAAGAGGAACATTCGGCTAAAAAACACTATAGTTACAGCTTTAACGTACGGTTGATGCACGTAGCAGCCATGTTGGATTTTAACTCGGGCTCCTCCGACTTCTCCGAGTTTCCGACTAGTAATTACGACTTCAGGGGGCGTTCCAGTTGACATTTCCGACTGGGAACTCGGAATTTCCCACTTCCCAGTTCAACTGGAACGCAGCATAAAACGTGCAGGTTAACAACGGCCGAGGATCAATAATAACGGTAAATAACGGCATGAATTTCAGTGATAACTTCTATTAAACTGAGTGGATTTTCAAGAAAACATTTACAAATAATAAATACATATAAAATATTAAATTTTACATATAATGAAACATATTTTCGGACCAAAACTCATTTATTTATGTTCACAGACCCTCCTCTCGTGTCTGAAATCATCACCAGGACAAACTACCGCTACAAACGTTAACGATATTTACTCTTTATTTAAACAGATCAAAGATTTCAGTCAAAACGCTTCAAATATGAACTTTATTGTGTTTCTGTGTTCTCACTGGTCGCTCCTCTCGTCTGTCTGAGAGCAGCCGAGTCAAACGCCACTCTCCGCTCGTAAAACCGCAATGCATGATGGTATATATTGCTCGGATAGTGACCATCGCTTGTTCACTACTTTTCATAATGCATTGTGGGATACATTGAGTGGACTATATAGGGTATGACCATGCTCACTATGAATTCGGACAGCACTACAAAATGGCGTGTTCACTATATAGTGCACTATATAGTGAATAGGGAGTGATTTCGGACACAGCCAGAGGCCTAACGGTGGGTGGGAATGAATAGTGGGTACTTATAGTTCAGGGGCCCGTTTCTGAATGACGGTTCAACAAACTCTCAGTCTAACTCTGAGCTCTGAGTTGATTTACCCACAGGTGGGAAACTCTGAGTTTTTGGTTCCAGATCAGCTGATTTGAGTTCGTTAAATCAACTCTGAGTAAGTTCACTCGGTGTTCAGCGCGTGCACCATGAGGATAAAAAGCCAACATTAGTGGAGCCCAGATACTACGATTCACCATGGCAACAGGTGACAAAAAGAGATCCTCGTACTTTAACCATCTCGAAATATAACCTCTTCATGCGGACATACGGCGAATATTAACAGGTTTTAATAAGGGGAAAAAGTAACACTGCTGCAGCGCAAAGGAGAGAGAGAAGTGATGTGGAGTACGACGGCTGCTCACGTCAGCATGTAGCCTAATGAAGTCTATTAATTTAATATTTAATCAGAATTATAATATCGCAGGTCCAAACTGGTGGAATGGTGTTAAACCTAAAATGTATTTTCATTAAGATGCAATCCAGCAGAAGATAAGCGACTTTAAAACAGCTCAAAATCAAATATAAGAACAAACTAGGCTCATGGTGGTATTTTAATCATATTTGACAAATTAAAAAAAGTAAACTTCATTCAGTGTCTATTTTAATGTGCATTAGGCCTATCGTTTTATTCCCAACATAATGCGGGTGTCACACACATAGGCTAAATTTCCTCTCACCTTTATCCTGTTTAGTTTATTAATTAGCTCTAATTAAATGAACATCTCCCGACGTAAATGTAGACTCTTATTCCATGCGGAGTAATGCAGCCCCTTCATCTCGAGGCTCCTCGACTAAAAGACATGCCATGTTCGACAAAATAGTTGGTTTTATACGCTAGAGTATAGCCTACCTCACATATAATATTAAAACAACCTGGATTTGTATTCAGACAAACGGAGAATCTTCGCTAGTTACGCGCGTGATACGGACTGAATAAAAGAATGAGGAAATGAAACAGCGTTTCTGGATCTGAAAGAGGGAGGAGACAGAGAGAAACTCGGGGTTCATTGAATAAAACCTGCTCCCGACCAGGTTAGGTTCACAGACTGAGTTACCATAGTAACTGACTCAGAGCTAAAGTTACCTCCCTCTCTGGAACAGGCCTGAGTTACCCCTCTTTTTCGGGTTTGAGTGACCTCCCCCTCTGAAACAGAAAACCCAGAGTTTCCCTCATTTCAGGGTTAACTGACTCAGTGTTTGCACAAAACCTTCTTTCTGAAACGGGCCCCAGTTGTAGTAGCCGTCCAGGCTTAGGTTAAGTTGATTGTTTAACATACTCTGTGTATAACAGACTTCCTGCTGCCTTCCGATAATACTGTCTGGATGCACTGTATGTATGTATGTATGTGTCAAGTGTTGCTGAACAGAAAATCTAATAAAAAGAGTAATAAAAAAAAACAACTAACAACTGACGAGAGCACCATACAACACCGACAATGAACTGACACACAAGGGAAGGAACACTGATACTAAATAGACAGGGGTAATCAAACACAGGTGAGACTAACAAGACACAGGTGAGGACACTCAGGGCAATCAGAACAGGAGGGAAACACAGAGGCAGGAATGAACACAAGACAAGACACACTGAGGACAACTACAAAGTAAATCATGAAACACTGAAGACACACAGAAGAATGTAACCATAATACAGACAAGAACATAGCAGGACACAATGATACAAAGTAACACAGGAAACACTAAAGACAAATCTAGGAAACACAAGGGAAACGCCAAGATCAGGAATTACAAAATAAAACAGGTAACACTGAAACCAAACTAGGAAACATAAATAACACACACCAGGGAAACAAGCAATACCAGGATAGAACTTAAAACATGAAACCTAAACTCTGAAATACAAAACTAAAGACCAAAACCATGACAATTTTTAATTTTTACTCTTTACACTCACTACAGTCCTTTTTCAACAAATCTGACCCTCCTAAAGGTAACTGTTTCAGTCTTTTTTTAAGTTGTTCAGAAGGGTTGTTGGTTCAACTTTATAGTCCTGTTGGTGGATGCAGTCTACAGCTCTAAATTGTCTTGCGTTTAACAAGTATATTTTCTGTTTCTTTGCCTGTTACTTTTAGAGTACAAAATGATGAAAGACCGGTCAATATGAGAACACATTTGAGAATTTGATATGCAGAAATTGGCTGCACGGTGGTGCAGTGGTTAGCTCGTTATGTCAATTGGTGACTCTAAATTGCCCGTAGGTGTGAATGTGAGTGTTGCTCAAGCCCCCCCACGACCCCGTTTGGGGCTATGGGGGGCATGGAGCCGGCTGGAGCAACGGATGGATGGATATGCAGAAGTTACCTGAAGGTGTTAAGGAGTGGTTAGAATATGGTACTAGTTTTGAAGAGTGATTCAGAAATGTGTTCAATAGACTCATGCTGGGATTCTGTCTAAAATAGGTCCAATTTTTTTAAGCAGTGTTGCACAGTTTATGTACTTCATATTCACTTTTTCTCACTTTAGTGTATCTTATGTAGTTTTGAATTTTTTCAAGTTTGTTCAGTATTTTTCCTTGATATTAAAAACATTGACAGTGAGGAGTTTTGGAAGCATTTTAAACCATACATTTCAAAGATACTCTTCCTCTGTGGACAACAAAGGATGCCAGTGTGCACAAGATACTTCAAAAGTGGGCATCTATTCTTTAAATCTCTGCTCCCTGGCACTTTTAGTGGTCGAAACCTCCTTACATGGTATTTTTAACTGTACCAGATAAGTTTTGTAATTTACCAAAATTGTGTTAAATTGCAGTGGTTGCTTTTTGTCTATACTCTCCCTCTTGTTCACATAATCGTAGGGTTATTTTGGGTTCAGATTTGCTGCTGGGTTCAATCGTATTTAAACTGTATTGACTACAACTCAGCCACAAAATTGCTGTTGCTGCTGGAAAGAAAGTGAAATTCAATAATAGAAGTGTTACAATCTAACACAGCTTGTCTAGGAAATTTAAGGCAAGTTTTAGAGACAGCGCTTTTATCCAGATGAGGATAATTCATGGCGACATCCTTCAGTTCATGTAGAACCACAATTAAACCGCAAAACTTTACCATGTAATCAGATATATGCGATACACTATACAGCTAATCTATCTGTTTCCACATGTCTTCTGTATTGATTTGTCGGCTCAGGTGATGTTCAAATAGCAAATCAAAAAGGTGGTGTTTTCTCCCCTGCAGTATTTTCTCAGCCACTCTCAAGGGCGAGCACTTCACAGCTCGAAGCAGGCGACGGGGGGACGATCACCAGAGTCCTGAGAGAGAGATTTAAAGTGTGTTTGCTACCTGCAGAAACAATCCCTGTGTGGCTGCTGTTTAGCTTAGTTCTGTTTGCTTTCCTGTGAGAGACAGCTCACGGCGTCTTGTTGCCTCTGCCATATAATGCCACCTCACTCTTGCTCACATGTTAACCTGCAGTTTCATCTGATCGCATCAGAGAGGAAATCAGACTCTGATCTACGCCTTCCCCTGCTGCAATACTTGTTTAATGGGTTGATTCTTTCTCCACTCACCTTTCTACTGCTGCTCTTTTCATCTGGCAGAGGAATGGTGATGATGAAATTAGACTTCTGACATGTGGAGTCATAAGAAAAAAGAAAAACCCACAATGCATTGCAGTAGCAGACCATCAAATTTCAGGACATGTGGAGGGTGGAGGACATGCAGTAGAGGAATGATATGACAATGTCCACTTTCTTCTTACAAATATATGACTACACACGCACACAGACACACATTCATGGACAAACACACACAGAGAAACACACACACACCAGCCACTGGTGCCCCTGTTTTCATCCCTTTGTGTCAAACCCAGTCATTTCATCTCTACAGCAGGCAGTTGGTTATGTGTTTGGGCACTAATAGCTGCCTCCCTTCCTTTTTGGTTTGTGTCCTTGTATCACACGCACAAACACACACACACACACACACACTACACACAGTGCACACGCTCCCTCTATCCATCGCTGATTTACTTCCAACAAGACTTCCTATTCTGCATTTCTATCTCGCAATCTTTCCCTTTATCCTCGCCTCCATCACATACATTGACACACACAAATATTCTGACACACACATGTTCTCAGTTCTTTGTGTGAGTTAATACCCTGTCAGAGGAGATTATGAATGAGTTAGGGATGACAGTGCCTCTGGGATATCCCCTCCGGGGGTCAGATGCAGCAGCCGCTGCCCTCGGGCCTTGTCTGGTCCTCTCTGGTGTTCAGGCTGCTCTCTCTCTCTCTCTCTCTCTCTCTCTCTCTCTCTCCCTCTCTCCCTGCAAACCCATAACCTCTTTTTTCTGGTCTGTAGTCAGACCATTTCTTCATCTATGCCCAGACTGGAATCGTTTTTATATTCACTGCCTTCATCCTTGCTATCTAGTCAAGTGGTCTAATGTTTTAAGGATGCACTTGTGAAAGTGTGGGTGATTGAAGGACGAAAGAGATTTTGTGAAGCCAACTCACACAGACCACAGATAAGATACATTTGAAAGTGTAAATAAGGGCTTTTTAAATCGCACAAACACATTTGATTGTCTTGTGATCCAAGCTTTGCCAAGGTTTCTGGAACAAGTTGTAGGCACACACATGCACATTTTTAGTGAAAAAGCTTATTCAAAAGACCTGTGTTTTTGCAGCGTATATTAAATTTAAAAAATGTGGTGAGAATGATCACCTACAGTTCTATTTTATTATGTTTCACTTCATTGTTTTGGTTTGATGTTCTCTTATTTTGCTCATTTAGATCTGGTATCCTCATTAATGTTTTCTCCAGCAGCAGGTGCAAACCCAGATGCACATTTACCTTAAACACGGTCTTGTTTGAGTAGTTAAAACATATTTCAGCAATTTCTTTTAAAGCTGAGCAGATGAAAACATAGTTGAGCAGTTAAAACGTATTTATTTTAGCAGTTATTAAAACAGGTTTTGACCAAAATCTGACCTAAAAAAGGAAGAAATAGTTGCCATTTGTTTGCATGGTGATCAGATCCTAACTCTTATTATTCTTTGAATTATCTCAGTTCTGTATCTTAAATATGAATTTATCTTCTTTCCTCCCTCAGGTCAGTTAATCGAGAGAGTCCTCCTCTCCGCCATGTTGAACCCCAGTGAGCAGTGGCAGACATACCGACACCACGGAAGCACTCTGAGTCTGGAGTACCGTCTTCGCTTCCGCTGTGATTCAAACTACTACGGACCTCTCTGCACCAAGTTCTGCAGGGCCCGCGATGACTTCTTCGGTCACTTCAACTGTGACCCAAGCGGCTCGAAAGTCTGCATGGAGGGCTGGACAGGACCAGAGTGCAAAGAAGGTAAGCCCTTAAATCTGCAGAACGTCCATATGTCTTCATATGTCTCTGCATCTCCTACATGGGCCTGCTCTCCCAACACTTCTCCCCGGAACTTTAAACAGAACAGTTCGCTAATTGTGTAGAGCAGTGCAGTTCAAATTGGCATATAACCACTCCACCGGAGCAATGCATAACCACATTCAGCATAGGCATGTGGACATTAACCTGTATGGGGGACTGAATGCTGGTGCTAGCACTACTAGCATTAGCCACATTTGTTTATTGGGGGGGGTAAGGTGTCTCAGGTCAGGATTTTTGGCAGACACAAGACAAAGAAAAGACGTCTGTTAAACAATCTAAAGAGTGTGTTGTTTTTTTTCATTAAGTTAAAAGCAAACAAAACAACAAAACCACAGGGAAGGTTCTTGTCCTTCATTTTTCCAGCTGCTTAGCTTCTCAGTCATTATAATACAATTTATAAAATGTTTGTGCCAGAAAAAATATCCACCAATATTTTCCAAAAGTTGACTTAAGGCCACTGATGAAAAAAATGAAGAATATGTTTGCTTTCCATGTAATTTTCCATTATGCCAGGAAGCGGGTTTCCTGTTTGAAGGTTTCTTAAAAGGTTTTCCATGAGACCTTTCTTTCCTTTCTTTTGTTCTCCTTATAAGCTCTTTTTAAAATTGTGATTGAAATGAACTTTGATCACAAATATGTATCATCGGCTTTAATTTAACAGCCTCCTCACCATCTTAAGCCCGACAAATGCCCTGAATGTCAGTATTGTCGTTGTGAACAAAGTGTGTGCGTAACTTTGGGGGGGGATTATTCTCCGTCTGTCTGTGACTCATCAGCTGGATGACCTCACTGTGCGACCTCTGAGTGCTTCCATCGAGTTGCAATGGTAAAAGTTAAATGGAGGAAACCGGACTGAAAACCATGGGAACCCTGAAGGACATGTAGCTAGATTACGGACATCCTCACTTCATCTGACTTCCTCCTCAGCAGGTTGTTGATTTGGACCGCAGAGAAGCAGGAAGTTTGACAAATTAGCAAGGGGTCCCTCTGTTACTCCCTGCAGGTTTATGACAGTGATGAAGTTCAGGGACTTTTCCGTCCAGAGTTCATTAACTGGATACTTTGAATAGCAAACTGTCCCTGGATGAAAAATGGGCAGAATACTTCAGTCAGAGTTAGAGGACATGTATTTTAACAGTCCTTGAGTTCCTGTCTAGTTGGTGGTACCTCTAGTACATGGGTGATCTACCTTTAATCCATGTGTAGCTTTACATTTCTGTTTGTTTTGTATAACTGGTATTACTGGGGGTGATTATATGCTGAGTGTTTAAATTTGCTTATAAAACAGATGTATTTAGATTGTAGATTTAATTCCCAGTATAGCCATTCAAATATTTCTATCTCCAAGTTTATAATAGCTTCCACTTTGTGTGTTTTGTTTTGTTCACAGCAATGTGCAAGCAGGGGTGTCATCAGGTCCACGGCTCCTGTACTCTTCCTGGAGAATGCAAGTGAGTGTGAAAATTGAGGAGAATTTAGTCGTTTTCACTGTTGGAACCAAGTCTGAACATGAATTTGACTGTGTACAAAATTACATTACATGGACGGCAATGTGAGGCAGATTAAACACCATTGTCACATATAGCAGATAACACCAGGATTTAGCTGAATACTATTATGTAGACATAATAAAAAAAACATTGATACCATGTTGTTTATAAACCTCGCCAAGATCAGATGTCTAAAATCTCATGGTTCTGAAATCCTCCACCTGTAAGAAGGTGCCTGGGGGGGTTTGCCTGCATTTATTACCAGTTTCAACTCTAAAATCTCTGAGGCCGTTGCCAGAGCGGTAATCTCTCATCACAAAAATAACTTTTTAAATGAAAGGCTGCAAATAACCTGTGAGATTATGAATCTGTTGTAAATATACACATTTTTTCCAAGTCTAACTCTACAGTAGAAGAGAACTCCCAAGAGCAAGTTAAAATGAATGTGATATAATAAAGTAATTATTACAAAGGCTAACAAGCCACTTACAGGAAACAAGCTCAACAACCCTAAATAAAACGAGAGAAAGAAAAGATTCTCTCCCTTCAGCTGATAACAGCAACAACAGCCGTTTACTAGTGGAGCAGGTTAACACAGCTACTATCAATCCTCTAAACATGATACCAACAACTGTCTTTTCTGTCTTGTTTTATCCCCAGGTGTCATTATGGCTGGAAGGGTCCTCTGTGTGACCAGTGTGTGACGTTCCCAGGGTGTGTCTACGGCAGCTGCACCGAGCCCTGGCAGTGTGTGTGCGACGTCAACTGGGGAGGACTGCTGTGTGACAAAGGTCAGATAATGTGAAAGGGTGAAAGAAAACCTGATTGTAACAACATTTTATTAATTGATCTTCTCTTTCCAAACATCATGACATTGTTGTGTTTAGTATGTCTTTTAGAATCACGTTTTCTGGTGTCTCATTGTCCAATCCTGACCTCCATTATTTCACCAGATACATAATTCACCTGTGTAGAATGAGCATCACACACAACCTTTATTCTGTTACAGGTGAACAAATATTTTATCTACACTAAAAGCAGAGCTCACAATTAAACATGTCTGAAAGTGCCATGTTAAACTCTCATCAATGTTTTTGTTGCCTCTTGTCTTGTAAAAACAGCACATCAAAAAGGTTCTCCTTAAAAACATTGTCAGTAGAGGATGGTGTCATCTGCATAATGTTGAAAGGGCTTTTCCGTTTTTGTGAGTGTCTGTGTGTGTCCCTTGGGGCTTCTTCTTCTTTAACTTATTCCACCACTCTGTAGAAAAAGTCCTTTGCTATTATCCCAGAATACAAACTAACCATCTACCACCTCTGTCCCAGTGTGGGAGCTAGGATCTGGGAGGCAAATGAGAGCCCAGGGGACAGTGTATTGTGCAGAGGAAAGGTGATAGCCTTGGGTAACGTGAATGTGAGCCATGCTAGACTGGACGCTCTCGGTTAGGTGGGGTCTTTAGCTTATTTTCTGTATTCAGAAAGACTCTGTAAAGAGCTGTGCAGAGACAAAAAGACTGTGAGAACACAGGAGATCATTAGAGGAAGCAGAGCTTTAATCAGCTTGAACACTGGAGACAACATGGCCTGCAGCTACTGGCCTGCACAGTCAGCACACTGAGCCAGACTGGATACACTTCAGCCTCTGTGATGTGGGAATGTGTGTGTGTGTATTTGTATCACTGCTGCGCTCTTTCACTGACACAAAATCAAACTGAAGTAAACAATGATACATTTGCATCCTCATTCCTTGAACTCCGCCTCACTTTGTTTCTCTTTTTTTGTCCTGTGAAAATAAAAAAGTTAATTAGTTACTTTACGTGTTTGTGTTTTCAGATCTGAACTACTGTGGCACCCACCAGCCCTGCAAGAATAGTGGGACCTGCACCAACACAGAGCCAAACGAGTACCAGTGTGAGTGCCAGGAAGGTTTCAGAGGAAGAAACTGTGACATCGGTGAGTGTCTACTCTACAGGTCCTGACCTACTGAAGACTCTAGTATTAGTCTGAAGCATTTATGGAATATGTGCAAACATTTTGTCTATACAAACTCCTCATGTTGACTGATTTGAACTATGTTAAAAGAGCATTTGCCAAATTCTCACTCAGTACTTCAGGGACACACTTTCATATTAAGGTCTGTCTCTCCTTTGTACACGTTTGAGCTTAAAATAATAATATAGTTTAAAAAATGAATATGGAAACAGAAGAAAACTCATGTAAAATACACCACTAGTTGTTTATAGAAACAAGAGACAAAAAAACGAACAAACAGGGAGCAAAACTTCAGGTCAAATTGAACATGTTAGGCATCCTGAAATAACATAAAGATGATATTACTACAAAATAGAAATTAACTAATAAATAAAACCATAGAAACAAAAACATGTAGGAAACATTTGCAAATGGTATGAACAGTAAATGTTTTCCTGAACATTGTAGAATGATTGTTAAGTGACCTGATACTTTTCAGATATTTACCACTACCAAAATATTACTCCACGACAACTGCCTTCCTTTATAACTTCCTGAAATATTCATATTTAGAAACATTTCAGATTTTGCAAAGTACAATTAAAAATGTCATTAGCTCCACCTTCATTTACCGACAGGGGAAATTCACTACAGCTCATATGTCCTTCTTTTTTTTCCCATTTCACATATCCATCCCCGCTGTCTTCTCCTCTTGTCAGTGGAACATGCGTGTTTGTCGTCCCCCTGCATGAACAAAGCCACCTGTGTAGAAGACCCGACAGGCTTCAGCTGCATCTGTCCTGACGGCTGGACCGGACACACCTGCGCTGATGGTGATCCTCAATCCCGCACACACACAAACACACAATAAAAAATCTTACACACCGACTCTGAGTCTGATCAGACTGGCTGGGCAGAGTGAAATTGTCTGTGATTGGTTGTTATTGGATCAAAGCCAGTGAGCGACTCTAATCAATCCAACAGAGGAAGAGAAATTAGCCTGATCACAAACACCATCAGCAGCAATCAGCGGTCAGCCTCGCCCTCCGTCTGGCTCTGCCCGTGCATGTTTTCACACATGTACATGACCAAGAAAAAGAAGGAGCATCTTTAATCAGTATTAATTTAATCAAACAGAGGTGAAACAGTGAGGTTAGTGTTTTTTATTGCAGTGAATCAAATGTGTATTGTCTAGTGTCTGTTGGCCTTGTAGTGTCTTACATTCAGATAGATTCAGATTTTGTCTAAATCCAATTACCCCTCGTGGGATTTATTCAGTTGTGTGATTCAGTGATTGACTGAGAGGAGTTGGATTAGAAAGACTAAAGAGCTGTGGTTTGAAGTCATTGGTTAGCGTTGGTTCTCCTTTGTATTTGTTAACAAGGAAACTAACGACCAAACAAAAAACATACGTGTAAATTGTTTTTCATCATATAGTTAAGCGATGAAAGTCACTCGTATGCTACTAATAACCCTCCAGGCTAAGGAGACAGAAAGTCTTTCCACTTATTTAAAGGAAAGTTGCAAGTGTACAAAGTACCAGCTGCACAGACGTCTCTAAACCATCGCTCGCACACATACCTATAACAAACAACTTTAAGCCTGTATGTGTTCAATGGAAAATTAGAGCTGTTTTTGTTTTTGCCTATTTAATGTGATGCCATCAGTTTGTTTGCTCTGTGAGGAAACTGAGACAAACGAAAAACACTATGAACCCTTGTGTTTACTGCTGGACTGACCTGGGTGGCTTTTGTCCTCATTAGTTGAAGTTTAGTGTTCAGTCGTTGTTCGTTTGTCCTTGAAAATATGAACTGCGAGACTGTCTATCTTTGACAATTTAAAGACCGGGGTTTGTAGAAAGATGCTTGTTGAATATATTAAATTCACAGCAGCTTTAATGACCTTGTGGCAGATATTTAGATCCAAGAGCTTAATCTGACTCTTGAAGTACATTAGACTTAATGTCATTCAAAACAACAAGCCTTGAGCTTAGATGGTGATGTAGATTTTATTCAGCATCACAGCAAAGATTCCTCAGTGCTTACCTTAGGCTCATGGCATTCATAGTGTATTTAAAAGCTCTTTAAGTTATATTAATTCACTGCAAGTGTCTCGCCATGTTAACAAGAACACTGTTTTAGTACAGTACGATACGATATTCAGCCCATCATATCAAAAATATTCTGATACAGATATTTTTACAACTCTATGACATTTAGCCTTTGTCAACTTATTTGGCCAATCAACTTCTGATCATGTCATTAGCCATCATGTCATAAGCCCCACCCTGAGGTGACATAAAGTCGTGACGCACTGAGTCCAATCAGCAAGGAAAGTTTAGAACTCAAGTTTTTTAATTAAAATAGGAATATTTTGCACCTAGGATTCCATAATTGTATGACAGGAGTCAAGACAACGATTTGTTAACCTAGCCGATATCCCCCCCCTAGGTTTGTGCTTTAAAGAGGTGTTACTAGGGTTTAAAGGAGTGCATGACTATGATTTGAGATAGAGAATATACTGTAAGTAATGTTGAGGGAGGAAAAGCATTTATCTGCACAAATTCATTGAATACAAGTGCATCTGAAACTGTTTGAAATTGAAGCAACAAAGTCTTAGACATCCTGACTTTTAAATGAAAGTCTTAGTCAAGCTCTGAAAGGCTTTTCTCACACAACTCCCACAATCCCACAACGATAATCTGAGCAGTCTCTGAAGACGTCATCAGGGTGTTCTTCACACTTTTGTCAAAGCTTCTCAACAGCCACACAAAATATGTTCCCACTTAGAATGTACATATTTTGTCACAGTATGATTTGAATGCCTCGCTGCAGCCCTCACATTATTTTATGATCTCTGACTTCCGTGTTTTGGAGCAGATGAAAAGGTCAAACATGTTTTTGTCTTCGATGTAACAACTGAGCTGTCACAGCAGTCCCTCTCTGGACCCATCGCCGTGTGTGTGTGTGTGTGTGTGTGTGTGTGTGTGTGTGTGTGTGTGTGTGTGTGTGTGTGTGTGTGTGTGTGTGTGTGTGTGTGTGTGTGTGTGTGTGTGTGTGTGTGTGTGTGTGTGTGTGTGTGTGTGTGTGTGTGTGTGTGTGTGTGTGTGTGTGTGTGTGTGTGTGTGTGTGTGTGTGTGTGTGTGTGTGTGTGTGTGTGTGTGTGTGTGTGTGTGTGTGTGTGTGTGTGTGTGTGTGTGTGTGTGTGTGTGTGTGTGTGTGTGTGTGTGTGTGTGTGTGTGTGTGTGTGTGTGTGTGTGTGTGTGTGTGTGTGTGTGTGTGTGTGTGTGTGTGTGTGTGTGTGTGTGTGTGTGTGTGTGTGTGTGTGTGTGTAAAGCGTATGTATACAGAGCGTTCAGAGCGTGAGGTGTGTTTGTGTGCAGGTGAGATTGGATCAAAGAGGTCATGGTCTGTCAGATCTGCGTGTGTAAACAAGCAGCGTTCCACATCCTCTGCTTTCACCTCCATCAGGATGAAGTGCACGCCGGACACTGAAATGCAAACAATAAGACTAATTTTATGAAAAGAAAAAAAAGTGTAAGAGGAGAGGGATAAACAGAGGAATAAAGGCAGAGTTTATTTTTGCTCTTGTTATTTGTCCATGGCTTGATTAACGGTCTGGGAGGCAGTCTATCTCTGTCCCTGTGTATGTTGTGGGGGGCTCTCTGGGGAATACACAGTGAGAGGATTGTCAGGCTTGCAGGGAATGACGACCATAACCACAACACAGCTCTGCTTTCAGAGTAGATTTATATATATATAACCAATATTAATTAAAGGCTTTTTGTTTGTTATGGATTCTCCGTCTAGTTTTGGCTGCGTGTTATTGCTCGGGTTGGAGTCGGGGTCGGGTGGATGGAAAACGCTTGTTGTGCAGGGTTAGGTAAATGAAAAGGTTATGAGAGACAGAGTGATGGGAAAAGTTGTGATGCTGCACAAATATGGCATGTGTAATAGGAAGTTATGCATGGTTAACCTATGAAATGAAGGATTCTTCTTGGTTGTTTGCATGCTTTTTCCTCACATTCTCTCTGTTATCTGTTTTTAATTCCTTTTCAGAGGAGTGGAACCACGCGTGGCTGCTCCATTTTCTATTTTTCTCTTCTCCCCCATCCTAGTTGACTTCATTTAAATTCCCTCATTCCTCCCTTCTCTCTGGGAAAGGCTTGAGGTGTCCCCCATGTACGTGCAGCAGATGATTGTATTTATCACTGTTTGCACAGAAACCGGAGCAGCAGAAAAGAGAATAAAAACAAGCTGCTGCCAATGCATCCGCATACCAATGCTCTAGTCCGCATGATGGCATCACACAAACGCACACACACATATTGTCTCTTTGAGATTCACCCACACATTCCCATTACACAGATCAGTAGTTCATGTGCGTTGTTTTCTCTGTTCTCTTCCCAGCGGTGAGGCAGTGTGATCGGGGCCCCTGTGGACGAGGAGCAACATGTGAGGAGACTCCTGGAGGTTACCGCTGCGTCTGCCCGCCGGGATGGACCGGTCGCACGTGCCAGCTGGGTCAGTGGGTCAGATTTAAATATCTGTTAAATATGTAAATATACATGAAAGGGTCTCTGCCCCTGAATAATGGACGCCTGCCAAGCCTTTTCTTATGGTATTCTTAAATGTGGGCACAAGTAGATCCCATATACAAATATACATACCTATCCAACAAAAAGACTATATACTACATTAACTAAAGGGAAATAAGTCATAAATCAAGTAACATAGCAAGGTCATTATTTCATCCAGAATTAAAGACACAAATTTAGGTACACAAGGTCCATTGGGTAGCTTTTGACCAGTTGTCAGGAAAGGGAAATTTGAGGCTCTACATTTTCACGAGTACTTTTGGAACTCATTCTCATGTTTGCTGCCAAAATTAGGTACAAAATAAATTCTTGACCTTTAAAATGGCAACTTACCACAATGACCAATTTGCAGCTTTTCAGGAGTATTTAGTTTTCAGCCTCACTTCTTTGGGATTACCTGTTTTGCTATTCTAAATGCAAAATGGTCAAACACCGTTCACAGATCATCAGTTAAATCATTTGTAGGTAATTTGGCAAAGATTTGATATTGCCATCCCAAAAATGATCTAAAAAATATCCTAACTCATATTGTAATATAGATTTCAACTTTAATACCCAGCCCAGAGTAAAAAGAATTTCTGCTGACTCAAACAAACGTCATCTTTAGAAACTCCTTTAAAAAAAACATTAAGGTAAAGATAAAGGGCTACGTCCATTATTCAAATCATTTACTTAATGAAAAGACACCAAGAGCAAGACTATTGACTTCTCTGTAATGAAATCCTTTTTCCATGGAAGTACTAAAGTACAATTAAGGCTTTAAAAAAATCTATTTTAGTTTAAATTAGCTAACACTTCACCAGACTCTAAAGCTAAATCAATGATGGAAGTACTCGCTTAACTCTGAGTGAAAATGCTCAGAATGTGACCATGTTTAAGAAACTTGGGAAGATTTCACCATGTGCACAAAGACTACAGATGGGTTCAGTTTACACAAGGTTAAAAGACATGTTGTAAATCTGAACCTGACAGGAGTTGAGACACAAGTTGAGTGTCTTAGTTCAATGTTATGAAAGTTAAGATTAGATGTGTGTTTGTACTAGTGATAAATGACTCATACTGTAAAAGTGTCAGTACAGTCCATTGCAGTGTACTTTTTAATGGGGACTCCCAAAGCATCTATTGATAGACTTTTTAGCACAGATCTTCTAACAAGCTCAATCCATCAGCACTTTAATGCACGACTGGTTTCAAATGTTGTGTTTCAACAAGCGACATGGAATAATTTGTTCCGTTTGAAGTAAAATTCGCATTTAAAACAAAAATTAAAAAGCAGAAAAGATAATTCAGCATGTTAATCCTCCTATCAGCCCACCCTGAGAATCAGTATTCTCTAAATGCACCGTCACGTCCCTTTGGGCTGCAGTCGCTCCTATTGACGAGTGAACTACCAGAGGGGTCTTGTGTTAGATAGTACAGCAGAGAGGAAAATGTATAGGCTCAGGTCACACATTCACAGACAGACTGACACACACAGACACACACACACGGAGGACTTACTAAATGCACATACAGAGACGGCTCGGGGGCTCTGAAGTAAAAACTGAGACATATTTCAGGATGACAGCCTCTCCTGCTCCTCTGTGTTACAGCGATATGTCACTCTGACACTTGATAATCCCCCATAGTTCCACATCACAGGTCAGTACCTTACAGTGTAACGCACGCACGCACGCACGCACGCACGCACGCACGCACGCACGCACGCACGCACACACACACACACACACACACACACACACACACACACACATATTCACAGTGTTCAAACACAGGAGATAAAACTCTTTATAGCCCCAGCCGAGAGGCAGAGCATCCGTGCCTTAAATAGTGAAAGGCAATTATACTTTCTATTAGTTTCACTCTTTTATTAGCCGACGTCTGTCCCCGCAATTTCTCCCATGGTGGGCAGGATCCTCTGGCTTTTCCCATAGATAACACACATAAGCACACACACACACACACAGATAGACACAAACACATACACTCTACGGGTGCTAAATCCTAATTGGCCTCTCAGTGACGGTAACAGGTTTAGATTACCTATAACTGTCTGACTACTTCCTCTTTATTCATTCTGCGTTTCTTTCTAATCCTCTTCCTGGGCTATCAGAGCAGAGCCCCCAGGGCTTCCTGGCGTTTACATCCCTGGTGTGACGCGGAGGGGGCACAAAACTTAACAGCAGCAGGGGGGTCTGTGCATGCACAAAGATGTAAGATGATACTGCCAGGTGTAACTTTGGATGTCCTCTGCATTTATGAAGATAATATTTGACACTGATGCGAGGGCTAATTCTCCACTTCATGATTCCATTCAAGCCTTTACTTCAAAAATGTATATAACTTAGGGATAGCCGGTGGCTATGATTATTGAGGGCCTATGAGACAAACAGGATGAGGTGTAGTAGTTATTGGGATGTTTTACATCAAATCCACTTGGTTCATTTACATTAAACTGATGATTTCAACTAAAGCAACTTTCAACACTTAGAAAATGATATTGGATACAACTTAACAAGGGCAAAACTCCTGCAAAGCATCAGGACTCATCAAATATGCTAACCTCCTTTAAATGCTACATTTTCAAACAATAAGACACGGTGGAAAGAAAGTAATTAATAAATGTCACAACAGCAACACACTCTATAATATTACTATAAAGGTATGATAATACTATGATGGTAGCATTTGTTATACAGAATATTATTATATACAGTTTTTACAAAAAATGCTTATCTTAAAGGGGCTATATGTAACTTTCAAAAATACTGTGTTTGTAGCGATACCGCATGGCCGTCAGGCGAACTGCCTAACGGCCTAAAGATTTATATATAGCTACAAGTTACATATATATGTAACTTTTTACATGTATAAATCGTTTTTTATCGCCCACTAATAAGCGAACGTTTAACTGATGTGAAAGAGTAGATGTTCACTGTCTATCTATGTTGCCTGTATACAACTTGCCCGGGTCCGATTTCTCCGCGGAAAGCTCCAGGCAGTGTCATTTTATTTGCGTTCTCAACGTCCTCCTCAGTCCGCTCCGCTTACAGAAATCAACAGTACAAACTCATCACACACTCCCGGTCTTTACCTGCACAGCCAGAGGCCGCCTTCACCACACATATATCCGTCCTAGGAGCTCTCACAGGCGGACAAACTCATCACACACTCCTGCTCTCAGGCGTTGCCTGCTGAGACTGTTGTTTGTAGGATGGAGAATGAGACACACAGACTCCGTCACAGACTGTGTCACAGACTGTCACATGTGTATGACCACTTACCTCCTCTGTAAACATTATGCTGGTAAATATCCAGTGTTTCAGGGCCGATGTTGATGCTCGTTTGTGTACGTACGAGCACGTATGACGAGCACGCGAGGGAGAGCGTGCGAGCAACAGGTTACTGGTGCAGTTCGCCTGACGGCCATGCGGTATCTCTACAAACGCAGTATTTTTGAAAGTTACATATAGCCCCTTTAAGCCCATAGTCAATACTTAAAAATGACAGAAAAATGTCCTCAGACTAATCATTTTGTGTTTATCAGGAGACACACACACGTCCATTTGGTGCTGAAGTACAATCATCTTAACAAAAGAATAATGTTTATCTTGTTATTTCTTCTTGTATTTTCTTTTCTTTAGACACTGATGAGTGTGAAATGAGTATATGCGTCCACGCCCGCTCCTGCCGCAACCTGATAGGTGGATACCTGTGTGACTGCCTTCCTGGATGGACGGGGGCCAACTGTGACATCAGTAAGTGTAGACAGAAAAGGAGAGGAAAGGCAAAAGGACAGGAAAAAAAGAATAACTTGAAGGAGAATCCTTGAAGAAAGCAAAAAGGAAAGGAATAATTGCAGAGAGTTTCAAATTTGGCTTCTGAAAAAAAGACTTTATTGATCATTACATAATCATACCTGCATTCCTACAGCATTCAAATTTGATTTACTTTAATGTGGTGTAACTGTTTTCTCTGATTTTTAGGGAACAGCAGCTGTCAGGGTTTGTGTTTGAACGGTGGACAGTGTGAGGTAAGAGTCCTGGCTAGGAGACTGGCCTCTCTCTCTTTCTCTATTTTGCTTCATTGTCTTCCTCTTCTCTGTTGTTGTAATATGTGTACCTTCTTCCTATCATGCCTTAATCTTTCCTTAGATTGGAGAATTCTTGAGAAACAGTTTTAAAAGTAAAGTAATGAAAACCATTAGACTTGTCAAACTCTTGTCACATCGGCTTTCTTCTGGATATGAAAACTTCCTTTTGACATCCTTTTGCTTGGAGATTGTGTGCAGTATTTATTCTCAACGGGAAAATGCCTGAGGCAGATCTGTGACAGCGTTTCTCTTTCTGCTCTCTTGTGCCCTTTTCCACTTCATAAAATATTGATCTTTCTGTTTTTCATACATATATTTAACACACACTATATACTGTCCTACATAGGATCATGTGTCGGGGTCTAGATGTTCGTGTCCCCCTGGTTTCTCTGGGAAATACTGCCAAAATCTTCCAAATGCCTGTGACAGTGCCCCTTGTCTGCATGGAGGACAGTGTGTGGCGAAAGACGGACGGACCATCACCTGTAACTGTCCCCTGGGATATTCAGGAACCTTCTGTGAGGTCAGAGAACTTTGGTTTCTTGTTTTCTGCAGAATAAAAACAACATAATATCAGATGAAAATGACAAAACCAAATTAATACAGTGGAGGAATAAATTCATTTGCTTATAAGAAGCTCTCTCTTACATGTTGCCACAACCCCTGTAGTCATCATGACTGAATTTCAAGCTGTTTCATAGAAAGACTTCCAGTGAATAAACCAGTGTATATATTTTTGGTCAAAATGGATGTCAGCAGTTCTGCAACTATTTTGTTCTATTATTTCAGATACCTTTGGATCTGTGCAATCCCAACCCCTGCCAACAGGGGGCATCCTGTCAGAGCATAGAGGGCAGGTTCATCTGTGCCTGCCCCGAGGGTTACTATGGTAATGAGTGCATGAGCCTCAAGAATCCTTGCATTGGTCACAACTGTCCAGGTGAGAAAAACCTGTTTGTGTGTCTGTAAAAGCACAAAATCTCAATAAAAGACGAGTCTAACTTGTCTTTCTCTGTCTCCGTATCTGTAGGAGCCATGTCTGACACAACGCACAGCGGCATCAGCTTCTACATCATTCTGGTGGGCGTCTTAGCTTTAGTAACAGTGTGTGGCTGTGCGGCCTGCGCCTTCATCCTCTCCCACCTCCATCGAAAGCGGAAAAAGGAGCAGGCCGTCCCACAGGAAGAAGGCATCAACAACCAGAGGGAGTTTGTCAACCTCATCAGGAACGTAGACCGTCCCACACCCCTACTGCCCCCCGCTGTCCCGCCCTCACATCCTACAGCCCCTCCCCCCGCCACACGATGCTACGAGGAGATTGAACTCACCCTGCCGCCCTCCCCTGCACCTTCACATCCTTCTCCGGCACTAAAGTCAGCCCATGCGCCCAAACTGGACATTTCAAACCGAGAGAGGGAGAAGTTGAACCGCTTTCACTACACAGACAACCAGGAAGTGGAAGCCTGACACTGAAAAGGAGCTCTTTTTAAACTTTATTTTGCGTCTTTGCTCGCACAGGCCTGTTCCCAGATCATGTACTGTTTCATTGTTGCAGTCATGAGTTATCTGAGGAGTCAAGGCTGCTACGTAGAAGGTTCAAAAGTCTTACTCTGTCATTTTAAGTGACTTGTTTTCTACAAATACGAGAAGCAGCAGGTGCATAATGTTGGAGAGAAACACTCCTCTTGACTCTTGTTAATCTGGAGAGACCTACAGACTTGCCTGGGAGTGCCTGAGATACTGACAAGAAGAAAAAAGGGCAAACATCCTACTTAAGAACCTGTTTTTTGGTCCATGATGCCATCTGATCAGTGTTCAGACCTCCATTTCTGTTTCAGACTGAACCGTGACAGACTGAGATTAATGAATGGATGCTTATTTAACACTTTGTGTGTTTATGTGTCTGGTTGTGTGTACGTGTGTGATCCTGAAAAAGAGAATGTTTTATTATGAGTGTCTGTGGTGAAAAAAGAAAGGATAAAGACAGTTTACTTCAAGGAAAGAAAAGAAAGTTTATCCACATTGAAGAGAGAGAGAAACTCTTGAAGGAAAACTGTTTTAAAAACTATACACTGTTGCCTATTGTGTCTGTTATACTACAGTTTTAAAGATGTATGATTTTTTTCATACCTGTGTGTAAAATAGCTTTTTTGTACATGGATATATTGTACATATTGATGCCCTTTTTGTACTGTACTTCATTGTTTAAGTGTGCTTTGTTTGTCCCTTCTCACTTTCCATTTGGAGCAACCAGCACACATGGATCGTAATAAAAGTGCATTTACCAATGATACTTTATCAGAATTATCTTTAATTATAACAACTAGCTTTTAGACCACATGTCCTACAGGCAGCATGAGGTGTGAGTCCTGGCACACACATTATAAACTCTGGTCTTAAAGAGAGAGTCATGTGCTACTCAATACATTTCACCTGCTGCAAAATATATTTCGCAGGAAATATATTTCGCAGGAAGTGAGATATTTTTGCAGCAGGTGAAATATATTTACAGCAGGTTAAATATTTAGACAGTTGACCTTCAAGGTCACCATAGTGTAGTACTCCAGTCCAGGACCTGGGGCACCTCGAGCATTTAGGACCCTACTGCTTAGTTGTTGATAGTTTGGAGTAAAAGGACAACACTTGTGTTCACCTGCAGGCACATTTAGGCTACGTGCCGTCTTGTTCAGAAATTGTTCACGTGTCACGATGATGCGTGGAATACAGTTGTTATGGGTAGCACTTATTCTTTTATTAGACACCTGCAGCGGTCTCAACTAATAAGAGCGTCTCCACATAAGGAAGACGCAGAGCTCATGTCAGCAGGACAGCAGCGCTGTAACTTAATTTACAAGTGAAATCTCTAGCGTGACTGCACTGATAGGATCAGAATCTAAAGGTAGTGTGTTAAAGGTAGGGTAGGTAATTTCCTCCAGATATGCTTTTTAAGATATTGGTTGAAATTGTCTTTAGGTCCTGACAGAAATTAATAATTCATGTGCTCTGAAAAAGAAACAAAGAAAATCCGTCATCTGTAGCAGATTTAAATACGTAAAAACTTCGACCAATGTCTGCACTCAGTTCGAGTTTTATAAACAAATCACGCCTCTCTGTCTCCCTGCTCGTTCTCTACCCCATGCATGCACGAGCCCACACTCAAAGCATGAGCTGAAAATCATGCTAGTTTTCAGAAATTACCAACCCTGCCTTTAAGAAAGGAAATGAGTTTTCTACACATCCCAAACGTACCACACAAGGTCCATACAGTGAAATGTGTATAATATATAATCCTATTTGCTGCACTATTACTGCACACAAACCTTTACAGTTTGTGTAAACAGCTTCTCTAATCTTTAAAGTTAAGACCTTCATACAGTGATAGAAATCAATGAATTAACTAGATGACAAGCTTGCACATCTTATTATAATAATGTAATGATCATATGGCTCTGGGCTTTAACAATATCACATCCTAAAATAGGTACAGTATAAACATTAAGACTCAAAGAGTTAAAGACAGTCTAAGCTTGGAGCAATGAATTATTATAAATTAATATAATTGACGTGCTCAAGTGGAGAAGTGAAGCCTATATGAGAATAGTTCAGACACTCAGCTTTTGGGGACTCAGATTCTACTTTGATGAGTCGGACTCGAGACTTGAGTTTTTGACAATTTGAGAGGCATGTGTTAATGTTAGCTTAGCATGACTAGCAACGAGTACTTTGTGTGAATAACTTCTGATAAATCTTAAGAATAACTCATTGACAAATAACTTCAAACATTGTATTTTCAACCAAAAGAAAAAACACATCGACTATTTTTACATTAAAACATTTTATTCATTGTTACACATCAAACATATCTTGTTAGTCACCTGTTGCTCCACAGCCTTAGTTGCACTCCTCTTTCTCAACCAGGAAGTGTCAAACAGAGCTGAACCCAGCCTTGGGTTTATATTGGGGTGTGTCAAGTGGAAGGTGCCATGTTTGGTAGAAGTGGAGGGGGGTTAAGGTTGTTGAGATTAAAAATGTTATTTAAAAGGATGTTTAAGTATTTACTTAACTGAAATGTATTTTGATATGCTTTAAGCCTTATTGCAGATTGTATGTGTTGTTTGTAGAACAGGTAATACTCACCTGAGAGTAAATTGATTTCCAACCCCTTTTGGTAGGTGCCAGCTCCTATATAAGAGGAGGGTTTGGGGCTTCTTAGGTAGTTGGAGGTTGGAGTTGCAGTGGCACAGTGCTAGAGAGATTCAACAACTCATCAAAGAGTGTACAGAGCTGCAAGGGCTCAGACTGGCATTGTTAAGAGCTCAGTCTCTTCTTTTGTTTGGTACTTTTTGCATTATGTTATTTTTTCTTGCAAGTATTATTTTTCATTTTTACATTTTCTCCAGGACCGCACTGTACATATTGCTGCACTTGATTTATTTCACTGTAAATTAATTCACTGCATTTTTTAATTTTCCCTCATCTTTCTATTTTTGGGTAAAATAAAAACTGTCTCGTGCATTACTGCTAACAATTGATGGCAGTGGTGGGATCATTCAGTGAAAGACACAGGATTTTTTTTTCTCTTCAACTTTTGGATTTTTTTGGACCCTTTTCCCTCTGAAAAGAAGTCGAATGCATCGTGGCGGGAAAAGTTGAAGAAACAAAGGAGGGCCTACCGGCCCAGTGAATACCAAGGCAAGCCAGCAGAGGTGTGAAGAGTACTAAAATATCCTACTCAAGTTAAAGTACTGTTACTTTAATAACATGTTACTTAAGTACAAGTAGAAGTACCAGTTAAAAAATGTACTCAAGTTAAAGTAAAAAGTAGCTTGTTGAAAATGTACTTTAAGTTAAACTTACTAGTTACTTTTTTTTAAAAACGCATCTGTCCTGTGCTGCAAAAAGGATGAGAGGATTTAAATCTCAAAGTTTTTTTTAATTAAAGGACTATTTTTACAAAGATGTATCTTTTCAGGTAAACATTTCCTTTTGTACCCCATTGACAAAAACAAAATTTAAATATAGACATTAAAAAAGATTTTCCCCCTTTTTTTTTTTAACCAGCAGTATGTTTTAATGATGGATAGTTTAATAATCAAGGCTTATAATGTTCAAGTAATCAGCTGTTTTATGAAGGGAAATGTTTAAATTATTTAAGAAAATACAGACAGGGTATTTGTTTATTGTTTGTTGTTTATAAAATGAGCCTATTTTAGTTTGTATTAGATCTTTTAAAAAGGAACTGTGTGTTCAACTCTTAGCAGGCTACACTGAAGCTTCTAAATGAATCTGTTTGGTCTGAAGTTTTTATTATTGTGATTGTGTGTGTAGGCACAATACTGGTGGTATTTTCTTGTTTCTACAGTGCCCATCCTGCAGCCTGTGTACTTGCTGAGCGACTTGAGGAGACCCTGCGAAGGAAGCAGCAGGCGTGGTCAGTCGCAGAAGATCGTGACAAATTACTCACTGTTTTATTTTGTTGGACCTGTGTGACTTTTTAGCCTCTTACGCTTTAAGCGGTGGACTTTTAGCTCTCCTTTGCATCCCTTGTTTTACCTGACTTTTATTCCTGTTTTAGCCAACTTTTAGAAAAGACATTGTAGGAAAATGTTATTGTTTTATTTCTTTTAAGTGGGTTTTAATTTGGTGCAGTTGAAGGACAACCTAGCTCATAAATAAATCTGTTTTGCACCAGCACATCATTGTTTTAAGTCTCTTGATTACTGTCAGCGCTGCTCTCGCCCCAATAATTCAAACAAACCCTGTTAATATTCAATTCATTATTCTTTTGAAATGACCACATTCCACCCCGTTTACAGTACTTTACAGAAGAAGCTATTGAAATGATCATCATTCTACAATACTTGAGAATGTTGTCCCCTGAGCTTCAGGTATGGATCAAAGAGCATGACCCAGATTCAGCAACAGAGTCTGCCCAGCTAGCTGATGTCTTTGTGGCAGCACGGAAAAAGGGTCAACCATGGAGCTACAATGCATGGAGGACGACAAAGGACAGCCACAAACCAGCCCAACAGTTCCAACAGGGGGCAGCAACCAGTGCAGGTAAGTCTCCCATGTTGGAGGACCAGCCAGCTAGCAGGCCAACAAAACTCTCTAGCAAAAAGCTAATTTGTCTATGTGGACTTGAATGCCATACTTAACCCATGTACCCGAAAAACTCGGCTAAGATTACAACTGTTATAGTTAACCAACAGTTGGAGGTTTTGCGTACAACCTTAAAAATGCATCCTGTCAAGACGTTTTCAGGATTCAGGGAAAATCTAACGTGAGTCCTTCAAATCTGGGATCTGAAGGAGGTAGTAAACATGCCAAGGAATGTCCAAATGGTTCTTCTCTGTGATTGTGAATTGTTTGTTTTAGTGATTTTTAAATTTCCTATTTTAAAATATATATATTTTTTCTCTCTGTCATGATGCTTTTGATGTCATGTGAAGCACTTAGAATTGCCTTGTGTTGAAATGTGCTAAATAAATAAACTTGCCTTGCACTAATGTGCTTTGTACCACGTCCTCACATTAAAAATGACTGTTTTATTAAAATGCAAAACATTGAAGTTAATGGTGATCAGACACTGGTACACAGGAAGTTTGTACCACCCAACATTGAAAGTGAAACCATCCCTATCTGTTGTGTTCATGGAGACGAGAAGCCTCATCCAACAGCTGACATGTACATTTAGGTAGAAGGTCAAACTTTCCTTTTGAACATTGGGGTTGCTGATAATCTGCCTTTTGATGCTGTTCTAGGAAGAGCCTACCAGTTATTTTTGATTTGTTGGAGCCAGAACAAAGTGTAATGCTGTGGTAGCCAGAATGCAGGCCAAGCAATCCAATGAGCCCTCCGCAATTCTCAGTGCTCTGCCCTTTTTCAATGAGGAGTTGGAGACCGCACCTGGGAAGTCTCGGAAAACCTGCAGACGGAGAAGGCAGGATGAATTCCAAAAGACAGCGGTGACACCATCAACCAGCACTGAGCCAGAGTTACCACTAGGGTTTCAAGTTCCAGGTAATATAAGTGATATGCAGAAAACTGATCCATCTTTAGTCTCTCTTTTCCAGAAAGGAAAGGAGAAGGAGCCAGAAGCTGAGTTGGACATCATAAGTGATGAGTATATCCTGCAAAATGGCATCCTCTATTGTCAACAAGAGTAAGCGTTGCAGCTAGTGGTTGCCCAAGCAGCTAGAAACACCATGCTTGCCTTGGGGCACTCAGTTCCCAGGGCTGGCCAACTGGGCAAACACAAAAACAACGCTTACATTAAAAAACATTTCCACTGGTCTACGTAGAGATGTTGCTCAGTTTTGTAAAAGTTGCCCTCGGTGCCAAATAACATCTGCTAAAACACCCCAAGAGCTCCACTTCAACCGCTACCCAATATTGGCACCCCATTTTAGCGCCTTGGGATGGACATTGTTGGTCCTGTCGAGAGAAGCAAAGCAGGAAACTGTTATATGCTGGTTATAACAGACTATTCTACCAAGTATCCAGAAGTCTTTCCACTAAAATCCATAAAGGCAAAAGCAGTTGCTTTCTGTTTGGAAAGGGTGGGTTTCCCTTGTGAAATATTAACTGATCAGGGAACTAACTTTATGTCTACTCTGCTGAAACAGGTGTATCAGTTACTGGGTATCAGGAGACTCAGGACCACACCATATCATCCTTAAACGGATGGGCTAACGGAGCACTCTAACCAGACCCTGAAACAGATGCTCCAGAAGTTTGTAAACAACACTGGTACAGACTGCAATAAATGACTGCCCTACCTCCTCTTTGCATACAGAGAAGTACCACAATCCTCCACTGGTTTCTCTCCTTTTGTATGGACATGAAGTTTGGGGCCCGTTGGCACTGTTGAGAGAGATCTGGGAGGGAGGCAGGGGGAGGGTGGGATCTGTTAACATTGTATCCTATGTCATCCAGATGAGAGAGTGGCTGGAGAAAATGGATGAGCTGGCCTAATCGCACATGGCGGACGCCCAGCAGCAACAGAAGTCGTGGTACGACCAGTCAGCCAGGCAGAGAACCTTCGACCCAGGACAGACAGTGCTGGTGCTCCTACCTAGTGATAGAAGTGATGCTTATAAGAAGTGTGCTGGATGAAGAAGTGGATGAGCAATACTTACCTCTCTAGTGACCTGGTAGACCATGATCTCAGACGGCCAACGGCCTCAGGTGAGATCTATCTGTAATTAAGAAGTTTTCCAGGAGAATCCTGGGAGAACAAATATTGTTGAACATGACATTGTTGTGAGAGAGGGTGCGAAGATGAGAGGTGAGAAGATTAAGTTACAGGATCCCTGAGCGCCTGCTGGCCTCACTGAGGAGGGAGGTTGACCTGATGCTGTCCCTGGGGATCATCGAGGCTTCAAAGAGCAAGTGGTGTAACCCAGTGGTTCTCGTACCAAAGAAGGATGGAAGCATAAGGTTCTGCATTGATTTCAGGTACCTGAATTCAGTTTCTCAATTTGATTTCACCTTGTTCATTTAAAGTTTTATTAAATTGACCTCTTTTATATGCCTAGTTCTTATAATTTGGTTTTCTATTTTTGGGTAAAATAAAAACCCACCTTTTCTTTAAGCTTACTCCTGTGTCTCGTCCCTAACTGCTTGGGCCCCCGCAAGAGAATCCTTCTCATCTCGGTAAGAGTGTTTATAAGGCACACTACAAGTGAAGGCCTGTGTCTGGCCATGAAATGTTAGTCTGATTTCACCTATTGCTTAAATAATGTCACCAGTTGTAATAATTCCAATGGATTTCATTACTTACATTAAGATGTGGGTTCGACTGTTTTAGGCTTTGGTAGAGAAGCCATCCAATGGCGACGACATAACGTACGGCTATCTCCTCACACAGAAAGACGAGGGATCTGAAGGTAAACTTTTTATATGATTCTGAAAAAACTCAGGACCAACTTTTTTTTTAAAAGCTGTGAAATGTAACACAGGGGAGTTAAGAATCTGATCCGTCTGTGTTTCAGGATTATTCTCTGAATCGTTGCTCTGCATGGTTTTGTTGCTGTGACGTAATGGTAATACGTGATATCTTTTGTCAACAGGGATATACAATGTGTTTCTACTCATAAGGGTGGGTTTTTCCACATTTCAAACCTTGCATTGGCAAAGATCGAGACGGGTATCAAAGAGATTTTAGATTTTTGTCGTAGCCTCATTTTTGACCAAAATGAAACATTAAATCCTCTTTTTGTCATCGCAGCTGTATAAATAATGGATGTAGGCTCTTTGAAAGAGGTTAGTTGAGACCCTCTTTTGTTAGTGCTAGTTTTTATTTTCTGATTAGCACACTCAGCTCCAGTCTCAAATCAAGATAGACTTCTGCTCAGCCAAGGATTACCACGACGAGGGCTTCAGTACAGCGGTAGTGTTCAGTCTGGGCCATGAAATCCACTTGGTGATCCGGGTCAGTGTCTTTTACCGCCTGTAATTATGATACATTGGGTAAAAGTGAGTTACTGTGTTATTAGTGCATGTTGTGTGTGTATTTCAGCTTATGTGTGTGTAACATGTCTCAGTAATGGAGTGAAAAAGTAATTTCCCCCTGTGGGATTAATAAAGGATATCTTCTTCTTACAATGATTCTCTGATAAACATATTATATACTGTTTATAAGTTCCTCAAATCAACACATGTAAGCCAAATTAATTTGTATGCCAACTGAAACTAAAAAAACATTTTTTGATAAAGGAGCTAGTGCAACATTTCACACAGAAATACAGCAGAAATCAGTCTCTTTAAATGTCTCTGAGTCATTACTGTCTACAATGAGTGAGATGCGCCCAAGTGTCCTGTTGTCGGAGTTGGGTTTACATGGACGGGTTTATTGAGACATTATTTTTGTGTATCGTCAGGATTAGTACGTTATGTAAAGAACTTTGTAGCGTTGGTTTTTGGTAAGTGCTCTGTAAACAAAGCTAATGGGTAAAAGAGAGGTAAAACAAATAGAAACAGTTGCACAAAGTTAAAAGGCCTGGAAAAGATTGTGTCACGATTGTTGAAAAATGTCCCTGTCTATGTTTGCTTTAAAGGAGAGAGGACGATAGTGGTGGTGGAAAATCTCCTGTATGTTCCTGACAGTGAGGTGAGTTCTGTGCTCTCACTTGAAGCTGTGATACACATCTGGGCAAGTATATAAGCCTTTTTTTTGTTGTCTTTTCTTCTGCTTAAGGATACCCTGAGTCTTTGGGACCTTCACTTCCTTGTCATGATTCACGGTTGGCCCGATCTGGTCATTCATGACTTTGAACTCACCACATGAGTGCGGCTCTGCCTCCATGGTGGCGTATGTATCAGTGTTTTAAAACATACTACAGCTGTGATTTATACAGAGGAATGGGACTCAAGTAATGATGAAATATCTGTTTCACAGCCAAGACAAAAGCAGCATGAAGATGATTACACTGACCAAACAAGACAGCTGTCAGGTATTTGTACAAATCCTTTTAAAGAACTGTGATATGTGATTTTCACTAGGCTGTTCTGAATTCAACATAAAGCTTTATGATTTTTCAGATCAACTCACTGCAAATACAATTCCTGCCCTCGATGGCTGTACTCTCTGGATGTATCTTCAGTGTCCTGTCTCGTCCAGACAAAAATAAACATGGTAAACAATCAACACTTATTACAGTGCTAAATGGATCTTGCATGCATTAAATAAATATATGTCTGCACATTTAAGTAACATATTTTACTCTTTCTGATTTCAGGATACCATTTATTTAGTTGACCGCATTTGTGAGAACCCAGAAAGGAAGGATATGTTTTATTTTTGATGTGCTGCTTGATAACGATGAAAAATCAAGAAAGACACATCCCTCAGTGGGTGCTGGATCCAAAATAAAAAATAGGTAAGGAAAGCAAAACAAGATCTGCACACCAAGAAGCTCCCGTTAGAAGGATTTATTAAGTTATGTTATGTTTTGCTTCCTTGCCCCCCCCCCCCAATAACTACTAAAGAAAATGATAAAAGTTTTAAAATAGTAAGGTCTTTGTTTTTCTTTTGTTTCTCAACAGATAGTCGAGGAGAGGCGATTTCTTCTGTCGTCAGATGCTTCAGAGAGGCTTTATATATCTAAAGTATATACATTTATATCCTGTTTTGTGTTCTTTCTAAATGCAAAAGCATTGTTGAATTGTTTTTGTTCTATTTAATACTATATAAAACAGGAGAAAATGATCAAAATAAAGTTTCAATGAATAAAAATCCTAAAATGTCTCTCTTCCCAGAATCGCACATTAATATATATTTTATTGGTGTACAATAAGGCTGAGATAGACAGGCGGACAGTCATCCAGACACTTGACTCTAAATTCAGCTCAAATGTAATGGCAAGACTTTTCAGCCTCTTGAAATGTGTTTGTAAAGAAGTCTGCACAGTCTGTATGTAAACATGCTGAGTGCGAAAGCATTGCTTGTCTTTATCAAAAATTGTTACTGTTTGTGATGAATTCTGACTATTGCGATGTTTGTTGCAAATCCTTTTATTGGAATAACGATGAAAGTGCAGTTACTTTGGCATCCTATTACCTACCCTGACCTATGTTTTAATGTTGTTCTTTTTAAGGAGGATAATTATGGTTCTCAAGGAGGCATGAGGGAGATTTCGTCTGTCGTCGTCAGATGCTTCAGAGAGACTTTGCATGAGAACAGGTACGTAACTTTATTTGGATGCATTTCTTTCTTCCATTTTTTAAAAACATATTTACTTTGCAAGGCTATCATACATGTCTCAATAAACGGATTAAATGAAAAATACAAAATGCTTCTATTATTTTCAGTGTTTTGTCAACGGTTGCATTCCCACTACCATTCAAGAGGTAGGCCTACTTTAGGACATTTTATTTGACTTGTTTTTTTTTAACAGTTTAGATATTATGCCCAGTTGGAAGTGTATTCACTTGTGCGTGTGAACACACTTTTCCAAATGGGCATAATATCTAAACTGTTAAGAAGAAACAAATAAATTAAAATGTCTTTATATTTGTATAAATATTTCAAAAGCAATTTTTTTTTTTCATTTTTCCCTTTAAACCGGGAGTCGGAAAGAGGGAAGAGGGAAAGAGGGAAAGAGGGAAAGAGGGAAAGAGGGAAAGAGGGAAAGAGGGAAAGAGGGAAAGAGGGAAAGAGGGAAAGAGGGAAAGAGGGAAAGAGGGAAAGAGGGAAAGAGGGAAAGAGGGAAAGAGGGAAAGAGGGAAAGAGGGAAAGGGAAAGAGGGAAAGAGGGAAAGAGGGAAAGAGGGAAAGAGGGAAAGAGGGAAAGAGGGAAAGAGGGAAAGAGGGAAAGAGGGAAAGAGGGAAAGATCCGGGTGGAGACTGGGAGTCAGATCGGGTTCGCGGGAGATCGCGCGACCTCTCGCTCCCCGCCCGCTCTCCTCCGGGTGGAGACTGGGAGTCAGATCGGGTTCGCGGGAGATCGCGCGACCTCTCGCTCCCCGCCCGCTCTCCTCCGGGTGGAGACTGGGAGTCAGATCGGGTTCGCGGGAGATCGCGCGACCTCTCGCTCCCCGCCCGCTCTCCTCCGGGTGGAGACTGGGAGTCAGATCGGGTTCGCGGGAGATCGCGCGACCTCTCGCTCCCCGCCCGCTCTCCTCCGGGTGGAGACTGGGAGTCAGATCGGGTTCGCGGGAGATCGCGCGACCTCTCGCTCCCCGCCCGCTCTCCTCCGGGTGGAGACTGGGAGTCAGATCGGGTTCGCGGGAGATCGCGCGACCTCTCGCTCCCCGCCCGCTCTCCTCCGGGTGGAGACTGGGAGTCAGATCGGGTTCGCGGGAGATCGCGCGACCTCTCGCTCCCCGCCCGCTCTCCTCCGGGTGGAGACTGGGAGTCAGATCGGGTTCGCGGGAGATCGCGCGACCTCTCGCTCCCCGCCCGCTCTCCTCCGGGTGGAGACTGGGAGTCAGATCGGGTTCGCGGGAGATCGCGCGACCTCTCGCTCCCCGCCCGCTCTCCTCCGGGTGGAGACTGGGAGTCAGATCGGGTTCGCGGGAGATCGCGCGACCTCTCGCTCCCCGCCCGCTCTCCTCCGGGTGGAGACTGGGAGTCAGATCGGGTTCGCGGGAGATCGCGCGACCTCTCGCTCCCCGCCCGCTCTCCTCCGGGTGGAGACTGGGAGTCAGATCGGGTTCGCGGGAGATCGCGCGACCTCTCGCTCCCCGCCCGCTCTCCTCCGGGTGGAGACTGGGAGTCAGATCGGGTTCGCGGGAGATCGCGCGACCTCTCGCTCCCCGCCCGCTCTCCTCCGGGTGGAGACTGGGAGTCAGATCGGGTTCGCGGGAGATCGCGCGACCTCTCGCTCCCCGCCCGCTCTCCTCCGGGTGGAGACTGGGAGTCAGATCGGGTTCGCGGGAGATCGCGCGACCTCTCGCTCCCCGCCCGCTCTCCTCCGGGTGGAGACTGGGAGTCAGATCGGGTTCGCGGGAGATCGCGCGACCTCTCGCTCCCCGCCCGCTCTCCTCCGGGTGGAGACTGGGAGTCAGATCGGGTTCGCGGGAGATCGCGCGACCTCTCGCTCCCCGCCCGCTCTCCTCCGGGTGGAGACTGGGAGTCAGATCGGGTTCGCGGGAGATCGCGCGACCTCTCGCTCCCCGCCCGCTCTCCTCCGGGTGGAGACTGGGAGTCAGATCGGGTTCGCGGGAGATCGCGCGACCTCTCGCTCCCCGCCCGCTCTCCTCCGGGTGGAGACTGGGAGTCAGATCGGGTTCGCGGGAGATCGCGCGACCTCTCGCTCCCCGCCCGCTCTCCTCCGGGTGGAGACTGGGAGTCAGATCGGGTTCGCGGGAGATCGCGCGACCTCTCGCTCCCCGCCCGCTCTCCTCCGGGTGGAGACTGGGAGTCAGATCGGGTTCGCGGGAGATCGCGCGACCTCTCGCTCCCCGCCCGCTCTCCTCCGGGTGGAGACTGGGAGTCAGATCGGGTTCGCGGGAGATCGCGCGACCTCTCGCTCCCCGCCCGCTCTCCTCCGGGTGGAGACTGGGAGTCAGATCGGGTTCGCGGGAGATCGCGCGACCTCTCGCTCCCCGCCCGCTCTCCTCCGGGTGGAGACTGGGAGTCAGATCGGGTTCGCGGGAGATCGCGCGACCTCTCGCTCCCCGCCCGCTCTCCTCCGGGTGGAGACTGGGAGTCAGATCGGGTTCGCGGGAGATCGCGCGACCTCTCGCTCCCCGCCCGCTCTCCTCCGGGTGGAGACTGGGAGTCAGATCGGGTTCGCGGGAGATCGCGCGACCTCTCGCTCCCCGCCCGCTCTCCTCCGGGTGGAGACTGGGAGTCAGATCGGGTTCGCGGGAGATCGCGCGACCTCTCGCTCCCCGCCCGCTCTCCTCCGGGTGGAGACTGGGAGTCAGATCGGGTTCGCGGGAGATCGCGCGACCTCTCGCTCCCCGCCCGCTCTCCTCCGGGTGGAGACTGGGAGTCAGATCGGGTTCGCGGGAGATCGCGCGACCTCTCGCTCCCCGCCCCGCTCTCCTCCGGGTGGAGACTGGGAGTCAGATCGGGTTCGCGGGAGATCGCGCGACCTCTCGCTCCCCGCCCGCTCTCCTCCGGGTGGAGACTGGGAGTCAGATCGGGTTCGCGGGAGATCGCGCGACCTCTCGCTCCCCGCCCGCTCTCCTCCGGGTGGAGACTGGGAGTCAGATCGGGTTCGCGGGAGATCGCGCGACCTCTCGCTCCCCGCCCGCTCTCCTCCGGGTGGAGACTGGGAGTCAGATCGGGTTCGCGGGAGATCGCCGGCGGAAAAATCAAGCGTGAAGACAGAGGAAAAGAAATATACTAAAAAAATATTACTTAAAAAAAATAAAAATCTTGAATATTTACTTGTTATTGCAATGATACAAATAATCATCAATAATATCATCTTCCTCATCATCATTATTGCCACCATCATCATCATAATCATGGTAAATTGACTTCCTGTCTTCAGCCACTAAAACGTTCCTGTCAACATTCAACACCCGAAGCCGGTCTAAGAAACTAGCACTGTAGACGACACACCGTAGACAGTACAGCAAAAGACAGGTCACATGTTTGTACTGACATGACTTCAGTCCAATCACAAACAAGTAGTATGGGCATACCCTTTCCGTTCAACATTTTTTCATGAACATTTTCAACAGGTCCACTGTCAAATTTTTTCTTCAAAATTTTTGACAGGTCAACATTTTTTCATGAAACTTTAAGACAGGTCCGCAGTCAACATTTTTCCATGAAAGTTTTCGACAGGTCCGCGGTCAACATTTTTTCTTCAACATTTTTGACAGGTCAACATTTTTTCATGAAACTTTAAGACAGGTCCGCGGTCAACGTTTTTTCATGAAAGTCTTCGACAGGTCTGCGATCAACATTTTTCATGAACATTTTAAACAAGTCCCCGGTCAACATTTTTTCATGAAAGTTTTCGACAGGTCCGCGGTCAATGTTTTTTCATGAAAGTTTTCAACGTCTGCGGTCAACATTTTTCATGAACATTTTAAACAAGTCAACATTTTTTCATGAAAGTTTTCGACAGGTCCGCGGTCAATGTTTTTTCATGAAAGTTTTCAATGTTTTTTCATGAAAGTTTTCGACATGTTTCGACATGTTTTTTCATGAAAGTTTTCAACGTCTGCGGTCAACATTTTTCATGAACATTTTAAACAAGTCAACATTTTTTCATGAAAGTTTTCGACAGGTCCGCGGTCAATGTTTTTTCATGAAAGTTTTCGACAGGTCCGCGATCAACATTTTTTCATGAACATTTTAAACAAGTCCCCGGTCAACATTTTTTCATGAAAGTCTTCAACGTCTGCGGTCAACATTTTTCATGAACATTTTAAACAAGTCCGCGGTCAACATTTTTTCATGAAAGTTTTCGACAGGTCCGCGGTCAATGTTTTTTCATGAAAGTTTTCGACAGGTCCGCGATCAACATTTTTTCATGAACATTTTAAACAAGTCCCCGGTCAACATTTTTTCATGAAAGTTTTCGACAGGTCCGCGGTCAATGTTTTTTCATGAAAGTTTTCGACAGGTCCGCGGTCAATGTTTTTTCATGAAAGTTTTCGACAGGTCCGCGGTCAATGTTTTTTCATGAAAGTTTTCAACGTCTGCGGTCAACATTTTTCATGAAAGTTTTCGACAGGTCCGCGGTCAACATTTTTTCATGAAAGTCTTCAACGTCTGCGGTCAACATTTTTCATGAACATTTTAAACAAGTCCCCGGTCAACATTTTTTCATGAAAGTTTTCGACAGGTCCGCGGTCAATGTTTTTTCATGAAAGTTTTCGACAGGTCCGCGATCAACATTTTTTCATGAACATTTTAAACAAGTCCCCGGTCAACATTTTTTCATGAAAGTTTTCGACAGGTCCGCGGTCAATGTTTTTTCATGAAAGTTTTCGACAGGTCCGCGGTCAACATTTTTTCATGAACATTTTAAACAAGTCCGCGGTCAACACTTTTTTCTTGAAAATTTTTGACAGGTCCGTGGTCAACATTCTTTCATGAAAATTTTCAACAGGTCCGCAGTCAACATCTTTTCATGACATTTTTCAACATGTCGCTCCTTCCGATCTCGACCTCCCCATCGCCCCTCCGGGAGGAAAGAGGTAGGCAGGCGGGTTCGGTGAGAGATCGCGCGAGCTCTCACCCTCCCCGCCGCCCCTCCGGGAGGAAAGAGGTAGGCAGGCGGGTTCGGTGAGAGATCGCGCGAGCTCTCACCCTCCCCGCCGCCCCTCCGGGAGGAAAGAGGTAGGCAGGCGGGTTCGGTGAGAGCTCGCGCGAAAAAAAGAGTGGGAAGAAAGAGGAAATTTTTTTTAATAAAATAATAATATTTACTTGTTATAGCAATGATACTTATATTCATCCACAATATCATCATCCTCATCATTATTGCCACAATCATCATTACTACCATTAGTAACAATTAATGGTATTTTGATATGATATAATGAGATCAATGGAGATGGTGCCACAAAACATACCTGCCTACCTACCACACGTGTGCCACATTCAGTACTTGAAGAGTTTCCACAGATGATACATTTTCCACATTTTTATTGAGTTATAAAATTGTGACAATAAATTTTCATGTAAATGATGCATAAAAGACTGAATTTGGGGCTTTCATTTTCCCCCTCAGGGTTAGTGTTAAACAGACTCAGTTTGAGGATCTTTTCATCTTAAAACAAACTCTTAAATGGTTCCAACAAGTTTCAAATGGTTAAACAGTTAAGAAGTTGTTGTTCAAGTGAGTAATGATGTTCTCTGAAGACGAGTCTGAAGTGCTACTATCCTTTGTGTTTACATGGGAGCACTTCTCAGGTGCCATTAAAAACACATCACCTTCATATCATTGTTGGATACACAAGGGAGGAGATTTCATGTAGAATTTGGCTCACAGTGACTAGGTCAGTGGGTTACTATGCAAAGCAACTCTCTCTCGCTCTGTGTCTCTCTCTCTCTCTGACACACATTCACAAACAATGATCATGACTGTGCCAGGAAAAAGAATGGAAAACCTCCAGATTGACCCCACTTTTCCTCGAGAACGATTGTGTGGTTGTTAGGAACTTGTATGCTGTTGGTAAGTTGGTTGAAGTTTCAAAAGCAGCTGGCCTTTGGGTAACAATTTAAGTAGAATACCTTTTTGTAACTCCTTTACAGTATAGTAACATATATTGTAATCAGGTGAGCAAGTAAGATGACTTGCTGGTAATATGGTCATTTATAGTTTTTGAGGTTATCACAAATTTGTGATAATGAAATCTAAAGCTGTTACATAGAGGGAGTAAGTTGAGGAATTAAATGCTGAAAATAGGCGAAGGTTTTCTGCCCAAATATACTGTATCAAAGCATTAAGAACAAACCTAAAAATAACATATACATCACTCATTGCAAGATCTTACCATTATCAGTATATGTCATACTGATACTGAAATAACCAAATGGCTGTAACACTACAGTCAAAGGGGGTTATTGTATTGGGCTGTTAAAGTCACTCCAGTGTCTCATCTTTGACATTTATCCACCAAATGGATGAGTTAAATGGCACCAGAAGCAGATTGTCCACCCTGGACAGAAGGAAATTAAGGAAGAAAAGATTTTCACCCACACATGCTCACACCTCTGTATGTATGCTTGAAATTAAATCTTCTTGTCTGTCCTGGACTGTCCTAACATCCATGGCGTTAAAGTAACAACACTGAATAATTCAGGGATCAAGAGATAATTCACTCATCGTTGAGAAATGAAACAATTACACAAGGAAAACTGTTAATTTACTGTAACAGAGATTTAATTTTTTTAGTCTATTTAATTAGAGTCATAACACCAGGTTGATCTCAAAGGAGGGTGAACTTCAAAGTTTGAGGAATATATCCTGTATAACAGGGACATCTTGTGGCCATAGCACTTGTGCAAACTTTTGCTATTGGCTGTTACATTCATTCTTTCTAACATAATGTCTGTGTTCAATTTTCATTCAGATCCAAATGTGCAAAATATAGACATTGTGCAATTGTTATATTTTACTTCGTCAACAAGTTCAACAATACAGAAAATAATTCAATTAAGTCTCCGAGCTGCATGGAATGAACCCTGGACATTGATTAGAGATTTACAATAATTATAAACTTCATTCACTGAAGGTGATGTGACTTGATTGAACACATGTAAATTATATGTGGGTACTGAATTTTTTGGGGGGAAACAAGATTTCTGTTCAATTGACCATTTCTGCTGTAAATTCCGCAGACAGAATAAAGTTACAATGAAGCCATTACATAGGCCTATATGAAATTAGAGTAGGCTTACATTGCATTGGGTTATTTTTTTTAATGATTAAATTGTTTTACATGTGCGCTGTTAAACCCATTACAGAATTAATGGAGATTTTAGTTGGATCATCCCTCAAATTGTAAAATATACTTTATGTCCATTTTATATTACATTCAAGCATGACTGCACCTTTCTAGCACACTCGGAGAAGGACTGCCCTAGAAAATGACACAGAACTAAGCATTTGTCAAATAAATAAAAATAAACTAACAAACCAACAATAAAACCAATTTTAAAACGAGAAATACAACATTCAAAACGAAATACAAAGAAAAACGTATTTTAAAAAAATCTGAACTATGAATAACTTTAGGTCTGATAAAAATGATTATACAACAGTTGGTTGTGACCAAGCTATTTGATTGGACAAGAGGCATTCTATGAGTGACAAGAACAACATTACTCCTCCAGTCAGTAGTTCTGAATACTTTTAATTAACACTGACCTTTTTTTTTTTTAATTCATCGATCTCATACCTAAGAATCACACAACAGACTCTAATTTCTCTGGTTTCATAATAAAATTAATTACTTTTAACATACAAGTTAAGTTAGGGTTCATACTACAAAGTAGCTGCTGTCTGTGGTAACCATGGACACAAACAGAGCAGCCAGAGTGCAGTAGAATTGAATGTTTGGGTTGCTCGGCAACAGTTTAGTTTCAGTGAAATTATGGAACTAGTCGAGTTAAGTTGTTGATTCTTACTTTTTACCACTATTATCTGCTTGTATAAAAGCAATATCACACTTAAGGTCGAGATGTTTTGGATATCAGCACTGCTGTGATAAGCTACGAACGCATCAAAGCACTGCTGACATTCAGTACTTTATTACTCCCTCTCGTGTGATATTGCTTAATCGTGAGAGGCCATTCGATACAGGATGCCTTTAGCTAGCTGGGTGTGCAGCGCCCCGCAGGTTGATGTCGGTACTGCATCGACACACATCTTAGCAGCTACTCGGACAAGGAGGCGTGTGTCAGTAACACTGAGCTGCACGTCGCCTTTGGCTGACCGAAACAACCCCAGTTTCTCTCAGTGTTCAAAAACAACAGGTACACAATGAATTTTACGGCTTTATTTTTTTGGTGCAGCTGTATTTTGTTCTTTGTTGGCTGTGATATACGCGTTGTTCCTAACGTTGTTGCAGACTAGCTTCGCTAAGCTAGGCTAACAGCTACATAGGCCCGTGCTGCATGCGCAACCAAGTAGATGTGTCGGCTAACAAACTCTAGCATAACTTTGAAAACATCATTCAAGTTAATTATCATCGATTTAGTCTAATGGCGTTAAAGGAATGCCATAGTGACATAATTAAGTGAAGTTATCTATACGCGAACAGAGCTGAGGTGTGATAAGCTTGACAACGATGTTTTAAGGTAGTTAGCTAGGTTAGCGCTTTGGCTCCAGGTGATTTAGCTGCTGATTTAACGTGATTTAACATAACATCCTGAGGTTATTCTTCTGTTTACACTAAAATACATTGCACTTAACATTTTGGCTCACAACAAAATGATTTTGCACTTTTGAATTACGCAGCAGTGTCGACATGATACTGTACAGTCACATATGTTGATATAACAAACCCACAGTCAGAGAAAGTTATTGGGGATATTAAATGTAAGCTGCATTGTGCTGAGATAATCAGTTTTTACTTGCTTCACTTTACTGATTTATATGTCATTTAAGTAACATCAAACATTGTTTAATTCAGCAAAGACGAGCTTTTATTTGTTAATTAAACCAAAGTGGCTAAAACCATCAATTTTATAAAGGAAGTTAAGACAAAATACTATTTAATGAATAATAATAATTATAATCTTTGATATATGGTATATGGTACATATTTACTTTCTTCAATTATTAAACTGTCTGTTAAAAAGCTGAAAATTACACAGTCCTCTTATTAAATCTTTAATTTCCTTGTATATTAATGAGATCATTTTTACCTATCATACTGAGAATGTAAAAGAAAATTAAATAAGAAATCTAATTCACTGCTTGGAATTGTTAAAAAAATATTGTGCTCAATAACACAAAATGTACATACTGTGATTAATAATATTTAGGAAGGTCATCAATAATAACACCAGCCATAATGATTGATTCTGTATTGCTGGCCCACTTTTTTCTGTTTTATGAAGAATCATATTTGGTAACTTAGTAAAGAGCTGATCTACATCAATCTTTCAGATGAGATTGTTTGTTTAGCTTTTTTCCCATTGTATACATTTTTTTATTATATCCAACACAGTTTTTTGTGAATCTTTGTTGTGCGTCCGTTATTCCTCTAATTTTCCTCTTGTTCCTGTATTCTCTCTCTTTCTCCTGTCTCATACCTGCCATGTTATTTCCATCTTTTCCCCTGCAGCAGCCGTGCCCCGCCGCGCCCCCACCCCCAGCGGAGCCGTCATGTGGCAGGAGGCCCGCAAACACGAGCGCAAGCTTCGTGGCATGATGGTGGATTACAAACGCAGAGGAGAGCGACGGCGGGAATACTACGAAAAGATCGTAAGAGTCTTTGCAACTTATCTAGACAGAGAGTCCTCCCTCTGCTGTTGGCTTCTTAATTCTGCAAGAAGGATTATGATTTTGCTCTGTCCAGACTGATTTAGTCTTGAGATAACAGATGGATATAACATTTAGACTTGATGCAGGATTTTGAACAATATAGAGAAGACTGGGATACGCTTGACTAAGAATTTGTGAAGTAGCCACCACACGCAGAGCTTAAATCTGCCTTTGGTATGTAAAAAAGATGAAATTGGGAAGTTTTAAAGGCTGTACATGTGTGTGTGTATATATAGCACTATTTGGCCAGACATTCTCAGTTGGTCAGTTTAAAGCTATTTCAATTTTTATTGTCTTTTCACTACCTGTCGTTTTGCCTCCCCTAGAAAAAAGATCCAGCTCAGTTTCTGCAGGTTCATGGCCGAGCCTATAAGATTCATCTGGATCCCGCCGTGGCCCTCGCTGCAGAGAGCCCCATAAACATGTGAGGAAACATATACAACACATTTGATATTCATCACAAAAACCAGGTGCATGGTGCTTGTGGGATCTTGCTGGTGATATTGTGCAACTTAATTCTCTTGTTTTTAAAAGGATGCCATGGCAGGGAGATGCCAACAACATGATTGACAGGTTTGATGTCAGGGCTCATCTGGACTACATCCCTACGTACACGCCTCCACTGCTCAACACATCGTAAGTCTTTAAAATGCCTAATGCCACATTTATCATGACTTAAGTCGGTCAGAATTTCAAACCTGTCCAAAAGAGTAAAGACACTGCTGATGAAGCCAAACACTGCACTCAAATCTTTGTATTCCTCAGTATACCAGAGGTTTTATATCTGGTGTCTCTGGAGATATTTCCACGCTGTTGCAGTGATGCATTTTAAGTCAAGCAGCATTGATTGGGATCCAGAGCTTAACTGCGTTGTGTGTAGTTTTTGTTGCGCAGTAAAACATTTCACAAGCCTTCAGCACTTCTCAACAAAATGCATTGTCAAGCTCCCTTTTTCTGCCACATGAAAATTGTACCATACGTCACTTCACAGTTTCTACTCTGCTCTTGTTTTGCCCTGGTAGAAATATTTGTTCTCTTTGCCTCTTACAGAACCCCAGAGCAGGAGATGGAGGAGAGAAAGTGCAATTATGAGCGCTACAGAGGCCTTGTGCAGAATGACTTTGCCAACAGTGAGTGAAACAAACTTTAATGCTGATCTTTTATGGAAACGTTCAATTTGATTTCAGAATCATGTAATAATACTTTAAATCAGGGCTGCACAGTATATTGTTTTAGTATCTTATTCCTGATATCTACATGTGCTAATATCACAGTATATGTTTCCTGGATGCTTGAGGCGCGTTTTTAGTTTCCCTACATTATTTTTGAGTACGAAGGCTGCAGTGCGTTTTAAATGTCACAAAGTTACTGTCACATGGCTTCTTGTGCCTTTACTTCCTGATACAAATGATAGCATGGCATAACCAAATGGAGCAACAGTAGGCGTGATTTATGTTCAGTGTGAAGAGAGGCTGTTAGATATCCAAAAAGGTGACCCAAAATAATGACCTTCATGATTTAAGAAAATGCATTTTGAGTTCTAAAAAGGATAAGGAATAACACACTGCATGTATCTGGGGAAGTTCTGTCTTTCAAATATTTAAACCTCTCATTCCTTCATTTTTTCTTTTCTTTTTTACAAAAAAGTTATAAAGATAAAAATAAACATTTGATTAAATGTTGGAATGCAGTAGAGCCTTCTCAAGTCCGTGTTTTACCCGACTGTGACTATCATCCTGTAAACTTTCCCTCAGTGGGTATCTTTTACGTTTATGTTGTGCTCTAAAACTCCCATCTGTCCTCCTTCAGTCTCCGAGGAGCAGTGTTTATACCAGATCTACCTGGACGAGCTCTACGGTGGCCTGCAGAAGCCAAATGAAGATGAGAAGAAAAAGTATGTCATTTAAATGTGAAAGCAATTGTTTCATCCTTGTTTGGCATATTAACATACTTGTGTTTTTGTCAAGGTTTGCTTTGAGAATGTACATGTATTTATTATTCTCTTCTCCCTTTGTGCAGGCTGGCTGAAAAAAAGGCCACCATTGGTTACACGTATGAAGACAGCACTGTAACAGAGCCGGACCCTCAGTCAGACAAAGATGAAGACAATTCAGAGAACAGTGAATCAGAGGAGGATGAGGGCATCCCAGATATTGGTGAGGAATTGTTTTTTGAGACTAAATAGATTTAGAAATAGGACATTTTCATAGATTAAAAAAAGCTATATTCTGCAGCTTCAGAAACTGAGGCACAGATGTAATCCTGCAGAAGAACACTTACATATTTCCTTTTCTATTCCAATATATAAGTTATAATTTCGTTTTTTTATTCCGATAGTTTACTTGCTCCATACTAAGCATTTCAAAACCATTTGTCCCACATAAGCTTGGGAGTTAAAGCTGTGTCTAAGAGTCTTTGTCTCATGTTGTGTGTATTTCTATGTACAGATGTTGAGGTGGATGTTGATGAGCTGAACCAGGAACAGGAGTTGGACCTCAACAAAATTGCAACCCCGTATGGAATGGCTGAAGGAGACTTTGTGAGGTAACGTTTCAGTGGTGAACTTTAGAGAAAAGCAAAAATACACATAATAAGTCGAGGGCTGTCTCCATATCCACAACATTTCCACACAACTCTAATGCCAGGCCAACTGCAGGGGATGGAGAGCCACCCACAACTGCTATGTTTACAACTACTATGTAGGCTGTCTTTCCATTAAAGCTAGGCACTACTTGTTTTTAACTTCCAAGTGTGTGACTTGAATGCTGCATAACAATAATAATGCTTTATTTGTATGGCACTTTTCATACAGATAACACAGTGCTTCTCATAAATGTATTATAATAAAATGTTCCGCTTCAGTAACATGTTGGTTTTCAACTTAGTGAAAAAGGAAAGATGGCAAGTTTAGACGAGGACATACACAGAGTCTTTGCTGAAAGGTTCAGAGGGAACCAGTCTCATGCGTTGAATTTAAAGGAATAACTATCAACTTGTGATCGAGCTCAAAGGCTCTAGCTTCATCAGGGACAGATGAGGAAGAAATAATAAACTGAACTTGCCATGTTTGTAGGAAATAATTTATTTGAGAAAAAGTTAACTATATAATTCTGTCCTGTTTTAATACTGACTTTAAAGTGTCTTAAAAAGCTATATGTATATCACTGTTAGCTTTATGAATGTGTAACACTGTTAACATGATACCTGTTTATCAGGATGTTGAGGAAAGACAAGGAGGAAGTGGAGGCCATCAAACATGCCAAGGCGTTGGAGGCGGAGAAGGCCATGTACTCTGTAAGGAAACATCCACTGAGAAATTTACGTCTGTGTTTGTCATGTGATTCGACTATAAGTGCCTTTTTTTGATGACCTCAGGGCCGGCGTTCTCGCAGACAAAGGAGAGAGTTCAGGGAGAAGAGGCTAAAAGGTCGACAGATCAGTCCACCAAGGTAAATTAATTTTGTCCTTATAGAGGTTATCTCATGGAAAGTTCACTCGCCTTAAATATTTCAAACTTTTGTCCTCTTTCTCATGTATTCTAGCTATGCAAGAAGAGACAGCCCCACGTATGATCCCTATAAACGGTGAGTTTTGTTATTTGGTCCTATTTCCTTTTATTTTTCTGACCAGTTTGTGTCTCTTGTGTGTTTGACGTGTTTCTGATCTCTTTCAGGCCAGAGTCGGAGTCGAGCTCAGAGTCACGATCACGCTCTCGTACTCCCGGTCCAGAGAAGATCACCTTCATCACCAGCTTCGGAGGCAGCGATGATGAAGCTGCTGCAGCCGCACAAACAGCCCCCCCTCACTCTGGCCACGCCCCCTCCAGCACGCAGCACCCTGCAGGTCATAGCAGGGGCTCCCGGTCGGTAACTTTCCGTCTTCCTGGCTTTTCATTGGTTAATTCTTCTCATATGATATTTGAATGTCGAAATGATCGCAGCTGTTGAGGCAGAGAGAAAATTCATGATAAAATGCAGCTCTTATTTTGTAGTAGGTGAGTTGGTGCACAGTTTTTAATAAGCAGGATAAATTGATCACGTTCCACTTTGCATGTTTATCGAGGAAATGTTAGCTTGGACAGTTCATAAGCATTTATGATTTTGCATGTCAGTTTATAGCAATGCAATAAGTAGGGCATTGAATCTTTATGAGCTTCAATATTTGACTGATGAGTACTTCTACACAAAGTAATGTTAACATTTTTAAACAAGAAAACAGACATATTGTGGAGGTAGTCTAGGTACTTGCCTGGTGTTTTTATTAAATCATTGTCTCCTTTTGTCCAGGAGACGAAGGTCGTCCTCAAGCCGCTCCCCTTCCTCCTCCTCCCGTTCCTCCTCACGCTCCTCCTCTCGCTCAACCTCTCGTTCACGCCGTACAAGGCGTGGTCGCGGTGGAAGGGATGGGCGCCGATCCAGGACCCGATCACGGTCGAGACGGCGTACCCGATCTCACTCTAGAGGTAGAGGAGGAAATGGAGGAGCTTCCTCCTGGAGGAGGCGAGACCGGACACGATCGCGATCCAACGACAGAAACAGAGAGCGAGACAGAGACAGAGAAAAGGACCGGGACAGGAGACGATACTCAGCACGAAGAAGAACAAGGTAGACCCCCCCCCCCCCCCTAGTTTCTCCCAGCAGTTATTTATTAACAACATGCAGGGCCCTTACCTGAGCTCTCGTTTTTTTTTCTCAGGTCACGTTCCAGCTCTCGGCAGGGGGGCAGTTTGAGGAGAGGGGGGCGAAGCAGTGCAGGCCACCGGCGGGGGAACAGCAACAGTCACAGTCCCTCTCAGTCCCCAAAACGCGTTAACCACAGTCCCTCCCCTGCCCACAGAGGAGCCCAGCCCTCTACCCTCAGCATCTGTGACAAGTTAAGAAAGTAAGCATAATAAGTGAATACTTCAAACAAATGTCAACAGAAACACTGTTGGTGATGTAGTGTATAATAACTGTCCCAATAAGTCCTAATAGATTGACAGTGACTCTTTTAACGCCCCAGGCAAACTTTGCACTCCAGTTATCTTCTTTTCAACCAAGGCCGGACTGGGACAGAAAATCAGCCCTGGCATTTTTGGCACAGCTGTCCCCTCACACAGCACACCTGTACACCGTCCCTATGACCCCTTTAATGAGCATACTTAATACTCCTCTGAACTATTAGAAAAGCTGAGAAGAGCTATGGACAAATATTCACTCTCTTAATGACTTTTTGGTGATCAGAAGAGACTACGAAGTACACAATATCCTTTCTCTACTAGGAGTATATAACACATGAGCAATAAACAGAAAAACGTCTTTTCAAAGGGGGAAGCTTCAGCTAAAAATGTTACTGATGTTATGATACCATACAGGCCTAACTCACACACTGCTTTGCCAGCTTACCAGTAGGTCATTAACACTTGTTATTGCTACAGCCTCACTGTCCTCGTGCTGAAGAGAAAACACAGCTTCCCAGTCACACACACACACACCTCTCCTCTCCCCACCTGTTACTGCATAACAGTGGGCACAGCAGTAACAGACTGCGCCTGCTGCAGGGACTTCAGAGTCTTTGAACATTTTGCAGCTTCTTTGTTAAATGGCTTTTGACTTTACACAAACAGCTTCTCCCTACTGATCATTTGATGCTGATGTTTAACTTCGTCAAGACTCGTCATGACTCGAGCAGGAGAGGGGAGGGATGGAGGAGAAGTGATTGGGCCAGCCAGCTGTCATTATAGAAAGCTAACCATTGGGCCGCTGCCCCTGCTCTCTGGGCAGATCATTAGAAAATATAAATGACCTCCAGAGTGCGTCAGCCCACCGGGAAATCGCCAGGTTTGCCAGATTACCAGTCCAGCCCTGTTTTTAGATCCAGCCCTGTTTTCAGTTTTAAATAGGTGTCACTCAATGTGAAGTTTCTACAGTTAATCTATGAATTGATTAGTTGATTGATTGAAAGAAAAGAATTGCAGACTGTTTTGATCAATTAAGTCTGCCTACTTGCTTACTGTGTTACTTTGACATCCATTAAAGTAAAAGAATGGTTTCATGTTTTGGATAAAGAGGAATTTTTAAATCGTCACTTTAGCTCTGGGAATGTTGAATGGTACAAGTATTCATCAGGTGAACAATGGTTGAAACTTAAGTACTTGTATTCTTGTACTGCTTTTACCATTGTGTGTTTGTTTTTTATTCATTGACCCCAGGGTGCTATGCTTTTACATGAAGACCTTTTTATAAAATGATTCACAATGTATTGATTTCTTAAACAAAAAAATCCAGATGCCTTCATCACTCCAGCCAATTGTCTTTCCTCTGTCCTTTCTCCAGGCCTGAAACTCCGGGTGGTAAAGAGACGGGAGCTGCCAAAGTCAGTAAGAATTTGATCTAGCTGGGTTTCTTGCTAAAGCCTACGCCTCCCTCATCCCTGACAGGCTGACATGGTTGTCCACCAGACAGGGATGTAGAAGCTATTGTTTCCCACAGAAAATGAAATGACGATGTGGTTGTTGTTTTTTTTCCAAACAAAGTGGACATGCACTGCAGCAAAACCCCTTCATCACATCGCAGTTACAGTATTTTACACCTTCTATGTTCTTTTGGGACTTACTGAAAGACTGGAATAATGCTGCTATCTTTGTATGGAGTGAATATCTAGGCACTCTGTGATGTCATCATCGACCTGTTGTGTTTTTAGTCTTCAGCGTCTTTATATCTGTTTGTAGTCTAAAACTCACGGCAGACTTTCCACATATCAGTGATCAGGACAGGAAGAGTATGACAGGTATCGGGCAGGGGATCATTTTTTGTGACAAATCATTTCATGGAGTAATGGATCGCTTTTATTAAGAGATGTGCTTTCCTGCAAAGACGAAGTCAAGAAGATTGATACAACTCATATCTAATATGATACTTGCAAAATGAAACTATATTCATAGCAGTTATGATACCATGGTAACAGAAATAGAAGTCCCAGACACCCAATATTGGCTAATCTCTTGTTTTTAATCACCAAAAATTTCAAGTAAGCTCCTGCACACATTCTGAACTGTCTGAAAACGTGTCTTCAATTTCCCCAAAAAGTAATGTATCGACCTATTTTAAAATATAACGTTAATTATCACTCATAAATCACGATCTGTGAATGGTCCAGTGCTGCTCTCTATTTCTCTCTCTGCAGCTTTGGGTTATAAATGTGACTGAAAGTTTTCACTTTTCAACACTGTCGATCATTGAAGTAACAGAGACTGTGTCGTTTTCAAACATTTGATTTCAAAGTATGGAACATTTTTGCGTCATTATGTGGCGACAAAGTGCACTCTGCTTAAATCTTTTAAGCAGAGTGCACTTTTAAACCAGACCTGCTGGTTTTAAAGGTGACACAATCTGCCTGCCAACCCCTCAGAAGCTCACTAATGAAGAGTTTGTTTACATTTTATAAGTTCTTTTTAACCTTTATTGAAACAGGAGAAAACTTGTTGAGATTTAAAATCTCTTTTCCAACAGTGACATGGTCAAAACAGTGACAGTCACATTATAAGATACATGACTAGTACATTAAAGAGATTTGAAATAACAAGTCAATCCAGCAAATATTTGTTACAGTCAACCACATTTATAAGGTAGAACTCCTGCAGCCAGATATTCCTGCCTCTAAGCCATTCAAAATGTTGCATTGCTGCGATGTTAAAATCCCCTTAAAAACATTCAGCGAGACCAGCTGCTGAAGTTTCAGGTCATTTGTGATTTGTTCTAAGTAAATAGAGCAGCAAACTTACTCTGTTAAACAACAACAAGGAAAGAAGGTGTAAACCAGACTAGCTGCTTCCTACTGTTTCCAGTCTTTCACTAACCTTAGCTAAGTGGCTAGTCCTGGAAGCTGCATATTCATTGTTTAGATACGAGAGTTATTAATCTTCCTATCTTTCTGCAAGAAAAGTGCTCGATGATATTTTCCACTTTGTCAAACTGTTTCTTTAAGGACAAAATAAGTTGATATTTGCTGCTATGTTTAACAACACGGACTGACTTTTCTTCTCACCACATTTCCCGACAAAGATGAACAGATATGCGTTTACTCCCACGGTCAGATATAACAGAGTTATTATCTGCGTGTGTGTCAAACATGCCTGCAGTGCTGTGACCTGCAGTTTTTCTTGCCTGGCCAGGTTGAAACGGCCCAGTGAAGGGTGTGTCTCTGACTAAATGCCACCGGCTCTTTCTTAACTCAGCGGACCTGAACTTGCCCTTGTTTGACTTACCGACCCTATTCTCCTCCTCCTCTTGCTGCGATCCTGCTCTTCTTTAAGTCTCTGGCGGTGTTCGTACATATAAACATATTGTTTATTCAGGCTCATGTGACTTGATCTCTAAACTATTCCACAGTCTTTTCTCTGTCCACCCAACACGGAGTCCTGCACAGGTCTAGTTTGCAAACCTGCATTAGCAAAGCTTAATACCTGAACTAATCCAAACCTGCAACTAACCGAAATGTGAGACCACCAGTATCCGCTTCTATACTACACAACCTGTCCCACACACGGGCTAAGTCATTCACTTACATGAATCGTGTATTTTTAATGGCAGAATTTGAACTTTTTATAAAATACGCGTTTTTCAATCTCCCTTCATCCGAAACATAATTTGAACCCCTTATTTAATATGAAATATTTGTCATTGTTGCATAACGTTTTTCTGCAGGTCACTGATACACAACCTCGTGCAGGACTCTGACACCAAGCACACAAACATTCACACACTTAACAGCCCCCAAAAAATACAGCGTGTTTTTTGAGTAAACAAAGATTGTTTACATTTGATCTCTGATGTTGTAGCCTGTGTTCTTTTTCTGCACCAAGTACTGTACATGAAGCTGAACTGGTGTAACAGCACAGTGCCTTTAATCTAGCTCTCACACACAACAACACACACACACGCTCACACAGTTTAATGGGGACTCTCAACGGATGTGCTAACACTATTGTGTCACCTGCAGCCCAAGATGACCCCACAGGAGCGGCTGAAGCTAAAAATGCAGAAGGCGCTCAACAGGCAGTGTGAGTAGAGCTGAGCGCAGTGCGTGTGTTTGTGCTTTGTGTTGTTTCTCCTTTTGTGTGCAGACCTCTAAATCATCAACACTTGGATTATACAAGTGTTTCTTTATCAGTGTATTTGTCACAGACAATATATGTAGGCATTGTTACAACCGATGCAATGTATACAAGACTTCTCGCCATGGTTAATTTACAGTCCTTTAGACTTTTAGGTAATGACGCACATGATACAAAACTGTCAAATAGACAGAAAAACTGACAGTTACAGCAGACGTAGACGGGCAGCCACATGTGTACACGCTAACAGAGCAGACATAGATGAATATAAACACTTACTGTATTTAAACCTGCTTAATTGACTGTGTTTTTCCTGTTCTGCAGCCAAGGCGGATAAAAGAGCCGCTCAGGTGAAGATCCAGCAGCAGGAAAACAAACGACAGGTGTGTGTTTTTATGTGAACTTGAAAAAGTCAGAAAAAGATGAAACTTTCAGAAATAACCTGACCTCATTAATATTGTTGTTTCACAGGAGCGAGAGGGAGAGCTGCGAGCCATGGCACGCAAGATTCGCATGAAGTAAGTTATCTGTGTAAAGGTGTGAGTGTTGAAGTGTGTAAGTGGACTGTTTGGCATTAGTGTGTTGCAATTGTCTGACCCAGAGGCTCTGTATTCAGGGAGCGTGAGAGACGAGAGAAAGAGAGGGATGAATGGGAGCGACAGTATGGGCGACAGAGCCACTCCCCCTCTCCTTCCAAATCCGGTAAGACTTCAGGTTTCTGATCACATAAAGCCTCATGGATATCATTAAGTATTTTTTTTTTTGCTATAGTGTGTGTGTATGTGTGTGTGTGTGTAATCCTTTATACTCAAAAGAGGTAAACAAAATATTGAACCAGCCAGGCTTCTGACTGGCTGGCATCAGTTTAATGTGCGTAAAGATGTTCTGGCATGCTATTGTTTTGATCATAGCTCTGTGTCCTCTGTCCCTCAGGCCGTGAACACAGCTCACACAGAAGGTATGCAAGCACCTGCAAGACTCTGCACAGCTCTAATGAAGCAGAGTTCATTGTGGGATTTCTTCACACTAATGCACAAACAGTGTCCTAAAATCTTGTCACAATAACTTTAAATTCAATATTTGAGCTACAGAGCTTTTCCAATGCCCAAATCAGTGTATCGATCTGAGGAGAGACATTTCTTTATGAGGAAAAAACAAGAACAAATAATCCTGTGACTTTGCTGCCCTTTATTTTCCATTAGTTTGTAGCCAACTATATATACCAATATACTGTCTGTGATTTGCTGATATTAGCTGGTGTGTTGATCCAGCTGATTTATTTGGCAGGGTGTAATCTTGACTTAAAGGTATGACTTGTATTAGATTAAGTCTGTTCTTATTCAGACAAACCAGAAAATCTGTGTTAATCACAAGGAGAAAGAGTTTAATCATAATGTGGGATTGTTGGGTTACAAAGTTACAGATGTCAAATAAATAGATTTTTATTGACGCTCCAAAATGATTGAATACATCAGGACTGTGTGATCACTTTAGAAACGGTGCTTTTTATCTACATTATAATCAGGCTTTTGAGAAGAGAGAGGGACACAGTTTTCTGTCAGATTACACTGATCTTTTCTTCATACTGATCTCTTTTTCATTCTTCCAGGAGGTCACGGTCTCGGTCACGGTCTCGGAGTCCTTATTACCGATATTGAGCTGTAGGAAACGTGAACACATCCTACAGAAACGTCTGCACCGTCATTAGTACACAAACTATCAAAGAGGCTAATACTTGGAAGTATGAAGAGATGGACTGGCTAAACATTACATTTTGACTGTGATACCTTTAACTTCACTAATTACACAGTTGATTGGTTCAATCTGCCCCTTTTATTTCAGCTTCATCCTGAAAAGAGAGTGAAGGTTTATTACGAGTTTCTGTTTTCTTCTGCATGCTCTTTTTTTTTTTTCTGCCTGAACACTTCTTCGTGGTGTGAACTCTTCTGGATTTTTTTCTACTTCACACTATATAATACTAAGCAATATCTCACCATGTTACCATACATCTTCCTTTTTATCATTATGCTCGCTCTCAGCCTTTTAATGATCACATCTAGGACTATTTCAAATAACTTTCATGAGCTGATGTACAGGATATTTATAAACATGAATTTAAGACTTGTTTGTGAAAGCAGAAGAAGTTCATGTATGAATTGAATCCACCAACCTCTCTTTTTGTACATAGTTAACAGAAGCAAATCACTTTTTGTTGTTGTCAGTAAAGTGGAATGTTAAACACAAAACAATAAATAAAATCAATCTTTTGGAATAATTGAGTATTTTCTTTTTTTATTCCCATTTGCATAAAGTGTAATCAGTGTCTATTAATTGACAAATTGTCTTCTCGTAATTTGTGGTGTTAAAAGAGAGCTGCAGTTTGTTTTTCTACCAGCAGGTGGCGACAAATCTCAGTTTTGCAGCCTTGATTCCTGAGCGTTCATTGTGACTTTTAAGGCTTTCTTCTGACTTTGATGCATTTTTTTATATGAAAGTAAATTCTGCTAAAAATGGAAAAAAAGGGGAAGGGGAAATGACTGGTATTTTGGTACTTTCTTTTATTTCTGAGACACCTGTGGTCGAAAGTCAGGATGTATAACTCCGGAACAGGTGCAAAGAAACAATACCTGTTTGCACTTTATGCTGTGAAAATGTTGATTAAAACAGTGTGTAGCCTACAGTTTAAAATTACAGAGGCAGGGTGTAAATAAAACTAGAAGGTGTTAAAAAAAAAGTGTGATAGTCGAAGAGGGCGGGGTCAGGGTCTTCGGAGTGGGGCGGGCGGTGCCTACACTCGCCCATGCCCCCTTTTGCCCTCCGCTGGCTGCGGGGGGAAGAAGCGTGAACTTGAACGCAGCCTTCACTTCTCAGTACGAGTCCAGGCAGAGGCCAGCAGACAATCATATCAGTCCGTCCCCGTCGCTCGGGTTTCGGTCAACTTATCGGAGACGGAGCAGCCGGACGCGTGCTGGTGTTTTGCAGGAGGGGGGGGTTTATTTATTTGCTGTTTGAGAGCCAGAAAGGTGCCACACGCGGGACCGCTCGACGCGATGTCCAGGCGCAAACTTGGAAGCAGACCGCAGCACCTGAGTGTGATTCAAGGTAAGCCTGGGGGAGAGTAGCGATGTGTGGGCACGAGGTGGAGAAGTGTGTTGGTTTTTTTAGGTGAAACTAAGAAAATTCAGGTCACAGTTTTGTTTTATTGCTAGTCTGCGTGCATGATTTAAAGACCTGCTGGCACCGTTATGGATGTTATTTTAAAAACAAAAAAACAATCCCGAATATGAGTTAAAGTATCATTCTGTACACAACCTCTTTTAAGCCAGGCTTGATGTGTTTTTAATTGCATTTGCGGACTTAATTGTTCAATATTTGATTAAGGGATGATCATTTTCTTGTCATGTTTGTCCTGATGTGTTGCTGTGCTCATAGAGGACGGACCGGTTTACTGGCACGCTGTTTTCACAGGTTACAGGTCCGAACATGATGATTAATCCAGGTTAGACTATGATCAAGTTTCTCTGACGGTCTCCAGTTGGTCCGGGACAGTTTACCTGCTCTGCTTCTGGGACACGGGAAGGTCTACTCTGCCTCATGTTATGACACAGAGTTATTTTAATATTTGGACAATGAACTTATGTCTCCAATTAAAAAAACATTTTGAAAGACTTACATTTTTACGATTTAAAGTCTTTGAACATTTAGTAAACTCTTTGGATCACAATGAAACGTGATGGTTCAAATGAACTCAAAAAGAAACTTGACCGTCATTTATGTTTTACAGTTCTTACTGGAGACCAGCAATGCGTGTCTGCTGTGACCACAGGCATTGACTCAACCGTACGTGTGTGTGTGCGCGCGCGCGTGTGTGTGTGTGTGTGTGTGTGTGTGTGTGCGTGTGCGTGTGTGTGTGTGTGACCGCGCCTTGCAAGTCTGCACAAACAGCGCGGCCCAGAAACAGGAAAGGTGACATTTTTTTCAGAAACAACTGGCGAGATCCGACTTCAGACTACACTGTCTGTACCTGTCCTGTTTGTTAGCCGGCCCTAGTTCAGGCAGCTGGAATCTGATCAAATCAAGGTGTGCCAGTGACCGAGTTGTGCAATAACCTACTGACCCTCCTCCTCCTCTGAAGAGCTTTATCAGAGACACTTTGTTAAGAAATGAGGTTTTAGGCTGAGTCCACTTCTTCAACATGTTTTCAGACTTCCTCGTCAGGCTGAATCAGACTGAAAACACTCTGAGGCTGCTCTTATCTCAAACACCTTCAGTCATTTTTTTCGTTTATTGCAATCCACTTCCGGTTGAGAAACTCCCGCTGGCTGTGGCTGGAAGAACAAGTGGTTTTGAGAGTAAAAGGTGATATACTGGGTCAAAATGTTGATAAAACACTCATTTCACCTCTCAGCACATGGTGGTTATAGCATTAATAAGAGGTTAATGTTGCTGCTGATGTGGACAGTTCAGCTCTCTGTGGGCCTCACTCTGAGCGTGCTGATCTGTTCTGGGTCGGTTAAAGGAAGTGGTCAGTTGGTTGAGCAGATTGGCCTTGTTGCTTTAGAGCTCACAACTGAAACTAGCACTTTCAATAAACACGCCTGTTTGTTGTTCCACTTACTGAGGTCTAACGGTTCTTGGTGTGCCACTTTTGATTCTTAAGAGCGTGGTCAACAATCCCTGAGCAGAAGTAAACAGGTAGCCTACTATTACCAGAGAGAGTAGACCTGCACGTTCTGGTGTTGTCCAGATATTCATTCCTTCTGATGATCTGCTGCCACAAGAAAAGCTTCAGAGAAGGTCCAAACTGTGGATCTTTTAATAGACGCAGTCTTCTATGTACACTACATGGAAAAGATAATATGTAACCAACAACAACAGAGACACAGCTGGATAAAATGTCATTGTTACTCCACAGATGAATCATTTAGACTGGTGACATTATTTTTTACATTCCTGACATGTTATTGTCTGGATTTCATAGTGACGTCCTCCAACTTCTCTTCTTCATTGACCTAAAGCCAAAGATAAGATTAAAGATATTCACTTCTTTATTACAGGAGACTTTAGTAAACGTGTAATATCTGAACTTCCCAACTTTGAACTTTTACATTTTTATTACTAAGGGATAAATCTGTTTAAATCTAGTGTATTGAACCTTTGTAAGTCTGTGTCAGTGGATGACTCCACACTTTGTTTTCATGCTTTTGCTTCTCATATAAGCTTGTGTTCAATTTTAAATGTCGTATCAACTAGTAACAACTTTCTGTATGTTTCTCAGATGGCACCGACATGGCAGATCACACCAGCTCCTCAGACGACCAGCGTCCTCCTCCTCCTCGTCCTCCACAGGTCCGAGCTCCTGACGAGTGTCGTGACCTCCTGACCTGTGGCCAGTGCAGCCAGGCTTTCCCCCTGGCCCACATCCTGTCCTTCATCCAGCACAAACAGGGAGGCTGCCGCGCTAGAAACCATGCCCCAAACGCCAATGCCACGCCCCCATCACCTGCCAACAGGGCGCTACAGCACGTTGCCAATGCCGAGCCGGGGCCAGGCTTTATCGAGCTGAGGAGGGGGGCGCTCAGAGAGCGAGGCTGGGGGGGGAGAGCCCGGTGCGAGGGTGAAGGCGGAGCACAACAGAACAGGTAAGGAAGGAGCAGAATAAGGATGGCAGGTTGTTAATTAGTGACTCTGGTTTTTGTTTTGTTTTATTGGTTTTTTTTTCCAACACCCGCCCCCCCCCCCCCCCCCCCCCCCATTCTCATTTAACAACTGGTCCCCATCCTCCCTCCCGAGTCCAGCTCATTAGCTAGCCGTTGCCATTAGCAGACCTGTGTGAGTTAGTGACGCACAGGCTAATTGTGTGGAAAGGATAGGCGTCAGGAGCGTTCAGAGGGCACCCGAGGGTCCCCCAGGGGCTCAAACACTGCACAACTAAGCTCCAGAGCTGCCTCCCATCTCCCTTACTGTCAGTCTCTGAGGTGGAGCAGGCAGGTAAACATGTTTCTCTGTCATCCACCACATCATCGACAACAGAGACCGAAGACCTTCTCTCTAAAAAAAAACGGCTCAAAGCAGCACAGTTTCAGTGATCATGAGATTATCCTGGTCACTTCGAGGTTTGATGTTTGTGTTGCACATCAGTATGAAACGGTCAGAGTGGTGGATGTGAGGCTGTTTCATGCAGCTCTCCTCTCTGCTGTCATGACACCGTAATGGAGGACGTTGCATCATGTGCAGCTTCTCCGCCATCTCCCACATGTTCTGCCCTAGGCCGAGCCACCTGAGCTCCTGGGAATCTCCTCCTTTATCATCGTTTTTTTTCATCATCTTATTCACCTTGTTCTTCCCCTAGTTGTCATTTTCTGCATCTCAAGTCAGCCCTTTTAGGAGCTCAAACATGAGCACAGATTCACCTCAATGCCTTTTTCTTCTCACCCTCTCTTGCTGTTTTTTTTTCTTTTCACAATAGATTTAGAGAATCAGTCATTCTTGAATTCGCATGTAAGCTCTTATGCAAAATGTCATTCAGTTTCAAAGTTTTTCAGATGGAGGAGTTTCCCTTCTAATCTGAAGCCCATGTGAAGGTCATACTGTACCTCCAAAGTGACAAAAAATCAGTATGTTGTAAATGCCTGCAGATGGACCTTGCATCTCGTTCCACACTAATAGTAGTCACGCATGCTCCTTTGCATATTTTGAAACCCTCCCTGTCATGTACACACACGTTAGCAGTTCCTTCCTCTGTGTAACGCTCGGGGGACTGGTGCCCCAGCATTTCCGTTTGTCCATAACCTCTTTTTTTTTTCATTTTCTTATTTCACCCTGTTTTCCATCTCGCTTACAGTCAACAGGACACATCAGTTTGCTAATTTGGTGCCTGCTGGATCATACAACAAACAGAAACACGTGCAGGAGGGCAAAGAGGGGAAAGAGCATGTGAATAATGCAAGAGTGGATAAGTTTGGATTAAAGTTTTATCAGCACATGTAGGCTGCATAATTGTAACTTTAACTCGGCTTTTAGAGTTTCTATCTCCTCAGATTTTATAGTTTGTGACATAAAGTCCTTGCTTGTTAAATTAGCAAAGGACAGTTTTTTATTTTGGGGCATCCTGCAGCCTTGCCAGTAATAGGAAGTCTTGTTTGACTTGAGATGTTTTATGGTAGGGAAACTGAGTATCTGAAGCTTTAGAAATGACTGAAAGTGAAAGAGCAGTTATCCCACAGCAGACAGGCCCTGTGTCTAATTTCTGTATTTGAGGCAGAGGGGGTAGGAAAAAGGGAGCAGGGTGGATTACTGAAGAGCCGCGTGCATCTGTCTCATTCCTTTTTATTTATTCTCCTTGTTTGTTTTTTTTCTCCTCAATCTTCACCCCCCCCCCCCCCCCCGCTCCTCCTCATGCTTATTTCTTCCCCCCATCTTCAACACACTTTCGCTTTGCCCTCTTTCAATTTCTCGCCCCCCTTCCCCTCCCTCCTTCCTCCTCCTCCTCTCTTTTCTCCTCCCTCTGCCTCCCAAGGGAAAAGAGATTCTGCCTGCTGCTCGTTAGTGCTCCCAGCCAATCTGCATTTTTAATTAGTAGTTATTGCTTCTGCTTAATATTCAAGTGCTACCGCGGGCCAAATGGGAATCCTTACAAAAAAAAACGAGGAGTGAGAGAAGGAGAGAGAAACCGGCTGGGTATTGTGTTTCACTCCAGGACCCCGAGACAAAAGCCCCCCCTCAGGGAAAGATTTGGAAGCTTTTTTGGGGGGGTGGGGTGTGTAAGGTTGAAGAAGAGTAGCTGGGTTGGAGGATGGGTCTCAAGTACAATCCAAAGGGGGTGACATATTTTCATGGTGTCTCCTGGCCCCCCCATACTACATTATAATCTTTTTATCTCATTTTCTTTTTATCTCCTGAGCCCTGACCTACCTATCTCTCTCTCTCTCCCTCTCTTTTTTCCTGCTCTCACTCTTCACCCTATTTTTAAAAGAAGTATCTCAACTTCTCCTGGGTTTCTCTCCTCCGGCTAGGTTAAAGGACATGAACAGCGCAGCTACTCTTGTCTCCAGACAGAGAGAAAGAGGGAGGGCGGGGAGAAAAGGGGAAAAAGAGAAGGAAACAGTTGCTCTCTTTTTCATCTTCACTCTCCTCCTTTCCCCCCTCCAGTAAAATACAGAAGGATTTGACTTGAGGAAACATGAAAGAGGCTTATACCAGAGTCGGCTTTGAACCTCTCCAAAAAAGAAGGAGAGAGAGAAAAAAAAGAACTGTTTCCCACTCAATTTGGGGATCTTCTCTCCAGTTTTGATTTATGCAGAAAGGCCTCATTTGTCAAGCAGGCTGAGTCAGTGCCTGATTTGCATAAAGCGTTCGTTTGCTACGTTCTGCTAATTAGCAATTTGCAGCTTAATTGGAGAGAGGCTCTCGGTTAGAAGACAAAGCTATCCACACGTAAAAATATCTCCAGATGTACTTCTGTGTTGGCCTTTTGGCTTCTGGAGACCCATTTCTCTCCTCTGCTTTGGGTCAAACTTTTCCCTCGATTTGTTCTTTTAAATCCTCATTTAGAACTTTTTCTTACCTGAATTATATCATTAATTAATATAAATCAGTGTGTGGTACTTTCTCAGTGAATACGGCATTCATCATGTTAATGCTCATGCTCAGCTATTAATGCTAAAGCTGCTACAGTCAAAATTTCTATGTCAACAAGAAATCTCATGTCTACTTTGTAAACATCGCGCAAAAAGTAAGGAAATTTGTGTTTGGTAGTAACAATGCTTCTTGGCAATACATCTTATACCATTGGAAAGCCTGTTTATTTCCCTTTTAAATAGTGCCACATTTGTAAGGAACATGCTTTTGTGGGATGAGCAGCAGAGCTGAGTATGTGGGTTGCGCTCATGAAAAACTTGCCAAATCTTCTCTGCCAATGCCAAACAGCTTATTGCTGTTGACTCTTGTTTGGTGTCATTTAGTGGATTGGATGATTGAAGTCTGAAGAAACAAGACATATTGGCAATTTAACAATTTAGTCGTTTAACAAACAGGAGCATCAGTAGCGTGTGGAAGAACCATGCACAGCCACAACAGCCTGGCACCTCCTCCTCATGCTGGTCACCAGCCTGGTCATACTCTGCTGTAGGGTGGTATCCCATTCTTCAACCAGCATTTGTCGCAAGTCAGCCATTGTGGTTGTATTGGTAACTCTGGCATGAACAGCATGCCCAAGCTGATCCCATAAGTGTTCAATGAGGTTGAGGTCTGTCTGCATTGAGATGGCAGACAAAAATATCTCATTACACTTATTATAAGCCACACTCCCCTGACAAGTCCAGATAGATATCTTATTTGAAGATATAGAAATCAAAAAATAACTTGTTAAGTTACATTATATCTTAATTAGTTGGTCAATGTCATTTCTAGACAAATTAATGTAAATATTGCTTTCTGCATTGGCAGATATTTTTCCTTAGGACAAGCAGACAGGCTTTGTTTTTTTACGTTTCATATCTTGAAATGTTATCTGCACTTGTCATATAATAAGTGTAAATATTTAGGACTAGAAATGAGACAAGTAGACTTTCTAAATTGAGATTTTTGCAGTGTAGCTGCCAGATGTTGTTCTTTTCTCCCAAAATGACCTACAAAACTTCAGCTAACAGTTTTTAAACTGAATTAGCCTCATGCTTTAATTTTAAGTAGATTTTTACATTTAAAAACCAAAATACATTTATCGTAACACCATTTTCTCCATCTCTTCCAGTGCCTGAGGAGCCATCCTATTTCACCTGCCAGCAGTGTGAAGGTGTGTTTCCCTCTGCATGGTCACTCCTACAGCATGCTCAGCACACACACTCCTTCAGCATCTACCAGGAGGATGTGGAAGAGTACACTGACACCAGAGGAGGAAGAGGAAGACGAGGGATTAATGAGCAAAAGCCCGCTGCAGCCACTTTGGATCCTCGCCACCTGAGCCAGGCCCTTTCCTCTGCCTTCCAGCCCTCAGCCCTGCGCCTCAGCCGCTCCCGTCAGACTCACAACACCTCCACAAACTCCTCCTCTGGTAGTCTTCAGGCTCTGAACTTTTCAGTTCGGCTCAGGGAGCTCGCGGAGGGGAACAACACCACCAGCAGCTCGCCTGGGGGCCTGGTGCTGTCTCCATCCTCCTCTCCACCTGCAGCCTCTCCCTTTCCTCAGACTGGCACCCTCCAGGCTGGCTTCCACTGCGAGCTGTGCAACCAGAACTTCCACTCCCTTCACGCCCTCTCCACCCATCGCAGGTCTCACACCTGTAATCGCCCCTATCACTGCGGCGTGTGTGGGCAGGCTTTTGCCCAGAGCGGCCAGCTGGCTCGTCACATACGGGGCCATCACAGGGAGGCCGGAGGTGGATATGAGTCTATGGAGATAATGCTGATGGAGGAGGATGTAGGGAGGCGAGGGAGGTTTCAAATGCAGCCAGCAGGAGTGATAGGAAAGGTTGGAGCAGACATGAGAGCTCAGGACTCCTCTGAGCTGGACCTGACCTTGCCCAAATATCCGTCCATGGCCTCAAGCCTGACAGTGCTGACCTCGCAAGTCCATCAGAGGCTGTACCAGCACCAGGGAGAGGGAGGGGAGGAGGAGACAGAAGGGCAGGGGGAGCCTCAGCACACCTCACCCTGTGCTAGCCCCTCTGAGGGCTCACTGGAGAGCGGAGAGACAGGGGGCAGCGGCGAGAGCGGCATTGCTAGTGGGAACTGCACACCCAAACGTCCAGAAATGGGAGTTCAAGGAGTGGGAGAGTGGGAGAACGAACAAGGAGAGATCATAGAGAGGGAAACAGAGTGGAGCTCAGCCAAAGCCAGCGAGGTTGTGCAGGAGTGGCAAAGGGAGAATGAGCGAAGGAGTGTAGGTGGAGGAGGAGGAAACGTGAGCAGTATGCCCACCGGTTCAGCTGGTAGGAAGAAGAAAGATGAAGCATGCGAGTATTGTGGCAAACATTTCAGAAACAGCAGCAATCTGACCGTGCACCGTCGCAGCCACACAGGAGAACGACCCTACCGCTGCGGCCTTTGCAACTACGCCTGCGCTCAGAGCTCAAAACTAACCCGCCACATGAAGACCCACGGGGCCCAGGGTGCTAAAGCTTCCTTTCTGTGTCAGCTGTGTGCTGTACCCTTCACAGTGTATGCCACTTTAGAGAAACACCTGAAGAAAGTTCACGGCCTGAGTCATGCCAGTGTGGGAGCGTATGCGCAGGCCAGCGCCGCAGACACTTTGGCTGCTATAAAAGCAGAAGAGGCAGCAGCAGTAGACGTGGTGGTAAAGATGGAGGAGGAGGAAGCCAGTCTGGATCAAATAGAAATGGAAAGCAAAATGCAGAGTGATGTGGTGAAAAGCATGGAGGTGGAGGAGGGGCAGAACCAAGAAGAATATGTAGATAACAGCAGGAGTCCGGACAGAGTGGGTGATCTCCCACCTGAGAGCAAAGTAGAAGTGAGCTTAGCGTTGAGTTCTGCGCCATGAGAGCCGCTCTCATTCACTCACTGACATTAAAATAGCACTGTATAGGATCTAAGTCGCCCACTCAAATAAAAAAAGTCCTCCCATCATCGAGCCAACAGTCACGTCACACTGGAATCTACTTTAAAGAAGACGCTCTGTAGAAAGCAGCAGGCAGTTCTCGCCCTCCCTTCCTGTCTGCCAGCACTGAGGCACACAGCAGCCATATTTTAATGATTGTATGCAAAGCTGCTGAAACCAAGTGCCTACAGTTTCTTTAGACCACAGAGCAACAGAAAAAAAAAGAGGCTGTGACATTCAGCAGGGAGATTACCAGAGCTCTCGAAAAGGAAGAGAACCACCACAGTCCACAGCGACACAGGAAACTGATCACCATGTTGCTGAGCAGGATGCAAAAGACTAGTGATTTATCTCTCTGGTTACCCACTGGACAGGTGGAGACAGTCAATAACTGTCAGATAATATAAAGAAGTGAGTTTATTGAATTCAAAAGAAACTAGCAATAGAACAATGTTAATATATGTACAGAGAGAGGTCACCCTGAGCTACCTACTGTAGCTGGTTTTCCTTTGTGAAGGCCTTTTAAAGACTGAAGATGTTTGAACAGACGCAGGGAGTGAAATGAATCCAAACACTGTCTGCCTGCAGTTTCTCACTCTCCTCTTTTTAAAGGCTCTTGCTTGTCACAACACTTGTCGCTTCATGTTTACAGGGCTCACAGGGCCCGGCGAGGTTGTGCTCCTGACTTTGGGACAATGTGTGTGGAGGATCATCTGTTACTTTTTTTTTTTCTAACTTCAACATGTGAATAAGGAGACTTTAAAGTCTTGTCTACTGATTTGTTTTTCCATGATTAGTTTCTATGCATAAAAAAATGCAATTTTATCTCCACATGAAACGGGTGTGTTGTATTTTCTCTAGTTGTAACTATTATTGTGATGGTTAATTCCTCTCTTGCGTTGTTTACACTCGTAAAGTGCCGGACTCCTTGGAGCTTGTGCATGTTTTCAGCCATTTAAACCTGTTTTTGTTTGTTTGTTTGTTTCCTGTGTTTGAATACTTCTAATTTATGAACGCTGCATGTTCGTGGTTGTGAAACTACAGGGTTGATCAGTTGAGTTTTTTTTGGGGGGGTGGTGGTGGTATGGGGGGGGGGGGGGGCCACACGAGCACTTGTTTGATTGAGTTTGTGAGTTGTGCGTGATTGTTTTTGTGTACATACATTCTGGGAAAACTTCCTCAGGTGACACTTCTACTTGAACCCTCTGCTCTGTTATCTTGTGTTAGCAGCATGAATCGGCTGGTTTAAATTGCTGTGTCATGCTTCTGAATTGCGCCAACTATGACGATTAAAGGTTAAAAATGTTAATCTCGCACATACAACAGGACAAAGCTGTCAAGTAGAGTGCTCCTAACTTTTTTTCTGACTACTGTGATGATTTTGTGTTACAATATCTCTGTTGTGTTGCATCCATGTCAGGGGAAACTTATCCTTATGGTTGCTACACGAACACGATGAATGATTGTGAATGAGTGCAATGTAACTGTTCAGGGATAATATGTTGTACATATATTGGCATTCTCACTGTTGCTATACATGTTGTTGTTGTTGTTGTTATTATTAATATAACTGCCTCCCCTTTACTAGCCTTGCTCCTTTATGCTAAACACTGGCTATTGTGAAGCAATACTGCTCTGCTGTCTTTGTAAACTTGACACCATTTTGTAATTGAGCCTCAATAAACAATTGAGGAAGAGATATTTTGTTTTGTTGAGTCTTTTTTTCCCCACCCTTCTCATTTCTATGCTTTTCATTGCAAGTTAATTTATTTGTTTTCCTGGTACCCACAACAAAGCTTTTGAAACTATTTTTAAGCGTCTTCTCTCACCAGGACGTTGTCTTAGTCAGAGCGGGTCGTTTCTCTGAGGACCACTGTCAGCGCTGACTTATTAATTTTTAATGTGAGTGTTTGGATTGGGGACCCTCACTCCTTGTTTACATCCTTGTGATGTTTCTGGCTTTGTCTGGAAACACTGTAATGTAATTCAAGCTGTGTGTGTATGCGAGCATGTGTATGATACTGTAATGTGTGTGTGCGTAGGTTCATTTGAGTTGGTGTCAGTCATCCTGCAGGCTGTGAGATGGGTGCAGCGAGCTGTGATGGGACACGGGCAGCAAAGGTTTCTCAGGGTACAACATTGGGGGGGGGGGGGGGGGGAGGGGGGGGGGCAGTTTGATTATTGTTTGTGGGCATGTTAGGAGGCAGGCCAGGGTGGGTGGGGAGTGTCAAGGGGTTGGGGGGATAATTGCTGACTCCATTTTTAAGGGTATAAAAACCTCTGCACCAGCATCTCTGGCCTTAACCCCACCCCCAATGAAAATGATGTTCTATGATCCCTCTAGCTCATTAACAGCAGGTCTTTTAATGAGCTTTCAACAGGATGGGGGCTGGGGAGATGAAGAGGAGGAGTGGGGTCTGATGATTGTGAGTGAGGGGGTTATTGCACCAGATGCACACACGCCCATTCCCACCAATTACCATTGTGTTGAGAAAAAAGAGGAAGTGAAGACCGAAGCCCCCTCAGACCCAGATGAGCCAGTTTGTCCGTTTCTCTCCACAGAGACAGAAAACAACACAGAGGGGAGACAGGACAGTACAGGTGACAGGTAACATTCTCCGTCTCTCCCTCTGGTAAACTCAGCACTTCTTGTTTGTTTGGCGCCACAGCAGGCGCCATTTGGTGCTTGTGTCGACCCAATTATGTAAGTAAGGTGATACACAGCAAAACGCAGCACAGTAGCCCCTTAAGCAAGTGGATATCATTTCCACGTCCCAGAGTGCCCTTTGTCTCCCTGCAGTCCACACCTTTCTGAGCCGCTGTCAAACCCTGCACAGGCCAGTGTCAACAGCCAATCACAACATAAAGAGTTTATAATATCTACCAATACAAGAGTAAAGCTGACACTGGGCGCTGGTAATGTGGACTTTGAGATCTAATAGTTGTGTCTCAGGTCCACATAGGAAGCTTTTGTTGGTGGGGAAGTTGGGTGAGGTCGCTGCGGGACAGAGATTCAGACACACAGGCCACTCTGTTGTAACAGGGGAATCTTAATATGTGACACACACTTCAACAACTTAACTTAAACACCTGATTCTTTTATACATTTTAGGAAAATATCTTAGTGCAAGGAGAACCATCTGGGACTTTGGTATCAAAGTTTCAACAAACATTACAAATGTTGCGCTTACAACATTAAAAAGGGATTCAATGTTGTTAAATGATAGTTTCCTAAAGGCTGTTTTAAGAATTGATACTGAATACAGCGTTCCATTTGTCTGTACCCCCAGGGCAATAGCCAAGATGTTAGAAATACTTTTCACACTTAAAGTGATACAATTCAGATTTTTTTTAAATAATAGGGAAATCTTAGCTATCGGTAGGTTATTAAAACACCCAAATTCGGATAATGACTCGTGATGACATCTAAGAGTAGCAAAATATTCAAAGGTGTTTTTACAATGCTTTGAATTTGTGAACCTCCAGGATAAAAAAAAAAGTAAAGCAGTGAGTTTGCTACACCTGTGTAGAAAATCTTTCTCCACCATCAATATTTTACAGATTGTAAGTGATGTGACAGAACTTTTAAATGAATTTTAATCTGTCCAAAGGGAAGCGTAATCAAGAAAACTGAAGGGGACCTCAGATTGAACAATGGATAACACCTGAACCCTGGGAAAAACTAAATTCGGAGGAATACTCGTGCTGTATTCACACACTCACAAAACTCCTGAAAACTCCCTGAAATGTTGGTGTGAGCTGCATGTCTGAATGCAAACAGAGGAAGCTTTAACCCTGATTTCACCCTGAATTTTCCTGCCAGCCCCCTAGTAAAATTTCTGTGGGAAGTCTAAGTGAACTGATGAGCAGGTAAAGTCCAGAAAATAAACTACAGGAGAGCGGCAGGGACTAATGATCTGTTAACCTGTGAGCCACTTGGTCATGGCGGACTTTGTAAAGCAGCTTCATAGTCTTTTCTGCACGCTGCTATATACAACCCTGTGACGTTTCACCTTTAATCTGAATGCAGGGAGGTGTAATGGGGGGATAAAGTGATCCCCCCTCTGTACCGTCTTCAGGGGTATGCAACAAGGCTTTAAAGAACAGGATGGGGTCAGCTGGGGAGCATAGAGCTGTGTGTGTGTGCATTACTGGCTGTGTGTGTATGTGGAGTTCCCGCTCTGCTGTGCTACCCGTCGCCGAAACGCAATGCTAATTCACATACTGGGACAAAACTATAACGCTGTTGCAGAATCAATATGAATGTACAAAGATGTGGTTACCGCTGAGCTTAGTTACTGCGCATTTGCGGGAACGCAGTCAAAAAAAGGGCGATAGATACAAAGGCAAAAACTGTCATTATAGTGTCATACTTTGCTTCATCATGTCCTGCCTCCTGAGAGCCCCCACTCCACAAATATTCAACAGAGATAACTTCACGCTGTGAAGGACAAGTGTGAATTATAACTTTGGAACATTTCAGGGACAGGCTGTCCCTACATTTTTGAGATATTTTCAGGAGTGCATATGTGAAAACAGCTCTGTTCAACAACAAAAATTGAAAAATTCCTATTAGGACTGACTCTGTTATAACTACAAACAGTGTTTTAATAGGTTTAATATGGAGTCAAAAATTAGATTCAGTACATTCCTCTCAGCTGTGCGTTAGCTTGAAGGCTGAGAAAGAAGACAAAGACTGATTCCTAATTGCAAAAGCTCTGGATTAGTTCAAATCCAGACTCTTTGCAAGCCTACCCTTTATCTTTACCCCAAATTTCCTGTCAATTCTACACGTTTATCGTCAAATAACGGCAAAATGTCCAAAAAATAATAATTTAAAGAGAGCGCTCATATTTTTTAAACCTAAAAATGGATGCAGAGACTGCTCGACCTCATTGATAGTCTTAGAAATGAAGTGCAGTTTTCTGGTACTGATGGCACAATCACAAATTCAGATTAAATTTAAGATGATTAGCTCCAAAAATGCTCACAACAAAGGGAATGTATGAGCTCTATGTTTGCTTTCCTGTAGGGCAGGCCTGTGGGCACGAGTGGCTCTCACTTATGTATGAGACGATTGTGCTTTATCATGGAAAAAGCCAATTAACTGTGAGTTTTTAATTACATTTCTCATGGTGTACTGTCTGAAGCCTCCAATCGTCTCTGCGGTCTCTGTCCTGTTGTTCTCTTCCTCCACAGAATAGTTGTGGAGGCTGAGGATTAAATCATCGGCAGGGCTGACTGGGATGGGGATAACAAGAAAGAGAAAGATGCATTTGGGAGTGATCAGCCAAACCACAGGATTCCCTTTCTGCTCTTTATCCTCGCACAGTTCCCACAATCCCCACCTTCTCTCACCCGTCCCTCCTCCCGCAAAGACCACGGAGTGAAACCTGAACCCTGGAATTACACTTCGCCTCTCCCTCCTTACCCTCCCCTCACCCACCCCCCTAACCTCTAACAGTGAGAGTGTGAGAGAACAGGGTGAGAGGCAACACGGGCCCTGGCAGTCATCCGTCAATCCAGTGGCTATCATTTTGCCATTCAACACCTTCAGATAATGAGAGGAGGGAAAGACAAGGAGGGCTCATTCTTCTTTAGGTTTTTATAATGTCACTGATCTCTGAGGGCCAGCTCTGTGGAAGGAGCGTCACTTTAGTTTGGTTTGTGTACGAGGAAGTACTGATGTGACTCCGGACAGTCTGATTTTAAAACAAAAGGGAGGAAGTTCAATGATTTCTCTTTTTTCAAAGTGAGATCAAAACTTTTGTCAAAACAGGCAGAAAGTGATGTCAGATGATGATGATACGATTTTAAAACCATCCTAAATAATACTCATTCCTGAGTAAAGGACATTGAGGGATCAATGGATGATGTGATGTAAAGAGAGGGTGTGGTAAAGGGATACAGATAAAATATGAAAACATGAAATATGATATGTTGAGATACATTAAGGTACAATAAAATGCAAAAGTATGTAATGCAATAAGCATGCCATACCATGTTCCTATGCAATGCCATAATATATACTGCGGTAATAATTCAGAAGTTATTATAGTTAGAAGTTTTTATGTTGGGTTGTTTAAGACTCTTTTTAGCATCGGCCATCACAAAAGGAAAGATTGACTTTTGGTAGATATTTTTGAAGAGTGGGTGGGAAACAGAAACATCTCGCTGAACTGTTAAAGTGGTGAAATTAAATAATAAAAGGTTTTCAATTTACAACTGAAATGATATATTTGCTGGCATACTGCTAAGTATAACTTTGTTTTGGTGTCCGACCTGTGCACCATGATTTTGGACATGATTATTATTAACAAAAGGTTACTTAATTTCCTTGTCTAACCACTCTTGCACTCAGGACAAAGTGTTACTCAAATGTCTGTTACTCCCCTTGTCTTTTATAAAACACACATCATCGCTTCTGCTGCACCTGGTCACCCACCTTTTGAACCTGACAAAAACACACACACAGTAGTTCCTCAGATAATTACGCAAATGCACACATACACAGGTACACAAACACATTCAGGTCAGAGAGTTTTTCTTCTTGTCCAGCCCAGAAACCTACGTAAAACCCTGAAAAACTGGATTTGACCACAAACACACACACACACGCACGCACGCACGCACGCACACACACACACACACACACACACACACACACACAGTGCTGGGGTCAGAGGTGCTGCCTGGGTAGCGTGCACAGTAAGGTTAGGAGGTAGGGTTCAATCCGGTGACAGGTGAAACTGCTTTCATGTGTTTGTTCCCTGCAGGCCTGAGGGCAGGTGAACTGCAGTCTCCACATGCAAACCAATGTCCACTGTCACCCTGCACATATAACTCTTTCAGTTTCACATAGTTTGTCCTGTTTCCCCACATTTAAATGTGTTTTTAAACAGTGTTACATAAGCATGAATAGCTCTTAGATATGGACATGCTTGTTGTCTATTGAGATTACTGAGAGTTGTCTTATCACGCGCTACGTATGGTACGAATATACTTGACTTCAGACACTTTATCTGGTGAACTGATGTTTTCTTCAACATAAAACCCAAATGCAAAACATGTTTACAAAAGCCTAATGGGGACACATACTTAAAAGCCTAATGATCATTATGATGTTGCAATACCAGCTGTCTTCACGAAACTTAAAGTCGCTTTGACAATAATCTTTGATCATCAACAACTCCTAAACGTATTATCTCACATCGTGCATCAGAAAGACCAGTTATGATATTTTCTACTATTAGATTCACATGTAATTCAAATTCAGTTGGGGAGGAGTTGATCACAACATCTGAAATACTTTTGGTTTTCTGAATGTATAGCCTTTTGTAATTTATTTTCTGATCATGTGTGAAAATCTGTCTGATATTCACAGGAATAGATTTCACTAAACTTAGGTTTAAGGATGCATAAGGAGGATTCATTCAAATGTCATGCCTTTAATTATTACAATAATCTCTGTGTCTTATGACTGTAATAATGTGGGAAATATCATCGAATATGTAGAGTAAAATAAATGATTTCAAGTTGGAAAGAATCCACACAAATGCAAACTGAACAAAGCAAGACAGCATAATGCTCTACTGCCCTTAATTGGAAAACAAGCCAGCATAATGAGTATTCTTCCACTTTGAAGTCAGGTTAAACGGTAGAAACAAAACCATTAAATATATGGCCTACAACTTCCTTAGTAATGGCAAAAACTTTGTGAAAACTAAGTGAATCAGGGATGAAAACAACTTAAGTTTAGAGATAACAACGAATGTTTATTAAGGCCCATATAGCTTGTTTAGAGAGAAGAAGGTCTTTTACTGCCTCAACAAAAATACAGACATAAAATAGAAACAGGGTAAAAAGAAAAACCTCAAAATAATTCATATGTTAAAGGAAGGTATAGAAATAGTCAGAATGAATTTTTAGATATCCTAGGTATATTGTGATCCTGTTGTGCTATTAACTTCCCCCTCTCTGTCCGGTGTGTTGTGTCTGAGTGATGCGGCAGAAAACGGGTCGGGACAAAGCCGGTTAACCAGCAGGGAGACAGAGGGGGGCCAGGGAGAGAGAGAGATAGGAGCCCGGGGCCCACTGGTGCCGGGGTCGTGGGATCAGAGCAGGTTGTGGAGGTGTGGGAGTGTCTGCTCGGCCCTCTGACCTTTGTCACTGAGGCTTCCTCTAATCCTGTCCTCAAAGAGCATACGGACATAATGGAGAGCCATGAATGGAGTTAAATGGTGACCATTAGGAGGATCTGTGTCGCTATTCTTCCTGTTTGTTTAGCCCTGGTCAGCCTCACGTTTTCAGAGTAATCAGGCGTGTGATGGTGGGACGGCTGGAGACTCCTGAAGAGGCCTGGAGAGAGCACCACAGGACAACAGTTTATTTGAGATGGATATCCACCTAAATTTAATGAAAGACACAACACAAGAAGACAGAGGGGGGGAGGTAATTTGTAAATCCACTTCAGATTATTTGAGTCTCGACCAGAGTTCACAAGTGTTTCTCGCAGGAGGAGGCAAAGAAACGCTCACCAATGCTTTCTGGATTATATGGGTACCACAACGAGGCATCATGAATAGTCTATTACACCGGCGTCATGCAAATAAAACTCTTTCTAACTTATGGAGAAGAACTGCCATTGAATTTTCTGCACACAGTTTAAAAGTCTGTCCTCTTGATATGATTTTATAGAAAGATTATGTGGGTAAACTGTATGAGAAAGAAGAATTGTTTTAAGAAAAAGGGAAATAATGTTTTATATTCTCGTATTGTTGTTTGCTTTAGGGGACAATGAATTTGTGATCATTGTTTCCTCTCTCTCTTTACTTAGTTTGAGTGAGTATTCAGGTGGAGATCATGTCAAAAACTTAAAAAGGCACCCTAATAAAGTGTTGAAATCAATGACTACATCAATGATAAATGATTGACATATGAATCCTTTATTCCTGATACGTATTTACTGAATAACATTTGGGTTGCCATGTCTTAAAGCCTTTCAGGATGGCTTATTTTTTCAATTAATAAAGCTTAAACTCTACATGTCTAAAGGTTGTGAGAAAGGATATTTACAATCTACAAGGTGTTTTACATTTATTGAGTTGGTAAGACATTATTGTCCTTTCCAGACCATTTGAGGTCTAATGTAGCAGTTTAAGAAACTAGTGTTTTACAAAGTGGGGGTCCTGACCACATGGGGGATCGCCAGGGGGCGCAAGGGGGGTGCAATAAAATAAAAATGAACAATATTTGAGATGTTATTGCATATTCATGTCTGTTGTACTGTTTATTTTTGTTAAATCAGAAATTACAAACAATGTTTTAATGAAATTAATGAATAGCAAGATTATTCATTGTTGATAAAAAAATAAGGAAATATATTTAGGAGTTAAATGTCTGATTTTTTATATTTATTACAGGAAAAAGGAAGGAATTTAAAGACATTTTTCAAAAGGGGGGTCTGCACCAGAGGCTAGCTATATGGGGGTCCTTGGCATAGCAAAGATTGGGAACCCCTGAACTAGAGAACTAAAAGGAAAGTCAAAGAAAAAACGAGGTAAAGTGTATTATCCCAATACGTATACGTATAGTTATATACGTATAACTATAAAGGATTTATTGACAGTTTTATCATGGTTTACAAGTCTAGCACAATATGAGGAAACATAAACTAGCAGGACGTCAGTGTCATATTTCTGTTGTCTTCTGTATTTTAGCATTTGGCTGTGAAATTATGTTTGAGTCTGTTCCCCTCCACATGCAGCAGAGGGAAGGTCAGGGGTTCAACACACACAAAAAGATAATAATGCTGGTGTTTTTTTTGTATATTGGTCCATAGCAACAGCAAGCGACATTAAGGAACTGGTCATGTGACTTTCCTAACAGCATAAATGTTACGGTTGTAATTCAAAAATCCTACTCATAGTGAACTCACCTCTCCTGACACGTTTAAATGATATTCAAACATTGCACTTTTATCACAAAAATAAAGAAAATGCATTCAGTAACTGATAATAATTTATAAAAGTATATCGGATTTTATCCTTCTTTCTCTCTCCTAAAAAATGTTGACTCGACAATAAAATAAGTAACAGTTTAGAGACATTTTAGTGAGAAAATAAAAAACAGAATCAGTTATCTTGAGCTTAGTTTCACATTATCTGAGGCTATTTAACATCCCTCTCACTCCACGACCTTATTTATCATCCAACTAACACGAATTACAGTTTACGTCCACTTAATGTGGAGTAGAGCGACCCCTAGTGTCAGATAGAGAGAACTGACGGGGGTCTCCTCTGATCTCAGTAGTTTATATAGTCCGCTAAATCTAAAAGGCTTAATTAACAGAACTGTTGCCTGAATAAACAAAATAAATATGTGAATATTTTTATGAACTAATCTGATGAACTGAATAAAAATATTGAAATGGTGGAGATATGTTACCTCTCCTATCAGACGTAGACACACCACATATGCTATAGCCTATAAAAACAGATATCAATGGATATAAGATGTAAATGGTTAATTTCACTCACCCGGAAATAAAATCCTGCCATCTGTTTAAACTGCCCAAAGTACTTTACAAGAGTTTCTTCTAAAGAACCAAATATTTAAAAATAAACAAACAGATAACAGTTTTTGAGACTTTCCTTCGGGGGCTTTAAGCTCATTGTTGCTTCTTTTACAATAAATTAGCAAAGATCAAAGAAGGTGTTGGCACCGTGTCATTACTCCGACTCCAGCCCTCCACGGCCCCCGGCACTCTGCATACCTCTCCGGGCTGGGCAGAGCCGGGGAGGCCTCTGTGCTGAGGTGGGTGTGAGCTTTGAAATGTATTTAAGCACCGGCTGATCACATATTGTGCATCTCCGATCAAGAGTTTTACTTTCTATCACTGGCACCATGGCAAGCGACAAGAAGGCACCTCTGGGCTCCATCGAGAACCCGATCAGGTTCATGGATCAGGATTTTCAGACAATCTTGGAAGAATGTCTGAAATCCGGAGAGATGTTTGTTGATCCAACGTTTCCAGCTGAGCAGAAGTCCATCGGTATGCGAGAAGATGCGGATCCGAAGAAGGCGATCAAGTGGCAGCGACCCAAGGTAGACCAGGTTATGATGTGAATGTGGGTTTAGGGACAGTTGTTATCGAGATGTTGTTATGGGGAGCGACTTGTTTGAGCGGATAGCGTCTTAACCCAAAAGGTTTACATAATAGTGAGTTTCAAAACGGTCAATAACTGGTGAATGTATTAATTTGTCTACACATAAAACAAAATAAAACCTACATTGGAATAGATGCCTCCATTGAAACAAGTCTGCAGACCAACATTTTATTTGTGAGTTGTATTATAAATGAGAGTTCATAACTAATGTAGCCTACATGTTAGAGCTTGAGTTGTTATTGACTTGTTGTGCAGTTTTAGTTAATCAAATTGATATGAAATGTACCTTTAGGCAGCTTCTTGGTTTTGCTTGTTCACAGAAACACTATGAAAGGTGTTTTGTAATGTAGCGTGATTACAGATCAGGTAGTGATTCTACAAGGTGTGGCACACACACACTTTTTAACCTGGAGCATTTCTTCAGGGGGTGAAAAAAGTAATACAAGAAACGAGACAAAGAGAATCACAGATGTTTATCATAACAAATCAATAAGACAAGGTACATTGAAGGTATTTTTAGAGAGATTCCTTAGACTGATACAAAACAAATTAATCAAATTCATGTTCACACATATGTAGCCTGATTATAAACTGATAAAAATATGTTTTCTGCATGAAGAAAATGGAGCCGAATTAATTGAATACAGGAAAGATATTCATTGAATCCCTAACAGAGCAGTTTGTGTAATAGAGCTGCAAATACACCGTTTCCAAAATATCATTGCAGATGCTGATTTCGTTTTTTAATTAACAATCAGAAAGCTGTCAGAACATTTGAAATCAATTTTCATAATATTTTCTCACATTTCTTCATATGTCTGATTTGGTTTACCAACAGTCCAAAACTCAAATATATTTAATTTAGTGTTGTGGAAAACAAAACAAAAAGATGGCAAACATGTCTGTTTTCCCAGAATTGTTGTTAATCCAGGACCAGATAAATGTTGATGATTTTGCATACAAAAGGATTTTTGTTATTATTAAAAAATGATGACTCTGTTCAGAAGGACATCATTGAACTTTGAATTTAATTGTCTTTTGCTTTCCTCATTGTGCAGACGTATAGTAGGTTTGGTCATATATAAACATGAAGTTCGTGGTGTTATAGTATCTTGTCCTTACATTGCCCCCACTCTCCTCTCTGAAGGAAATCAGTAAGAATGCTGTGTTTGTGGAGGGCACGACGGGGACCACAGACATCTGTCAGGGCCAACTGGGTGAGTTCATCAGCAAAGCATCAACCTCCACAAACATTAAATCAATGATGACTGAGGTTTCAACTACAATACGTCAGACTGAGTTGCCGAAAATGTGCATTGCAGACAATCCACTCAACCAAAATTGTAATATTGCATTACGTAGTTCATATTTTATGAATACAGTAAAAAGTAGTGACTTCAGATCTTACGCACCACACAGCCACAGGGAGCCAACTTCAAACACTCAGCGAGGGGGGAAAAGGAATGACTCTGTGTTCCCTAAACCCCAAATCTGCAGGGGGTCTGTACCCAATCGTAGGCCTGTGTTTAACAGCCCACAGATCCTTCTCAATTCTCCGTTCATCAGTCTGTTTCCTGTTTATGATGAACTAAGAGATTTGTTTTGTGCACGAAAAAAAACTTTCCTCCTTCCTCTGGGACTCTTAAATATTGGTCAATGCCACCAGCTGCGTGGTTATGTGTCAATAGCTTAAATCAATACAAACCTCCCCTTTCTTCTGTAGCCCGTGATGGGTTTTCAGTGATTTAGACTCCTTAAGTATCTGCTGCGGCAGTAACAAGAGAAACATCACAGAACAGATGTTTTCTGTTGGAGAGGAATGTAGCTTATAACGTGTTTGTGTGTGAGAGAGCGAGTTTAACCTGAAACGCATTGACAAAAACACGAAACCATGACAATTCCTTCAGGGCTAAAAAAAGAAGAAGAAGATTGCATGTAAAATGTTACTGAAAGGCACAAAGACTCTCTTGTATTTTCATATGAACTCAGTGTGTTTCTCTTGTTAATCAGGTAACTGTTGGCTGCTGGCGGCCCTCTCCTGTCTGACCATGCACCAGAAGCTCTTTGTGAAGGTGGTGCCACCGGGCCAGAGCCTGTCCAAGCCTTACGCAGGGATCTTCCATTTCAGGGTGAGAACAGTTAGACTAGTTGTACAAAAGAAAACTTCTCACTCCCTAATCTTTGTTTTAGTGGAAAGAAAATCCCGATCAGAGTATGCCAAATATACATTTGACATCAATCTAAATGTTTAGACAGAAATACTGGGAGATTTAGGGAGTTAAGTTTGCAGTGAGGATGCAGAGCTCACTGACAGTGGAGGCAGACAGGAGTGGCTGGCACTCAAGGACCCATTTTTAAGTGTGGCAGTGAATTTTTGTTTGATATAAATACATATGACTTTGTTTGAAATATAAGGATAATATACGTACGTTGTTATAATGACAGCTGAAAAGAATTCCTGGGCAATTTAACATAATGCTTTAGTTGTATAAAACTAGAAGATTCTTTTTTTTTTTAGATCATCATTGATTTAGTAAAACCAGAGATACTTTATATTCCATATATTATTAGTCTTTGTCTCAGACCAAGCAGTAACCTATGTGGCTGCAAAAAAAAGGGAAAAAAAAGCTAAGGCAGAAGTGCCAAAAGACCTGCAGTTCCTCGAATGGCTACATGAGCCTTGCTCCAAAAGCCAGTTAATGACATTTAGGAGCTTTAATAAAATGTCCAACTTAGCAGCAGAATTAAACATGTTTAAAGCCTGGTAAAAAAAATTAAAAAGAAAATGTATTTGCATTAAAGGTGTCCTGGGTTACTCTATCCACTGTCCTCTCTGATAAACTCATCTGCTATGTTTTAGGACCACAAGCAAGTCAAACCATTTACAATTCTTGAGAAATCATCTTTAAAACCACTTCTTATATCTGACTGAACTACTGAAAGGCTCAAGTGATGATTAATGCTAAATATGACACCTTGTGTGTGTTGTGTACGTGTTTGTGTGAATCCAGAATTTGAGACCTGAGTACAGAACAAGCATTAACAATTAAGTTTGATTTATATACATACCTACCACACCTATATTTCTACTCACTCCTTTTACGTTATCAAAATATTTTGTTCATTTATCTGATTTTGTCTATTTGTCTAGACTTTGATCATTTTCTTCTTTAACTTTCGAGCACAGCTTTCAAACAGGTATAAACTCATCCTGCAGACAGTGCTGCACGGTGGTCTCGCACGTACAAAAAGAATAAACGTAAAACATCATCTTTATTACCTCATCAGATGTGGCGATTCTAATCTGGAGCATTCATCGCTCACCGGCTCTGACCTGCACAGAACAATAAAATATCCCTTTATTAGACGTATTAATCATTTCACATCAACACAACAAACACTCCAGTTAGACGTAGATCATTTTGACTTTTTTTTTGCTCAGCAATTATTTTGCCCCAGAGCTCTGGACCCTCAGAGACTGTTAAGGAGAATGTGACATGATGCAACAAGCAGGACAGAAGGACTGGAAACTCATTTTGCCCTGTCAGGGTGATTGGAAAGCAGTCCAGACATGCAGGTAGTGACTACCCCTGGGAAACACACACACACACACACACACACACACACAAAGCTGCAGGTATGAAGGCCAGTACAGGCCTGCTCTAGGCCTCTGTTGTGCACACACTGTTGGCAGTACAGTACAGCCCCCGAGTTATGACCAGTAACTTCCCTGGGAGGTGCTTTGATCAGTTTAGATAGAGCAGAGAACAATATGTCTTTATTCAATATCTCCTTTTAAACACAACATGGTTTCATTTGTAAGATCTGAACAACTGATAGGTCCCTAATGCAAGTTCTGTTTTTATTTAGACAAGAAAATTCCATGTTGTATTGATATTTTTGTTCCTGAATATGTCAGGAAGAAAAAGCTTTTAGATCTTTTATTGAAGTAAAAGCAGAATCATCAAATTTGAGCATTTAAATGTCTTCAATCTGGCCCTTCAATCTTAGTATTTTATACATTTTTAGAATAGTTGTTCCATAAGAGTTGCTTACCTCTCATATTTAGATTCAGCCATAGGCAGCTAAACGTTCTTCATTTACCTGCACAATGATTGATTAGTAGAAGCCCACAGCACTTTGGTCAGCTGCTGCTGTTATTAAATGTGCTTTATGAATAAACTTGACTTGACATGTTTTAGAAATAAAAGACCATTACATCATTCACTACTTAAGATTTACTTAAGTGGAGAAATGTATTTTTTGTAAAATCATATAGCCTAAGCTGTGTCAGCAGGGAAGATTGAGGAGAGTTATACTGAATTAAAAAGTACATGTAAAAAAACATAGAATGTATAAAAACATGGAAGTAGTCTCAGTGACATCACCTATTGGTTTCCAAGGAGGCATTTTGAAGCCTATGCATTTCCAATATTGGAAATGCTGACTCCAGTAGCAGGTAAGGAGTGGAGCTGAGGCGGCCCTAAGGTCTCCTCGTAAAAAGCAACTACTCGCCCACCTCTCAACACAACCATGCCCCAGTTGTGCAAATGTATGCATTCATATTCTCTTATATGAATAAACCCCCATGCATTGTGTGTCCAATAAGCTTTCCTTAATGGAATAAGGAGATGAGCTATAAGGCCAAAACCAGTTTCTCTACCAGGCTGTAAATATGTTTATTTCTGCTTTTAAATATTGGCATTTTAATATGGGACCTTATTGGGATACCTTGGTTTTTACAGCCAACCTCAAGTGGACATTTGAGGAACTGCATTTTGCACTTGTGCATTGGCTTTATTTTTCAACGCTGGAGGTTGCTGCTTGGTTTAAATGCATTATTGTGTTTATTAAAGTAGAAACCTACAATAGAAGACATGGACAGTAAACACATTTTAATTCCTTCTTTGACTGGTGGAACTCTGGAAATGTACGTTGCAGTTTGTTTTTTCAAATCCAGCCCTTTAAAAAAGTTTATAGTTATCTATAATAATATCAGAAATATTCATCTTAAATGAAATAATATATACCAGTAGTTGTTGAGTTTGCAATTTGTATCTGCTGCCCCCTAGAGGCCATAAAAGGAGTTTATTACCCTAATTAAACAATTAATGTCTTTCTCATTTGCTTTTCTCCTGATTCATTTTATCCATTTATTCTCTCCCCTCTCTGTCTCTCTCCCTCTCTCTCTCTCACTGCGTCCCTGTGTAGTTCTGGCAGTATGGTGAGTGGGTGGAGGTGGTGGTGGATGACAGGCTGCCAGTACGAGAAGGCCGTCTGCTCTTCAGCTACTCTCACACCCGCAACGAGTACTGGAGCGCCCTGGTGGAGAAGGCCTATGCCAAGTCAGTTGCCACTAGCAGCATATGTTTCTGGGTTGTAATGTCTGAGATCAACCCACTCTTTTCCTGTGTGTGTCTTTGTGTGACGCTACTGTGATTTGACAAATACACACAGCCACCAGAGAAAATGTTCTCACCTCTCGTATGTAGGCTGGTTGGAAGCTACGGAAGCCTGAAGGGGGGCAACATTTCAGAGGGGATGGAGGATTTTACTGGAGGCATTGCATACTCGCTGGACGTGTCTTCTCGTACCCCTCGAGTCCTCTGGAGGTCTCTGACGGCCGCTCTGTCCAGAGGCAGCCTGCTCAGCTGCTTCATCGAGGTACACACACACTTCAGACTGATTACAACTAAAGGAGATGAGATATAATGAAATAAGATTGTCCTTTTTTTTATTGCATAAGATTAAAAGACCTTTTTCTCTTCACAGGCCAAGAGCTACACCGAGGTTGGTAAAGTGACAGGAGACGGGCTGATAAAGGGTCACGCTTACGCTATCACCGACACAGACAAGGCAAGTATCACAGCACAACACTCAACTACTGCTGTGTCTCCTAATCTGACCTAATCTCATCTCATATTTCATTACATCATCATTTCACCAAACAGCTCATCTTTGCATTACGTCTCATTGTATTTCCTCTCAGTCTTTCTTATTTCAACTCATTTCTGAGCTGAATTCAGTTGACATTTTGTTATAGTATATTTTGATTTATTAGTCATCTCATTGATAAATCTAAGATCTAAGAGGTTAAAGATGACTTTACTAGTTTGTTCTCTCTTCATGTTTCAGGTAAAAAATGGTCCAGATGAGGTTTTGTTGCTGAGGCTGAGGAACCCCTGGGGTTTCGTTGAGTATCGTGGACCCTGGAGTGACAAGTGAGGACGTTTGTTCATGTTGTATCTCACAAACTCCTGGATTGAATAACCTCTACAGTGTTTGTATGTGTCTCTTTGTTACTGCAGGGGTAAAGAGTGGGACAGTGTGGACAAATCTGATAAGGAAAGGATTGATCTGAAAAAAAAAAGAAGATGGAGAGTTCTGGTACGTGTAGAAAAAAACAGTAGAAGAAAATGTTTTACCTCCCTTTACTGAAATAAGAAATATAATATGACATTATTATTATTCTAGAACGAGTAGTCCTTCACTCAATGCAATGCACTATGAGCACATTCAGTAAAGTTTTTAAACTGATCACTTCAACAGTGTTTTGCTGTTATATTTAATGTTGCTGGATTATAACTGAAGCTGCAATAATTTATCTCTCGCATTTTACCACTTTGTTTTGGTTTGAGCGAAATTCAAAACTTTAGAAATTGTTGGATAGTCAGTCAATGAGTCAATCTTTATTTGTATAGCGCAAATTCATAAAAATGTTAACTCGAAACCTTTTTGGATTTGTATTGTTTTCAGGTGTAACAAATGGTTAAGAAAAAAAGGAAAAGAAAAGGAGATAATTATGTGAGATGAATGGTGGAGCCAAAAGTAAAATATTTCCCTCTTCAATGTATGAACACAGCATTTAGTATTTCCATCGAAAGGGCGATACTTAAACTAAGAATTGAATTTATAGCTCAGAAAAGCACTAGTGTAAGTCTCTCACGTGAATTCTCTTCTTGATCAGGATCAGATCTGAGGATTTCTCCAGCCTGTTTGACATTGTGGAGCTATGCAGCGTGAATCCAGACACTCTTGTAGAGGGAAACACGCCCACCTCTCCATCCTCTCCTGGCTCCCCTTCCACCTGGACCATCAGCGAACATGAAGGATTCTGGTTACCGGGAAGCTCTGCTGGTGGAAGCCGCAGATACAGAAGTGTGTTTACGACCTTTTATTTACAAAAATATGCATTCAATATTGTCAACACAAAAGAGATCATTTATGTGATCAAAACTTTGGCTTTGTCTCTCAGAGTCTTTCTGGAAGAATCCTCAGTTTGAGCTGGTTCTCACAGAGAAGGACCAGGACGAGGAGGAGGACGAGGACGATGATGATGAAGATGAGGATGATGAGGAGGAGATGACCCCAGAGGAGAAGAAGAGAGCAGAGAAAAAGAAGACGAAAGCCAAACAGTGTACTGTGCTGGTGGAGCTGCTGCAGAAGAACCGCAGGCGGAAGGACAAAGTCCACTTTCTCTACGTTGCTTTTCACATCTTCAAGGTCACATAAAGTATTTCACTTGATGTTGTTTTTGGCCTTCATTCTATGTCAGAGCAACTTACACTTTGTTATGTCTTTATTCTTATCTGCAGGTTCCCTCTGAGGTAATTATCTTTTGGGCAATAGATACATAATCTCTTAATATCTCAAATTATAACCCAATAATCTTAAAGTTGATTACTGAGTGTTACATCTTTCCACTCACAGCTCCAGGGTGTGTGTCTGAACAGCAACTTCTTCACCAAAAATTCCCCTGTGGGTCGCTCTGGGAAATATCAGGCTCAGAGGTAAAAGTCCAACATGTGAAGAAACTTTGCTTACAAGACATTGTTTAATAGTTTGTTCATAAAAACAGAACACTTGGGGGCGCCGGTAGTCTAGTGGTTAGCAAGTGCGCCCCATGAACACAGGCTAAAGTCCTCTAAAGTGTGCGGTCCAGTTTTTAAATCCACCGTGTGACTCCTTTTGTGCATGTCCCCACTCTCTAAAAAATAAAAGCTTGGTTGTAAATGTTGAAAGTCATAAAGCTGATAGCTTTTAGGTGTGAACTTAATTACTTTGTTTCTCAGAGGAGTGTGGAGGAAGCTCCACCTGGACCCCGGTAACTACATCATCGTGGCCTCCACCTATCGACCCAACAATCCTGGAGATTTCTTTGTCCGCATTTTCTCCAAGACTGGAAACACTCTGGGGTAAGACTGAAGTGATTTATCTTTAAGACCGCAAAACAGGATGGAAATTAAGACTACTTAGCTGAATTTAATTTGTTTGCCTTTTTTTTTTTATTAACCGCATTGTGTAAATGTTATGTGTTGTATGTGTGCGTCATACATTCTGGTTAAATAATGTCCCACAACACTTCCTAAGGGCTCCACAGCTCCTGAATCACCTCCTGTCTCTCTCACTTTAAACAGCGGAGTCATGTCACCCACACTGCCCTCAGATTGGGTTCACAGCATCATACTTCTGCATATTAAAAACAAAAAGTAACAACTTTCAACAATAATAGACTTATTAAACCGACTTGAATAAGGGAAACGGTCAATGTTACAGCAGAGAGCAGTGGAGTGCTCCATAATATAAAAAGCAGCTTTAGTCTGACACAAACTAAGTACATTAATTCAAGTGCTGTACTTGAGAACAGTTTTGAAGTACTTGTACCTTAAACTTCAACTTCACTACATTTTAGATTAATTCTGCTCAGACTGAAGTTATTGTGAAAAAACTCAGATTAACCTACAGTATGACCACCTGTTAGATTTGATGGCGGTCACATCATACTTTGAACAAAATATTATAATGCATGCATATTTTTTTTATACTTTTAGGACCTTTTCATAGTTCTAGGAACTCTTGGAACGCTCCCTCTTTTTTTATTGATAGCGCACCGCAGGAACTATGAACTAGTTTAGTTCCCAGAACCCCCTTTAGAGGAACCTTTTTAGCTCCTGCTTCAGAGCAGGTACCATGGCGGTGCGAATGCAGACAGAAAAAGCCCCCATGGTGTTTGTTCTCAGGGAACTCCCTTATGGATAGTTCCTCTTCAAAAAGTCCCCAGAACAGTTTGGTCCGAAATCACCTATTGTTAATTTAGGTAATTATTAATTTGGCACATATTGCTGCTAATCACACACTGCATCCCTAAAGTAGAATTTTGACGTTGGCTTCTTTCTATTGCTACTTTAGCATAGAAAAGGATCCTTACCAGTATACTTCCTAATGTGAAAGCTTGAGGGGATTAACACTTTTTACTTAAAGGAGCAATGTTGACAGTCTGGTGTTTTCTTTGTGTTGCAGCACTCAGGACTTCACTTGCTCCTCTGGCTTCCTCCCTGTAAGTCCACATACATTTGAACACAAGGCACAGCTAGCAAAAAAAACACACACATCACATTTATGTTTGTTTGGCATGTTTGTGCGGAACAGGTTATGGCCATTCCTGGCCTCCCGGAGCATCATGTGAGAGTTCAGAAGACGTTTGATGAGGAGGCTGGCCCAGTAAGAAATCCCCCATGTAGTACTACACAGCTGCAAATTTGTGTCCTTTGTTTAAAATATCCAAACCACTTTCTTCTGTCTTTCCCTGCAGGATGACAGAATGAACGCCAAGGAGCTCATGAATCTGTTTAACTCAGGTTACAGTGTAACACTTTAAATTCTTTAAACTGAATCTAAAAATGAACAAAAGCTGTTTCCTTTCACTGTGCAATACCTCACATGGCAGCTAGATGGGAGCAAAGCTAAGACAGCGTCACTCTAATGCAGAAGCAGTGATGCCTCAGAGGTCAGCAGTCTAGACAGAGGCTCATAGCTGCAGTCAGATAGAGTACAATGAGCTGGTTGACTAATAAAAGTGACTACACTTGTCCTCACCATCACCTTTACTCAGCTTAATCCAATTTAAAACCTTCATTTATTTCTCTGGATAATCTGTGCCTTTCTATCTTTCTATTGTGATCAGTTTTGGAGAAAGATTACCATCTGCCTCTGGACACATGCAGACAGCTGATCTTTGGAGAGGATGTATCCTTTTTGTCCGCAACATATTCTGTAATACTACAATCTGATTGTTTGACTCTATATGTTTGTCTGGATTAACATGAGCAAGTTTATGTTCACATGAGTTAACATCTCTTCTTAAAACCGTGATTGACCCATGCTAGTTTTGCGCTTCATTTTGGGCTGTTTCTCGCTGATCAAGCGGTTCAAAACCTCCGTACTCTGGTTGAGTCATAACGGGCTGCCCTGCTGTTTACTTTCACTCTCCTGCCTCAAAACTTTATCGCCTTGTCTTCTGCCCTGTGAGGTGACCTTAACTTCTTCCGGCAGACAAAAGGGCGCTCGAGTCTCAGCCGTAAACAAACAGAAACCCTGCTGTCCAATCTGCGTACTCTGCAGGTACAGCTCTAAGTGTGTGTGTGTGTGTGTGTGTGTGTGTGTGTGTGTGTGTGTGTGTGTGTGTGTGTGTGTGTGCGTGCGTGCGTGCGTGCGTGTGTGCGTGTGAGCCATTTTTACTCACTCTGCTGCTTCTATCTTCTTCAGACCATCTTCTTCCAGTTTGACGAGGACTCTTCCGGCACTATGAGCCCCTTTGAACTAAGCACAGCAATGGAAGCTATTGGTATGAGTGCACATCAGCACACACACACACACACACACACACACACACACACACACACACACACACACGGGTCTACTGTATGTTGGCACACAGATGGTTTGGCTTCACACCTTCCTCCTCTCCTCTGTGTCACAGGGATGCAGTGTGATGGTCAAGTAGCTCATCTGCTGTCTGCACGCTTTGCATCTGGAGAGCTTCACCTGCCCTTCCATGGCTTTGTGTCATGTGTCACAAGACTGCGCAAGCTTTTTGGTAAAACACACACACACACGCATAAAATAACACAGATACTTTCCTACACTATTTGTTTATTGTAATTTAAGTCAATTTTGTAGCTATGTGTCTATCTATGCAGCTTTGCAATTTTGATACATTTATTAACAGACAAAAAAGAACCATAATATAAAAATGTGCCTTGTACAGGCAGGTGGACTATTATTAGTTTGTTTAGTTGTTAACATGATCCATCTGCGTTAAACGGTCCATATAGTATCATTATTAAATCAGAACTAGACAGAAAAGCTAGAGACAATCTTTAACCAGTTAGCCCAGATATTGTAAAAACCATGCAGTGGATGCTGCATGTATGTCGTTTGGAGAGCATTAGACTTGCATACAGACAGTCGTGAGTTTAAAATCAGGTCTATGCATGCTCGCATTGTTTTTCAACAGTGACTGTGATGCTTACTTATACAGTCATTAAAGCCACTATAAATATGAGATATGTTTGTAACACTGCTGTGGTTGAATGTGTGAGGAATCTTGTGACAGGTCCGACATCGATTTTTAATCAACATTTTCAAATAGTCAATGAAAAGTCAATGAACAAGTTTTAACATCTTCTCAACAGTGGTCCTAGACGTATTTTCAACAGAAAAGTGCTCACTGGGACATTTTAGAGTTAATATTCTACTTTTTGCTCCATTACAGTCATGTGACAAGTTCAAATTTAGATATTTAATTCTATTAGAAACATGATAACCTCATTATATTGAGCATACTGACAAGGACTAAATCATTGGATGTTTAAAGAAAACTAAAAATAGTTCTTTCAGATTTGTGCAACACCATCCCCTCTGAATTTGATGTGTATTTTAACTTATCAATAACCTCTCATTACCTCTCCTCTTCTCCTCAGCTCTGTTTGAGTCAGAGACCAGTCAAGAGGTCAAAGACAGAGGCATTAACTCTGTGAGTATCAGGTCACATATCATAATAATATATATGATCTATATTTGTATTTCTTATTCGCTCCTACTGACCTGGATCTGTTTTGTTCTGCTTTCCTGTCCCTTCTCAGTGGCTGCTTCAGTTCCTGATATTGTGAACATGCTTCATGAAGAGATTAAAAAAACAGCTGATCCACAGTCTGCTGTTCCTTCTGAAACATAAACAATACATATATACATATATTCTTAACATCCGTTCATCCATATGTGCCTTATTCTAAAGGAACCGCTGTGGACTTCCTCTGCTATCTAACCCTTAGTTCTGACACTAGGCTCCATATAAACAAAAGGTTCAAGGTCTAACATTATAGTCTATATATAACACAGGAACACACCGTTATATGAAACTATATCCCTCTCCATGCTTCACATACAGTTTGGTTTAGTTAGTTTTTTGGAAGGTCCAGTGTATATTAATAAATAAACATGCAAACAGGACAGAATCAGCCAAAAGGATTTTGTTCTGTAGTCCACGGCCAAGGTTTTCAAGAGAGAAACAAAAGCAGGGCACGCAGTTTAAAGAGACAGGACACACAGTTAATGGAGAAACTATGAGGCAAGTTTATTTATACAGCACATTTAATATAGCCAATTAAGCACACAAATCAATATTTAAAAACTGAAATTAGAATTGAAAAAACACTTTTAAAATACGGTCCATTAGTCAAAGCAGTGTATATTAAATTAGCACTTTAATTAATAAAAAAAATATAGTTATATATATGCTAAACAATTCATGCAATTCATGTTTGAGTATGCAGAACATGCATTTCATTGTTTTTTTATACCTTAATATTCCTCGACAGTGTAGTTAGGCAGATTTCATGATTACACATGTTTGTTGAAACTTGTTTCTCTTTGTCTTTTAAAATCTTCTTCATCAAGGAAAACTGTTTGTAAACCCAAATAAAATTCACCTTTTAATACTGTTTTCCCTCAAAGTAATGATTCCTTTCTTGAGTTTCTCTGAAGACGTCGTGCAGCGCTGAAAGTGAAATCATGAATGAAATGGTCCACATAACTGTTGTTACACAACTGAGAAAAAAAAATATCTCTGCATCCCCAACACTTTAGTCATCTATGCACACATGAGCATACCCTGGGTAATATCTGCACACACACACACTCACAGTCAGAATGAGTGCTGCCTGCCCCACTGAGGGTGTGAGGGTGATGTCTCAGCAGCGCTACACGCACCATCTCTATTCTTATCACACTGACGCCACGTACAGCGTCAACACACATTCGCCCCCTCCTCCACTACGTTTTCTCTCTCTCTCTGCCTCCCTCCCTCCATCCTTACTCTTTCTACCCCCCCCCCCCCCCACACACACACACACACACACACACACACACACACACCTTTCTCTCTAGTAACTGTCTAAGTCTTATAATCTGCATCCTCCACCTCCTCCTCCTGTTACATGCTGGTACACACACACACACACACGCACAGGTATCCTTGCACGCACTCACACATCAATGAGAGCGAATGTTCTTTCTACACACCTTGCTATTAATAGCACCGTTGTTCACACACACCATTTCCTGTTCATAGTTAGGTGAGTACACACAGGTTGTCCTCGGCAACCGTCCATCTGGTTGTGATGGAGAGAGGGAAAGCGAGAGAGGCGAGGGCAAGGACGTTCATTCATCTCGATATCTGGCCTCTCCATCCACTCGTTTTACTATTTTTATATGTTTTCATAAATATTTCAGTCTTTCCAAATGCTGTGCTTTAGCTTATTTGTGAGTCAGCTCAGCAGGAGGTCAAACAATGTGACATCTATAGCTTGTAAAAAATGATCATCTACAGGCCTTCACAGTGGTCACTATTATTTTAACACTTTTTCTGTTTCAGTAAAGCCTCCAAAGAACTACCATGCTTGCATCTCTGTAAGTTTGTAATTGGTGCATTGGATTAACACAATTCTTAGAAGTGCACAATGAAAATGTACCCATGTTCCCCATTCTAGTGTGCATGTCAGTATGCTCAATTCTACAATTCACTTAGCAGACGCTTTTATCCAAAGCGACGTACATCAGAGAGTACATCAGTACATCAGTACGACGTACATCAGTATGCTAACCTTTGCTAAGTTTAAACTGAAAACAAAGTACAAATGAGACTGGATTTCATTGTCAATAATTTGTGGGGAAAAAGAGAACTGATAACAATATTTATTTTGAACTGCCAATTTAATTCTGGACATTATGATGTGTAAACGCTCACAAAGCAACAACAAAAAAGGTAGTCAAAAAGGACAATTTTGTTTGCTCTATTATTTTTTTAAAGTTTTCAACGGTAATTTCTACATTATTTTTTAAATACTTATCAATACAGCATTCTTTCTGTCATATTGTAAAATGATTTATTCAAATGAATTACAAATATAAAAACAAAATGCTCACTTTCACCAGTTTTCACCTGCAGGGCACACCTTTATAAGTGCCACATGAATGTACTGAATATGGGAGGTGAGTGTGGTCTCTAGAAGAGTCAGTAAGGTGAAAGGATTACAGGAGGAAATGTTCGGGGGGGCAACAAGGGCCAGTGAGCTTCAGTCCTTTAGGATCATGAATGTTGGCTCAAAATTAAAATCAGAATTATTGTAATCAGTTCAACTGTTGTTCAGATATTTATTCTGGACAAAACAGACAGACCAATTAAGCCTTTATCTAAGCCTGAATCTCAACACTACATTAATAATGTCAACCCTTTGACAAAGCTCTCAAAATTATTTTTGATAAAAACTTAAGGAATGACAAAGATATTGCCATAATAAGTCAAATTTCAAAGCTGATTACGGATAAATGGCACAATAAGCTTCAGATATGGAAATGAAAAAGAACAAAAGGTAAAAAAAGAAACAGAAAAATGGTCATCAGTGATGTATAAAAGATCACAGATACATGTTGTATACCAAAAATACACATCCTATAAAAGTTTTCTCTCTCTGAGAGGTTTTTTGTTAATCTAAAAATGTATAAAACTAGGATTTAATGTTTGTTTTAACGCTGACTGACAAAAGAAACCCTTTAAATTAAAAACAGGTCTCCACAAACTGCTCGTCATGAATTACATGTATCCAAGTTTGATCAAATGCTCACTTTGTACAGTATATTATTAACCTACATTAACAGGGTATGATCACTGCAGCCGCCTGGATTAATGACTTATACATGACTTATATGGTTAGAGGGAGCACAAGAAAAAAAGATCTAGTTGAAAAGACAAACAGAAAATGGAGCAGGAGTCTGGTACTGCAGATATGTTCCTCATTTCTTTTTTAATCTAACAGTTTAACTTTTTAGTTTTTCCCCCAGTTAAACAAAAAAAAAAACAGAATGTCAACCATTCATCTAAAACTTGATTTTAGGATCTGAACGTACAATTCAAATGTTTATAAATGTTTGTTTACACCTTTTCGAGTACCGTCAAACTTCCAATAAATGCCCATCCCAATTTAAGGCCCCGTCCTTTTTACTCGCCTGGAGTTGCTGCATGTTTGGACAAGTAAAGGAAAGTCTCGATTAAAGGTCCTCTGAGTTAAGTGTTGAATTACTGTGTAAAATAAAGATGAACTTCAACATCTGTCCAAGAAAGACAGAATAATGTTTGTTTACACCTACAGGCCGTGAAGCAGGTTGGCTTACTGTCTAACAAAGCAAGATCCAATTAGTGATCTGTTATTTAATTTGTTTATTGATATCCTGATTTCTGTGTTAAATGAACAGTTAAATATTCTTTATGGTGTAAATGTACTATTTTAGAGTTGAATTTAAGTTTTTTGATATAATGTAGTTTTACTAGACTGAGCGTGTCTCGTTTAAAGGGTGCTATGACTGTTATCTCCTCATATGGTCCTCATAAATATAGAAATATAACAGCACTCTTTCACAGAGGAGCTCCTTCCCATCAGAGGAGCGAGAAACAGTTTGACGCTGATCTCGAGGATCTCACTGTAAACTGTCCCCTCCCTCACAGAGAGACTGTTTATTTGATCTTTTCTCTCTCTGTTGATTCGTTTCTCTCCACAGCGACTAGTCTCATCCTTCCACCTGCTCTTCATCTCCCCTCCTCACCCCCTCCCGTCCCCAGCTGTCCTGTGGGACGAGATGATGCTCTGACATGCTTGGCGTCTGTTCTTGGAGGGGCTGGTATTTTTGTGCCACAGCGGCGGGGGCAGGGACAGGAATAGTGGCGAGTTGTAGTGTGTAGTGTGGGAGGGCCGGGATGCTTTGAGAACTGCAAGATTTTTGAGCCGCTGTATAGACAGTAAGGGAGACCAGGGAGGATTGCGTAAGTTGGCTCCCTGGCTGCAAATTTAGCCTGGGGTTGCTCACGCAGAAATTTGATAAGCAGTGCAATCTCAGTCGTCAAAGCCGGGGTATTTAAAGATGTGTGTGTGTCGGCCGTGGACGTAGGGTGTATTTATCCTGCGTGTTTATTCACAAGTCGTGAAGGTTGATAATTTGAGAAGAGAAGGGTAACATTTACATCCACACTCTTCCTTCTGTTCCCCCTCCTGTTGTTGCTGCTTATTTCCTAAATGGCAAAGTGTTACGGACGGTGATAACCAGGTGTTTGATAGACGATGACTCTAACATCTCACTGACACTATTATTTTAAGTTCAGCTCTATGACAATAAATAAACATAGCCTGAAACTATGCACTGTAAATCAGGATTGTGTTCAAGTTTTTCTAATTTTATTGATGTATTATAGATTTTTTTCAGGGCAATGCATACTGATTAGCATCTCTGTAATTGCACCAGTATTCTCCAGAAGGCTGATTCTAACTGTTGTCTATTCACCACATGCTGAATAAGTGAGGAATGCTATACTGTATATGTATAAAGATGTCAGGAATAAGTTGATGGAGGGGATCATGAAGAGGTTGTGTAAGTCAAGATGAAATTCATATTTAAAAACCTTACATTGAACTTCTTTGAAAACATTCAGATGTAATTGAAACTTCACTTTCTCAGTTGTTGAACATTGCTGACTTTAGGCGAGATCACACCGTGCATGTTTGGTATTGATTGGTGCATATTGAATGTGCGTCACATTTCATTCAGTTTAATCTCAGATTCTTTTATACGACCGATGAATGTGTCAGAAGCACAACCCTTAATGTGTACGTCAAATCAAGTGTGATGTCTTTATGTAACCAAATCAGAAGTGTGTGTCATCTTTTAAGACTCTCAGCGTGTCGTCAGACTGAGATGATCTCATTAGACATCAAGTTCAACAGAGTTTTCTTACAGTAAACCTTTGAGACGTGTCATTTCACATACACTGTTTTCACAAACTCAAACAGCACACTGCTGTCAGTCGTTCACATCAGTGTTACTCAAATGTAGAAAAATGAAGATGCTGATGATGGCTTTTTAGCTTACAGTTTGACAGAGCTTTTTCAACATTACTCAAGTTATGATAAGTTTGCATGGCTGTAAGAGTGTAGATGGTGAAGTAAGTGATCATGTTAAAATGCAACTGCTTTTATGAGTTTGAATATAAACTCTTTATGACAGTTTAGAGAAACATATTTCAGCAGTGGTGTAAGAAATAATTAGATTATTTACCCCTGTTGGGACGCAGACACTTCAGTGTCTAATTAAGTGTCTTATTATTAGATCACTATCACTAAGGCGTGTTTGTGAAAGCTCTGCAGGAGGTCAGCATGTGTGGTATCTGTAGCATCAGAAAGTTTGTTGTACATTATCAGAGGTGGAGAAAGTAGCTACTGTAGAAGAGTACAATTACTAGTAAAGTCCTGCATTACATATTTTATTATGATAAGATATACTTTATTAATCCCGCAAGCACTCTGTTGTTGAGACATGCTACACACACATAGAGTGAAATAAACACACATGCACTAACAGGATCCTATGGACATGCACTAATGGAGACTAATGGAGAGATGTCAGAGTGAGGGGGCAGCTGGAGGGGGTTCAGTGCCTTGCTCAAGGGCACCTCTGCAATGCACAGTAATGCCCATCAGTGCATCGGCCATCAATATTAACAAATCCCATTCAGACACATTCACACACAGCTAGCTATGCCACTGCAATTTAGGGTTCAGTGTCTTGTTCTGTATCTTCATGCTGGGATCGAGCGGCCAATCTACCGAATGAGAGACGACCAACTCTACCACTGAGCCAACGACACCCCGTTGTTAGCTAGAATACAGTACAAGCAAACCACCAGGTAGCTTTTTGATGCACGAAGGGATTCACAAAATCGTTTCTTTATCAACAAAAAGTCTATATTTAAATTAAATAGTTATATGATATTTAAGTGTTTAATCTCAATTTGCAAAATGTCAAATCAAGATAAAGATTTCAATTAGCTACAAGTGTGAGATACCAGAAAAATATACCACAGACAGACAGATAGAGTAAATCAGTGAAATGAGCATGCAGGGAGAATGCAGAGGAGAGCAGAAGAATAAAAGGAAGAGCACAGGAAAGGGTAAGGAGCAGAGGGTGAGGAGAGGGTGAGCAGTGTGTGGGCACACAAGGCCAGTAAGGTGAGGGGGATGACGAGAACACATACTGGTTTGTGTCTCCCTGACGTGTTCGCTATACACACCTACCTGATCCCCCCCCCTTCATTGGATTTCTCCCTCTATCATCCCTCTTCCTCACCCACTCACTCCCTTTATTTCTACCTCTCACTGGTCCCGGAAAAAAATAGGGCAGTCCTTATGTAAGGAAGACAGAAGAAGTGGGGGAGAGGAGAGGAGGGGGGGGGGAGGCTGTGAGCTGAGGAAGAAAGGTTGAAACAAAGCCTTCTGGATAGAAACAACAGACAGAATGAGTAGGGGGAATAATGAGGTTGGCATCCGCTCTCCTCGTCCAGGTGGAAGAAATTTAAATCAACTTAAATAAATAATGCTCTGCTTTGACTGCATCGTGCAAAATGAAAAACATTTCATAAGTCCCTGTGGTACAGGTGATGTCAGGTCTTATAACCGGGGGATGTTTAAAGAGCGTTTGTGAGTTGGTTGCCATCTACAGCCTGTTTTCTAGATGTTCTTCAATACAGCAGCCCATGTGGCTCTTCTGATCCTGGCCTTTACAAAGATAAGTAGTAGTGACTGAAATACAAATCTCATCCTGCTATCTTTTAACAGTCAAATGCATCAACTTAAAGTGAAGCCAAAAGATTTAGAGCTCCCCCTTCTGGCTGGCTGTAGTATAGGTCATAAACCCCGCCTTCTCCATGCTGACAGATTGAACTTTGTGCAAACTTTAAAAAACTAAAATGCAAGTCGGTTCTTATTATCATAGTTGGTTCTAATCATGCTGATCTAAGTTCAAGTGTTCACTTTTATGATAACTTTAAATGAGTTATTTGATGCAGATTTTTGTAAAGTTGTATTTTTGGGCCTTTATTGGACAGGACAGCTGATGAGAGACAGGAAATGTTGTTGAGCTTAGAGTGGGGGATGACATGCAGCAAAGCAAGCAGAGGATGCAATTCGAACCCACGGCCACTGCGATGAGGACTACAGCCTCTGTACATAAGGGGGCACAACATAACCACTAGGCTATTTGGCACCCCAGGAGAGCGGATTGAACTGCATGGTTGAAGGCTCAGTCAACAAATGCTGCTCCTGCAGTTTTCTTAACAGGATGAGCAGAGTAGAGGAAGAATGGCAAGAGGAAACATAACAAACACTTACACAAGAGCCAACAAACTTTCCATAAATGTGAGTGTCTGCTTCTAACTGACTAAAGTATCTGTTCTGCTGTAGACTGTACTGAACTGAGAAAGTGCAATTTTAACAATAATGCATGCTATGGTTAGCAGAAGGGGCGGGGCTTCAATTCTTTGGCTCTATAAGCCAATATTTTTTGTGCATGTATTGGCTCCGAATGATGTCACCAGCACAATATGTGAGCGCCCGTGGTAGGGGTATTTTGGCTTCAATAGGCTGTTAATCGCCTGGTCTGGCAGTGACCCAAAAGTAGCAGTGACAGAAAAAGAAGTACACAGAAATAATCAATCTTTTCACTTATTGTCTTTTGTAGGTCATTTAAGGCGTCAGTATCCATTTCAGGCTGTTTTATAACCAGTGAACAACTCCTCACAGTTGCTTTAAATACCTTCCTCACCACTGCATCTGTGTTTGATTAACCATGCAGGAATTGTAAGCATTTCTACCCTTGGAGGCAAGAACAGATGAAGAACAAGAAGCACAGTATCTGCGTGCTACATCAAACTGAAGCAGAACATCAGCCCTTTAGACTTGTTGTTGGTGGTTCTGTCTTCTATGTCTGGATATTTCCAAAGTCAGTGAATTATGTCCAAATACAGTTGAACAGATCTTAGGTGTCAACATTTTAAGTGTGCATTTGTTCTGTGATTCATAGTAAATACATTTCACACATGACAAACACCTAATCATGTACATATGTGTATATAATATATTACATGATTTGACTAAAAACACATCAGGATTACGGCAAATTGTTATCAAAAACAGTTGTTTTAAAAAAATCTGTTTGTCTGCGACAAATATATTTTTATTTGTGTGTGAGCCTGAACATCTTTTTTGATACACCTGTTTATAATGCGGTCGATGTAGTTGCTAAATTCAGGACAGATTTCTTAGAGAATTGCAACAGGCTAAACACCATTTTACAAATCGGGAAAATTTGGATAATAATTCTTCCTCAATCCAGCTGACAAAAAAAACAAACAGGTTATGACTAACTTAAAGATGACCTGGTTACATTTGACCTGGTTTTGCTGCTTCAGTCTTCGGCTCCTGGTATGGGCTGATCACTGTGACACTATCATTGCTTACTTGGACAAATACTTAATGTTACAAGTAACACAACGTCTGTACCAGACTCAAAATTGTGCCTCCAGAATTTGATGTGCATGTTCAAACACACAGTTTTCCTTCTATATTTTATATTAACCTAGATTAGTCTAATGATTTATATATAAGAAGCAGTTTCTCATAGTAATCACTTCTTTACTACTACTTCAAGCCACATTTTAGAAGAAGAAGAAGATGTATTTAATTAGTCCCGCGAGGGGAAATTCAATTTTACACTCTGTTATAGAGACATGCTACACACACTTAGGCTGAAAAACACAAACACATGCATAAACAGGATCCTTTGGACATGCACTAGTGGACAGATGTCAGAGTGAGGGGGCTGTCCACTGCGAGTGCTGCTGAGCTGGTGGGGGAGGGTGGGTCGTGCCTTGCTCAAGGGCACCTTGGCAGTGCTCAAGAGGTGATCTGGCACCTCTCCAGCTACCAGACCAATTGCCAGGCTTGGTCCACACTGGGACTTGAACCAGCGACCCTCCTGTTGCCAAGTCCCTACAGCCTACATCCCTACAGCCCAGATGTGGGGCTCAAACCCACGATCTTGAGATTACAAGTCTAATGTTCTACCGACTGAACTAACCAGACTACATTTTCAACCAAATCTTAAAACCAGATGAAAGACTTGTATTTAACCAATGAGCAAACTTTAATGGCAGATTCAAAAGCCCTGCTGAAAAGTCTCAGAGAGACCAGATTCATAACCAAGAATTTGCTTTCTAATATCTTTTTTTTTTTTTTTTACCAATTTTTGGTTTGTCAAACCATTGAACACTGGAGAATCTTGACCTTGCTGCGACTTCTAACACCCTGTTGCCCCCAAAGGGAAAAAAAATCCTTTGCAGATAAATCAACTCTGGTGGACTTAGAAGAGTCCTTTAGAGACTTTGTGTGTTAAGTTTTCTACCTGCAGTACTTTTACTCCTGCATTGCTGTGTACAATGACAGAAAAAAGAAAGACAAAATGCAAGTCACTTGAGGTCTTCCTGAGTGATGATTCAAATTTTGACTTTTAGAGGAGCAGCCCTTAGAAACAACCTCGCGTTCTCTGCTATGATGACTCAACATAACTGCTGTTAAAAATGAAAAGCAGGTAATCCTAAGTGTAGATGCCTCAGATTACAAAACTCTCAAGTAAGTGCTTCAACGCCGTTTAACAACAGTATTTAACTGAATATACTGAGCTACTTTCCCCCTCTGATCTCATCCTCTCTCTCTAACCCTCTTGCTCTTCCCTCCCTCTCTATGGCTCTCTGCCTCTCTGACTGGCAGCGGGCCTGTTGAAAGTAGGCTAGGATTGACGCGCTGCTTGAGTCTGAGTCACAGAGAGCTGTGGAATACTGAAGCCCACTGATTGCATTTAACTTTAGGCATCCGACTCCCATGCAGTGCATGATACAATAGAGCCATCCGCTCCGCTTTCTGCACCTCAATGCTGACGTTTATGGCTGCACTTAGGCAAAAAAAGGAACCCCACAATAGTTCTGACGCTTAACAATTGGAAACATGGTTATTTAAAGGCTCTGCCTGATAAAGTAATGATCTCACTCGCTACATATTACAGCACAGACACTCAAATTTGATGATCCTACTTGTGGTTGCACACCAGTCGGGTTTAGGATGATACCAAACATACAGAATACATCATCTTTTTTTTAACCAATCTGTCAAACAAAGCTGTCAGGCATCTTTTTAATTTATCCCTCATCATAAAGTACTGTCAGGAGCCCTTTTATAGTAGGTCAGGCGTGCCACGATCAACCACAGCCTCACTCACCTGCTAGAAATAAGTGTAAGAGGCCTGATACCATCTGAATTAAGATGATGTTGGACCATGTTGTCTTAAAAGAGCCGACAATGAGGGCTATGACGCATGCACAAAAATGAATGTTTTACCTTGTCACAGATCACTGTAAATTATGTGTGCGCTGTGTGGGTTCCTGTAAACACACAAGCTCATTTTTTTTAACAGGAGAGCCAAAGGGATTACACCACATAAACACAAGTACATTAACATAAACAGGGCAAAAGTCAGCAGCAAGAGAGCTGTGTGCTGAAGCAAGAAAAACTGGAAAGTCACAAGTGTAAATAATGTAACCGGCTCCTCCAACAGAAAGGGTCATGGGAATTTTCCCTTTCAGACGACATCAGTTTTTTAGTCTCAAGGATCCACTGAAGGTGTCCTTGTAGTCTGTGGGAGCATCCTCAACAGAAAGTAACACACAGTTTTAAGGTTGCTGCCTACAGTAAATAAGGAAACTCTGTATGTTTTCAAGAAGGGGCTTCTTTAAGTGTAGCATAATGGACCCTCATGGTGAAAGAAAAGGGGCTTAAGACAAGCTAATGGATTGAAGAGGCGAAGTTCTTACTAAAATATTTCTATTGAAGCTTTTTTTCCATTCAAATCTTGTAACCAAGGTTCATGATTTTTTTTAAAAGCTTTGAGATACTGTGATGAGTTTTGTACTAGTTATGAAGAAGATTAAATTCAATCTATCTGCCCCTTAATAACACCCTGTGCATTGCCTCTGTGCACTGCCTGTCGGCACCTGTGTTTGATCGCACTTAAAGCTGTTTGTTTGCACTTACTGACGTTGTTTTACTCCTTTCTTGATCCTTTCTTGTGTTGTTCTTACTCTCAGATGTACTTTACTTTGGACAAAAGCGTCTGCTAAATGAAATTGTAGAATTGTAGAATGACCTATCAAACCAACCATCATGGAGATTGGCTACATCTATCAAGATATTTCGAATGCCTGTCACAGCTACTAGACAGCCAAACACACTGGAATAGCCTTTGTTTACATGTTTCTCTGCAAAATGACACGCAGAGTAAAAGATTAAGTAGTTATGTTTGAAAAGGACAGGATCAGCAAAGATATAACAGGTACCGCTTTGTCCAGAAGGGCCGCTAAATTAAGACAAAATGTATTCCATACGAGAACCATGCACTTTTTAATATGGAACTAACCACAAGCTTCCCTCAAACTAGATACTCCATTGCCCTTACTTTAAAGCTTTACTCTATGTTTATTTTAAAGCTTTAATTTATGATGTCTGTTACCAATAACGCTATTGGTTTTGTATGCTGGTTGAGTGCTTGTCCAAACATGAGTGTTTCTAGTACCTAAGTCTCTCTTAATGTCAGTCAGACTCTATTGTTAATTAAATAAAATGTGTTTTTTCATAGGGTGGGTGACTTGGCTTAACCTGAGGTTGTATATATACCCAAAAATAAGGACAATAATGTGGCATGTGGTCTGACGCTTCACAAATGCCTTATTATGCAGATATTCTGGGAAGCATTGCTTGCTCTGCGTACTGCCCTGTGGTTAAGTGCTTTTACTGTGTCTGCCTGAAAAACCCTATGAATACTACAGGCAATCCGAAGAAGGTGGACGCTCGTATCGAGGCAGTTTGTTTGTTATTTGGCTCTAACAAAAACAAGGCACACGGTTTCCCAGCTCCGCTCCTTTTCTGTGGCACAACTATAAAACAACAGAGTCAGCTGAGAAACTACACTCTGCACCGAATGAAAGGTTTGCTTTAATCACTCCTGAGCTGAAAGAAGACTTAAGGCAGCTGAAGCATTTCTTTTTCCTTTTAGGATTTCACTCAAACACAATCCATGGGAGTGTGGGAGGGAAGATATCAGTAAAAATCAATGCAACACCAAACCATTTGACAGCTCAAACTGCATGTTTCAGACAAACATCCTCAAACTGCAGGGACTGTTGTTCTTATGAAACAGTGGTGTCCAACCTGTTTTATAAATGAAGGCATTAAATCAAAGTCACCTTCATGACTTTGACCAATTGGATTGCAATAATGACTATTAATCCAATGACAATTAAGTTTAAAATATCAGTCTAAGGAAAGGAACGCATTGCTTGCATGAATAAAAGAACAAGTCCCTGGTTCAAAAGTTTGTGGTTCAATCTGCAAAATGACTGAATACAGGGCTCTCCTGGTTTAATTAAGACTGGAGTATTTCAGTTAATACAATATACAAAAGTCATGTTTACAAAGGCGTGCAGGAAGTCCTTTTACTTTGCCAAGAAATAATTAATGGATTTAGACGAGAACAGATTCAGGGAAAGACATGAACCTTCACCTAAAAGATACTGTAACAATAGTCTGCAGGAGTCTTTAGCCAAAGCCTAAACCGAAAGTCAAATGAAGCAACGTTTTTTCATCGACAGTCTTAGCCTCAGTTTCAGTTTTGTTGCTCTGTGTAGCAGACAAAGGCTGAGGGAAATCTTTGAGCGGCAGAGAGAAAAGCTATGGTATGAGGCCATGAGACATTTTGGTTGGCTGAAGGGAAGAGGCCGATCAAATTTCTCTCCGCGAGGTGGGGAAAGCCTGTGAGAGTTATGTAATGTTGTTGGGATAAGAAGCCAGAAGGGGTGTAAACAAAACCACTCTGAAGTGGGACAGGCCTAGTCGTTGCCTGGTAACAAATATTTTGGGCAGGATCAGGCAAACATGGCCCGCCTTCCAAAAGGAAATAAGGGCTGGCCTCATGAGCACAGCACAAGTTAGTGGCTTCCCGAAAATACACTAAGAGACGGGGGCAAGCAAAACAAAGCACACGAGGGGCATTGGACAATTCTGGGTCTATTTTTTTTTACCTTGCTCAACTGGAGTCTAGACCACTAGTCTAGTTTGTAAACAAACAAACTTTAGGAAACATAATACCTAGAAGAGAGGATTGACTTATTTATCTCCATAATGTGTCTCACTCAAACTGTAGTTATGACTGGTACAGTGATTTAGATAGCCTACTCATAACACAGTAAGAGAAATAAAAACGCTAAAGATATAACCCTTTTTGCAATTATGTATGATGAAAATGTTGTAGAGCTAAAACTTAAGCTTTATAAAGCTTTCAAATAGATCATGAAACCTGAACAGGATGTAGCCTATTGATTCACAAACTGAAATACCCTATGATACATTTTTAGTCTGTTGAATTAATATTTGATTTATATTATCTAAGGATTCATACAAAACAATGTGGATGTTCAATTGATAATCTTCAAGATATATTGATTTTCAAGTTGATTTCATCTGATCCAGTTCCATTTTTAAAATCCTGTACAGCACTTTGATCGACTGAGGTTGATTTAAATGTTCTAGGCTATATAAATAAACTTTGACTTGACAAGATTGCTGAGGAGAGGAGTCTAACAGAACTGACTCAATCATAAAAATCTATTTTTTTGCTTCAGGAAAAGTTGTTGTCACATCAAAACAAAGACGGACTCTTTTTATTATCTCACACGACAACTTTCTGTGTTTAGTTTGTCCTTCAGTTTCCGTGTTTACAACAGCAGAAAAAGGCAAACAAACGTGTGCATTGAGCGTTGGCCTACTTAGCGCGAACATGTTTGCATTTTACAAGCGTCGACTATCACACGGGACCCACACGCGGTTAGTAAACATTAACAACGTCAGGTTATCTTTCCTTGTAACACCCTGACGCCTCAAAACAAAACACAATAGGAGCTGACGGTTAAAACGGGTTTTAAAGAACAGCGGTCCCTGCAGAAGGATACACTCAGATATGTTGTTGTTCCCTTTACTGAAAGAATCCGGAAGCCATGTTGTGTGCTGCTGCTGTCTGTCACTCAGAGTGTGTTGCCACGGAAACCGGTTGCTAGGCGGCATAACAAAAAAGACCAACTTTATACGTCCTTGCGTCAGAGGGAACGGCGTATCCATGGCGACGGAACGCTACCGTTGCACACATTGAGCAGAGCAGACCCGTGGATAGCACATGGTCCGGACTCCGGACAGCTTGTTTTAGCCTAAATATTTTAATTTTAACTGGTAACGCTTACCGATTGTGATACACTGTTTAGTATTAAGAGATAAAAATATGTTTTGTAACTGTGGAGTTTTTTATCCGTAAATTTGTTAGCAATCATAGCGAAAGGCTATTCGTTAATCATCACCTCTGTGATTTTTAGCCCTCACCCTGAACTCCTGATATTGTCATTTCTTTCCCCGTGCATGTGGGATGTTCGCCTGCTTTATCAGCCATTCACCTTAATAATTCCCCATCATGAGCAACTTACATCGATGGACTTAGTCATCCCGGTTCAGCAGCACAGCACCGGTAATGGCAGCCCGGATGGGACACAACGTCCTCCGTGGATCCTCGTCTCTGACGTTGTTGTAAGCGCTGACTAATATTTTGTTATCCCCATCTCTTCCCTTTTGCTCACGCCTTTTCACACATCGGTCCTGTACACAGAAGCATGCCCGCCCCGTGACATTTTTTGACATCACAACCAAAAAACTTTTAGAATTTCATTCATGATTTGCCACCAATATTCCCGTATTCAGCCTGTGGAGCAACCTCCCCAAGCAAAGCTAACCTCCCACCTGCCACATTCCCACTGGTGTCCGCATGTAGGCTATGATAATGAATCACGTTGTGCTCGCCTGGGTGATGTTTGCAATGACAAGCGCTGATTTCCGTCACTGCTGCCCACTGTCCATGACAGAGTTACACTGCTGTTTACCAATTTATGTTTTTCTTTCGCGCTAAATGAGGCTGCTGCTCTGCTCCGTACGTGTCCTCTTGCCTACACTAAAATCCATAAATATGAAGGCTAAATCTAACCGAGTGATTGGGTGTTTTCAAAATGTGCTGTTGTAGCCTAATATAGAAAATTTTTTTTCTAAACCAGAAGTTAATCAATACCTTCCACAGTGTCTTATTTCAGGTCTGGGTAGTTTTTAGACATAGATGAAAGGGAGTCTTTCCTCGGATTACACATAAGCTCTCGCACTCAGAGGACTCCCGAGGGCGTGTCCTGAGAAACTTTACAGCAGGATTTCCCTTGCATGTCTGCCGGGATTCCGTCCCGGAGCGACCTAGATATAGTCTACTTGTTGTATAGCCTAAATAAGCCACGGTAGGCTTTATATAGCGCCAATATGTTCCAGGTAATACAAATGCCTTTATGATTTCCAAACTAACAAGCCTTTATTATTTTATCCATAAGGACTAAAACAATGTTTAAGTCAATATAATCTAATATTTCAACCCATAAATGAAAAACACTCCCCAAATGCTTAATACAGATAGCTTTATCAGACATTATTGGAATATCGTTTCTCTTGACGTATAGCCATGAACCAAACATTTTCCAATTTTGATAGCTGTAGCTATAGCCTTAGTCCTAAATAGAAACTTTCCATTTTCATCACCCGAAATTTCTTAAAATTTCCTCTCAGAAATTGTCAGACGGTGAGAAATATCTCGTGCTTATGATAGTATTTAAAACAGCTATTATTATCCGCCGGCGAGGTGAGCTTCTGGTCCATTTCAGTGGGAGAGGGAATCCCTCAACGAACGTCACCAAGGATACCAAACACAACAGCACAAAAGCACAAATATGGTCATGTACGTCAGCGGAACTCCGAGGCGGGACTTCTCGCGTTAGAGATGCCTTGGTTGTCTACTCGAGGAGGATGGATTCATTCATAAGACAAGATCTGCTACCGTGCACCGTAATACAGGCGAAAGTCCACCGTCGTACAGTAAACGGACTTTATGGATCTATAATCACATTTTTGATAAGCAAAAGACGATATCTCCGAGGATTTCAAACTAAACGAGCAGACATTTTAACGGACTCAACTTGGACACTTCCCCCTAAACGAGGGGAACTGGATTAAGCTTCTTCATGCAACTTTTTTGGAAAGAGACCAAGAGCATCTCACCGGGGAGTAACAAAACGATCAGCAACGGTCAGTTGTATAATTTACTATTATTCGGTTTTTACAGAACAACTCAGCATGCCGTTGGTTAGGCTGTAAACACTGCCAGTTGAGGTAGTAGGCTAATTTTCTTCAACTATAAATGTGTGCAGACAAAAGTAGCTAATAAGGCTCCCAAATGGGGGGATTTATATTTTTTTCAGAGACTATGCTTTTAAAAGTAGATTGACAGAGTCATAGGCTTACCTTTAACATGAGTCATTCTCTTCTTACAGTATGCTACCTGCCCTTTAGTACCTAATAGGCTATTCTTGGTTGTGCCGGTGCCCTTGCTGCAGGTGACATCGGCCCCTCTCCGGTACCTGCAGGTGTCTCCTTCTCTCTCGGTCCCTCCTGGGAGATGTACCAAGGGTTCCCCGGTGACGCAGACAGCGGATCCCGTGGAAGCTCGTCTCCATCCATCGAGTCACAGTACCTTTCCTCCGTGGACTCCTTCGGGAGCCCGCCGACCACCAGTGCTCCGCAGGTGAGTTTGAGACTAATAGGGGAAAATAGTGCATGTTAACTGTGTTGGAATACCATTTTGGCCATCACCGGAGGGTTTTAAAATAAAAATAAAGTTGATTTAAAAAAGCAAATGTCACCCTTTTTTAAACAAATGTAACATATCTTAAACGTGCATGGCCATATGCAAAGATTGAACTGTGGTTTTTACAACCAAAAGGTTAACAACATAGCTTAAAATGATGTTTACATTTTAAGATTTGCTTACCGGTAAAATTATTGCTTGTTCGCTGCATAAAAGCAACTAAAATCATAAAAGAATATATCTGACATATCACAAACACTGGAATTTTTATCTTTGAATTTTATCATATTTTGCAGACTTAAGTTGGGCTATGTTGTAGCCTACTTATTCCACTTTTATCTTCTATCTGAGGCTTGTGATCTTATTTTTAGCCACTCGATATCAACAGTTTTATAAGTATACCACCGGCCAAAGATGTAGCCTACACATATTTACTTATGTGTTGTTGAAAAGACCGGTAGCGTTTCTAAAGCCTTGACAACGTGCTTAGTTTACAGCACGCCGCAGAACGGATGACAGAGTCCTGGAACTCTCATACGTAAACGCGGAAGCCCCGCCTCGCTCCGCTTCTCTCCTTCCACGCGCTCCGCTCTCCTCTCACAGGCTTCGCCGTGACGTAAATGCTTGTTCTATTTTGGAGTGCTACGTCGCGTTGCCAAGGGGAACACCGGGGGTGTGACGGGGGAGGAGGAAGAAGGAGGGGGGAGACGCTGATTGGTCGAGGATGCCGTTTTAAGAGCTGCCTGTCCCAATGTCATAAAACCCTTTGTATGAATATTAATGAAACTCGATACTTTCTTCCCCATGTCTAATATAAATAAAGATACACAAAAACACACGCTAAAGAGTTAAACTTAAGGGGTGTTTTCTGACCTATATAGTGATAACCTCTAAACCTATAAATAAACAGTGAATGCAGGGGTTAGGTTACTCTCTATTTAAAACATAGGCTACTGATATTTTTTAATAAATTTTTTTGTCAAATTTCGAACGATTTACTGTCTTTGAGAGTCAGATTAAGCGTTTAAAAAAAGTTTGAATACACATTTTAACCTAAACATCGCACAAAAAAGTAAGGAAATTTGTGTTTTCTAGATTATTTCTTTGTTGTAATAATGCTTCTTGGCAATAAATCTTATACCGTTGGAAAGCCTGTTTATTTCCCTTTTAAATGGTGCCACATTTGTAAGGAACATGCATTTGTGGGCGAGCAGCAGAGCTGAGTATGTGGGTTGCGCCCATGAAAAACTTACCAAATCTTCTAGGCCTATATTTTAACAGCATATAAATATTAGTTAAGTCATGTCGTGTACCTTTACTAGAATTTAAATTATCAAACATAGGGTCTTTGATGGAATAATATATGAATTAATAAGAGAGAAAGGGGTAGGGATATATACGTTTTATTTCTACCTACTACTTTTCAGACACTTTTGTTTTGCTTGTTTTTTTATTATCTTATTATAATGTTTGAGTCAAAATGAAGTTTGTATGTTGTGTAAAACTAGATTTGTTCTTGTCTCCTGCACAGGAGTGTGTGTCAGCAGGAGCTGGCTCGAGCATAGTGGGCAGCGGGCCAGGGACTAGTGTTGGAGGGGAAATGCCTGGTTCATTTGTGCCCACCGTCACCGCCATCACCACCAGTCAGGACTTGCAGTGGATGGTACAACCAACCCTCATTTCCTCCCAGGCCTCTGGACAGAGTGGGTCCACTGGCACCACAACCATGACCCAGCCAGTGTCACTGGTTGACCCATATGACATGCCAGGCACCAGTTATTCTTCTGGGTCTGGGTTCAACCCGCTAAGTTCTGAAACGCAAGGCCCCGCACCGGGCCCCACCCGCCAATCCAGAACCCGTAACCGCCGTACACGAGACGAGTCTGTGAGTGAAGATGGAGATGTTGGTGTGTTAGTAAGTGTGTGTGTTTGACGGTTTGCTTGTTGACTCTTGCATGTGTATTGTAGGTACAGTATGAACAAAGGTTGGAAATAATTAGATCCAACTACTTTGTACAGTGCTGTTAAGCTCTAAGATGAACTAGCACTTCCAATTAACTTAATGACCTTCTCATAAACAAAAAGTTACTTCAGAAGGAAAGAGGGTAGAGAGGATTAGGTCTTTGTGGAGTGCTTTGTGGGAAGAGGGCACAACCAGAAAATATACTCTTTTTTTCCACCTACAAAAAAAAAAAAAAAAAAAAAAGTATATACATATTTAACCATTTCTGGCATTGTCATTGTTGTTTGGGCAGTAAAAAAATATTTGTACCCTAATTTGAAGATTATTTTTCTTGTTCATCCTAGCTTTCACCTGAGGAAGAGGAGAAGAGGCGTGTTCGTCGAGAGAGAAACAAGCTGGCAGCCGCCAAATGCAGAAACCGCAGACGAGAACTCACAGACAGACTGCAGTCGGTGAGCTTTGCCCTGTTATAACTGCCAGACTGAGTAATGATCATAATAACATACTCCATGTTAACTCCCATAACATTGCAGTGTGTTAATAAATGTGTGCATGCATGTTTAAGAGAGAGGATTACTGTACTAGAGTGTTTAGCGGTCGTGAAGACAATTATAGCTCTTAAGACAGACAATTGTACCCATGTTACATTGGGCACAATTAATTAGCTTTTACATAAGCCACCTTACATATCCAACTGCAGATAAAGAAAGTCTTTCTGCTGTGATGAATGCATCCACCTCCACAAACACTGAAGGAGAAGGAGGTGAAGGAGGTTTGGTGTAGCTAACACACTCTCTCTCTTTCTGCTGTGCGTCTCCTTCCCTCCTCTACCCATTTCACACACCTTTGTCCCGTCCCTCTGCCCTTGTTTCTTTCATTCTCTGTACCTGCCCACAGGAGACGGACATTCTAGAGGAGGAGAAGGCCGAGCTGGAAGCTGAGATCTCTGAGCTGCAAAAGGAGAAGGAGCGCCTGGAGTTTGTCTTGGTGGCCCATCAGCCAAATTGCAAGATCCCATACCAGGACCAACCCCAGCACGGCTCAGCGCAGCTCCCTCCAGTGGCCCAGCTCGCCCCCCAATCCTTACAACCTCCTGTCTCCATTGTGGGCTTGGCTGTGAAGGAAGACTCTTTCTATCTGCCTCCTTCCTACACAGCCCATCCGTCCTCTTCACAGTCCCAGCCTACGATTCAGCAGCAGCAGCAGCAGCAGCAGCAGCAGCAGCAACAGCAGCAGCAGCAACAGCAGCAGCAGCAGCAGCAGCAAGTCCAGCAGCAGCCTCAGCCAGGGATGATGCAGGAGGTAGAGTTTTCTAGTTCTTTCTATGGCTCAAGTGAGCCAACACAAGGCGGGCCGTGCCTTATGGCCAGCGACCGTGGTGGTGGTGGTGGTAACCATGACGATGCGGCCATTGGCAGCTACAACACCTCATACACATCTTCATTTGTGTTCACCTACCCAGAGGGAGCCTGCGGGGTCAGTGCCAACCAGCGGAACAGCAGTAGCGAGCAGTCATCTGATTCCCTGAACTCGCCTTCGCTGCTGGCGCTCTGACTGACCGACAAACACACGCGCACACATATCAACAGGCACACACATTATGCTGGCTGGAAGTAGAGCCAGAAGCAAGTAAATGCACAGTACCTTCAGTATCAGCCTCAAAGATTGAGAAAAAAAACAATCATTTGAATGATTGATTCAAAGTTTAAACATTCTATAATGCATTCCAATAAAGAGCCATACAAATAGTTGCACATGAATAACATTATATTTTACGTTTAACATTAAGCTTAAACAAAAGAAAGTTTCTTTTTTTATATTGTCAGTATACCTGAAAATGGACAAGAGGAGTGAATAAGACTGAGTCACAAGTGTAAATTGCCAGCATAAGTGCTTTGAATTACAGGATTATTTCACACAGAATATTCTAAATCTACAACGTGTACAGTACATTTACATGCCAACAAGCACCACAGCCCCCACCTTGTTCCCTCTGTCGGTTGCCCAATGCTCTTGCTCTCATCCCTTTTCCATCCTTTTCTCCCTTCTTCCTCTTGCTGAATGTATTTGTGCAAATCTGAAATGGGGACGAAGGACACCTTGTTCAGTGTCTTTTCTTGTGGGAGACAGACAGCTGATTTCTTGCTCACCTCTAACTCTTCATCTGCGCGACTATCTTCTGCTTCTCCATCTGCTGCTTGGACTTGGCAAGTTTGGGATCTGATTGTCACAGCCACCACTATATCTTGTGCTTTCTTCTCTGGTTTTTAAAAAAACTTTTTTCTGCCGTCTGCCTACCTGCCATGCGACCCATCTCTGCCCATCTCTTTTTCTCCTCTTCTGTCTCTCCGTTTCTTCCTCTCTCTGAAGTCCTCGACCCCTGAGAGCCCGAAGACCCCCTCCAGCCCTTGGGACCTTGAGTGAAAGACAAGCCAGCTTACACACCATTTTGCACCCTCTGATACAAGGACATGGACCCTGCTGATTCAGAAGAATATTTTATTTTCTGAGCAGATCCTTACAGAGAACAGCAGCTAAAAACTTCTAACACAAACGCACATAAAAGCATAATCAATGAACGCAAAATGCAAGACAGATGCCACTGTCTCCTGCTGAGCCATTTTTCAATGATGAGACAAATCTTTTGTTGAAAGTGAATATGGAGAGAGGTTTGTGAGGAATTAAGGAAGGAAGCCCAACCAAGTTGGAAAGACTCAAATGGGAGGTGATGAAAAAAGTGATGACGCCCATTCAAACAATCGATTTTTGGAACCAAATGTTAAAAACAAAGCAAAAAAAAGAAGAAGAAAGAAAAAATCCTGCTCTTGCCAATTGTGTGGAAGGGTGACCTCAGATAAACACCTCCATACCACAGAGCCTCATCGCCCTGGGCCTACATGCGCACAGCGCACATACACAACATCGCTTTAAAGTCTCTGAACTGAAGATACAGTTGTTTTGTTGCAGCGCACCAGCTCGGTGTTTTGCTAAGAATCAATCAGATGTGAACCAATGCCTTTATTTAGAGGAGAGACGTTTTTTTGTAGTGATTCAGACAACCTCTAAACATTGGGCTCAGCGGTCTCTGTACCTCCCCTGTTCTCTCAGCGGAGAGGAGGCGGGGTGCGTTTATTGGGAGTGCGTCCACTCTGAGGCACCTGGCCCGTTTATTTCTTTCTTTATTGAGGTTGATATGGCGTGAGCACAAAGCAAGCCTGGAAAAAAAAAGGGGGAGAACATGTGGGCTGATGTCGAGGAGTGAGCGTCCCTTTGCCTGTGAATTTGTACAACTTGTTTTTCCTGTATGTTTGAGTGAGAATTGTTCTATATTTTAAAGTCTTTGTTCGTTTGTGTATCCGTTTTGCGTAGACCTCTGCTTTTATTTGTACTGTTGTTGTATCTTGGTTTTGTTTGTCTTTTTTTTTTTTTATCGGGACATTTCCTTATAACTGTTACTATTATTGCCTTGTAACAATTTTTTATTTTATTTTATTGTATTTTCATTTGGCAACTTTGGAGGCATGTTGTGCACTACAAAAAAAAAACTTAAAAGTCTATATGCATATACATATATACAAGTAACATGTATATATAAGTGTATGAACCATGATTGTAAAGTATGAATGTGTGCAGATCTTAAATGGGATATTTTTGTCAATGAAGAACAAGATAAGATGTTACTGAGGTTTAGTTTTAAAATGAATATTTTTCTAAAGGAACAAAAAAAGACTATAACACATTAATGTACTGCCCTGTCCCTGAAAATGAAGCACAATGTCACTGCCTCTATCAATGTGTATTTATGTTTTATAAACAATATAAAGCACTATACAAGTTACATTCAATGTATGTTTATTATGATGATGTAAGAAGGTTGTGGTAACGCCTTTGTTTCGTTTCTTTGTTTTTTTCTGTGTGAGGTCTGTCCTAATGCTACTGACACCTTAATGCCACTTGATCCTTAGCAAGTCAAAATGAGGGGAAAAAACGAGTGTGATCGAATGTCAATACACGTATTAAAAGTGTTCAGACTTCAACATAATGACCAAACTGTTTCATTTAAGGGCAAAGTATTAATAACCCAGTCTGCATATCTGTCCAGTATAAACATATCACTCCATAACATTGTTACTTCTAACTGAAATGTGTGTTTTTGAAGGATAACCACAGTTTAAGCCTTGATATTAACATTATCATGTTAAATCATTCTTGTACTCAATTTGTTGTTTAAATGACAAAAAACGTTGATTGTGATTGTATTTGCTGGATAAGAAGCTTTATTTTCAATAAATAAAAAATGTTTATTCACAAACAATTACAAGAAATAATAATGTACATTTGTGTTCAAATTTGGCTCTTGGTTGTCAGAAAATGGGCAGACCTCGTTTTATTTTTATGTTGAATTTATGACTGTGTTTGTACAGATGTCAAGATGCCTTTTGAGTTCTCTCCAAATGCAATGTGATGAGAATATGTTCTGGTGTATCAGAATAAGCATAAAACATATTCAATAGTTCTCATGTACATAGGTTTATGTGGTGCTACTTATAGTTTACTATAATGACGAGGCAGTTTCACATCGTAAGGTTGTAGGGTTACACATGTTGACGTAGACAGAATAAAAGCCATGAACAGTGAATTCCCAGCAGCTAAAGCTCTAAGAGGCCAGAAATCACTCTTTGATTTCATCAGAGTTTAATATCAATTCCCTGCAACATCTTTGAGATGTTTGAAGATGGTCTCAGAGGGCCCCTGTACTGTACTGTACCTGCACTCTACACACTTAAGCCCCTTATCAGCTCACAGAGGTTTAGCTGAAGTGGTCCAAAAGCTTTTTTTCCCCCTATAAAGTTACAATCACAAAGGAGTAGTTAAGGTGAAATGGTAAGAAAATGATAAATATCATCAGCTCCTAGTTATGACACAGAGAAACTGCATGCACCTCTACCTGTATGGCTTTGTTGGTGTCAAGTGAACAAGAGCATTCCTATTTTTCTATGCGAAGGTAAATGTTGCTGTGTTCCCATTCATAATCCGATTTAAAATCAAATGCAATACTTACTATCTTCTTGGATTAATGTAGCATATCACGCAGTGCTCCAACTGACTGCAACTATATGTCAAGTGTGATGATGTATTGCTTAAGGTATATCATTTTGTTAAAAGATTAAAAATGATCCGTAAACAATTTTAACATTTGGTTTTGAAACAATCCTGGTGAAGACGACAGTATTTGTTCATGTTTGATTATGTGTAGAGGCACTTGCAAGGTTTCTCCACTTCAAGGAGTCAATGCTGCTTCTTTTCTAATCAATCCCTTTACTAATGTGTCATTCCTTTTTATTTTTGCAAAGTACTTTTCACGTCTTTTCTTGGTTCTTCTCAGTGAAAGGGCCAAAGAAACTTGTTAAAGATGTAGAATTGTGAGACTTCAATAATATAAGTCATTTCAAACATGCAAATAATTACATAATTACCTTGTGATGCTCTGATTTCAATTGGCTATATTTTGGTACAAACACCAAAACTTTCTGTAAGCATATTTATGTTCTGATAAGTTGTTTTTCCAAACTTCATCCTCATTGCTTTAACCAAAGTTTATGAAAACTTGCCACGTTGCTTTTGCGAACCTGTTCTGAGATCTTGTGTGTCCACTTCAGCTTCTGGCTCTTTTTGTTACTGTATGAAAGTTTACATGATCAACTATTTTCATGGTTTCTAGACTGCAAAAGTTGGGTGAGCTGTCTCATATCAAGATGGTTTGACCAAATGCCATTTATTTCCAAATTGTGAAGAAAATACATAAATAAACAACATATTACAACATATTTGTCTTTCAATATTAAAAAGGCGGTCTTCTTTGTGCCCCATGACCCATGTATGTATGTTGTGCTCAAAAAGAAATGAAAGTTTGCAGCTGTGTTATTTAAGTTGAGACTGCAGGTGCTGAACATGTAACATGTTTGTGTACATGTATCATTGTTGTACTTCACCAAGGTTTGTTTTCTCATTTCATTTGCTGATTATTTTCTTGATTAGTTGAAAAGTCATCAAACAGTCAAAAACAGAGGAAACTCCTATTGTTAGTATTTTAAAAGCTCTGCAAACCAGAAGTGAGCTGATGCTGTGTGTACACAAATGTTAGGGGAAACCAATATTAACTAGGATGCTTATGCTAGGAAAGACTAACCCGTTTTGAAACATTGATTTGGTTTGAAAACAATACATGAAATAAGGAATAGACTAGGTCAACATTGCAATGAACTTTAAAAGATGTTTCCCATAAAGATGCCTAATTCTCACAACCGTTTCAGCTAACAGCTAGCTTCCCAACATCAGATGGCAGAAAGCTAGCACAGGCTATCCAGAAATATATCTTTAAGAACTTGGTGAAGAGAATTACATAGCTCAATTGAGAGTGCATTGGTGTATTGTGTATAGTAGACTTACATCCGTCAGGTTTCCAGAAAATTATCCAAATTAAAGCCTTTTGTAGGCCTACTGTGTCTGCTGGATGTAAATAAGCCACAGTTTGTAAACATTAAAATCGACCTAATCGGTTCAGATATCAAAGTGCGAACACTTTTAGAAGAAGTCATGCTAAACAATGATCGTGAATGTCTGCTAAAGGCTGCTCTGTCTTAGTTCACAGTCTCTGTTGCTCTCTAGCGTCCAAAATTCAAATCTCTCAAGACTTTATGGTTTTCTAAAGGAAGTTACGTCACAAGAGCAGCGCGAGTTCTCCGGATGTATCTGACGTCACCGCACATTTATTGTAAACATGGCGTCCGTGACAACAGGTGAGAGCAAAAAGGCCGGTTTAAAAACGTTACCGCTCAGCGACCATTGAATTATTTCTGTATTTGACTGCATAGTGGACATGTCCATTACTTTCATTCCGAACACTGGGTAGATTTTCTACCATCAGGTCTGTTTATATTGGATGCCGCAGTTAGTCGAAGCCGCCTTTAATTCAATGCTGAAGCTAACGCTAAGATAAAGCTAATGTAGATCGCTAACACAATCGGTTCTGCCAGCGAAACTGTTCTGCTGCCTTTATTTTTTCATTGTACTACAAATGATTAAATCACAATTAAAGGGAGGGCTGTGCCCAAGATTGGCGGCTATTTTTAGAAATGGATGGGTGAAGGTGGTCGACCACCGTCGTATGCTAACTTGTGCTAACGCGCACTGTTTTAAATTAGAATTTAAACCTGACTAGTGCATCCTATATTCAACTTTATACATCTTTACTGGAAAATGTTTGGCTACCAAATGAGAATCTGTCTGAGTCAGGCCCCAAAGTGCCACCGTGTAAGTTTTGTCTCTGTGTAGCTATGAGTTCATCACTATTAGTCACAGCATGTTGGACTGAGCCATTGTTCTGGCAGCTGTTGAGCACCCATCACCCTGTATCTGTTACTCCAACTACAAGACGACACTTCATAATTGGTGTTATAAATAACCTCCAGCTGGCTGTGGTCAGCATGTGTTAGACCTCAGCATGCTGCTGTCTCCTCAGGTTTATGTCTCCCACTGACAGTTTTGTGCCAGACTCCTCTCCCAGTGTAGTCCAGTCTTATTTAAAGCTGCAGCCCTACTCATAAGCATTATTTAAAATAGATTTTCGGAACGTTGGTGCTTTAGTTGATTTTTAAATTTGCGTCAAATGTTTAATGTTGTATATTTGCTATTTTTCTTTTCTTTTTCCTAAAGCCACCTCAGAGTGGATCCAGTTTTTTAAGGATGCAGGGATCCCAGCCGGCCTCGCAGTGACTTATGCAGTCTCCTTTGTGGACAACAGGTAAAATACTGCCTGCTTTTCTGTAACATATATCATTTAAGCCAGACAGTATTGTGCAGTTATCATGCAAGTTTCCTTTGCATCACACACCAGGCTGCAAGTTGTGACAGTCTCTTCCATTAATTGAACTGCGTCACTGCAATACAGTAATTGGTTTAACTGATTGGTCTCAGTCTTAAGCAGTAAGTCTTAAAGACATGATGTAAGATGACGACATTGTCATCACATGATATCATCTGAGAAGTCGTTAGACTTATCTATGTAAACTGCAGTCTTGTGGTAAGAATAAAACATGGTACAAACTAACCCATTTTTGATAATAAAAACCTTTTTAGATTCAAAAACATAATCGGCGTGTTTGATCCTGCTGTTAATAATTGCAGAAACTGTCATGAAAACAATTTTTAATAAAGTAATTTAATTTGTATTTATTGTTTGCAACTCCAGATTTAGAAAAGAAGTACATGCAGTAATTTCAATGTTTTCTTGTCACTGCAGAATTAACAAGAACATGTTGATGGACCTCAGTAAAGACATCATGATGGACCTTGGGATCACAGTCATTGGGGACATTATTGCCATTCTTAAACATGCCAAGCAAGTCTACAGACAGGTGAGAGCAGACCTGACGTTAAACTGTTATGAATAAATGGAATGTTTTTTAAATGGATGCTGAGATGTCATTGGTGCAGGCATGTGGAAACAAGTTAGCCCTTGAACATCTCCTCTATTGTTATGAATGCAGTCATGTAGAATGGATGTCTTTTGAAGTTGCAACTGTCAGGTCAGCAACTCATTGTTCACTGTGACTTTATATAATCTCTGTAATTTGTATTCCCTCTCCAGGACATGTGCAAAATGGCCACAGAAGCCATCTCCTCAGGACAGACCAGTGTTAAAGCTGAGCTCAGAAGAACAGCCAATACTCGTAAGTATCGTCACTAAACTTTTCCACAGATAACATCAATAGAACATGTTCACTGTCCTAAGCTTTTATGTGTGTAATATTACATTTTCTCAGATTGTACGTTTTTTTGGGAATTCCCTTATGTGCTATTGTAAGGCTTTTATGTTTCTAGAAGTACACTAACACTCAATGACTTGCAGTGATTTAATCATAAAGGCTGACATTTCATAGGAGCCCAGATTTGTGCTTTTAAATGGAACTTCAAATATTTTATTTTCAACGTAGTGAGAGAGATTGTAGGATCCAGAGGAAACGCCTTACTATGGCCAGAAAGCTGCAACCTCCTCGCCTCGCTGTGAGGCCTCAAATTAAAATGAACATTCTAGTCCATCATTTCTTTTATGTTCTCCATTTCTGCACTACTGCTTCCCCCACCTCTCAGTAGCCCTCATCTGCTCCCTTACACTCAAGTCTTTTTCACTTCAGAGTAAACTAAAGAGCTCACTTTTTAACTGTAAAAACTAGAGCTTGAGCAGTTTTTGTAGGCTTTAGGTAACTATACTTAATTACCATAGTAGTGATTTCTTTTTAGCTGTTGTGTTGCCAAATGTCCGTCAGTCATACAGTGTGTTATGTTAAGCCTAGTAAATCCTTTCCTAAAATATACTGATCTGCTCGCTGCTAGTTCCAATAATCAGGAGCCTAATGAAACCAGTAGTCATTTGAAATCATAGCTATCTATTCTCCCTTACTTACTGATAACTCTTCTACAGCCGTAGCAGAGCTGTGTTACGGTACTGCTAATGCAAACTGCACAGTTTTCTCTGCTGTTGCAGATGGGGTGGCTTTATTGTGATATAGCCACAAAACCTCACATCTTTCCACATGTCGCCATGATGAATAGGTTTTTTGAATGTGGTGTTTCTTTTGACACAATGTTGTCAATGACTGCATGTTTGCATTTTGTTTGTCAGAACTCGGTATTATTGTAATTTCTGTATAGAGCCTGCCTGTGCGGAGTGCCACCTTCTTTTATTGTTACATGAGCTGCTACATTGCACCTAACAGCAGTTGTGGAAAACAAATGGCGGGCAAACAGAGATATCTACATTATACTTTAAAGTCTTCACTTTGATTGAAAATATACAAAATCTATTAGAGAAGACGGGTATATCAAGCTGACTTACGGTACTTGAATCAGGTAAGAATCAGTTTTTGTGTAAGTATATCTTACAAGGGCTAGCCTCTAATGTTTTGCAAAATAATTTGTTTTCCATTTTTATGTCATGCAACAAATAGTCATGAAATTGTATACATTAGAAGATAGAAGCACATTAGCCTCATCTGCTAGCAGAACAGGTTCTTTACAGCTTGTGTTTAATCTGGCATATCTCACATATTACAGATGACAGCTCTGAAGCCCAGCTGTCCTCTGATCTGGTCTTGGGGACAGAATGTGACATGTTCATAGACTTCCTTTAGGAAACAAGCTAACTAACACCTCCTTTTTTCTTCTTTTTTTTCTCAGCTGCCACTCGTATGATTGCCAATGCTTTGAGCAATGACTCCCCACCAGCAACTCCAGTCCGTCGACCTGACAACCGGCTCTCTGTCACCGTGTCCAATATGCAGGGCAACAAGAGCAGCAAAGCAGGTACATCCCTAATTTCCCATCCTTTTGGAGTCATTAGCCACATCTTTTGCTACCTCTGTTTAATCCTCTTTTCCTCGCCACTTTGTCAGTTGTAAGTCAGCCAGCTGACGAGGGGAACGGTTTGCAAGCAGTGAAGCGCCGACGTGTGACAGCTGAGATGGAAGGCAAGTACATCATCAACATGCCCAAAGGCACCACGCCTCGTACACGCCGCATCCTGTCCCAGCAGGCCAAGAAAGGTAGGCCTGACCCAGTGGCCTCGCCTACAACCCGCTCCAACTAGTTACCAAGGCTAATCAATACTAAACGTTTTCATCGTCTTCTTTCATACTAAAACTGAATGAGGTGACTCAGGGCTGATACACTGAACTTAATCTTAATTTAACCCCTTTCCTTCACTAATTCATCCCTCTTAACCAACAATTGATCCATCTGTCAAACTGTGCTAGCCTTTTTTTTCCATTTCCCCTTAATTGTATCTATTTTTCCCGACTATAAAAGGTATTTTGAAAGCCAGGTATTCTCAGAATCGGGTTTATTGCCAAGTACATTTACACATACAAGGAATTTGTCTGTTATGTAATTCTGTTATGCGATCTGTCTCTGAAAAAAGTTGCAACTGTGTAAACAGTTCAAACTTATTATTGGACAAAAAACTAAACCCTGACTAACTTAAAAACCTCAAAGTAGTTCTCCAGAAAGGCTCCTGAAATTGTACAGTCATGGTGCTGGTTTAGCTCAGTCAGTAGAGCAGGCACCCAATGTACAGAGGCCACAGTCCTCGTCGTACTGGTCGCGGGTTCGACTCCCATTCCTGATGCTGTTAGGTGCACGTCATCCATCCCTCTCTTTACCCACAGCCATGTATATTTCTGTTCCATGACACAAAACATCAAAAGAAAAAACCTGAGCTTAACTGGTTCAAGATATAAGCTAGAAATGCCAACATAGTGCATGCTTCTAAATAAAGCTTTAATAGCTTACATGAACAAATACAACTTTTAAAATGATAAAATAAAGATGAACAATTGAAACTCTAACCCTCACAAAGATCAATTGATTTTTTTACAACCCTTACAAATTGGAGGAGGAACGTTTTCTTCAGTTTCTATCTCATGGTATTGTCAGAATCAAGTGAGTTTTGTTGTTAATGTTTAAGCTCAATGTTTGTCCATGGCTAATGAGTTATCACAACATAAACAAAACCTGTAACAGTTGTGCAGTGACAATTATTTGTATGTGTAATTTCTTTTAAAATTGTAATTGCTGCTTGCTCTCCAACTTGAAAAGGTTTGAAACGCACCTCCGTGTTTGCAAGACTCGGGGCTGAATCAAAGGCAGACACAACAACGAGCACTAACAAGGTGAGTTCTGTCCGTATTTCTTGGTAGCTCACTTTGTATTCGATTAAGATGGATGCAGGCAAAAAGAGTTCTGTGCTCATTATGCTCATATTTGGCAGCCCACCGGTGTGTTCAGTCGACTGGATAGAGGGGGGGAAGAGGACCAAAGGCCAAAGCCTGGCAAAATGGCTGGGAACATGGCGGTGGAAGACGAGGACGACAGTGACGGGGAAGGCTCTGTCCTCCAGTACGCTGGGGTTCTTAAGAAAGCCCCTCCCTCCCAGAGGAAAGAGCCAGCTACAAAACCTGCCCCAACCACACTGCGGCGCCTTGGAGGCAAATTCAAAGTACCTCCCTCTGACACTCCCACCTCTCCATCCTCATCATCTTCTTCCCCTAATGGTCTCCCCCCTGCCAAGATTAGTGTGCTTCAGAGACTGGGCAAGCTCCCTGTCTCGCACCCGAGCATGGCTGTATCAGCAACACCTGCTGACACACAGGACAACAGGGTGACAAGCACCCGGCCAAAAGCTCAGGAGAGACTGACCATAGCAAGCCCCAAGGTAAGCAGCAGCACTGGGGCAGCAGGGACAGCAGGGGGAGACTCTTTGGGAGCCCAGATGGACGTCAGGGCTATCAGTGTTTTTAAAAGACTTGGCAGCAAGAGAACCTAACACCCCCTGCCCCCCATTCTGAAATTATTAAAACTCTTTCTATCAACCTTTATAGAATTTGTATATCCACATGTTTCCATCTGTCCTGGTGACATACCGGACTGCAGATTTGAGAGTTTTTGTTTTGTTGTTTTTTGGCCTGTGTATAAGACAAATTCAAAGCTGCTTCGTCTTAGACGAACATAAATGTTTTTTTTAATACATTTTATCCATGCTGCCATTGAAAATCCCCTTTTTTTTAGTGTTCAAACTTTTTATTTGAGGACTCAAAGTTCTCTATATATCACGGTATGTTGCTCAACCCAAAAGCTATTTATCGTGCCTGTTAGTCGTGTCTGCCATATGTCATTTAAAAAATATATATATTTAGCTGTTCACGTTAGCTTAAGGCATGAGCATGACATCAGCATAGCTGTCATAATGTTTTATTTTTACTTTTTAACTTTTATGTCCACATATAAGGATGGTGCTGCTGCACAAACTACCTTTTTTGAGGGTCCTTCTGAATGGAAACACTTGAGTAGTAAAAGAAAAAAGTCCTTCAGGATGAAATATTCGATCGTTTTTTGATATGTGCAAGAAAGTTGCTAAGAATATTAAAATAAGTTGGAACTTAACTTAAGGAAATTGCTGTGCAGCTGTTGTTTTACAAAGTAAGAAAAGAGAATGGAAATTCTTCAAGTGAAAATAAAAAAAAGCAGACACAAAAAGAGCCATGGGTTAGTGGTTAAATGCTTCTACTTCTTATTACCTTCACCACCTCATAATTACCTCCTTTATCATGATTTAAAAGTAGAAAATGTGTAGGCTTTTAATTTTTAATGTTTAAGAAATATAACAAAGTCACACAGAACAACCTCTTTGAACACAAGTGTCGAAACAAAACACTGCACCTCTTCTTCTGCGCTTTGTGGAGTAGGAGTTCACACCTTTGACCTACAGACGAGCATGTCAGATTTTCTATCATAGTACTGAACATTTTCTATAAGCACCTACTAGAAGGCTGGATCACGAGAATATTGTTTATTTTGAAATGCAATGTATAGATTTGTTAGACTTGATTTGGAACAGCACAGAACATGTTTCATATTTTTCTATGTGGACGTTCTTGTATCATGTATACATGTAATGAAACTCAGAGATGCCATCAGGCCTGGTGTCAGGGGGCCATGTTAGGGGTCTCAGTAGGTAGTTCACCTTTACCCTGAATGGGTCCTTCACAACCGTGTACTGTTTTAGTTTTTCAGACTTATCACCAGAACTTTGTTACACTGTAAATAGTTGAGCGTTTCAAACGATGGTAGGAATTGTTTATTGTTTTAAAGAACCAAGTATTAAAAAACAAACCATGAACTGTTGTGATTTTTTAAAAGATATTAAGAAAAAAAAAGTTTGCAAAAAGTGTGCTTGGAAAATAATTAAAGGGGAAAAAGGGTTCAAACATATCTGGTGTTCTTTTTTCTTTCTGTAAAGGAGACATTTATAGAAACTGCAACATGACAGTTAGATCATTATTTATTTCCCCCTGGGAACATGTAGCTGATCAATAAACTTGTTCACTCGTTATCCTCACTCAATGAGTGAGCTGCTGCATGATGTTGGTTGATACACCAGTTTTATGTAAATGTTTAATCACAGGAAGACTTCAAACAGCTGCAACCAGGAAAAAGCTCTTTGTTTCTGACAATTAAAATTAGATTTACATCTTTGTATCCTCCAAATAACAGATAAATATGGTACATTCTACAACGTTAAAACTTCATTCAGCAGACACTTTTGTCCAAAGCAAGGTACATCTGAGAGTAAATTGCCAACTACTATTATCTGTTGTATTGTAGGTATAAAACGGTCTACTGCTTTGTGCACTCACGTGATACTGACCACCTGATTTTAAAGTTGAAAACAATAAATAAAAATGTGTTTCTATATGCCGTTTTAAGGGAAATCACAGCTTTACCCAGGAGGAGATTTTACACAGAAGGGCACATTAATTATAGATGTAAAACTACAACGTTTACATGATTCACTGACAGAAAGGCCTGATCCAGGACAAAGATGCCCTCGGGTGAGATTTTCCTCTGATACTCATGAACAACACGAGGAACACCGACCTCACAGATGCTTATTAAACCGTAAGAAATTAATGTATAATCTACTAAAGATCAGACAATTTTGCAAAGTAACGTCCAAGACAAAATACCTGGCTATTTTTCTGCAGTTGTAATTGCAATGATGTCCCCTTGATGTCGCTCTCTCACTCCTCTTGCTCCTCTGGCCCCTGCAGCCTCCTGCTGTCCGTCTGCATCTCCTTGAAAACCTTATCAGCTAAAGTCATCAGGCTCTCCCGTTTGACCACAATCTGATGTTTATAGAGGAGGTTTCAGTTCAAGTAAGAGCTGTAGCATCCTCTTTTTTAATGGTGACAACTGGTCACTTCCAAAAAAAAATTAGAGTGACGTAATCTTGTGTTTTTTATAACGCTATTTTTAAGTCATTTCTTAGTGTAAGTATAGGGCAACCTTGTATGTAGCCTAAATAACCCGTAGCCTTTGCCAAATAGCATATTGGTCCAATAAACATGCCCTTATTCATTGACTGATAGAAGTATGCCTTCTTATTTAATTATCCATACATCTATTTTTAACTTTTAATAAAGAAAGGATAATTTTCACCAAAACACATAATGTATGGATATTTCTGCACGTTTTTTTTGTAGCCTAATGTAAAATCTGGACTGCAGCAACGCCTCACGACTTCTCTTTTTTTTACCCACAATGCCGTGCGGGAGGGGTCGTCGTGTGCGTGTGCTGTTTGTGGTGCTGAAGCTGCGCGTCCCCCTTAGGTTGCTACCATAGAAATCTACACGAGCATCCTTCCGCGAGACCAGGACGACTACGCTCTTTGACGGCTTGAAAGCGGACTGTTGGGCAATTGAGGATGTTTCAGACGCTTTTTATAGGCTAGTCTTATTTACGTCTTCATAATTGCAAAGATCGTTAACACTTCTTGAACATATCTTCAAAGCAGACGTTTCTGAAGCGGGTTTCTTGTTTTGTTTTTTTCAAAGCTTATCTTCTCTCTGGTGCCACCGCCTGCTCAGCCGTAATTGCCGCTCCATACCGCATCCTTTATGCACAGCACGCTGCTCCAGTCCTCCCCAACAAAACACCCGTTCGTGTCTGAGCACCATGGCCCGCTCCAGCCGCTTTCACTGAGAGACATGGAAGCCAAACAGCACCAGATAAAGAGCATAAAAAGCTACCCAGAGACCGGGGGCCGGAGCCTGGCAGCAGCCGCCGGCATAGACAGCGGCGGCGGGCTTCGAGTCAGCTCAGCTGAAACAGAGATGGAGGCGAAGATCCAGAAAGCCATCGACTTCAAGGTGGAGGGTCATCGCTGCTATAAGGAGAAGAAATTTCGGGAGGCGATCGGCAAGTACCACCGGGCGCTGCTGCAACTCAAAGGGGTGCATGTTGTCGACGGGACGACGGGATCCGAGGTCAACCTGCTGAACCAAGCGTCGGCTAAACTGACCGAGGAACAGCTGAGATCCGTGGAGAGCACCGAGATCGAGTGCTACGACAGCCTGACAGGTGAGCAGCACCGGTACATCCCCACATATCACCGCACCTCGGTAGCCTTCGAGTAGTAGCCTATAGCCTATTGCTGACACTATTGTTCGTTTCGGTGTTCTTCGAGTCTATACAAGCGAGCTATAGGTTGTAGTTTTAACTGCAGATGAAATAACACTAGTCAGGGCATATGGGAATGCAGGAATGAAAGTAGGCTATAATGTGCTCATTTAATGGAGAACACAGGGGATGTGTACACACTAACCGAATTAGCTATTTAGCCCAGTTTCACATTAAATGAACTCATCTTATCAATGCTATTCAATACTTTTCTTTTGGGTTTGCCATTTTTCCAGTTCCTTAATTCAGAGAACAAAAGACAAAAAAAAAACAATGAAGGCAAAAGCAGCCTGCCATGCCTATTCTATATGTATGAGACAATAATAATAACAGGTCTAATAAGTTCACCAAGTTGTTGTATTGTAACATCAAAATTTCATAAGTGTGTCTGAGGTGAGAAATCCTCCTCTGAATCATCCAGCGGATGATGTAAGCCTGTGTCTATGGCACCACTTGACAGTGACTTTACGACTGGTTAACTGAGATGGCTTAGCTCATTACTCTCCTCATATTGTGCTCTACACAGTGTACTACAAACAGCTCCTCGCTTCATGCAGATATGCTCAAACACATCAAATTCATTATTATTATTATTATTATTATCTATTCAATGTTCACATTTTTATTAATTTTGTCCGAAGCTAGGCCTATTTATCATCATCATCATCATCATCATCATCATCCTCATCATCATCATCATGTTCACACTGTGAAGATGTCAATATATTATCATGTTTATTAGCTGTATTGGCCATGTATGCTTACACACACAAGTCTTCAGTAACTGAGCTCTCAATGTACAAAAAGTATCACATTATATATAAAAACAAGATAAGCAACAGTAAGACAAACGTGCGGTGGTGAGTAGTGCCAAAAATGCTGAGATGATAATAGTAATTATGTAACAGATGGTTAATATGAGGTAGAGTTTTCACAGTATATAAGGGGGTTATGAATCATTCATCAATACGTGTCTAGTCATCACTTCAAACTGCTTTAGTTTGATTTTCAGAGAGATTCAGAAATATGTCATTTATTGTTCCACAGTGTTCATTTAACAGGGAAATATTGACAAATCATGATTTACTGAAGAAACATCCACAATACAGTTGCAGTGATACAATATATTATAAACAATTCACATTCAATATATGTCTGCTGTAAAAAGGTAATTATGACTACTATATCTGTATGCAGTGTAAACAGCTGATCGTGATGAATGTTGTGCACCCCGACACTACACTTACATCACATTATTATTGCATCTGTGATACATCCCTACATTAGTGAATGCTGGGATGTTGTGTCATGAGTCTGACATGAGTCTCTTGCACATGTTTTCCAATGTGGTTTTTATGCTGCAAATGGCAATAGAGTGAACTGAACTGAACTGATGAGTGGGGTAAGCAGGGGATGTTGTGTCTCGTCGCGGTCCAAGGTGCCACCCAATCAGCCTGTCATAATGCTTTTGAAGGTCGCCCTGTTCTGCACAGCGTTCAGGGCCTTTCTGGAGCCTGTAGGGACACCACTGTGGCGTGAAGAAGGGATGGGGGAGGGAAGGGAAAGAGGAGGGATGAGGAGTGAAACAGGAAGGGAAAATCTGGATTTAGGAAAGACGTAGCAGTAGATATGGTGGACATGACATAAGTAAAAATAGCGGTAATCAGGTGATCTTATGCAAGAGAATAAAATCAGGCGTGGAGAGGAATAGCAGAGAGCAGTGAATAAAATGGGGAGAAGAGGGGGAGGAAGGGACTGCTAGCACGCGACAGGGTGCCATATTTACCATGGCAACCACCGCTAGGCCTTTTCCCTGTGGTTGTATTAGTACAACTCGTACCCTCCCCTCACTGCTGCAGCCTCAAACAGCAGAGTGAGTGAACATGCGCACACAAGAAAAGAAACCTCACTTCAACCAAGATATCTATATTCTATATTCAAGATACTGATACGTGTGTTCACCTTTTATTCCCCCTGATATGTGTAACTGATTTGTGACTGAAAAAGTCTCCACATTATGCCAACATAAGATTTTTCTTTTCCAGAATTCAACATTAAACATCATTAAATGATTATTTTCAAACCTGTGACTGGGAGAGGTAAAAAATCAACAACTGTGTCACTGACTGAAATTAAGCAGTGACTCACTGAGTGTGTACACTGTAGTAATCCAGCTGCAGGTGTTCGTTGTACGCCTCCACCTTACCCAGAGTCCTGCTGGGCAAATGCTGGTCATGGTTATGGAGGAGCTGCTGTTTGATTGGTTGTCTGTCTTTCTGATGCATGATAGGAGAGCAACAGGGACAGTGTGTGTGTGTGTGTGTGTGTGTGTGTGTGTGTGTGTGTGTGTGTGTGTGTGTGTGTGTGTGTGTGTGTGTGTGTGTGTGTGTGTGTGTGTGTGTGTGTGTGTGTGTGTGCGTGCGTGCGTGCGTGCGTGCGTGCGTGCGTGCGTGCGTGCGTGCGTGCGTGCGTGCGTGCGTGCGTGCGTGCGTGCGTGTGTGTGCGTGTGCATGTGGTGGGGGGATGTGGAGTGCTTTCAGAGCTCCTCATCCTGTTCTCTTCGTACCCTCTGCTGACTTTGCTGATTTTGTAAAAGTGGAGGAGTGCGTGTGCATTTGTGTATGTGTTTTCTCATCCTCTTGACTTCGTCGTGATGAGGGCAAGCTTTTGCCTCATTGCATTTGTTGAATCCGTAGAGTCACTCAAGTACTACAGAGTAGTAATTATAAGTACTTGTATCATTTGAGTTTTTCCATTTTGTGCAGCTTTATTCTTCCACTCACCTACTTTTCAAAAAGACATATCTTCTTTTATAGACATTATTATCACCCTAAAAGTATGATTAGGCATCAACGTTATTTAGAGAAGTTAAGCTACAGTAGCTTCGTTTAGTATTATTTACTTATTTATAATAATGAACAAAAATAACCCTTAACAATGACAAAACATAAAAGATAAATGTTCTATTCAACTATCAGATTATTTTATATTCTTCAAACAGTAATGACAGACATTACCTGATTTGAGCGTCACATTTGTGAGGAGGTGCTGCTTTCTCTTAACAACAAGAGAAACGTAAAGACATCTCATATGGCCTGAAAAATCTGTGATCTTTAGGAAGAGAATCTGTTGATCAAATAATCAATGATTCAGCCTTCTTTTAATAAAACCCTGTAGCACATTTGGCCAAACTCTTGTACATACTTTTATTTATTATATACAAACTGGTTTTAAACAGCTTTAAAAAAAAGGATGCATCACTATTGGTACTAGTGTGAATGAAACGTCATATAACAAGTGGCTAATCAACAACTCTGTTATTATGTGTTACATTAAAACTGTTGGTTTACATGGCACCGGTTGGCCTAGCAGTTAGTTTGCACGCCTCACAGATGCTGTTGTCCTCAAAGCTGGTGGCCCAAGTTCAACTCTGAATAGTGGCTCATTTCCTGCATTTCATTCCCTACTCTCTCTCTCCCCCACTTCCAGCTCTATCCACATGTCCTATCTGAATAATTAAATAAAAAGCCCAACAGTCAATCTTTTTTTTTTAAACTACTGTTTTACTATTGTTGAAAAAGTAAAGTAGTGTGTGATTTAAACCTACCTGAAGGAATGTGTAACTATTTAGATGTTATTCAAAGGAGACACTTGACATAAGTAACACATAAGCTGTCTGTTAGTTATGATTTCAGTGTATGACTGGGCTTGCCTTAAACTTAAACAGAGATCGTAACAGACAGCATTTGTTTATTTGTCAGCAACTTCTAGAAATGTCGATGAGTAAGAGGTTTTTTTACTGAGTGCTGAGTAACTGTTCCACCCGCTCAGTAAACTGGTACAAAACACAGAATGAAAAGATGTATGTGGAGAAAAAACTAACTATGGAGGAGAAGAGGGAGCCGCCAGGGACATAAAAACAAGATAAATATGGTGGGAAAGAGGCTGTCGAATGAGGAAGTTTGAGTTTTTACGAGGTTCCATAAAGAAGTTGATTTGATGAAAGAGAAGAGAAACAGGGTTTTAAGTCTCAGTCCCGATAGTAAGCTACCTGATTCTGTCAAAAGATGATGGATGATGAATGTCCTGTTTAGTGGCCTTCTTAAGGAGACACTTTGAGTCTGTAAGTCCCAATTGGGCTGTGTCTAAGTGGGTTACACCAGTACCACCATCCTCCATGCCTCCAGTTCACAGTGGGGCAACATGTTGGCTACAGGCGGACTTCCTGCCTGTCCGCCTCAGTCATCCATCCACCCACCTCGAACACACTGAGAGGCAAATACAGAAATAACAGTGACTGTACTTTGTTTGCTCTTTTTCCTGATATCGATCATGAAGAGGCACAGAGGAAACGTTTCCTTAAATAGCACGCAGACCGGCTTGTGGGCATCATTGCATGAAGCTATAATAAGTTTGATTCATTACAAATAGACATTAGAAAGAGTACAGAGAACTATCCTTAAGTGAGAAGGATCAATCTTTTCAACTCCTGCTTGATCTGATATCTGCTTGAAGTCTCTCTTTGTTCTTCCTGACCAGCACAATGTGTGAATGAGTCATAAGTTAGAGCTTTAGGAGAGACACAGCAGGAGGAGTCTGAATTTGTATGTTTTGTAACACCATGCAGCCAACTTTTGTTTCAACCGCTTGCCATAATGATGATACAGCAATTTCCTCCCACTTATCACGTTTTTTGCAAATTGCAAAAGAAACACAAATTAAAAATGCAAAACCTTTTTTTTCTGCACTCACACAAGCATAGACCCAGAACTAATATAACAAGGGGTTGAAATTTGACTTTGCTAGTTAATAATATTGTTACTAATGAGCAGCTACGGGATTGGATAATTCAAACTGTATGAGACATTATGAGCAGGTTATGAGCAGACGGTCAAACAACATTGTTCCTTCTGGGGATGCACCGTTCTGTTGAAGTTAGTAACCTGCATTGCGTGTTACCTTTCTTTCAATCGACTTCATGTTCAGTTTTGATTTTCTCTTTTCAAGGAAACAGAATATGTTAAATATGGTCTCAGGCACAGTTATTGGCCAAGTGACAGTAATGCTGCTAAAAATAGTTCACTGTTTGTTTCCGAGTAGTTAGTGCAGAGGGTTTTACAGGTCAGAAAACCCAAACAAAGACCTTCGACATGCTAACATCCTTCCTAGAGCTCAGAGCCTATGACAACACAGTGAAAATTAAACATACAGTATGTAAAATCCGCCGCTAGGGGGCTCCCAATCAAAACAATAACAAAAGATGACGTCGAGGCTTGTGGTGCATTATGGGAGTAAAAACGAACGAATCAATACGAACGGGCGAAACCGACCTGAGAAAGACAATATGTGTACTGACGATGTATCCAAGTATAATTTACATGACGTTTTTTTTAACAGCAGCACATACAGCGACAGAACTCCAGCTTTCAGTAGCAGCTAGCGCTAGCCTATGCTTTGACGTAACATCCGATGTTTCCTTGACAACGATCAACATTTCTTAACTGTCATGGCGGCTCATCATGGCGGCCGCCTACAAGACACGATCCATTATTTGTCTGGCTTTGATAACTTAGTTAGATATTTTAATGTAAACATTAGCATGCAATTCTACATACTGTACCTTTAAGGTCCTGTTATTCTGACAAAAAACCTTTTTAATTATAATACAATTATTTGATCTATTGTGAAAGACAATGAAAAACATTATCCACAAAAGTCTAAAAAAAAATGTTTATTTTATTTTAAACATCGATAAAGTATCAGAAATAAGTTTTAATCCAAAACTGAAATATTGTCATTTACGAACCTGTAAACTTTACCTCCATTGTATTTGAATTAGGGGTGCTAACACTGATACGAGGTATGAATGATGCAATCAATTCCATAAACTAATCATTAGTGTGTTTTCATTACTAACAGGTGTTGTGTTCGGTTGAATACATTTTAAAGGCGCCTCATCAACCTTTCCTTTAATCTTTGGGTGTTGAGCTTTGCCACAGCACATTGGTGCATCCTCTAGGAAGAGCTACAGCTAACATTGCATGCAAACTAATAACTATGATATGGAAAGAAGCATTTTGTAACTCGTCACTCAGTGACCTGTTGTAATGAATGATTTTGGTATGACAGAGCTTCTTCTTCCTTTCTCTGATGCCTCAAACACAAAGGGCTGCACTTTGCTGTTTGTCACGTGTACTATTGCTGTCTTTAGAGCCTGCCACATGCACATCAAAACAAAGGAGATGTCAATCAAAACTTGTTCTGACAGGCAAACACATACAGTCTTGAAAAAGGGAAAAATGAGCATAAAGAGCTGGTTTTAAAAACGGTCCTATGGCTTGTACTTCTCTCTTCAAAGAGCTTTCATTTTGCAGCATTTTTACTACATATATGTGTTGATGATTTAGAACAACATTGATTTATATCATTGTATATTATCTTGATTAATGAAGACAGTCTAAGTATGATATAAATGTATAGTGTATTTGAACCAGGCAGGACACATTATTTCTATAAAATGGAAAGCCTGTTATTTCCTGGTTGGGGTCTTCTGTTTGTAAGTAACATAGCCAGGCACAGGTCATATGTTTACAGCAGGTGCAAACATGTTTCCCATCATGTGTACTGTTTTCAGAGCCTCAGGAACATTTCACTGAGGCCATCAATGAACTTTTGAACCATGGCATGCAATTATGGGCCCTACACTTCAGATTTAATGAGCCTGTGCTGATGTTGAGCCAACATCTACTCCTTGCTGGACAAGAAAATAAAAGCGCAGTTCTCCTCATAAATCACAACCCATAGAGCTGTGGTGATCTCTCTGCACTCTTTCAACAGCTCTAAAGACCCACCACAGCCTCTACGCCCAACCTTGCTTCAGATGTAGGAGGTTGGGGCTATATTAGAATAATATCAGTGCTGTGTAACCGGTTGATTTCAACAGTCCATTGTAACCTACTGCTAGTTAACAGTCAAGGCCTGCTCACAAAAGCAGAACAGAAAACTCCCCATGCTTTCATCTTCTTCCAGCTCTGTCAGCAGGGGGACATGGTGGAGTTCATGAGATAAAGGCAGACGTAGAGATGGAGGATGAAAGGGTTTGGGGAGAAGAAATGTAAGATAAAGGGGTTAAAACGAGAATAAAGCAGGGCTGGGAGAGGAAAAGGACATGCCTGGTGCTTTGGACAGAAGCAGTGCACTGTGCAATGTGCTCGTAGGAGGATGGAGGAGGGAAAGAGATGCCATGCAAGGGTGAGAAGGCGGATGGGGGGGAGGTTTGGTAGGTGTTTTTTACTCCCTCTGTGTGTGCCATCAGAGCAGTGGATGGAGCAGAACGAGAGTTGTCGGAGCGTTGTGTGCCAGCGCTGCAGATGGCATGGCATTGCTGTCATGTGTTCGACTGGCACTCCCTTTACTGTACCACTCACACTGTACCCTTCTCTCTGTGTTAGCTCACAGATGAGAAAGAGGGAGAGATTTGGTGGGGGAAGGGGTGAGTCAGTAGAAAAGATGCAGTGGGTAAAATGGGGGATGGGGTTAAACCAAGGGAGCTAAAACTGGACCGAATTCTTAGATATGGCGGGATTGTACCACAGAGGAGGGAGTGTGCGACTGTAGAGGAGAGTGATATAAGTGAGGAAGGAGAGGAGGAAAATGCTTGCCTGCATGACCTCTAGTGAAGGAACGGTTTGGGGAGTTTTTTATTCATTGTGTGGGGAAGGATGCTGAGAAATCCAATCCAGACCAAACTGATTTATATCAGAGTCCTGACAGACCCCAATGACTCCTGTCACAAGAGTAAATAAGATTCAGTCATCTGTCAGGAGGAAAAGGAAAGAGAGTGGACAGGCGAAGTCTCAGGGGGAGAGAGAGAGAGAGAGAGAGAGAGAGAGTCAGAAAAAGAGGACATGAAGGCAATAAGCTAATATTTTTATTCTGCCTTTTGTCTCATCTCTTTTTAAACAGAAGCTCTGTTAATGTCCACAAAGTTGGTACAATTTCAGTTTTGAACCAAATTAAGCCAGTACGAGAGAAAACTAAAAACAGTGAACCACAAGAACACAACGTCAACACAATCAAGATCAGACAAACAGAATGAAAATGGAAATAAATGCTTACCTCAGCAGGCTGACAGTGACAATGATCAGATGCTGATGCTAGGCAGAACTCATGTTTGTAGTTTTGTTCATATTACATACAGTTCATAATCCGAATAAATAAAGGGAAGTGAACTTTTCATGTGAAGTTTGATTGGTTTTATCAAACAGCCTGAAGCAGTGGATTGCACTGATTGTTGATCAGAGCATATCATACACTGAAGATTTGACCTCATTCTTACAAGGACGTGATTAGACTTACATCAAAGCACCTTAAGGATTTATTTAAATGCTTTTTGGTAATATTTATTTATTCTCCAGGTTATATTTGATGTGTTTTTTTAAGAATGCATTAGATTTTTTTTCTGGATAATGATTTGATGTTGCCTGACAGTTGCAAAGGAAAAGATAAATGTGTCTGTCAAAGCTTTTTTTAGCTCTTAGTTGAAAGTCATGGCATCAGCTGAGAGGAAACAGAAACAGATGCCCTTTTCTGACACCCTCAGAGAGAGAACGAGAGAGTCAGAGAGCATGTGAAGAGGATAGAGTGAGAAACGCAGAATATTCATCCTCTGTAAGCCATCAGTAATGAGAATTTGCTGAAGCTGTTTTGCGCATATCTAACACCCTTGGCTCCGTGGTCACTGCAGAGTAAACCAATTGGCTGTTTATATTTATCCACAGAGCCCCACGCTGATAAAGAGCCATGTTGGTCACTATCTGAGTTCTCCCTACGCAGCCTGCTTTGGCCTGACACGCTTCATTACATGCTCGGCTGGGGGTTGACATTGAAAACTCATAAGCGGCTATGAAATAGAAAGATTGTGTTCAGCATGTTTTGCTGTTTCAGCTCTGAGGGCGATTGTCAGAGATGCAGGGTTACCTGTACTTTAAGGGCAATTTTGTCAAATCTGTAAAGTAAATTATCAAATAAAATGTGCTATATTGTTAATCTCCTATAAGAAAATCTCATATCAACAATGGATCAAATGACTCCTTGTAGATTACTCGGGTCACGTAAGGATGAACCCACAGCTATAAGTCATCCGCAGTTACCTTCAACTCTTTAAACATGTTTTCTATCTAAAAGCAGCACACATTTGAACCACTTTGTCCAAAAATAAAATGCAGATCAAGGCATGTTTCCTTCCACTGCTGTTCTCCAAATGTGACAAGTTGTTTTCATCTGAATATGACATCTGAATGACAGCCTGCTCCGGCAGGATGTTATTAAATCACTGCAGAAAACACCAAACTGAACTGAAAAGAGTGACTTTCAAATCTCCACCGCTGGAACACCAAGAGAACAACTGTGAAAATATTTCATATATGAGTATGTTATGTATTATTGTGGATTTAGGAGCCATATTTTCTCTCTTTAGTGGCATTGCTCATGTATGTGATGATTGCATTTTTATTTCATAGATTCAACTTTCTCATCTAGACCAACACTTCAACATTTAAGCTTTTTTTTGTTGCAATAAGTGGATAAATGCACTTCCTGCTTTAAACAGCCAGCATGCAGCTTGCTTCAATTTATAATTTCTGTGTTAGGCAACCGTTACAGTATAAACAAATACATATATACAAGAATCAACTTTAAAGGCATTGATGTACTGACGGCTTCTTACCATTGACTCAACTGGTCAGAAATCCTGATTATATAGATTGATGGTTGTCCGCTCAGTTCATTATTGTCTACCACTCAATGACCTGCATCCTTTTTTATTTTGCAGCCGTGACTTCACTTTAAACACAGAAGGCTGCCAACACGTGGCTGTATTATTTCTGTAGATTAAGAAAGTCCATGCTTTAGCCATTCATTTCCTTCATGCACTTATAGGAAAGGTTTACTACCTTGCAAATAATGGCTGACTTCATCAGAGTCTGAGCCAAACCATTTGGCACATTTCTCTGTTGACCTCTCCAGAGACCCTCTCATCAGTCTTATTACCAGTTTAATGCACAGAGCATGTTTCTCGCAGCTATACTACAGATAAATTATCCAATGAAACCTGAAAAAAATGCAATAAGTGGATGAGTATTAGCTTAAACTGCCTTTTCTCTTTACTTCTACCTTCCAATACCCCGTACGGTCAGGCTTGATCAAAGAAATAGACGACAGAGGGACAGCATTGACAGAGCTGAAGGCAAAGTCTGCTCAGTGTCCAAAAATGAGCACACCAATCAGATTAAAGCCCATCTAAGGGCCACAATGACATTATGTCTATGTCAGGGAGTTTAACTATGGATATAACCTCAATAAAAGTCTCTTTTATGCCTCATTAAACTGCACTTATCTACTATATGAACGCCTGTTTATACTCATGAGAGCAAAAATGATCAAGAAAGTCTTCCTAGGCCCGCGGACACAAAAGGATATGAAATAAGAATACAAGTTGTAATGAGTTCAATGAAATCATGAGTTCATGGACAGCTCTTCATTCTCTTTAGTGTATCAAGAAACCTCACAACGACCCCTCACCCTGAGCAGCACAGACTTATAGTACAGCTTAAGTTCTGAAAACTGCAAAGTGCAACGGAGAGCATTAAATGATCTCATCTTTGGTGAAGTCATAGAGATGATGGCTTCCTCACTTGTATTAATATTTAAGTAGATGAGCATTAATCCTGAGTCAGCGACTATTTTAGGAGAGCAGAGCAATGAAGTAGGTGCAAGGTGAAACATGGGACGTGTAGCAAGTTGACAACTGAAGTAAGAGACTACTGACCTATCCTGACTGTATGATTCAAGTTCAACATCTCTGCTCCCTCTGAACCAACATGAGCTCCTGCTGGACAAGATCCTACAACACACAGTAAGGACAGTGTATCTGACTACTTTGTTTTCCTTCACTCCCAGGATCAATGTTGCACTGTGGGTAATGCATTCAAATATGTTTAACATATTATCGATGTCCCTATCTGAAAGCCTGGGGGTCAACATGCCAACAAGAAGGTAGTTGAAAGAAAAAGGAAAAAGGCCTAGATGTTAGAATGACAAATGTAAATTAAAGGGGAAACTGATTTTTGTCATGTTGTAAAATGTACTTGTTCAGTTTCTTGCCTAGGGCACAATGAGAAGATGGATACCACCATCATGTCTGACTGCTAAATATGAAGCTGTATTTAGCAGCCAGCTAGCTGAGCTTAGCATAAAGGTTCTAAACAGCTCGTCCGGCTCTGTTTGGACCGAGCCTCTGGAGCTAATTAACGAACACAAAACTGCAAAGTTTGAATTTTTTGCACTTACGTTTTTGTTCAGATAAAACAAACAAAAAATAATCTTTCAGCTTTCAGACTTTTTTTTTTCGCAAGCAGCTCCTTTTGTTTATAGTCATGTCATTTGCGTTTTTGAAAGCAAATAAGAATATGAATACAAATATGACCACGAACACAAAGCTTGAATGATATTATAATGATGTGCAAGGAGACAATCCAATGAAAGCGCTGTGGTGGTCCCTGAATCTAACCTTTAAACATGAACAACTTAAGACATTATCAAATATTTTAACATTAAACAAACTATAGAAACAGATCAATATACAAGACACAATAAAACCGCACTATAGTTTCCTGGAGCACTGAGCTGCTGCATCCATGGACGCCGATATCTTTAAAAAAAGAGTTGCTACATTACTTTTTAAAAGTTTTTTATAGGTGTGATAATGCATTTTATTGAAATATGATTTGCAGAAATGGTGGCTATGTGGCTTTGAATTCACAGGTGTTGTAACTACAGGAAAACTGAGCCATTAAAAAGGTTCATATTAGACTCCCAGTTGTAAATCTGAGTTGGAGCTGTGATTCCTGCCATAGAAACTCCTCAAATCCCTGATTTTAAGTAGAACTGTACAGATACAAGAGGTGGTATCATCCTCCCATACAACTCTGAATGTTGTATTATTTATTCAACCCAACTTGTGCAGTATTAAAGAATGTTTCAGAAAATGTTCCTCTTCCTGTCCCCAAAAATGCAAACAAATGTACATTAACCTTTACTATGAACTACAGACTATACTCACTGCATACTCTTAAAGTCTGTACTCCTCCAGAGAAGTCCGACTCATTGATAGTAGTCAGTGACTAACTCTGTCCCTGTACTTTACATTTCTGACTCCCCCATAGGGGCCTGTGGAGGCGCTCACAGTCAAACAAGAGTGAGTAATTATGAGGCTTTCTTTGATTTGACACCATATGGAGCTGCATTAGTCTTCTGCTACAGTGACACACAATCAAAGAAATACTCTTTACCACTTGTTTTAAGACATGAGATGAGCTGTTATCTGTGGAATAATAAATCAAAGCAGTCATTAAGTAGATTTCCTCTAAGGGAAAGCGGAGCCTATTTTGTATTCCTCGTGTCACATTTTGAGTGATAAAAAAGACATTTAAAGACTCATCTGCTTCATTACTGGAGTGACAGCTTCCACTAATCAGCATTGGGTATAAAACATCCCTTTAACAGCTACAAAATGAGGTTTAAAGATTTAAAAAAAGCTCACAAATGGAGACAAGAACGAGAGAAAGAGAGAGCAGCTGGTAGCAGGTTAAGGTGGAGTAAATGCTGTGTCATGTCAGTGCAGACAAGCCAGGAGCCGAAGCCCTGTCCCTCTTAATAACAGAGAAAATGCTTTGGGTGGAGCTATTCTTAGTGGGCCTAGAGAGAGCCGCCACACTGTCCGAGAGCTGTGACGTCAGCGTGTGGAATCAGAGGATGTTTGTTATGTCATGTTTATGACTATGCACGCTTCATGTGCCTATGCAAATAAATCAGATAAATTGTCCTCAATGTTGTCAATCTGTTAGTGAAGGAACGACAGTGACAGGTGAGAGGAGTCATGTAGGGTGTAGGACCAGTGAAGGACGAGGGTCAAAGATGGAGGCATGTGTGAGGGATTGTGTGCGTGTGAAAGAAACCTGTGAGACTGACGGGTCTCTCCATCTGCCATTATCTTTCCGCAGAACTAATTACAAGTTGATGGACAGCAGACTAATCACCAGGGCCACGAGTGGCTTTAAATTAGCCGGATCGTGGTGTCGTGCCTGGTGTGATGAAGAAGGACAGGAGAGATAGAGAGAGAGAGAGAGAGAGAGAGAGAGAGAGAGGGGAGAAGGCAGGGGGGATGTGGGTCCTGAGGGAAGATAAGGTGATGCAGAGACAGAGAGGCAGAGTTAAAAACATGTGGAGAACATGTACCTTCAATACAGATATAGTGTCTTTATTCACCTCGGCTATGTTTGGATTTTGTTATGTCAGTATCTATCTCTGTCCTTTCTTGCCCCCATCCGTCTTTCTTGTTTTGTTTCGGCTTCCTGTCTCTCACTCTGTCGCTCATATCTCTCTTTCTTTTATTCCCCCTAGGCTTTGGTGCTCTGTCAGCCAAATGAAAGCGAGTCAATGTGCAGACTCTGTTTTGTTTTTACCGACATGATGCTTCAGGCAAACCAGCGGGGTTTCTTAGCATGTGTTAACCACTTCCACTCACTGCACTATTCGACATACGAGCAATGGAATCACGCACTCTCATGAAGACAGCAGCTTTGCACCTGGATTTTTTTCTTGGTTCATTTAAAACCTTTCTTCTCCCCCTTATAGCCCAACACAAAGTCAGTCTCCCAGTCTCCGTTCATTCTTCTGTCCCTCATTAAAACAAATCTGTTTTATCTGCACCACTAATTTCCTTTGTTCTGTCACATCCCATTATTCCTCCATCTTATGTACCATTGTACCAATAAAAAGCTGTGGGAGCAACGCATTTTATTCAAATCAAAATTATCCAATTTTCTTTTCATATCAGAAGAGGAATCATTCTTATACAACGAGGAGTCCAAGTGCAGCTGAGCCATGGAGCTGGCAGGGTTTCAGGATCTTGTTCGCGGACACTAAAGCAGCAGTGATATGATGCACTGTGTCCTTAATCGCTGTCATTCCTCATTTTATTAAGCCCGTGGCTATATCTGCAATTATTGTCCTGCTTAATTGCTTTATCATTTTGTCTAAAAATAAGAATAAAGTTTCATTACAATTCCCCGGAGCCTAAGGTGGCATTTGCTTGTTCTATCCAACCATCACTTAAAAAACCCAAAGATAGAACATCGGTTAACCGTCATATAAAAACAGCAAATCCTCATATTTGAGAAACTGGAACAAGAAAGTGTTCAGCATCAGGTGCTGCTTGCAAGTTGACTGACAGTTTAGTTTTCTGCTGATTTAATATTTGGTTCTTGTTGAACTTGGGACGCCTTGGTAGAAAGCAATGTGTGCATGCACCTTCTTGTCACAACATGTATGAGTACCAGTCGGTGAATACTTGGTGATTCTGCAAAATGCCTTCAATTCTTGCAGTCTGCAATAGACACATAACACATCCTTACTCTTCGCCACACTTCATAAAGATTACACCGCTTCCAGTCCTTTAGACTCCTGTGTCTCTGACTCTTAGTGTTTGGGACAACTTGGCTCCAGAGATATTGTTGGGCTTCTTTTTTATCTGGCCTCTGTCTGTCTGTGTCCCTGCCCCGCCAGCTCCAATGATCCCGTCATTATCACACCCTTAATGCATCTCACCACACACTACATTTCCTCTGGCACGCCATCCATCTGCCTAATGGGCCAGAAGGGGTGCGGCCGGCCAGTCATCACTTGTGCTCACTGCTTTTTTTGTTTGTGTAAGTGTGTATTTGTACAGTCATGAATCTTTATATAAGCATTGTTTGCATCAAAAAGTTCATTCAAAGTCGTCTGTTTGTGATTCTATGTGTGTCTAAGTCGTCTTTTGTCAGGTTTCATCCATCCTGTGTCCACGCCCAAATGTTTGTTTTCCTTCAACTGTGTTACTGTGGATATGTGGGTTCCTGCTGCCCATGGTAACTGTGTATCTGCTGTATGCACTGTTGTTTTGTGTGTGTGTGTGTGTGTGTGTGTGTGTGTGTGTGTGTGTGTGTGTGTGTGTGTGTGTGTGTGCGTGTGTGTGTGTGTGTGTGTGTGTGTGTGTGTGTGTCTAAGACCAGGCCTGTTTGTGTGTGAGTGCCAGTGAACTCTCTAACTGCGTCAGCCATTAAGCCATTATGGACTGTAACTGAATCCTCTGAAAGCTCCTCTCAGGTCCACTGCTGCAGGGCCAAGACTGATGGGCGAGAGGAGGGAAGAGAGTAGTCAGGTCTTAGCTGGACTGTTGTAAAAAACAATAGAGGAGTGGAGTCTGTGTGGAGAGGTGTGCATGAGAGGTGGAGGCCATCTGAGGTGATTCCCACTGTACTGAAGACCGAAGACGGGAAACGGTTTGACCTTGCTTTTCTGGTCTGAGCTGAGTCATGAGCGCGGCAAACAAAAGGTTGATTATCAAGGTTTTCTTGTTGTTGTGTGAGGAGATCAGTTTGATGATAATGGTATTATTATGTAACAATACTCACACAAAAAAAAACTAAAAAAGCAAAAACAGTAAGCTAATTCAATAGATTAAACATGTTCAAACATAAAATGATATGTAGAGAAAATGGGTTACAGTGAATCATTTCACCAAGATAAATCATCAGTGTCTTATAACGGTTGGTAAGACTTTAGAGAATATGATGCCACTCATAGCTACATCCAGTGGTACATGTACACCTGAGTACGGATTTAATTCAACGTGTTGGTTTTGTGCATTTTTGTTCCATTTTTCTCCTTTTTTATTTTCTTATTATCTGCCATGAAACTTCAGTTGATCATGGGCCTTTAAAAATAACAGATAATATACTTAAATCAGTGTTCACATGCATCAGTAACCTGGTTTCTATCAGAGTACTCCAGGTTTCTCCCATGAAACAGAAAAACTAAACCCAGAAAACTTCTGCTCATGAAATCACACTTCTCACCGTTTACAGGCACACTTGTGTATACGCTTTTATTAGATTGTGCTAATATTATTGGAAACAATCCTTTTTTTCTAAGAAGAATCAGAAAGTTTGGATTAGAAAACAGGGGAGTTTTACATTAAAAAGTGATATTATTGTTTTACCTTCATTCTGTATTTGTCATAAATCTGAGGAGAATGTGATTAGGATAATGACGAAAGGCCAGCTGTCTCTTGATAATACCAAGAGTATTTATTCTGATGATTGTACTTAAAAAGACGTTACGGATAATAATAAAAGGTATTTTTTGAATCAGTAGAGGTTTAGGTGAAGACAGTGTAATAAAAACACAGTATAAATGTGTCTCCACAGAACCCTCCCCCCTGTTTTAATTGCCTGTTTCAGGTTAAAGTTCATGTGTACAGCTGTGAGGCTGGAGGCGGTCACTCACTCACAAACAAACACACAAACAACACACACAATATTCTGCCTGCATCTACCAGACACATGTGCAACTTCAGCCACTACACACCAAAACACATTGATCGTTATTGAATCGCTCCGGCCCCTAAAGTCCACCATGAATTATTTAGTGTTTTGCACTTGGCTTGTTGACGGGCAAGGCCAGACCATCTACAGTTTGTTTCTGAGGTTCAGGGTGAAAGGACAACTTAAGGACCACTATCCGCTTTTCACACACTCCTCACCCTTTAGACTCCCACAGCTCTCACCTCCTCTTCTCCACATATACAAAGCCTCTCTTCCTCCCCCTTCTACTGCAGCCATGCCCCTCACCCCCTCACCCCTCTCTCTCTCTCCGTCTCTCACTCCTGACTCACCCTGCCTCTCGGCTAATAGTGCCTGACTCATGTTATTCACAGAACTGTCTGTGTAACAAGGGCAGGCTCAGAGAAGAGAGGGAGGAAAGGAGGGATGCTATAAACAGGAGACAGAACAGGGAGGAAAGGGCAGCAGAAGTACAAGGAGGGATAAAAGGAAATCATTTTTCATAAATCCTCTGATAGATGGAGACACTCACTGCAGGGAGGGAGGGAGTGATGACAAAGAAAAAATGAAGGTAGAAGTGAAGAAAAACCTGGAGTGCTTGTGATCATCAGAAGAATATTGTATGAGTGATCAGATATCTGATCCATCAGCAGGTTTTTAAAAGCTTTGGTGTACTGAAAGCTCCTTGTGTGATGTGTTTGTGTGTCTTTACTAATGAAGTTATTCCAACCTAAGCAAAGTGCTGCTGCAAGACACGTCGATAGGATTGATTATTACAATAAAATACAATTTTGTGGCACTTCTTGGTGATTTTTTGTAAAGTACCACACTGCTCAGGTTTCCATCTCTCGGACTGAGTATCTGTCACTTACTCTGTCTCTGCATCCTTCTCTTTTTTCTGGTACTTTCTTTTCCCTCTTGCTTAAAAAAAACATCTGCTAAGTCAGAGGGGTGCAACTTAAGCACTCTTGCAGCGGTAGTCCATCACACTCAGGCTGTGATTTCTCCCATTCTTCTGTTTTGCATGTAGAGACATTACGCTCCTGCCCCAGGGCTCAAACTGCTTGCACAATTTTTTTGTGTCGTCTGCACACTGTGAGACATTAGTATTGGCTATTTATAGTCAGCCCACTGCCATCCTGAGGAAGCACTGTGGAGGCTAAATTACACTGAGGCTCTATTAAAAGGCACAGAGTGAGATGTCAGCAAAAAATATCTGCGTCTTTGTTTCACACTCCTGGGACATGCTCAAGGTGTTTGAGCAGAAAAATTATTGTAACCATTATTGCACTAGATTTGTAATTATTTTCAAACAACGCATTCCCTGCCTTCCCTCCTGCAGCGTGCCTTCTGCAGTCAGAGCTGGTGAACTATGAGCGTGTGAAGGAGTACTGTCTGAAGGTGCTGAGCCACCAGAGAGACCACTTCAAGGCCATGTACCGAGCCGGCATCGCCTTCTATCACCTGGGTGACTATGAATTAGCCCTGCGCTACCTGCGTGATGCCAAAAACCGTGAACCCACAGGTGAGAATTACTTTGAAATATCAAAAGAGAAAACAAGTGATTCTTGTTGTTTTTTTAAAAACCTGATCCATTGTAAAGCTCTGTTCCGACATTTTTCTGACATACTGGCTTTAACTTCATTACCAGAGTTTTTTTTTGCTGAATTAAAGATTTGACTCAACATTTTTCCCTCATGTCTCATTTCCTATCTCATCACAGACACCAATGTGTTACGGTACATCCAGCTGACGGAGATGAAGATAAGCAAGAGTGGACAACGGGAACGAGAAAGCGGAAAAGAGACCCAGGGCTGAATCGACCTTTTCACCCTCCTGGCTCCTAAACCTTTGACCCTACAAGCAGTCCCCTCCATCAGCCCCCTCTTTCTCTTCACCTCCTGTATCAACTCCTGACAGCAGCACAGCCCGCAGACAGAAGAGACAGACCCAAACACCCGCCAGCGATGGGAAACAACGTGGGACATATCAAAAGCCGTCTGCAAACCGACTTCCTTCCTTCCTTCTCTTTCCTCTTTTCTCCCTCTTCCTCCCTCAGGTGCTGTGCTTCACCTCCCAAGATGCAGACAGTCGAGCAAACATAAAAAAAGAAACAACAAAAAACAAGGAAAATGCTGTATTATACTCTTGCAAAACAGTCAATGTGGTGGAATGACAAAGGAGCTTCGAAACATACATATGAATAATGGACATTTGCGTAATTTAGTTAATGTTTTAAAGACATAAGATACATTTAATTTCTGCTTTTCTTGCTCTCGCTTTCTCTCTGCCTTCTCTCTCTCCGTCTTATTTGGAACTCTTGATGAGAATATCTGTGGGGTGGGAAGATTGACCACGCCAGGAGGAAAGCAGGCGACAGTGAGGGGTATGTGTGACACATATCAAGACCATAGCCCAATTTGATTGTACATCCTTCTCCAACAGGGCTCCCTCAGACCCCTTACCCAGACTTTGGACAGACTAGCATGAGAAATCCATCATTACATCGAGAAAAAGCCTCTACACTTGACCCATCGCTCTGTTTTCTCACTTTTTTCCTGGATGACATGTTTCTTGGTTTATGGACAGTTTTTTTTTTGTCAATTCAAGGGCTATTATAATTGCTTGTTATCTGTTTTTTGGGGGTTTACTTTGCTTTTGGTGTTCATTGTTCTCTGTAGTAAGTAATCAGTCGTTCATAGCATCATCATAGCTCGCAGCAAACAGACACAATCATCCAGCGGTTCTTGCTGTATTCAAGTGTGCTAATATGGAAACTTCTATGTCTTCAATCTGTTGCCCCTCCTGAGTCGTGTGTCGTTGTTAATGTTGTTTGGACTATCGATGATCCTGCCTCCCTCTCTCCCTCTCTGTTCTCCTGTTAATGATGTCACAACGGAAAATAGCCAAAGGGATCAGAGTTCCATCAACCGCAGTTGGCTGGATGGAAATCCACTTCAAAGTTTCATAGCGAGAAACACTTTAAGATTTCTAAACGGAGGTCCAACCTTTTATCGTTGATGCCGTAGGTTTCCGAGACATCGATAACACACTGAGGAGTCTCTGGGCAGCAGCGTTAATGCAGGGAAAACAATCGCACACATCTGTCCTGGACCCTGGCGGTCTACACCGCCATGTTTAGCACTCAGCTTTAGTGCTCTTTAACAAGAGTGTGCCATTTGAGATTTCCTCCTTTTTCATTTTTATTGTGTTTGAAATGTGTTACCCACATACCAACGTAATGTTAGTACAGATCCACACAGCATTAGCGTTAGAAACACTATGAGAACACGTTTTGCTGATATACATGGCTGGCTGTCAAAAGATACATATATCATTTGCTGCTGCTTCTCTTGTGACTTGTGAAGCAGAATTATTTATAATGCCAACGTTACTTTTATGACAGCTTTACCACAGGCTGTTCTGCAGAAGGTTGGACTGACGATTTGTGATGGCATGACCTAAATTTCCCTTCTTTCTGATGCTATGAAACTCTTTCCCCTCCTGCATGTGACGCGCGGCTGCAGAGAGTTACTTCAGATGTACGGGATAGGGATTATATCCACTCTATTGCTTTCCATCATGGCATGCCGCCACGCTGTTTGCTCATGCCTCTATTTTATCATTCTGCTCTTTATAAACACAGAAGGTGGTGACAGCCTGTGATTGCAGCAGCACATGAGGTATCAAATCAAACTAGAAATAAGAGGTATTTTAAAAAATTAGGGTCACCTTCTGCCTCTGCAAGGTGAGAGATAACCGATAAATTCAGTGCTTGAGAAATTCAAAAAGGGTTTAAGAGGAAATCGAAGAATTGTGCTGTAGAAGATTTCCCCTCCCCATTTTTCCAGTGACCCAAGAGGAGGTAAATAGGTACCTAAGTGTGTCAATTGGACTGTGGAGAGACGGCACCATACGTTGAGGAGACCGGCATGATACAGAGAGGCTCCAGAGGAGGGAGAAGTAGGCCAGCATCAGCAGCTGGAGCTCCTACATACTCTAGCAGCAGATACACAAATCAGAAGAGTTTAGAGCAGGGAGAGTTAAGCTAGGTCTTTTAGAACATCTCCAACACAAACTTTAAGCACTGATCAGCTTCTTAAACAATCTCCCCTGTTCTGTGAGGGCTTTCCTCAAGATTTATGAGCCTGCCAGCAGAGATTTGCTGACTTGACAACCTTTTTAGTTGGAGTTTAACATGTTGGGGAATAAAAACATTTTCTCTCTCTCAATGAGTCAGTAAAAAGATCTTAACCGCTCTTGTCTGTATGCTTGTGTGAAGCTACAGCTAGTAGCACGTTAGTTAGATATTACAAAGACACAAGGGGGGAAAAGTGGTGAGAAAATGATAAAAATCAGAAGCTCAAATATTAACACAACATAGCTCTAAGTTGTGTGCTCACGATGTGTGTCTTTACAAAATGGACTTGTAAAATCATGTAGAAATGATATGAAACCTGTTTTGAATATTTTCCAAATGCGGGTTTTCATAGTTCTTGCTCAATGAAACAAATTCAATACCAATAACTACTTGACAAATTCTCCTTAGTAATAAAACATTTTCAGAGAATTAGTGAGAAATCAGTCACTGGTTTAAAAAAACCCTGTAATTTTAAGGATAAAAGAGTCAGAAACATTTCATCAGCACCTCTCAGCTGGAAACATCAGATGCAGAAGCCTTCCTCACTCTTAACGTGCCTCTCTACATCTTCTTCTTCTTCTCTTCCTCTGGTGTCCCAGAGGAAATAAAATACAACAACAACAGTGAGGAATGGCACCTGCAGGCTCTGTCTCCATGGCTGCCTGGGCTGAGTCTACTCACCCATGAGCCCCTCGGGGATCGGTCTCCTCCCGTGGTGGTCTCTCCACGGCACCAGTCTGCCATCTTGTTTTTGTCTTGTTGAGCTAAGTCATTCTAGCTTAGCATGTGCTACGGGTCGACTAGGTGATAAGTAGCTGCACTTAAAGAATAGGTTCATGTCAGTTCTCCCTTAACGGCAGAGCTGTTATTGTGAGCTGGAAACATGCTGTGTGTGCAAAAAAAAGAGACACCATATCTCTCCTTGAGTGTAGCTTTGAAAACAAACAAGAAAAAGCACAACAAAAAAAGAAACAGAAAAGTCAAACTGGCTGTGTTATTTTGCTCTTTTTTGCTTTGATGTCATTTGAGGTAAATGTTTGTCAAACGTCAGAGTAGTTTTTGTGAATATATGATACAAATGTACAAAAAAAATAACAAAAATGGAAAGTTTAATGGTTGTGAAAAGCTTTACTTCACTTAATAACTTTATCAACAGAGAAGAAAAGCAAGAGATAGAAAAGAGAATTTTATTAAAAGCTCCTCCACTGAGCTGCTTCGTGACTGTGTCTGTATTTGTTGGTATTTCTATTGATGTCCCTTTTCGTCAAAGGGACCAACAACCGGCTCGTCTGTTTCTGCACAGTGAGACGCAGGAGTGGATGAAAACTCTGAGGAACTCGTACCAGAGCGCAGAGCTGCTCCTCACAGCCACAGATATCCATCATCCTCTCAAGGAGAGTAACAAAAAAAAAACAGACATGAAGCTGGGGACGTCAAAGCTATGACTGCGTTTTTGTCCCGCCTCGCTCCCAAGAGGCCTTTTTTTCCATTCAACATCCAAACATCACAGGCCTCCATCACCGGTTTTACTGAACTGCTAGCCTGGGAATGCACTATTGATTGGTAAATGAAGATTATGAATAAAGTTTCAAACAAAGAGGAATGCTGTTTTTGAGTAAATGTTTTTTGTGGCTCTAGAGAGAGTTATATGAAGTCTCATAAAGTGCCTCGAATGATGTCACTTGAGTAAGTGTTGGGGGATAAATAGTATGAGTTTGCTTAAAGGTGAAGCTAAAGGCTATGTTATCCCACTACTAGACAAACTTATTGAGTTGCATTGTGGGTAAAGTATGCATCAAGTTTCCACACAAATGAGAGATGTGTGGAATAGAAAAGGACACATCTCTGTTTCAGCTGCTTGATTATTTTTTTGCCTTTAAATTGCCTATTGTGAGTCAGACTCTCTTAGAGTCATTTCATGCTAAACTCGCAAAGTACTCCTTTAGATACACATCTAGTTATAAACCAGTAATAGGACACACACAAAACATTTTAGATTAACGTGTATCTCTCAACTTAAAAAAACCATCCAGGTAACATGAAGAAAGAAGGCGCAGAGTCTGGGGGACAAGTGTCTCAGATTTCCAGACACTCAGTCCCCTTGAATGGATGAAATTCAAGATATACCAAATCATCTTTATTTTCTATAATAAAACCAAAACATCTTTTAATTCAATCCGCCCCGTCTAGAAACAGCCCTTAGAACATCCTGCACTTTATCCAGATTCTCCTCAGCATCAGGACCACACCATTAAAATCACTTCGGACTTATTGCCACATTGTGATCCGAATTCTTACAAATACTTAAAATACACAAAAAGAATAAACCTTCCTTTGTGCTTTTTATATTCGAAGAGGTTTAGTTTGAAGACAAAGAAAGACTTCCTGTGCAGATTTGAGGACACAGCAACTGGCAGGCAATCTGGTTAGTGGTGCCCTTCAAAGTTAACACCAAACATGCATATCTGTAACTCTCCTCTTTGTCCACCTCTCCTCTTACACCTCCACTCCATGGTTACTTCAGAGTGCCAACAATTCTGTCACCACCTGCATCTCCCCATCTCTGAAATATGACATGATTGCTCCCTGCAACAAAGGAGAGGGAAAGAACAAAACCTGCAAGTAAATAAGAGCAAAATCTGTTGAGGAAACCGTGAAGGGAAAGACGGAGAAGGTGATAAACAGGTGAGAGAATAACTGCTGCTGTTCAGGAAAACAGGCAGAGAAAGAACAAAGTGTCTTATAGCAGACAAAACACTCGGCTGGCTCTTCAACACCTCTCTCACTCTCTCTCTATCTCTCCAGCTCTTCATTTTCAGGCCAGTGTTCCCTTTTCTCTTCTTTTCGTTGTTGTTGCTTTTAATAGCATCACCATGGAAGTGAGGAGAGGTTGCTAGGTAACTGGCTGGCGTCTGGAAAAGGGTTCTTGATTGGCCGACACAGAGACAGACACAACAGTGGAGTGTGTGTGTTTGTATCATCTGTACACTACACACTTATGTCCAGATTGGTCTGTAACCTTCATGTCATGTAATAAAACATTCTGTATGTCACATTTGAAGGATTTCTCTACACAGTAACGTCTTGAATTGAATGTCAAAACTCTTTATTTGCTGTGTTTAGATGAACGAGTGCAGCATAACAGGCTCTTTATGGTCACTGCAGAGTCAGAGAGCGACTGGCCTGTAGGAATTCATTGCTTGGAGAAAAACAGCAGAACAGGAGATGTTATGACATCATAGGGCACAGTGGTGCCACCTAGAGGATTTTATCAGTCACTGCACTCTCCTTTGTCTCATTGTTAAATGCATCATAACATAACAATGCACAGTATTAAGAGCTATTTAAGGCTTTTGTACCTCACATGCATGTTGTGATTTTTTGCTACCCTATACTAGTAACCCTTTCAAAATTCAAAAGGACAACATGTACTTTAAACTCCACACATTTATTTATCTATATAAAAAAGGAAGACATGTAGTTTATGAATATGACCTATTGGTAAAATGATGTCCAAGATTGTTTACATCTTTCAGTAAAGCTGGGTCTAGTCTGGTGCCATCCATTAAATTTCAGATGTCTACATTTAGATATAACTAATGACAAATGTCTTTAAACCAAGCCCTGACGCATACAATTTATTTTTTCCATTTTCCTGTGATAAATCAAAACATTACTGTTGTTTAATTCAAGACCGCAACTATCTCAAGCGTATAAAACTGGTTTTCCCATAATAAACGATTCATGAATTGCATTATTGGAAATAACAAAGCTTGTTTTCTTGTGATAGCAGGATCATTTTCTGGCAATCAAGAAAACAAAACAAGAGGCTGATCACCGTGATAGGCCCGACCCGACATGTCATGCTGACATTACCAACACTAATGAGGTACTGTAAGTGCAGTCCTTTTTCTAGGTTCGGTTTGTGCCATTGCAACTCTGGTGATAGAGGATAAATAAGTCGAGATCTCAAGAGAACAGCCAAGAATGACTTGTTATCACAGAAAAATGGAGTCAATTTAAGTGTTGCATGTCCACTTAGGGCTTCCGTAGCGAACTGCTAAAACTCCTTCTGTAAAAAAAAGTGGTAAAAAGTAGCTCAACATCCACCTGCAGCAGCTCTAACAATAAAATAAACACAAATTAAACAGAAGAGTACTAATTAACAGAGGACCATTTTAGTGCAGAGTAAGCACTTTCTTCTACTTAGTCTTAAATTCAGCAGAGTGTAGACACAGGGTCTTAAAGTCAAGAGAGACCTGGTCAATACTTTTCTCTTTTGTTCATTTATCTCCCTCACAGAAGGTTTTAATGGGTTCTCTTTATATCCTTGTGTTGCTACTTTAACTTAAATACAACTTCCCTTCGTTCCTCAGATATTTCATGATACAAATCCAAACACTTCTTCACAGATTTAATGGATGGACAATAAAAAAAAATACATTTACAACTACAATGAATCATCTTTCTTTGTATTTTATTTGTCTCTCATTCATCACATTGAACACTTTTTCCTCATTGAACCCAGAAATGTCACAGGTTGAGACTGGAGACAACATGGAGGTTTCAGTTTCTACGGTTTTCCTTGTTTTTTCTTTCTCCTGTTATATTAACAAATATATACAGATATCCCAGGAAGAGCATTGTAATAATAATAATAATAATAATATTTAATCCTTTCCAATAATAACAATTAATTTAATAAATACTCAGTGTTCTTAACCACACGAGGAGAATGAGTTTGGACTCACTCTTTTACCGACGGGATTGTCATCATCCCATACAAATAACAACACACACATATTCAGACTCTTACACACATACTCACATACTCACCTAGAGAAATTTGCACTGTCAAGTAAATACCTCCTTCCAATGTGTAAAATCAACTCTGCAGATAAAGTTGATTGGTCAGCCAGGAATAGAGTCAACAGAGAGACTGTTTACGTGCACAACATGGCTCCAAAAGTGCCACTGAGGTTGAGCACAACAGGTCAGAGGAGAATACAAAGTGTCCAACCAGTCCTACGTGAAATTCCCCTCAGACTCCTTGTCCTAAGTGTCCATTTCAGTGGCATGAACGGCATCCAAACAGAGTGAGGAATGTTTTTGTCCCAAAACGGACTAACAGATGAAAACATGAAAGAGTGAAACAGCATCCACACATAAAACAACATGCACTGAAAAGCACCAGCACGCAAATTAAAAAAGAGCCCAGTTTTGTTCTTCCACACATGTACAGTAATATATACACACTCACACAGAGAGAAACACACCTGGTCTGCCAAACCAATAGAAAAAACATTTTTGCTAACAGGTGGCCACGGGGAAGGTGCAAGCACAGAGAAAATAAACTCTGTGTTTTTTTAACTGTACAAGGCTGAGAAGAGAACCAGCCCAGCAGAGCTGTGAAAAGAGGCTTTTTCTTGTCTCAGCCTTGTAAGGAAGAGGATGATGACCCTCGTGCAGAGAGATGACACTGTATGAGGATGAAGGCAGAGGCTTCATGGGAGATGTACTTTGTGCACTAGCAGAAGACACTGCGTGCAAAATAACAAACAAAAAACACTCTATTAAGAATTCCAAGCAGTCCAGCTCCTCTTTTAGTTAGGGAAACACTCCTGAAGGGATGGACATTTAGATGAAATGTTGATTAACATTTGTGTAAGTGCAAGCACAAAGTGGACAGGCAGAAGCACAAAAGCGGGTGAAATGAACAGTAAGCAAAGTCATTGAATGGCTTTGAAAGTACTTGAATGGCTTTTGAAGGTCTTGTAGGAAATGCAATCGGGTCACGAGAGCACTAAGAAGAAGGTTAAGATGGCTTCTGAGGAGGGAAAAAAGTGCTGGGTTAGGTGGGTAATAAACGGCCTGCAGGTCGCTCAGTGTGGTGCAGGTTGGAGAACACTAGCAGGTAGCTGCTATAGCTGGAAGGTTTCACACCTTATTATTAGGACACACAAGATGAACCGCCTAAAACGCCTTAAAAAACGACAATGGATGTTTTTGCCGATTTTGAGTGAGTGCACTTTGCTTGGCTCGGATATCAGTAGGCATTGACCATTACCATTGATTGCGGCCATTTTCCTCTAAGGCCACGCTCAGGTTGGAAGCTGCTAATGCTGTTTTATTACCGCATGGCTGTGTTCTGAGTTGTAAGTCATATTTAGTGTGTCTGATTCTGTTAAACGTTCTCGTCTTCCTGATGGATGGGTAACTGAAAAGACAACACACACTGAAAATCCAACTATGAATGATGTCAAGTTTAAAGAATAGACTGTATAAAACATGAATGCAGTCTCAGTGATGTCACCCATGGGCTTCTATAGATGGTGGTTGCCATATTGGAAAAACTATCTCTATATAGCTTCTGATTAATCTAGAAAGAGGAAAGAGGTGGAGCTGAGGCAGGGCCTTTAGCCTCCCAGCAAACAGCTACAACTCCCCCATCTGTCAATCAATCAGCCACGACCCTATTTATGCAAATATATGTTGAACTCTCAGCCTTAATATCATCCAAAAAGATGAGTAATATAAAGTCTCTCCCTGTACAGTTTGTACCACAAAAAAATGAGCTACAGAAATATAAAACCATGTATTTGTATATATGTGTTTATTTTTGCTGTAAAAGTAGCTTTTTAACATGGGACCTAGTGCAAATCTTTGGTTTTAGGAACCAGTGTCAGATGACACTTAAGGAACTGCAGTTTTTCGCACTAATGTATTGGCTTTATTTTCAACATTGGCGGATGCTGCTTTGTTCAAAGACAAAATAACACTAACCTATTAGCAATGGTCAAACAAAGGCTAATGTTAGCATCCAGCTACCTACTAGATAATATTAGCCTCATTTAAAAAGTAACTTAAAAAGCTAATATTACCGGTAGCTTGGTAGCTTGAATTCTTAGCTAAATTTAAATGTAAGCTTGAAACAGAAAACTAGCGAACATCATTCTAGCGAATGTAATGTTGGCTAATGAAACGTAATAAGAGCTTGAATGCTTCTATTAGCTGTCAAATAAAGTTAGCTAATGGGTTGCCAAATGTCTTTTTACTTTTGAATATTGCCAAATTTCCCCTCACGATTTTCTTTATCAAATGTCTAAATGACTTCAAAACTGGAATAAAACATCTCTTGAGCTTCCCACTCTGAGCGTGACTTCAAAGGAAATGGCTTTTTACGATTATTGTGATTTATTTTTCAGCTTCAGCTTTTATGTCCTGGTTCAAACCTGGTGGTAAAAACTTGAAAATGTTCACTTGTTGTTTTTCCCAATGACTACTCTTGTCCGCACAGAGTGGCCAGGGGGACAGTGTGGTCCGCGCTCTGGCCCTCCACGTCCATGTCCATCAGGTTGGGTTTTGTGGTGCCGGCACTGCTGCTGTCCCCAGAATCCAGGGGGCTGTCACAGCTGCTGCCCGGAGATGAGCTGACAGTCCGAGAGAGAGAGCCCAGCTTCCAGGGGTCGGCTCTCATCCTGGCCGGAGTGGGCCGAGGCCTGGGTGCAAATTCAAGAGTCTTGGGTCTCTCCAGGGGGCTTATGAGGCAGAAAGGACGTTGGTCAGGTATTGGTGGAGCCGGGGCTTTACGCCGCTGAGGGATCGGGAAAATGGTAGAGGGGTCAGGAAGGCGAGGGAAGTCCAGGCTATCCGAAGTTCCTGAGTAATAAAAGAGAGAGAAAGTAGTATCAGTAAAACTAAAAAAATGAAGAATGACAAAAATCGACTTCATGTCTTAAATATAAAGATTTTTTTTTTTGTAGCTCTAAATATGGTCAATTTCATCAAACACTTATTTCAGGCTCCAGCAGGGAGGTTTCTGAGAGGACAAGCTCTCTTGTGTAGAGAATTATAATCCAGCTTTCACTTGTAAAAGCAATACTTGTCTAAAGAAACTACCCAGTTAAAGACAATGGTTGAATAAAAACAAATGTTGGATAAATCGTCTTTAGTATGATGAGCAATCAGATATGATAGGATGCAATACGATACGATTAGGATACACTTTATTGTCCCCTTTGGTAAATTTGTCTTGGACTCAAGTGCTGCACACATTTATCTGCCTCCACAGGTAAAAATAATAAAAAGGACAGAAAACAGCAGAGCATGAGTCTTGGTCACAAGCAGAGCAACGCAGCCGAGAATGCCTGTATACATTTGTCATTATACCTTTGTTAGAGGACCTGTGTTGTACTCCAGGTGGAGGAGGCATGGGCATGCTCCCGTCTGATGGCGTCCTGTGATGTCCCATAGTCTGAGCTCTAGGTCGTATTGCCCCATCTGAAGGGGTCCTTCTGTGTCCTCTGTTCAAGGCCATGGCTGCAGACACATGGGTTGGCGTGAGCGACTGGTTGGGCTCCTTCTTGAAGCTCTCTGCCCGCAGGTCCAGGAGTGGGTTGAGGGCAGGAGCTGGCGTAGCTGCTGGAGTTTTGACCCCTGTCATTGGTGTCAGGGGGTAATCGTCCGGGTCAGAGGGGAGGAGGGACTTGGTGGAGTTGCAGTCGGACAGAGAGGACAGGGAGAGGAGTGTGACGGACGGGGAGGGGTCAAGGCAGGGGAGGGTTGAGTCGTGATGTCTGGAGAGGGAGAGGGAGAGGTTTCTGCTGGGCGGTGAAGTGCTGCGTCGGAAACGTCCCGTACGCTGGAAGAGACCCTCCTTCTTCTTCCGCTGCTCCTCTTTGAGGTCCTGCTCATCCTGAAGCACCTGAACACAACATAAGCACAGGTTAACAACATGTTTCATGTAAGACTTTCATTTCCTTATAATCACTTTATTGACCTTCTAAAGCAAAATAATTAAACACAAATCATTACTTTTGTTGACTGCATTACTCTTAACTGTGTGTGTGCTTTTTTTAAACCGTCCTTTGCTTTGATCACAAACATAATCCCTTAAAACACAGAATCTATGAGGTGCTGGAAAGCGTCTATGCAGACCTCGATCCATGCTGACTCGACAGCAGTGCTCATTTCCTGCTGATATTTTGGCAGCTTGTTCATCCTGTTTCATGTCATCCTTGAAGTTATCCATTAGTCTGAGATCTGGAGACTGAGCAAGTGATCTGAGTCACGTCACTGTTACAGTAAGGTTCAGTCATGAAAAAAACCAGAATTTTGTGACTATAATTTGTGCAGGCTTTCAAAAAAATTAATTAATCAGGAATTATTTTAATATTCTGTAAGGATCTTGTTTAGGCCTACAGACACGCTTGCAAAATAAAATGACCTGATAAAAACTTGAGCAATAATAACTCAACATGTTAACATAGCTGCTACAGGAACCGCTGTGCTCTTTACATTTCGACATTTGAAACCCTGTCAACCTGTTTATTTTCTTAATCTAAAAATGACTGAAATGATCGTTTGTCTTTGTTTGTGGTCCTTTTTGTCTTCATATTAGTAGTAAAGGCGCTTTTGTCCAAAGTGACGTCTGAGAGTGAGTAGGACACAAGCAAAAGGGGAAACAGCGTCAGTAAGTGCCAACAAACAGCTGTTTATAGCATAAATACCCAGACTTGTCCCGGATGTTAACCCGTTTATCAGAAACAGTATAATGTTTTGTGTAGGGTTGTTTGGTTGTGTTTAAAGAAGTGGACTGTTTTCAGGAACTCATTTATACTTATTATTAACAGTACTGAGATTTATAGGAAGTAATGTTTAAAGTCTAAATGTTCTGTTGTTGAGTTATTTGAGATTCTACACCAAAATTGAAATTGCAGTAATTTCAAACTTTCTTGCTCCAGGAAAACATCATGTAAGGAGCTCAAGACTCAAGAGTAATTTTTTATTCATTTCCTCAAAGAAAAACGTGCCAACATGATGCTTTTTAACATGTATACAACTGGGCGTGTCCCGGTGCAAATATTAGTATCAGTGTCAGCTCTTTCTATGCACTTCATACTGGAAATATAAATGGGACTAATTAATACACTGGCAATGGAAGGACATATTCAGTGTGTAAGGTTAGATCTCCTTCTGCTCGACTTCAACTTCTATAACCACCAATAAAAGTATCATTAGAATGATCAGTGTCTTTCTTTCTGCCTTTCTTCCTCACCTGTAGTTTTCCGAGCTGCAGCAGGTCTTGTCCGAAGCCGACAGACGCCAGCAGAGAGGCACAACCCAGCAGCAACATGTCGCTCTTCTTCCTCTGGCTGCTGCGACGGAGTGAGTCCTGGTAGCTTGCCCCCGTCCACAGGCTTGTCCCGGATCCCTGACATGAGCCACCAACAGCAGTTAACGTGTTGGGGCCCAGGCTGCTCCACAGGGACCCCGAGTCCTCCGTGGCCCCGTTACTGCTGGTCTCTGAGGGCTGCATGGACCCCGGAGACTCCTCAAACTCACAGCACTCCTCTGTTTGAGCGAGAAAGCACAGGTAAAGATGAATTTCTCGGCACTAACTTCATGCAAAATTTCAAAGTGAAAATTGAAGACTTACCCATTTCATTGAGGCTGGAGAAGCCAGCAGTCATAGGTGCATGTTTGGGGGACTTCCCAAGATTTGGTGCACTGGACGACCACACTTTGCTTCCTTCACCCAGCGATTTCAGTCTGCAAACACACAAACACAAAACTAAGAAACAAAGTGCTACAATATTGTCATCAGACTGAGAGAAATACAAATCCAGAAGCTTCATGTCACATGAGGACAGTCATCATCACAACATGGATTTTTTGTCTGTCTCATTTTCCAGAGATAATAACGCTGCTTCTCACCGGATTACACTCTGTGATGAGAAATTGATTGAAATGGTTTTTTTCTGTGTTAGGAGCAACGATCTGTCCAAAAATATACGAGAAAAGGTTGTTTTCTTATCGTCTGTGATAACTGTGATTACCCACTCACTGTGGGTGAACACAAAACAAACTTTAGACACTTCAGTTTGATGAGGTACATTTAGTTTGGTGGTTCTCACCTTTCAGAGTTCAATGTTAGATATTTTTACAGTCTGCACAGCGTTGTTGTTTTGTGTGTTAGTTTGACTTTAATCAGTGTAAAGCTAATCATGTCAAAGTTTTGTTAATTAACTTTAATAATAATTTAAAATAAAAGCACACAAATTTAAATATTTGTTGGGATGATGATTCTCCGATCACCTATTACGGCTAAATTTAAGAATGACTTTGTGTAAATTAGTGCCATACTTTTCCTCCCCGCCGACCCTCTCTTTCTGGTGGGTGGAGCTCGGTCCCCAGGTGCGTCCCTTCTTCTTGCTGGTCGTCAGGTCTTCCTTCTTGCACACGGCGCTGCGGCCCCACGTTTTACTGCCGTCACTCGGCGTCACTGGTGTACAGAGAGAAAACACAAATTACATTCCTCCAGCCCTCTCAGAAAAGATACTCAAGGAACATTTTTGACCGTTTTCACTCACGTCTGATGGCTCTCAGCCGGGGTATGACGCCCGGGCTGGCAGGTGGGGTGGTGCTCTCACTGCCCTGAGTCTTCCTCTTGTCCACGCTGGGAGACGCCTGGACTGTGATTTTATGTTCAAAGCCTGCAGGTGAGAGAAAAGAAGATGTTTGTGTTTTAATCATTTTAATTTGCAAAAACCCTTTTAAAAAACGTGAAACATGTGGAACACTTGTTTGCACATTTGAAAATCCATGTGGTTTTTAAACATTTATTTGTTTTAAATTTGGAAGTCCACATACATTTTAATTTTCCACTTGTGTTCAATAGTTTGGAACATGTGATCCCACTGAAGAACATGGCTTTTTTTCTGCCAGGGTGAGGCTGAAACAACTAGTCTCTTTGTCAATTAACTGACAGAGAGAACAAATATCCTTTTTCAATTTTGTTATTTAATGTGTTTTTGTAGTTTGTTAAGTTAAATACCAAACCCTTTTCTTCTATATCCTGGTAAAATGTAATGATGTTTAAGGACGTTCCAATAATTAAACTGTGACACAAAAATATTGTGTGTAAAATGTCAACGTTATCATAGAATTATTGGATTTCAGTATTTGGTTATATTTTCATCAGAATAAAGGGAAATTAAAGAAAAGGTAATGGTGAACATGAACTTGTTTGTCTAGTCTCATAGGGCTGTCTAAAGCTACAATTTACACTTAAATTACCAAAATTGCATCTAACTGGGAGCTCTAATTCCTCAGATTAAAATAACCTGACTGCAGTTCCTCTTTCACCCACCAGATGGCAGACTGATGCAGTTGCTGTCTCTGCCGAGTTTCAGCAGACGGCTCTTCTTGAAGTGACCCTTCCTCTTCTTCACGCTGGGTTTCTCCTGGTACACCTGATGGATGATGATGTTCAACTCTCGCTCCACGATGTCGATCTCCCTTTCTGCCAGCTCCTGCTCTCGCCTCTTCAGCTGCTCCTCCTGCTCCCTCTGTTCCTCAGCCGCCCGAGCCAACGCCTCCTCCCAAGATCTCAGCTCCTGTAGAGAGAAAGAAGAACAAGGAGAGGAGAGGAAAGAAGGGAAAAAAGGTGAAGAAGTATAAAAAAGAGGATGTGTTGGAAAAGAGAGGATGAGGAAGTGAGGAGATGAGAGGTGATAGGAGGAAATGGGAGGATGAGGAAGTGATAAAGTGGAGGCAGAGGAGAAGGAGAAGATGAGAGGAATAGTGTAAAGACAAGGAGGAAAGAAAGGAAAAGAGGAAGTAGGGGAAGATAGATTAAGGAGAACAGAAACATGATTGGAAAGAAAGAGGATAAGAAAAGGGTGAGGAGGAGGAGAGGAAGATGTTATTAGCACAGCAGCACCTGCTGTCACACCTCCTCTGGCAGACTTGTTGCTAAGTTAATGTTGCTAGGTAAATCTGATTTGAAAAACCTCAGAAAAAGTGAAGTGTTGCTATTCCTCCCACCTTTACCATGAAACTCAGAGACTCATTTTAAACCTTCTATTAAAAAAGCAAGTTTCTTTGTTTTGATCACCTTCTCTTTGGCCCGCAGCTCGTCAAACATCTGCTGGATCTCCAGCCTCCAGTCCTCCTGCAACGAGTGAAATGACTCCAGAGGCATCTGAAACATGGCCGACTGCTCGATGGCCAGCAGTCTTCTCAGGATGCTGGTGAAGGAGGGTCTGCTGCGTGGGTTCGAACTCCAGCACTCTGCAGGGCAAGACACGACAGGGAAATAAAAACAAGTTAGTGCTGCTGATAATGTCATGATTGATTCCTTAAGCCCTAATCAGATGTTAGACAAAGCCCAGGGTACACTTAAATAAAGAAAAAAAACTAAGTTAAACGGTATATTTTGTGTCCTTAGTTACTGACCTCTGAAATTGACCTAAGAATAGCTATGTTTGAATTATTAACAATTTACAATAATGATAAAACTTTTTATCATGTACTAATTTACAATGAATTATGTTCCTGCCAGTCCCCATTCACAATTTTACAGCTAACAATGGACAGCAAAAGAAAGTTGACTTATCAAAATGTTTTTTTCAATGATAGCTCCGTCTTTCTGTTCCCCGTCTGTCCCTCTCAGTGCTGAGTCAGCTCATCACAGTAAAATATATCAGTCTTTGCAAACAGGCCTTAAATAAATCGTGTCTTTCAAAAAAGGCTCCTTCATTTTCTTAGCAGTTGGGCTCTAGTTTGATGATCAAATCAAATCAGCATTGCACTAGTGCACATTTATTGCTCTGGTAAATATTAACAGCAGAAAAACGCTGTTTGTGGGTTTACTTTAAATAAACAGTGTGTGACTCACTGCTGTGTTTTTATTACTCTTGGGAAAATGATTCTCTTTTGCACAGCGGAGGAAGATACAGAAACAGAGACAATGTTGTACATTGATGAACAATGAGATAAAACAGAATATTACCAAACTCTTGAGTCAACCTTCATTACAAAAGTTAAAGTTAATATCAACATATGAAAGCTGCAAACTTTAATTTGAATTCATTTCCATACTATAAGCTGTTATACTATCGCAAAGTTGTCCTATTTTTGTATAATTAACCAGGTTTGTCATTTTATGTCACGACACTTCAGGTAACACATTATATCCAACACCATGTCATGTTCAGGGGCGTGTCCTGACATTTTTGACTGAGGCACTGATTTGTGCGAGGGTGGGACAGAGTTTGTGTGCACACGCACACAAATATAAAGCATTCATTTATCCTTTTTATGCCCACTAATGATACCTAACCAAGAACATTACAATATCTCAAATATGTTCAACTCCTGTGTGTGACATTTTAAATTTGTAAAGTAACACAACAGAGTAGCAGCATTTGAATTTTCTAAAGTTTGTTCTTTAAGGATTAAAAAAATGTATGTCCCAAGTGACAATTTAAAGGATTCAAAAAAGTATTTGTTGTTGCTCAATAAATACTTTTAAAATTAAAAAAATCAAAATGCAACAGTACTGGATACAAACTATAATATAAAAAGTGCTCCTGGCAGTAAAAGCGGCAACATGAGACATGGCGGCAAGCAGCATGGGACAGCATATGGCGACCATCATGAGCCAAACCCTGAGTGACGGTGTTGCAGAAACATGGTGCACACCTACAGTAATCTGCTGAGCCACACTCTGATCACTGCTGCCTCTCCAACACTAAACCACAGACACTAACATTTACTGAGACAAGCCCCAAGAGAGGCAAAGTAAAAGTGCCACCAGGAGGGGGTTTCATATTTTACAGCAGGTAAGACTCTTTATGAGGTAACCTTAAATTAGCATAAAGAGTGAGGGGATGAAGTTGGAGCGAGAGGAGATGAAAGTGAGATGATGACAGGAGTAAACAGAGTGTGGAGAGATTAGCGGAAGAACATGGATAGGATGAAGAGGAGTGGAGGGGAGGATGAGGACGAGGAGGAGAAGAGATTTAGGAGCAGAGAGGGAGAGGACTGAAGTTTTCCTGACAGTTAAGAAACATCTCCTTTCCTTTTATTACAAGTAAAAACACAGCCAAGTAGCATACTCATCGTTACAGAAAGGAGTTTTGGAATGAGGAATCTTCTATAAGTGGCATGTGTGTGTTTAAACAGAGACGACCTGAACTGTGAAACAAGAGCTCTTTAATACTCTATCACAGTTAGCGTTGAGCTGCTGGATTATTTGCAAGGTGAAAAGGAGAAATCTTGCCCTGGGGATGTCAGGCGATAGGCTGCATGAGGATGTATAAAAAGCTACTTAATGAAGACGTTCACACGGATTCCGTCCTTTTGACATCTGGTGTCTGTCCACCAGACGCAAAAAAAAAAAAGGTTTTAAAATCATCATCTGTAACTATCAGTATATGGTTGTTTTAAGTAAAGACGTCATAACAATAGCACCTTTTTCAGGGTGAATTTTTGACATGTTTAGGGTCATAGCTAATGAAAGATGCCGAGCAAAGTTTTTTAAAAAAAAAGCACAGAAAACATAAAGCTAAACTTTCCAACCCTGAATGAATAGAACAAATTCCTTTCTCCATACTATCTTAAGTATTGACTTGATTTCTCAACGTTTCCAGGTGTCCTTGGCTGCTTACCTCCCAGCAGCTGAGCGAAAGGTTCAGGGCACGTTGAGGGGATGGGGAGAGTCAGCTTGTTCATGGCGACACCGTAAGCCACCGCCAGAGCGTCTATCTCCCTGTAGGGAACCTCGCCGGTCAGCAGCTCCCACAGTAGGACACCGAAACTGTGATAAAATGAAAAATAAGGGAAAACGTTAATGTTTTTAAATTCTCATGTACTTAAAGGGGGATGACAGTGACCACCTGTTATCAGTGAACACAGTTTCTTATGTAAGTCACATTATAACAGCTGGAAAAAAGCTCCACTCAACCAGTTGAAGAGACACATGACAAGCAATGAAGTTTCTAGTAACAGCACCTGATACGATATAAAACAACACTTTTACCAACACCAGAGGTGTAAAGGTAAAGTTGTACATTTAATATTCATTTAAATATTTGACTTAATCTAAATGTGTTTACTTCACCAAACACTACGCCTGAGCATCAGCAGAACACACTGCAGGGCTTACTGTGACAGTACGAGCATGGTGCATAACTCTTAATGTTCAGTATTAATTATGGTGTAATGACATTTAATATACAATAACATTCAATGTACAAGACTGCTCATGGTGCAATAACATCCTTCCAAGGTTCAATAATATCGAAAGTTTCAACATTACTGAAGACTGCGATGAATTCGCTCATGAATTTGTCATAATACTTTAATGAAAGGACATGTATGTATGGATGAAACAGGTGCTGTACCTCCACACGTCACTGCTCTTGGAGAAGAGGGAGAGCTTGATGACCTCCGGGGCCATCCAGGCGTACGTCCCCGCCGCACTCATCTTGGTCGTCTGGTGCCATTCTCTGGCCAAACCGAAGTCTGTGATCTTCAGGATTTTACAGCTCAAGTCCTCGCGCTCCACCGGCTCCAGGATGAGGACTGAGGAGGAGGACAGAGAGAGAAAAAAGCTCAACGTTAAACTAAGACAGAGCTGCACACAAAGTACGAATGGCACAACAACAACAACTCACAAACAAAAACTACTAAGCTGCTTATGTAACTTTCAGGTTTATAAATGCTTCCTGACAATAGCTTAAAATGAAACTCAGCAAAATGAAAATTACAATACAGTTTTTAGAGCTAAAGAAGTAAAAATGTAATCGTTATAACGTCTTAAATGAGAATTTTCAGTGTTTTATGCAATATGCTATGATAGAAAATAGAATACTTTAGGTTTAAACAAAATTCATGTTAAGGTGAGCAGCTTGAAAACCTTATTTTGATGATGGCAGTCTGTGGTGGACATTTCTCAGTTTGTTACGTGTTATGAAATCAAATATTATTTCACTTAGAGGAGTCATAATTTGCATTGAATCTAAGAAACCATACATGTTTAAAATGCGTATGAAAAAGAGAATAGGCTGGTTTAACATAATAATCAAAACAAATTTAAGATTTTCATTCCTTTTTTTTTCTCTTTTTGGTTTTGATGCATTTAAAGGAAGGGTTTCATTTTGGTTGGTGTTTTTCTTTTCCAGTTAATGAATACTCAAAATCTGTGAATGTCCACATTGGAAACAAAAAGAAAAAGGTCTTCATGTTCAGTAGCACAGTCATGTTTACATTACAGGTGTGGTCGCAGCAGTATGCTCGTCAGGTTTCTGCTGTACAGCATCAATATCAGCTGTGCTCCAGCAGCGTGCAGCATTTGATGTGTACAGTATGTATACGTGCAGTCACACAGTCTTTTGAATAGTATCTTCTTTACTATATTCCTTGTTAATGTTGGTGTCTCTCTGTGTTTCTCTGTACGACTTCCTGCTTCATTTCCGTGTGCGAGCTGGTTATGGAAATGTTTGGAGTGTACACAGTTCACAGGCAGGTGGGGGTTACTTTCTCTCTCTCTCTCACTTATCTAAAGGCTTATGCAAAAAGAGGTGGAGGGAAGGAGGCTACACACACACAGCGGTGTCTTTGTTTACACACATGTATGCTCACACACACACACAAACTCAACCTTTCACGTGATACAGGTGTGCCTCTCTGTTTTCCTGCTCTGTCCACAAGCTCACCAGCAGAGCAGTTTCACTGATAAAGGATTGATCTCAGGCCGGTCTGCACATATTTCCATAGTCAGAAACTGGTTTTCACATCATCTTCTGAGGTAAAAGTAGTGCTGTTAATAAACTCAAATAAAAAGTCATGTTTAAAATGCTTCTGATAATATTAATGATGCATTGACGTGTGAGCTGTACTTCATGTTGTTGCTGGTCAAGTGGATGTTTAACTACTTCATATTGCAGCAAAAACAAATAGTTGATCAGCCAATAATTTATCAAAATGTATTTTGAAAATCTGAAAATCAAACCCTCATTTCACTTTTTTTTAGGTAAATATAGGTTTAATATACTTTTGAAGTTTGAGTCTAATTCAATGAATATGAGACAAAAAGGCGCTGATGTGATCTCTCATCTAGAGAGGACAAATGGACGGTCCAGAGAAGAGACGCTGACCATACCCAAAATTGGCAATATATGGATACGGCATTGATATTTGAGCTTTGATCACCAAAATCGACTTAGAACATCCTCGATCCAAAGTGGATATTTGTGCCAAATTTGAAGAAAAAAAATCTCCCAAGGGGTTTTTGAATTATCGTGTTCACAAGAATAGGATGAAAATGCCAAACCAAATTTTTCAAGGATATTATACGACCACAGTTTACTTTTTGATATGAAGGTTCAACCGCCTATCATTTTACCCTAAAGACCATTGTATCAAATGTTCTCATAAAACGTGTTTGATTTTTGAATTTGGCATCTCAGTGACCTTGCCCTTTACGCAAGTTAAATATATAAGAAATTCCTCCAATCATTGATGAGGTTACATATTCATGAGAATGGAACATATGAGTAGGTGGACTGACTGCTCGAGTGATTTACAAGTGGATTATCTGAAAACATATTGGCTCTGGCCACATTTGTCGCCGACGCACACAAACAATAAATAATACTTTTCCTTTCTAATGAAGGGCATTTAAAGCAGCCTAAACATCATCTGATACGTCCGTCACTGTGAGGGACAGCAGTCTTCTCTGGGCTAACTCTCTCTCTCTCTGTTTGTCTCTGAAAAACTAACGATGGAGTTCAGACAGACAGAACAGAAGGATGAGATGTGTTTGCATGCCAAGATGGCTGTGTCCTCTGCCTCTCCTGTTTTTCTGTGATAAATGTGGAGCACATCCACACATGGAGGGTGGAGGGTGGAGGAGGGCAGGGTCGGGAACACAGCGAGGAGGGACACATAGAAACTGAATGGATGCAAAGACGTGTGAGCGTAGCAGAACTTCCACCTGCTCCCACTCTGCCCCTCCTTCCTGGTTTAATTATAAAATCATGAACGTGTTTCATCTTTCACACCTCGAGAGTGTACTTCTCAGCTTCTAGACGCAGCCTGAGCACGTTTCAATCACCAGGTTTTACCACAGCCAGCATTTCATCCAGAGAAGAAACACAAAGATCAACATATTGGCAGCACAGACCTGAAGTTCAGGTACACACACAAAAAAAAACAAGTGAGAGGATCAGAAGGCTCCCAGCAAATTTTATTTCAATCAAAGAAGAATAAATGTTAGAATATAATTATTATGGTAAATTGGTTCTATTTTTTTATAATATGAAGGCCCTGATGACTGACTTTTAAATAGTCCATGTGCCAGGTTTTAAATAGATTCTACCCGCAAAGATGTCAACATAACAAAAGGGCCCTTGTCTGATTAAATGTTTGGTGAAGGTGTACCCATTAGGACTGGCACTTTATCGGTATACCTGTTAGTCATGGAGTGCCGACTTAGAGGTGCAGGGGGGCCATTAGACCACAATCCAGAAACTCTACTTACAGCCAAGTATCATTGCTCAGCTGTCAAAAACATCTGCTAATTGGCCAGAGAGTCAAACTTTCAGCCCACAGGGAGCAGCAGTTTTCTTTGAGTCGACTGTGATCAAATGTTGATTCAACCTTTACACCGGCCTTGTTCTTTCTGCATACCTGGACCCTGACCCCCGCTAAGTGTTCAGAAAAATGCCACTGAGTCAGTGTTTGAACACAGATAGAGGAGTGACCAGCCAGGCTTTAACCCGACTAATGATCCACAGGCTGGTTAGTCAGTACAGGTCACATATTAGCAAACAGCCCGATCAGATATGTCACCACACAGGAATGCAATCAAAGGTCCTCCGAGTGACGGTATTTCCCCTCAGAGCCAATAACATTAAAGTATATAACACCTTAAATGAGACACGTAACAAGTTTGGCATGTGGTGGCTCTAATCTGGAAACTCCCTGCCAGTCCCACAGAAGAAAAGCTGCAGCTCTAACAGTCACATTAGGTCAGCACTTGTGAACGATTACACGGTTAACAATAGAAAAAGAAGTTTTAGCAATAGTAAAAAAGCTAATAATTAAACTGGATGTTTGTGCTGGGTGCTTAGGGGTATCAATTAAAGGCAAAGGGAAGGAATTACATGTTCACTTTACGTTATTGTAAAAGTTACTTCAAGACATCAAAGCATCTTTGATTTGTATTTCCTCTTAAATGAGTAGGTAACAGGTAGTTAGCAAACCTAATTTGTAGGCATAATTTAGAAATCCTGACAAAATATAAAAATAAACATACAGTATCTGTTACCATTGGTCATTATGTTTTGGAGTATTTTATTAGACTTTGAATTAATGAACTACAATGACTGGAGTTGAACATAGTCAAGTTGAGCCACTATGTTGTTGTCACTCTGTACTGCCTCGCCTTACAGTAAATAAACTGTGTTGGATGGCGACCAATCAGCTGATAGAGTTTTGGGCGTGGTCATCCGAGAAGTCAGCTGAGAGATTAAGTCAGTCTGATCAGCTGATCAGGATGCTGCAGGTGGTGCAACCTGTCAGAGTCAACACTGTCATGATCATGACACATCACAATAACCTCAAGAACATGGTGTACTACACGTTTTGTATGGGGAATGAAAGCAGGTTTAAAGTTCAAATGTATCCTCAGATCTGTTTTAAGGATGGATTTAACCTTGCACTGACACCGGTGAATACACTAGTAGTAGTTGTAGTTGTGGTCTTTGCCTGTTTTTCTCAGTTGACACAGTGTTTTGTGTTGTTTTGGCTCCGGATCAGTTCAAGTCTGCTGTGTCATTAACTTGCTGTTATGGTAACAAGGGCAGAGGTCACAGACTGGAAGTATGACACTGGGAAAGAAGAGAAGATATCCCTCCTGCCCCTATGAGAGCATTGTTTTCTTTTTCTATAGCTTAGTTTTTACAGATGTCTGTCCATTCTTTGGAGGGCCTAAGAACACTTAATGAGTTTTTTGGCTCTGGAAGCATCCACAGCCTCAATTTCAGAGCATTTCTCACCAGTGCTTGCTGTTTCTAGGTTACAAAAGTTGAGCCATGGCACTCTGCATCCCTTGGTAGTGACTGTTGAGTCTATTTTTAGTTGCTCTGTATGTTTAATTTTAGCTATTTGTTCAAGGTAAATAAAAAAAATTGTAATAGCAATTGGAAGGATGATGGCATTAGCAGCAACTCTAGACCTGATAATTGGACCCTCTGAAAAAATGACTCTGGGTGCATGAGATGGATGTATTAGCCATTGTTGCTGACAAAGTTGATATCAGACATCCTGCCCTTTCTTGATTTGGATCGGTCGGGGAAAGAGGAATGACAATCACTAGCAGAGCATATCGACAGAAACAGCTGATTGCATGGGCGTTTTTGCAAAATGACGCTGTGCACTAAAACGCAAAAAATAAAAGATCATGATGATTTATGTTGAAGTGTTCATCTTTCTGATAAACATTTGGTAGTTTTGTTTTGACCAGTTACATCCGTTACGTCATGATCGACAGCTCTGCTGACAAAAGCTCCTCACAGCGTCATTAACATGATAAGCAGAGTAGAGGAGGAAAGGCGAGAGAAAACGTAACGAAAACTAACAATACAGACATTAAACTCTCCATAACCATGAAGGTCTACCCAAAAGCGAATCAATAACTGGACAGTACTGTTCTGAGGGATCTCTGACATTTTATTGGTACGGTTAATGTGTGCTGTTAATGGAAGGGGCATGCCGTCTCTTTCGTGGTTTGACCAGCCAGCACCCTTCTGCGCATTTCATGTCACCGGTGCAACATATCAGCACACGTCAGGGGGATATTCTGGTGTCAACTGAGTACAACAGAAGGAGACGGAGAAGCACTGTCCTATAACTCTCACAACTATCTGGAATTCTGTTTCTGAAACATTTGAATAACTTTTTTTTGGATGAGAGCATATCTGTACTTATCATCCAAATACCTGCTAATTAATGACAATATTCCCATCAGCCTTAGCTGTATATGTGTGGCACTTATAAGCAAGTGTTAGCTTGCTTACATGGATTATAATGGTTCACATGGTTAACCTAACACCTCCTTAACATCAGCATGTTGGCGCTGTCCTGTGAGCATGCTGATGTTTGCACTTCTTTAGCCACACAGCCGCTAGCTTACTTGTCTGACCAGTCACAAAAGTTTTTTATGCAGGCTACAGGGCAGGATAAACCAGCATGACGACAATTTTTTTGGAAACAATCAAGCTGGATGCCAATAAAGTGTAACAATCTGGATGAGCTGGGGTAAAAACTGGACTGAAGTTGACATTAGATTTTGTATATGTGACAAACAAATATTAAATGTAAGCTCAATGTAGAGGCTTAATGTAGAAGGCATATGAATCAGATCCTAGCCTGCCCTAAGACACTCATTTTGTGGCTTTGGTTGGTTTTAGTGTCCAGATGCATTTTAGTCAGAGTTTATTGATAAGGTCCCTTGGCAAAAAAAAAGGGAAGTGAGAGGTCAAAGATCAATCCATAATTTGGTCATTTCTCTTGAGGTGCCAGGTTGATTTCTATGTCAAATCTTTGACACTCAGATTGAGGAAAAAAAGCCTTCATCAGGATTTTTTCTCCAATTTTACTGCTTCAAAAATGTATCTTCTTTCTTTTCCCTCAAAAACCTATTTTACACCTCCCCTACTTTGTGCAGAAACAGGTGTAGCCTGCAGGGTGGAACAGCTGTGGTGCCAAGTCAGCAAATCAGATCAGACAATCTTACAACACCTGCTTCTCTGATACCTCCATCCAACTTTCCACACCTCAAAACACCTTCACACTTTCTGCCACCTACACCTACCTGCCAAGGGATGCTGCCAAACACAAACAACATGTCAGGGAGACAATAACAGCAACTTGACTGATGTAGCAGCAAGGCCACAGTTCATCAACACAGATGTGATTTTGGCCCATGGGATGCTGAGCAGCCTGGCCCCCCACCCTTCAGGCCCCAAAATCATCTCTGGTTCTGCAAAGATCAAAACCTTGCAAACAAAAAAACAACCTCCCCCTTTATCACTACTGCCTAATGACTGTCTCTCCATCTTTATACCCCCCCTTTCCCCCCATAGTCATCCCCGTCTGTTCCTCCCTCTGTGATGGTGCCCACTGCCTCACTGTCTGCTGTTTCAGCTGTCGCCAGCCTGGCTGTGATCACAACACACCGGGGAGAAGAAATGGAAGAAGAGACGTAGGGAAAGCAAAAAAAGTGGATGGAGTAAAAAAAATTGTAAGTAACTGAGAGGTAGATTGTGTGTACATAATGTAGGAGGCGGTTAGAGTGAGGGGGGGAAAGAAGATGAGGAGGCAAAGCTGTCTGAAGACGAAGAATGGGGGAGGGGAGACGAGGAACGAGAAGCAGAAAAGAGGCAAGAGGGGACATAAAAATGACACGAGAGGGAGAGCTGCAGAAATTAGGCCAAGAGCAGAGAGTGAAATATTGGGAAGAAGCAGCTAAAAAGGACAGAAGAGTCAGTGCAGGGGAGCGAGAAAAGGCAAGAAAAAGAGAGCGAGATGGGGTAGGAAAGGAAAAAGCACAACAAGAGAGAGGGTAATAATGAGAGGATGAAAAGATGCGGGCAACTAGAGGTAAAGAGAGATGACTGGAGGGAGAGCTTTTGTCATTTTTTCTTGGCAGCACATACCAGATGTCTTTGTATCTCAAAAGGTCTCTCTATTTTCCTTTGGCTTTCGCACATCTCTTCTCTCAAGAGATTTTAAGCACAGGGAGATAAAAAACATCTCTTCAAAAACACACTAGCAAAAAAAAAAAAAGAAACTTCAAATCCCTGTTACTTGAAACCCAAGTCCTTTTACTTCAAAGAAAGCATAAGAATTTTAAACATTGATGCAAGGACTAGATTATCAGCTTCAAAAACATAACATTATGATTATTTACATTACTAAAGGTCCACAGCGAAGGCATTTTTGCTTCAAAAAGAGCATGCCAATACATAACAGAAACAATTAAGGCATAAAACTGCTGCACACAAGAGCGAGGCATGCATCAAATCTCCGGGTATCTTCCCTGATCCCCGGTGCTTTTACATGGAGTTTGGAGCAAGGAGCAAGTCTGCTCCCATGTCATTGATACTCTGGCTTGGCTCCACGTGTACCACCACAGGCCATGAGGGCTCTAATCCTGAGCCGCTCAGTGGCACAGTTTCACCCTGCAGCCATTCACTTTGTCTGCACACAAACGCAGCTGCCAGATTCGTGTGACCAGGCAGACTTTCTCTCAGAAGAGATGGAGGTATTAAATGAGGCGGCTTTCTCTCAGCTCTTTTTTAGGATGAAGTGTATGTGTTTGTGTGTGTGTGTGTGTGTGTGTGTGTGTGTGTGTGTGTGTGTGTGTGTGTGTGTGTGTGTGTGTGTGTGTGTGTGTGTGTGTCTGTGAGTGTGTTTGTTTTAAATTTACTGAAATTAACGGGGTGAGCTATTTCGCAAGAAGTAAGGTGACTTGAGGTTCGAAAGCAGCAGTAATTTTCAGGAGAATTCAATGCGAGCAATGGGAAAGGGGGGGTCAGTGTGATGGATGTAATGTTACAAGATGCATTGATTTAAGGGCTGGCAGGGAAAATCTCCAGACTTGAGGGACGTGTACAAGAGAAACTCAGAAAAACTTCAGAGGTAGGCCCTCCTGAAATTTTCTAGAACTTTTCAGAAGTGTAAATGGGGCTTCAGACACACACTCACACATACACACATACAGACACACATAAACTCAGGCAGTCACTCTAATACTGGCTTAGCAGCAGAAAGGTTTCGCCTCAGCATTATGCTTCTGCGGCTCAAGGATCTTAACTTTTAAAAATGGTAATCACACAGGATGTAACTCATTATAAAACTGAACAGTGTCCAGGAAGCCAGTCAAATGTACGAAAACCACAACATGTTAATGTGTTTTCTCTCCTGTAGTGCAGATAAATATTGAATAAAATATTATAATATTGACTTCCTATGTTCTTTCACTGCAAACATGCATTGGCCTGTCTGTTGTCGGACTGAAGTGTCCTCTTGTTGACTCCACACTGAGGGTGGTTGAAGGACTTTCAGCTCGGGGGACACCCAGCGCCTTCTCTGCTCAGCCTGACTCCCTGCTCCCCGTGCCAGGCTGCTATCCAGCAACAATGACCCTCACAGCTGAGTCTCTGAACATACAGCGGCCAAGGAGTTGTCAATGTAAGTGTAAGTTTGTGTGACATTACTGTGCTTATCACTTTGTCTACTATAATGTACAGCTTGCTCCCCAGACACACAAAGCCATAGTGTGTGTTTATTTTTGAGCATTATTCTACGGGGATATTTGACGAAAGAAACCAGAACTCATTTGATTGGCCTAGTCAAATAAAAGAGAAACAAATGTATTGTTTCAGTTTCTTTAGCTGAGTGTTTTCCCTCTCTGTACACTTCTTTGTCATCTTGATTTAATATCAAACGACCTCTCGTGCCGCTGCTCCTCAGATGCTCGACTGAGTGAGGAGCTGAGGTGAATTTGAGGCGATGATGAGGAAAGGATTCGCCCAGGGCACTTAACCGTGGTGTTTACTCCACTACTGTTTGTCTGTCTCCTGACTCTGAGCGAAGTAAAATAACTTTCAGGCCTGTTTTGCAAAAAGAGGTGGAGAAACACCAGGAGCTATTGGATCCAGCCTTTGTTGGCATATGCAAAATGTAAAGTTGTTTACTTGTGATTGTGTGTTTGGAAGCAGTTTCAGGAACAAAATGTGACAAAATCTTCATAAACATTTGAAGTAATCACTAGGGGTGGGACAAAATATCAGTAAGTCATCCAGACTCATGTGATACATTTTTTTATTTCCTAGGGCTAAATATGCATATTTTAATAAAAAAAAAAATACAGCAATCCAAACTGATTCCCCAATTTGACTCACTGCGTCACTACTCCATGACTTGTCATGGTGTCGCTTTCAACATAAATGAGGGTGATGCGAACAGAAGTTAACTGGCCAAAGAGGATGACAGAGAAAAAAGAATAACAGCAAGATAATGTCAGACTGTAATACAGAAGTTAAGAGATGAAGCATAAAAAATGGTGAAACTGACACCAAATTGCAGTCCCTTTCACACAGCCTGCTCAAGACAGAACTGTTACGCCTCATTGTCACGTTAAATCACTCAAGTCACAGAAGCATAATGCTGAGACAAACCTTTCCGCTGCAAAGCCAGCTTTAGAAGCATTAACAGAGGAAAAATGGCATCATTGCGTACATCAATCCTGCACTTATTGGCAATATATATTCTTCAGTTACTCAGACATCATGATATATCAATATATTATTGTCTTGCAATCTTGATGTATCGCATATGAAGTTGTATTGTGAGTTTCACTGCAATTCCTGACCCTAGTGATCACAAGTAACAAATCAAACCCTCTCCTTATGCTGTAGCCCCGCATGAACTTGGTTTATTTAAACCTAAAGCTGCTATTCTGCATTTCATAATGTTAAACAACATGCAGCAGTGTGATGTGTAAATGTGTGTCAGTATGTTTGGCAGGTCCACAGACAGCCGAGTTGCAACGCAATAAAAGAGAGCAGAGAGTCAACACTGTTATCTGGCTTCAAATCAACTTTTTATTGACCAGTGGAGAAAACAATTGCTGTTTGGTGTGTCCATGTGTGTGTGTGTGTGTGTGTGTGTGTGTGTGTGTGTGTGTGTGTGTGTGTGTGTGTGTGTGTGTGTGTGTGTGTGTGTGTGTGTGTGTGTGTGTGTGGATGCATACATGTTTATTCATTGTCATGCAGCCATTGACCAGTGTCACCATTTGGTTTAGTTGTGTGTGACTGTATCTCTCTCTGTCTGTCTCTCCCTCACAGAGACGGACTGAAGCATGGCAGTGCGAGGCGATATAAACATCTGTTAGCAGCGTAGCTGTGTTCACACGGTGCCAGAGACCTGAAACTAGTCCAAAGTATACTTCTAACAATCTACACTCTTATGCTCTTCTCTATTTTCAGCATTTCAGTTTTTTAGATATCTCTGTATTTCCCCCCTAACCTGCATCTTCAGAAACAGAAAAAGTTCAGAGAAATATAAAAATGTAAAATAATACCGTTGTACATGAACATCGGCCAGTGTAGAGCTTTATATCTCTCTGTGTGTTTTTCTCACTGCTGTTGCAGCTGTCAGAATAACAGTATGAGTCTAACATTATGTGTTTCATCGTGAGACATAACTGACACACATTTTCAACCACACATTAAGTCTGACATGGCTGAATAATAAACACCACTGGAGCTTAAACATGTGTAATCTGGATGGATTTTGCCAAAGTAAAAACAAAAACAAATCACACCCAGAGTAGCAGAAAATATCTTGTTTTTTCAAGTATTTTTGTTGGGGTTTGCTCTTTTTTGAACATATGGAAACATTTGGTGTTTAAGGGACTCTACATTTGGTGTTTGGACTCTACAGTCATACTAGCTGTGCTTTAGGCTAATGCTATCAGGTCACAATGACTGTGCTAACATACTGATGTTTAGCAGGTTTATCATGTATACCATCTTAGTTGACAATGATAACAAGCTAACATTTGCTTATTAGCATGAAACACATGGTAAAGCAAAGGCTGGTGGAATTGTTATTTTTCTTGCTGGTATAATGGTCCCAAACCATAGTATTAGTCAGATTAAAATGTTTACCTGATGAGTGAACAATATAAAGTTATTGCAATTCATCCAAAATGGTAAGGTGTATTTGTGTGTTAAAACACCAAAACATTGTGACACTCCTTATTTCTGATGCAATTTAACGCTGAAAAACACAGTTGTCAACCTGCTTATGGAGCTAAAAGTAAGGTCAGGCAATCACCAAAGTCACAAGGATTCTTTCTCTGGGGGACTTGACTAAATGTTACACATTTCATGTCATTAAATATATATATTTGGACAGATGGATGGATGGATGGATAATGAGGTCTGTAGTGCACAGCCAGCAGAGACAGATATTGCGTAAAACTGCAGCCTACAGTCCATCAAGGCTGTTAGCCTTAATCTGTGGCTGGCTCATTGAGAGAAAGAAGAATGGTTTGACCTCCTCACAAACTGCCCTTATACTTCTCCCTGCTCCTGCCTCCATCTCTCCCTCCCCCTTACATCTCTCCATTCCCTTTCCCAGTCGAGCCTCCAGGGGTTTCTCTACAGCCACTGCCACTACATTCCTGCTCTACTCCTCTTCCCATCCTGCCTTGCCTCCATCCATCTGAACGCTCTGTCATTCACAGCCTACAGTCTCCCCTCACCGCCTCTATCTCCCATCCTTCAACCCCCTCCTCTTTGCACTGACTCTTGCCATTGTGAGTCCTGCTCTTGCTCCTCTGTCTTGGGCTGCCTTGTGAGAATGGGGTCATTGTTGCCCTGTTGGAGCATGTACGTGTGTGATAGTAGGAGGACGAGTTCTCTGCCCCAGCACCAGCATGCCCTGATGTCCGACCTCCACGCGCACACAGGCCTATATTCAACTGCAAAAGCATCAAACTTGCAGACATGCCTTTACAAAAAGAAGTGAAAACACAGCTTGTCCTGTTATCATGCTGTCTACTGAACTTCCAATGGGGAGTCCACTTTTGAAAGACCTTAATCTTCTTTAAAGGTAGACTAAATTGAACTAAACTAAAGATTAAGCAAAATGGATACAGCAAATGTAAATATGCAGCTACCTTGAAAAGTGTCAGGATTGGGTTGCAGAGGTTTTAATGTTAGTGACTACTAGTTTCAAACTATTTTTTTTTATTTACATCATTAACCCTTAAGAAATGGTTAGGCTTTTACAGATGATAGTAGTGTAGTAAAGGTTTAAGAAAGGAAACATCTGCAGCCCAAACAGAGCAATCCATGTTGACAACAGGAAGGCATCGTAACGTTAGCAGCTGTAGCCTCACCTAAAAGATGTGGGGGAAGAAATTATCCGTAAAAATGTAATTCTAAAACCTCTTATCTTACACTGATTTTAAACGGCATGTTAATCAAGTAAGCAAGCTAACATTGTCCTTGTCAGTAACCTGGCATTTTTCCTGAGTGCTAATATTTAGCAAAAGTCAGAGGAAAGTAACAAAAAATGAATTTGCAACAAGATATCATTGAACAGACATTTCTGTTTTTGATTTTCTTAAGCTCTTGAAGATATTCTTTTAAATGTATATAGTCTCCCATATGCCTTTATATTAAGCAACAATGTATTTTATTAGACAGATGTTACACTGTTAAAGATTTATTTATGCTTTGGAGACTTACATGGACATGAGAATAATCAGCCTTGGTGCAGTTCCAAATTAGCATGAAATATTACGCTATGCTAACTTAAAGCTCCTGTGAGGAGACTTTAGCCGGTTATGAAACAGACAGAAATTAATACTTGATGCCTCTATATGAGCTAAAACATCAAACAAGATCACCTGGAACATGATAAATAATGTTTTTACAGTCATTTTTTATTTTTGTAACCACTGGTGCAGGGTAGGAGTTGGATGAAGTGAGATGTGGCGCGCTGCAGAAACAGCCTTTGTTGATATTTTCCCTCAGCAAAGATTCAGAGTGAGTACTACAGTTGGCTGTTCAAAGAAAATCTGATGGGATTTTTCATCAGAAAACAATAGTTACACATGTCCAGCACAAGATCAGCAAGGATATTAGAGGTACTGCTTTATTCACATGAAGCGCAAAAATCAACACAAAGGGAAGTTCCACATAGGGACTTTAATCAATGCTCATGTTGTATAGGAGAAGCTAACGTTAACTACGGCAGGTGGTTCAGGTCACTTTGAAAATGGTTACACTAAACAGTTGTACACTGAAGTCATGAATAATCTCTAAACACAACTAGGCTAAGTTTGAATGTGCAAAACAGTAGCTTCCTGCAATTTACTACACATATTCATCATAGATATCATGCATGAATCCCAAAACATGAAATACTTCAACACAACAACCTAAAAGACTTGTGATGATAGCAGTCTTATCCTCTCCAGTACCAGCCATATCACTAGCTCACAGTCTAGTTAGTCACAGTCTCGGCCTCCACAGCTCTGTGTCTCTGTGGGATTAGCAGCCGACACCGGCCACCGCTCTAATCCTTTCCTCAACAGACTCACTCTTATATTCTCACACACAGCCACAGATATAGGCTTTTCAATGACAGTGTCGATTTGCCATATTTGCTAATCTGGTAACTAGGTATTACAGCATTTATGTGCAGTAGCGTTTGCTGAAGTCATGTTAACTTGATTAGAAAATCAACCCAAATTAAAAGAAAAAAGCCAAAAGAATCTATTATATTAATTTGCCTTTTTCTTGCCTTTTGATAAAGGACTGCAAGGCAAACAGCATACTCAACAGGCCTGCCTAGAGACACCATTCACATGATTGTTTACTGTGTAAACATAGCTTCTATTTGAAGCTATACAGCATTCAAAACAGCAGGTAATGTCAACAGGTCTCTGTCTTTAGCGTGTCTATAATAGCCTCTGAATCTACATTTAAACAGCACATAGGCTGCACAAATTGGTCCATAACATTTCCACTTACATGTCATTTTTTATTAAGTTGAATTAAGGTGGAGACATCATACATAAAAGGTGTTCAAAGGGAGGACAAATATTAGCTGTATGTATACAAATGACTAAGTTATACATAGTCAATCTTTATGACATTTATGTAGTAGCAAAAAGACATACAGATATACGACCCGGCCTGTGTCCCGCTTCAGGTAGCATCAGGTGATCAGCTCACCTGTATTGTCTTATCTGCGGCTGACTCATGGCTTCTATAGCGTTCTAAGTAACGTGTCAGTGATTCTTAGTGACGTACGTCTACCTTTAAAGGGAGCCATGACTCAGTCTCACATCCTGGTAGTGCTAATGAAACAGAGCAGAAAACAACATCTCGATGTCCACTTACTTACATTTTGTGGAGCTTTCGGTCATATTTCACCGAGCATTCATCAGTAAGAGAGGCAGGAAATGTTGGGATGAGAGAGTGGGGGATGACATAGAGCAAAGAGCTGAGCTCGGATTTGAACCCATGGCTGCTGCTATGAGGGTTGTTATTGCCTCCGTACATGGGGGCGCGAGACATAACCCCTATAGGCTATCGGGAACCACCCATTGACAGTATTCTAACGATCATTTATTCAACTCATAGACTGTAAATGTTAATGGAGGAAGCCTGACTGATGTCACCCATCGGTTACCGCAGGGGGCTTTGGGAGTCCCATCGATGGCGGTAGCCATGCTGGAAATGCTCTCTCACCTTAACTTTAGTTCAGCCTAACAAAAGTTTAAGAGCTGGAGCTGAGGCAGGTCAAAACAGACGAGACGACAGGCTACAATACCAATACATTTTGCTGCTTTTTAAGAGTTTAATTATCACTCAACGTTAAACCATAATTAAATTATTAATAATTGTAGATCATAAGGGGAAATTCAATCATTCTCTCTCACTGAACACATGTTTGTTCATAAAATTATGAATAAATAAAATCTAGGTTGTATAATGCTATTAAGTACGTAATTTAATAAGTTCCATCACCATCTAGTTAAACTCTATCACAATAATCTACAATCAGTGTTTTTGTCCTTGTCTCATACAACAATACTGAGAAAATAGGCCGTGTGTCTTTTATGTCTGTTGTGATCGAAAGCACTCTTAAGTCTTTTCATTGTTTCTGCTGTTATCCTGCCAATCAAGAAGGACGGGTGCCCTGTGCTTTGGGACACAAGAGGCTGATTCAGGATCAGAGTGACAGGTAAGGCATCACCATTGGGGGGGGGGGGGCCTACCAACCTACAAACACATTGTGACATCACTCTAAGGAGGTCATGGTAATCAGATTACCCCAGACTAAGTCACCACTGTGGGTCTGATGGAGAGCCGCACACAGCAGTTAAAAAAACAGAATACAGTCTCACACGTGCGCACGCCTTAAAACTTTAACTCGGCGAAGATAAAATTAGATAAAAGCATCACGGAGAGCTAAAAATAAGTTCCCTTTGCTGTGAAAGGTTTGTAAAGCTTCAAACACACACTGACTCTAACAGCAGTCACGTTTTGCCTTGATGCCTGTTTCTGTGTGAGAGTGAAGATATGTTTACTGAGCGCAGAAGAAGTCGACTGATGGGAGACAGAGGAGAGGCTCGGGGGCCTGAGCCGCTGTGTAACCGTGCTGATGCCAAGTGGTCGGCGGTTTTCAAGAGGACACCTGAGACCAGCGCACCTGGACAATGAGCTGAGGTGTAACCCTAAACTGAGATGAACCGCTGTTTATCCCCCGTGCTCTCCCTATCTCACTGTTTCCCATCAGTATCCTCACTTGTTTCATGTATCTCTTCTCTCTCTCTGATCTAACTTGCACCTTTTTATTCTCCCAGTGTTGATAAGAAAATTAAGTATGCTGGGTTCTAGTATTTCGATACAAACCCAACTTGTGGGTTGGTCTTGCTCATGTCTAAAGAACCGTTGAATCAAGTGCAATGTCAAATTCTGTGAAATTTGGACAGATTGTAACCGAGTATTTTTACAGTGTAGTTTTGCATCTTTAGATAAATGATCAGAATACTTCTTCAAAATGTATTCTGTAAATCTCCCTACCTCTGTCCTCTGGCCTTCTTTCCATCACCAGGCTAATGCAAACATCCCTCAGTAAGATTGTGAGTAACAGTCTAATCATGTACTTAACTATTAGCACCCACACATTTTCAGAAAGATTCATCAATCAGGGAAAAAACAATGACATTCTTGCATGTCTTGCGTAGCTATTTTCACACAGACAATACTCTAAATTGGGAGAATGACATTTTGCGCAGCAGCTCAAAGCAGCTAGCAGCTGTATGACTCAGTGACACAGAAGCAGAGCCCATGTCACCATGGAAAGGCAGCGTTATGGTGTTGTTGCCAGGGCTCTGCTGTCCAATACACGTCTGATCCTCAGCATCTCTTACAAATCGCATAAGGGAGGAGGGAGAGCAGCAGTGTTCATGTGCTAAAGAGCGAGACATGATAAAAAAAAGTTTAAAAAAAATGAGAATATTGGGAAGAACAGGGGGGTTTAAGATTAGGAAACATTTTGGAAGATCAGCAGTGACTGTGTTAGAGCCTCACTAAAAGGCCTTTAGTCAGCATCCTGCACACTCCACCCATATTTGTGCACTCCCTCCCCCATCACTCATGTCACTCAGGATAAACACACAGTCTGACCTGCACTTATACAGTATATGCACCCACACTCACAAAAATGCACTTCGATGTGCACTGTGTGTCATTTCTTAGATGCACCAACAACTGCAACTGTAACTGCGTCTTTAAACAGCAAGTAGCACAAAGGACCAAAAATAGCACAGTGAGTTGCAGAGCAGAACTGCTCTCCTTGAGGAGGGGAGGAAAAAGGAGGAGGAGGGTGAAGAGCAAGAGGAGGTGCAGAGAGGGATGACAGGGAAAAGATGGCAGAAAGAGACCAGCTCTCTAGGACTCAGGCCGTCCTGCTGGGTTCACTTTAAGTTTTGCATCCAGTGCCAGCTCTCAGAAAACCTACATCTAATAATATTCAGTGATTGAACTTGTAAATCACATTTCTGTGATGTCATGAAATGATTATCTTAACTGTCCACTTTTTGTGCCAGTGGATTCACACCAATATCCAATATTCTTGCAAAGCTAAACTTAGCTAAGCTAAGCTAATTAACTCCCGGCTATAGCGTCAAATTCACAGTTCAGGCATGCAAGTGGTATCCATCTTTTTGTATGGCTCTCAGTCAGAGAAACATTATGCAAATTTCCCAAAACTTTGTTTATAAAGGACATTTTGAGTCTTTAAAGGAGCAATATGTGACTTTGACAAGTAGCGTTTAAAATTGGTATTGCAGTCCAAATTCAAAACATTGGAGAGAGCTATTTCCCCCCGCCCCTTCCTACCTACAGTACTGTTGATGTGCACACAGGTTGCCATGTCGTTGACACAGAAGCTTCAGTGTTTAGCCAGCTCTGCATCAGTCTTGAAAACTTTCTGCGCTTTAACCTCTCTCCTTTTCTTTTACAAAAGCATCTCCAATATTTATCCTGGTTTTACCACGTTTGTGGTCGTGGAGCTTATTAGAAAAATGCTTTTTAGGTCAGGTAGAATCAGTTATATCTGAACCAGTTGGCTTGCCCGTTTCCATCGCTGCAACACCTGTTGGTTTGCAGTTAACCTGGCAAACCAAGGGGCGTCCAAATAGGCCGTATAGGGGTACCTTAAAACGGCCTACCTTTTCTGGTAAAAACAAAAACAGACCATTCCGCATGAAACCTAGGAGGAGGACATACTGGCTGCCGCATTGTTGTCATGTTTCCTTAATGTCTGATGATACAGTATGGTCTGTTTATGATTGAATTCAGGAGATATCTTACATATTGCTCCTTTAATTTATTTGGACATGTATTAGAATGTTAACCTTAAAACCACTGCTGCCATAGGCATCATGTTGTGATAATATTGGCATATTATTCCCACCTTGTGTCAATATCTCTGTCACAAGTGCACTTCATCTGTAAGATTGACTAAATACACCCTCTTAAAGAATTACACTCTGCTGTTATTATATAAGGTTCGTTATCGTAAAAAAAGAAAAACTGTTTTAAGAGCCATTCAAGATCTTCATACTAGTTTGTTCTGTAGATCCTAATCATCTACCACAATTGTTATGTTTCCATTAATCTGTTTAGTTTCCCAATAACTACTATGACTTTTTTAGACCAAGATTTCAGTGTAACACAATATAAGTAAAAAGCAACACAAACTCTCCAGGCTCTAAAATATCCACAAAGTTGAATTTATAGTTTCAACACAAACCAAAAATCATAACCTTCATAAAGATATGATTAATTGCATATAATTGTTTTGATAGAAAGCATTATTTTCAGTTAGGTTGTTTTTAAAACTTCCTGTGGTGCTGCTCTGCTGGTAACATGGGCGCTAAAGCTGCCACAGTTCACAACTTCTTTAGTGTTTGTTGTTTATTGTTAATTTAGTGTAAATTTGTCTCTTGTCTTACGTGTCATACTGATATTTCAACAATACACAGTAACCTGCTGTTCACCAGGGCTGGACATTGTTCGAAGCTGTGGACTCGACTTTGGGCCTTGCTAACTAGTTAGCACTGTTGTTGCTATCCATCTACTGCACGACAAATAGACTACATAGTTTTGCTCAGCCATGTCAGCGATTTTATCCCTTCCTTACCTTCAAAAAAAAAGTGTGTATTTCGAATAATTTGACTAGAATTTATACAAAAGGGGCTTTTTATTGAAATAAAAGAGAAGATGCTGTGCTAACTCCAGGTGCACTTGCATCGAGCTGAGAGGGTGAGTTCAAGAGCACCTTGTATTCATATAGCGTTAACCACAACAGCATTATGAGCATCTGATGTCTTTCTCTTTGTGGAGCATCATTTGTTTTAAAATGTTTTTTATTGTATTTGGGTCTATATTAGATACTTTTTTCTTCATCACATAGCATGCACCTGATAGTTAACCCTGGCAATCCTGCCTGAGTCTCTCAGTCAGCAGTGAGTAAGATGCTACAGAGGAGTGAGCTTTAAGATTAATTATTGACCTTATATGTAGTGTTTCTGCCTAGACAAATTCAGTTCAGGTTAAAGTGTTCTATAAAAGGTTAATCTGATCTTTATCAATCCTGTGTATTATGTTTTACATACAAAATGGGTTTCAGTTTGATGGCCATTCAATGCATGTGCTAATTAACCCTCGAACAACACTGCTCTTTAGTGTCATCATCAGATGTTATTGCAAAAATCAGACATTCCTTTGGCGATTCACACAGAGAATAAGTCACAATTGTATGTAGCACTTACTATTGCTGGACTTGAGGTCTCTGTGGATGATGGGTACGAAGGCCTGGTTGTGCAGGTAATCCATTCCTGTGGCGATCTGGACCGCCCAGTTTACCAGAACACGTGGAGGAATCTTCTTTCCAGCGAGCGCTCGGTTCAGAGCCCCCCCTCTGGCATACTCCATGACCAAGCACAGGTTGGGCTCTCGCAGGCAGACCCCCCGCAGAGTGATTATGTTGGGGTGCCTGAGCATCCAGAAGAGCCGAGCTTCCTGTCGAACGCTCTCTGCTGTGACACTAATATCCTCATCTGGGTCTTGCCTGGCGGCCTTAACTGCTACTTCTTCTCTCCGCCATACTCCTTTGTACACTTTCCCAAATCCTCCAGCTCCAATCACTTCCTCAAGGAGCAGTTCTGAGAAGTCTATCTCCAAGGGACAATCACCAACCCTGCCTGCCACCAACCCTCCTGCAGTCAACTGCTGGTAGTTGGCGGAGCCCCCTCTTGTGACGTAGTTACTCGGAAAGATACCCACCTTGTCCTGGATCTTCCCCGTCCACCAGCCCTCATCCCCGGACACTTTGGAGTCTTTGGAGAGGACCTCAAGAAGGTCCCCACGCCGCAGGGTTAACTCCTCATCTGCTGTTGCTTCATAGTCGAACACTGCCGTCCAGTAGGGGTTGGGGTTGTTGCCCCTGCAGCGGTGACCAGGGTGGGAGTCCGGAGAGTCTGAGGACGACATAGTGGAGGAGTTCCAGCTGCTTCCATTCTCCTCCTGCACGACAGGGGCCGGACACATTGGTGGCGGAGGGGTCATATTTAGAGGCATGGAGGAGGTAGAAGAAGGGGGCCCTGGTGGGATTAGACAAGGGGGAGGCGGAGAGCAGCAGCCCCCACAGCTGGTGCAGGACAGGGGGGCCGCTGTGCTGCTCGCTCTGCCGTATGGGTTCATGGCAGCCTGACTGCTGTTTGACTCTGTGGGCCTGCCCTCTGTCAACTCAAGCACAAAATCCATACAGGGCCCATCTACAGAGACGAGGGGTCCTCGACCACCAGTGGAGGGGGGGTGAGGGGATCAGAGGAGGCTGCGACCGCTCCCCCCTGTCACCACATCCCCTGCTTGAAAGTGTGCCAAATCCTGTCACCGGTTGCTGCTGTGCTGTTGATACACAGTGTGTAAGTAACATGTATTCCCAAAGGCAGGTTCACTCAGGGACAATGTTCAGCAGGTCATATAGATCCATGAGTGAATCCCCCCCTCAAAAAACCCAACTGACTGTTTCCACAATTGTGTTTTATAGAAAGCTGCCCCGGATGTTAAAGTGTGTCTCATGAGCCGCAGGTCTAATGATGATTTAGAAAGATTACTTTAGTGTAAAAACTTCCTGGTTCCAGAAATGTTTTCCCTCATTTTTCTCTCAGGTAACAAAAGCTTAACTCACTGCATGTAAGAGCCGATCATCTAAATTTGAAAAAAAAAGAAGTAAATCTGGGCTCATGATTTAAGTTCCTGAATATTTTGACTCAATAAACACATATCAGCCCAATCAAAAACCGTGTCCTCTATCTGAGAGCCACAGAGACACTAAAGTGTTAATAAAGCCACAACGGATTAATTTGAGATAGAAATATGGACTATTTAAGCTTCGAATTAAAACTGCAGTCTGTGTTTGAAATCCTCTGAGCAGGGGTCCTCGTTTTTTCTCATCCAGTCCAGCGTAGATGCACCTCCCCCGCCTGCCATCTCCATGAACACGGGCTGATTCCTCCTCTGAAGTGTGTGTATGGAAATATCCGCTGGATATTCGCCCTACATCCCCTGAAGCCAGTCCAGAGTAAATCCTACATGCATGGCCACTCGTGAGCCGGTTCAACGTCCCTAAATACCTCCAAACAAAAAGCCCTGTCCATTTTAATAAGACAGCTGAGGGAATTAAAGAAAGAGGACGACGCCTGGGCGGCAGGTATTCAATACATAGCAGGAAAGTGGCACCATGTTCAGCATCCAGCAGCCGTGTCTCTCAGCACAACAAACCCGCCCCCGTCTCTGTGCAGCGGCCTGCTTCAGTCGCCTCTGCTGGGCTACATTTGTGATGGTGACGAGCCCTCGGTTACAAAAGAAACTCTTCTTTTCCGGAGACATTAAAGGGATGCCAGCATTTCTCATTATCCTGCAGCCTCGAGAGCACGCGTGGTACAAATATATCCGATACTTCAGCAGGGTGGTTTTCTAAATGTCCACGACTTATTTAAGAGACAGACACCATCACACGGCGGCAACAAGGTGGAAAATATAGTCAGTGAAGGTTTGCATCAAAGCATTGCAACATTACAGTAGCTCTGATCCAGCCAAATAAAGGCGATGAAGATATCCACACAGTCTCCATGTTTCCTTTAGCCTATCAAAAGATGCGTACCCTGTCTTACTAATAATAGCCTAATAATAATAACAGTAATAATAATAATATAGGTTATTTATTATGCCCGTACAATTGTGTAGGTTTCCAGTCCTATGCTTTCGTCTCCTTGCTCGAACAGCTTTAAATACGTACTATTGCATACTGTAACCTAACCTGGACACTGAAGGCAGCAACATCCACCGACACCGTCGCTTGCTTGGGCGTGTGGTTTCATCCGAGTAAGAAGAGGGACCATCCAGGTCAGTAACCCAATTTGTCGACAAATGCTCCCGGGAGTCCCAGTCCGTGCTGCTCAGCCAGCTGTCCGGGGGTCCGTCGTATTCAAACGGGCTTTATCTCCAGAAAAAGCAGTGACATGTCGAAACACAGAGGCGAACTGTCAGTCTGCTGGGCTGACTTTGCATCCAAATACACCGGGGGTGCAGTCCGCATACGTACCTAATTTTGCTTCCTCTGTCGCCGATCTACACAACATACGGATGGTCGAAGCATGCAAGCTCTGTACGCACTCACTCCCATCACGTGAGTGCAGATCGGTGTGCAAGGCGGAGAAGAGGACGCTACAGACTGTTGGAACCTGGTTGGAAGCTGAGGATGTGCGGTTGCATTGTGGGTAATATAGTTTCTGAGGAATCTCCTGCTGACCTACATCATTCTGGCAGCCAATGAAAGTAAATAATTAGCAATATAACCATCAAAAGGAAAAGGATTAGTGTCACCCACGATATAGAGAATATTATACTCAGTACATTGTCCAGTTGAATGAAGATTATTATTCATTTTGTAATCTATTTATTGCAATAATGTAGGCTATTACATAGTAAAGCTTTTTGTTTCCTCATCAGATTGTTCAGAGGACAAAGGTCAGATCAACAGCCCTGTTACTAGCAGGAATTGAGTACGTTGTTTGACAATTTGTCGGTGTAGGAATCATGTGGCCTAAACAACAACAACAACAACAACAACAACAACAACAACAACAACAACAACACCTCAAATGTTTTTTAGATCAATAGATACTAGTAGGCTACTTTATTGATCCCAAACTGGTAAATTCTGTAAAATAATCAAATTAACAGAAGAGATGTCTGACCTGCAATACCATATATAGCAAAGTCAGGCTTTACACAAAAAGCATTATAAAGTGGTGAAAGATATGATCTTTTTATATTGCATTTGATTTACTGAGACAAAAGGACATGACATACACTGAGCAAGGGCTCATGATAGTGTTGGTTCATTACTTAAAATAAAAGCAATAATTGTTATTTCACCTATAAACATAATAATGTGAAAGAATTGTATTGTATTTCAAAATAAAACCAATCAAAAGGTAATTCAGGCAATAAAGGTTGCAGTGACACACATCAATTTTCATGCAATACTGACCCCTGGTGTCTAAAGAGTGAAACACATGTATTTGGTGGTCCAATGGTTGCGTTAGTTGTCAGAAAGTGACAGTGCTGGGAAACTTACATTCACCTTAGTGCAATGTTAACATAGTTGACTCTTTTCATTCTCAGCTATATTAATAGATATTGGACTTTTAACTAACTGGTCTGTGTAGAGGTCTCTGCATCTGCACTCCAGTACTTCTTAAGGTTTCTTCCTCTAGTTTTCCCTCTCTGCTGTCAACACTCACTTGCCCAGCTAATGGTGGAATTGTTGGGTGTGTGGAAATAGTTTTTTTAAGGAGTAAAGTCTACACATGAATTTTAAGTTTCATGTGCAACTTTTGCCTTCATATGAACCTATGATATGAACATATAAGATTTAAAAAAAGTTGTGTACTATGTATCTTTATTTACATACTGCCCAATCAATTGTCACCTTATATGGTAATTGTTGCCCCTGATTTTTTTGTATTAAGATACCAAGGGAAGCAAATAAAGCACACATGAAATACGGTGCTAAATGTACCCATTACTACTGGAATGGCCCAGTATTCGAGATATTTCTACAATACTGTTTGATATCTACAAAAAAAACGTGTAGCTTTCATTCCAGCATTGGTAAAAGGTAAAGATCGCACATCATAGCATTTGTGCTGTATTGTGAAATTACACAATTAATTTAACCATTGTTGATACACTTTTTTTAACCTGATAATCTATAATAGCCTACCTAAAAAAAAAAAAAAAAAGGCAAATAATTTACTAGCAACCACTAGGCTGTGCTATTGACTAATTAGTAGGCAATGCATATTGAAATGATGTTCATGCAGCATACTGTATAAACGAACAGAATGCTTTTCTAATGTCATTTGGTTACTGTTTTTCTCAGCTGCAGTTTCCAGTTTGTTTGATAATCAAAGTGAACTCACTTTTACCAGATGGTCATTAAAACGGTGTGTAGCCTACTGTCGACAGTCTCAGTAGGCTGATAGTAGTCTGCCGCCCCCTGTGTGTTACTATCAGTAGGTTGCACCAACCGTAGCTGCGCATGCGCAGTGATTGTGCGGGCGCAGCTTCGCCGTGGTTTCGGTGAGCATTCTTAACAACGTCTCGCTCAGTGAACAGGCACTCGACCGTCGGTAAAGGAGTGTTTCCAAAATGACTGGAAAGATGTTTTAAGGGAATAAGAGCAGACTGCAAACACAAGGGAAACGCTAAGAAAGGTAAGCTTTTCCGTTTTTGTTCGTGAACAGTTTCAGTTGCAGAGTGTAGGGGATTCAAAAGCGCTGAAAAGTG